>CM060178.1:68755055-69977555 GCA_030549775.1 Tamarix chinensis | reverse complement strand
TCTCTTCTCCTTGTGGAAAATTTCCCTAAGTGTTGAGCATCTTTTCATTTCCCCTCTTCTTTCCTCTATTGAGAAAAATAAGGGCTTTCTCTAATTTTCTCCTTCTTTGTGTGATTATTATGTTCCATTATCTTCTTCTAATCATAGTTTTTAGTTCTCTCCTAATTTCCTTAAGTAAGGAAGAATTAAGGTTGAGAAAGGTTGAAGATTTCTGCTCTTTCCCTCACACCCTATTTTTGAGTCAAATGTGGTATTTTGTGTTCTTCTCCTTATTGTGATTTCTCTTTGATTTTTGATGAAGTTTTGAAAGATGATTTTTATGGTTTTTACTTTGATTCTCTTAGGAATCAAAGTTCTACTAGATAAGCCATGCGATAAGAGTTTGGTGCTAAAAGAATTGCTTTAAGATAAGGTATTCTTTTCTTTAACATAAATAGTTTTGGTGCTAGAAGAATTGCTTTAAGGTAAGGCATTCTTATCTTTAACATAAATAGGTTTCTGTAGTATATTAGGGTTCCATGTGTTTGGTGCTCATATGAGTATGATCTAATTGTGTTCCATAGTCAGAGCATGTGGTATAATTCTTCCCAAGTTAGTATTATTGGAATTCTATGATTTTTTAGCATAAAATTGGCTGCTTGAGTATGATTTGTTTAAGTATGTACATTATCATATATCCATGGGATTCTATATGTGTAGCATGTATTTTTTATGTGTGTTTTGACATAGAAGCATGCTAGGATTAATATGGTGAAGTGTGGTAAAATTTGGTGTGTGTTTTACCAGTTTGAGTAGTGTTTTACCCAAACTAGTCGATCGATTCCTCAAACCTATCGATTATTTTTGTGAGTAGCCAAATGGTTTGGAGTTTTGGATCGGTTGGTCGTGAGATCAGTCGGTTGGTTTGATAAACTAGTCAATTGGTTTCGATGAATAGTTGATTGGTTGGTCAAACCCATCGAATGGTGTTCCTACAAACTAACATGGTTTAGCCTCTACTTAGACTTATCAATCAGTTGGATCAAACCAGTTGATTTGTTACTATGACCAATCGATCGGTTGATCAACCCATCGGCTGGTTTCTCTACAGGCCAAAATGGATTGGTCTCTGTTTAGATCCATTGACCGATTAGACCAAACCAGTTGATTGGTTCACATGAATGGTGTTGTTTTGGTCCAGGTCTGGTACGACCAGACCAGTTAATTGGTTTGAGAGACTGATTGACTAGTCTACCTAGAAGCCGCATGGTTTGTTATAATTTGTTGTGTTTCTTTTGGGTCTTTTGTGTTGATACTTCTATTTTTTTTACAACATTTTAATTATGATTTCACCTATTATTGAATTGATTTAATAAAAATCACCATGATGCTATTTGAGACTTGAATTTGGTTAAATTTTGTGTCATCTCTAAACACCTAATTGGTGGCTTTTATGCCTTGTAATGTGTTTGGTGTTAGCACTTGAAAACACCCAAATGGTGGCCTTAATGCCTTATGATGTGTTTGGTATTATCACTTGGAAACACCCAATTTGGTTAAATAATGGAATTTAATTGTGTTTGGTGTTGTCACTTAGAAACACCCAATTTGATTATGTGTGGACTTTGTTAAGGATTAAAATGGGGTAGGTCAGGGACTAGGACCCCATCCTCGAATCCGATAAGAAAAATCATCCTCAAACCCACCCCGATCCTCATGGGGATCAAATTCCCATACTTGACCCAATCCCCGAACTATTCCCTATTCCCGATCATTCCCTAACCTTAAAACCTGACCCTATCCCTAATACCTGATGTTATTTTTTTACAATATATTTAAATTTATATTCTATATAAAAAAATTTAGGATAAAATCCACAAACCTAAATCCAATCCTCAAAATCTCTTCTTGAACCCGAACCTGAACAGGTAATCCCCAATGGGGCTCCAAACTTGTGGAAAAAATTGACATCTCTAGACGTTGTTGTGATTTGTGATATAAATTAATGGTTTAAGATTTCATTCGAGTCATTTTCTCTAACTCTCGGGGTAGCTATTGGGAGTTAGTGTGTCAGTCACCTTGGTTGTATATTTTTCATTCTATGCTTATTTCCTTCTCTACTGGGGTGCGGTAGGTAGGAGTGTATGCGTATATCTTTGAGGTATAGGATTATATAGTGGCAGGTCAGCATGACATTGTTGCCCAGCTCAAGTGGGTGGGGTATCTTAGTATAAGCCCCCTGACACTTCGTATTGTCCATTACTTAGGCAGATGTGTTATCCCAACTTTTTAGCCATTGTGATAGGGACATTAAAGGTGTGGTGGGTGAGATATCCTAGTACAATCCCCCTTGGTGTACTTCAACCACATGTAGTGGGTGTGATATCCCGATTAGTAGCAGGTACACTAAATGTGTGGTGGGTGTGTTATACCCAAAGAAAGCCTCTTCAATGTACCCTAACCTTGTGTGATGGGTATGGTATCCCATTGTGATTATTTGTGTTGCCATGACTTTTATTCATGGTGGAGAATTGGGTGTGGTTGAATAAACTATTTTAATAACTAAAAATTGTGTGGTCACTAAAGGAGTAATTCTAATATGGTTCATATTGTGTGAATTGCATGTATTACTGTATTTTTATAATTTCATGATTCCATGTAAGCATGCCATGTTGTATTTAAGTTGTACCGATAAGATATCACCATGTTGTCATATGACTTTAACGTGCTGCAAGAGCCTTACCATATTTTAGGTAGTATATTTTACCAGTACTTGACCAAACTGCACTACACTTGTGTGGTCACTATGATGATCTGGCTTCTGGTCCAAAGAGCAGAGGATGATTTGTAGGGTTATGACTCTCAATTAGAGTATGCCAAGGGTGACAACGTGGGCCATTAGTGAGCCATTGCTTAGGGTTGAAGGTTTATGATTATGCCTAAAAGTTAGGCTAACTGGCCATTAACATTTTGCCCACTATGTTGAGATATTTTTGTATTTTCTGTTATTTAAACTCTTGGCTTGATGCTTTGTATTGGTTTTGTAAAACCATTAAGTTCATTCTATCTATAATACTGTTTTAGCCTTTATTATCATGCATTGTCACATGAATATTATGAGCATGCATTCTTTTGTTCATTGTTCCATTTTACCTTTCATTAGATATGGATTAGGTGATGATTACATATCTATCATGGTTGATGTGATAGTAACATTACCCGATTTTGTTTTTCAAAATGCTTCCTTATTGTCTTAAAAATGATTTTTTTTTGCTTAAATTTGGGGGTGTTACACTAAAAGTAGTAGTAATTATTGAGTTGAACTTTATATTTACTGCTAGTTATTTATACACATAGTTTGATGAATAAACCAAACTAAAGTAGCCTAGAAATCTAGAAAAAAGGCGAGTATCTATATATACATTAAATACATATGATACTTAGCAAGTTAAACATATTCAATTTACCCAAGTGAAATTATATACCCATATAAAGGACTATGTTTTGATCATCACGGTCATGCCAAACACACACATAAACACATATAAAGTTTGTATATGTGTGCGAGAAAACGAGCTAGGTTGGGCGAGCCTTTATTTTCAAATAATTACTGATAGGTAGTAGTGTAGGAAGTCTTAGGTGGTTATACATAGACCTTTGAAAGGCTTGACAAATATAAATGGTATATTATTATTATTATTATTATTTTTTCTAACAATGCATAATTATAGTGACTCCATGTCAGAGTATAGTAAGACGACTCTAGTATCCATCATTTTATCATCAAATACATATAATAATTCGATAATAGTAATGATTTCCATTGTATTGTTTTGCTTTTTTTTTTTCAGTCTTTCACTTTGTTTAGCCACACATTTTTTAGGGTACACTATCCTTAACTTATTTTTAAAATTTATCAATTTACTTTTGATCAGATCAAGTTAATTAAATTTTAATAATAATTGCATAAAATTATTATTAATGATTATAATAATGATATTAAAGATAACAATAGTAATGATGCTAATAAGAAAATGGTAGTTGTGATAGTTGTAATGGTAAAATAATAATAGTAATTCATTAAATATTTTAATGCATACCAAACCAAATCAACAAAAATTAGCAAGGAGAATGAACCCTTAATGCATTTAGGGTCTACACTAATATACTTTTCTAACGTTTCATTTAACTTTATAGTTTGATATCGACAAAATATATTTAAAGTCATAAACATTTTAGGTTTGGTTTGGTCCTATATATACATAAAGTTTTCACCTTTTTGTAAAAATATAACATTTAAACTTTATTTTCATTAAGTAAGTGTTTCGAAAACTTTAAATTTATGTTATTCTTGTTATTTTTATTTATGTCTTATTGTCAAGAAAACATAAACGTTCAAGCTTTAGTGTGAATAAAATCTAAACATCTATACCTTAAATTTATTAATTTTAAAGTGTTTATATTTTAACGAGAGCAAAGTCTAAACAATGGTTATGAAAAACTCAAAAACATTTATACATTTTTGGAAACAAATACAAAACATTTACTTCTTTAAATACGCTTTTATAGCCTGATATCAACTCCTTTATATGGTTAAATAGTGCAATACCCCAAGTTAGTGGTAGATTATAGACGTTTAAAATCATCAATATGATTATCTATATTAATAAGGCATGCTTTATTTTTTTAAACTTTATCTTTGGAGAAAAATTTAAGTATACTTGACTTGAAGTAGTTTAACGATAGATAATTCCTTAAAAACTTTATTAGAAAGCATGTGAGTGAAGACAAAACATATTCGAAAGAATTGTATTAATATGTGAGATCATCTGTCAATTTTAAAAGCGTTGCGAACAATATAGGGCAAGAGTGTTACAAATTGTATGTAAGTTGACCATCTTTTATCAATCACCATGAAAATCTAATATTTAAAATGGTTCTAGTGCATTACTATTTGTAAAAGTAATATTTCATTTAACTTTAAAAAAACTACCTTTATATATTTTTTTCTTTCAATATGATGTAAAGAGAATGTAAACATAATCCAAACATTTTATTATCTATGTATATATCTTTTTAACATACTTTTTAATGTTTAGTTTTCCTCTACATTTTGATATCCTTATTTATCGAGATTTTCAAATTTCCTTTATATGGTTAAATAGTAGGTAAGTTAGTAGGATGTATTATATTAATCTTTAACAATATCTAGTATTTACAAAAATAAGTTTTAATTGTTTCTATTTTTTTTTATTACTGCCACAAAAATGATATTATAGTTAACTTTAGATGCTAGTTTAACATGTGTTTTTTTTTCTTTCAATATCATGTACAAGGCATATAAAAATAACACAAATCTTTTATCATCTATTGATATATTTAAAAATCGCAATTTTTTTTAAAATATTTTTTTGTAAAAAAGTTATATTCTTTTTACTCTCTTTTTACCTTTCCCTCTAATTCACTAATACATATTATGTGTTTAGAGTCTACCACTTACACATTTAATAATGTTCTATTTAACTTTATAGTTGGATATCTTCCATTCATTTATTTAGACTCATACTTCTATGTTTTCTTTAAGACTATGTAACCGAGTTAGCTATGCATTTTATAACTACAATCATCAGCAAGATCCAAACTAAAAAATATTTATTTGAGTTTGAATGATTTTAATTTTGCAAATTATTGAAATGTTTTGAATTTGAACATTTGATAATATCAACAATTTATAAGAATTTCTTAAAATAGACCCTAACAATAGTAATACAAATATTTTACCTTTTTTTCTTTTGTGTTTACTTGTGTTTCATGTAATCTGTTCACAATATTTAAAATTGAAGTTTTTTCTTTGTGTCTTTTTATGCAATACATTTTCTATGTATCCTAGTGTATTTGTGTGAATGAAAAAATAATACTATTTGATTTCATTATTTTATTTATAAATCTTAATAGTTAAAATTTTAAAAATGGTATACCTTATGTCCAATCTTTGCAAAGTGATTCCTTTTATAAATTTTTGAACGTGATCTTAACATCATTTAGTTTTTGTTATTATAGTTGCTTCTCTCTAAAAAATAGATCTATTAAAATATTATTGATATAAGTGTAAAATTTGTAAATTATATTGGTAGAAAAAGATAGAATATGAAAGGAGAAGAATAGGAAGTCGTCGACAAGGTCAAAACTTATGAACGTTTCTTCTTAAATTATTTTTATGTATTATATTTGATCATATAAGACTAATGTAGTAGTAATAATAGCAATAATTAGTTTTATCAATATTAATATAACATCAACTTACTCCCATCATATAGTATATCATTATAAAATATCTAGTATTAATAATTACTAATTTATTTCTAATTATTATTAATATTATTCTTAATAATATCATTTTTATCATTACCATAATTAACTTTATTGGCATAATAATAAAAACATTATTAATAATTACTAATAATAATGAGATACTATTGTTAATTATTAATAATTATTTATGTTTATTTATTATTATTATTAATGAGTACCTTTATTCTTATCAATATAATTTTTAGCATTAACAACTATTTTTAGAAATAATCATTCACATATTAATTAATTATTTTAATTATATTTAGATTTTTTATTTCTCTTATTAAGTTTATGTTGATACTAACAATAAAAATGATATTATTAACTGCTAGTAATACAATATTATTAATAATTCTTTTTAAAAGACTTATTCACATTGATTATTCTTAATTAATCATTTTATGACTATTGATTGTAATTATTATTCTACTTAGTATTATCTTAATAACAATACATTACCAATAAATATTATTAATGAAATTTTATTATTAATTACTATTACTAATAAGTATCTATTAATAATTAATTAATTAATTATAATAAAAATTAACATGATTCTTTTTTTTTATAATTGATATCATTATATGTTGTAATAAATTAATTATTATTTATTATTACTAAATAATTTTTATATTCATTAGTGCTATCTTAAATCTTAATAGTACAAAATTAAAATTTTGTTATTAAGTAATTATTAGCAGTAATCATAATTAATGTGATTTTCATTAATTTAAATTTTAAAATTGTGATGGATATAATTATTAATTATTACTTATTATGATAAAGTTTTATAGTAAATTATTAATTATGCTTATTAAAGATAATTATTCAATTGATACCAATTTATTAGTAGTTCTGATTAATATTATCATAAGCATATTATAAATTAAGAATATTTTTTCCCAATTAATATCAGTTCTTATCTAAATTTATTAATAAATTTGTTATTTAATATGTAATCATAATATAATATCATATTGTATTAGATTGACATATTTAATTTAGATCAAATCAAAAAAATATATGGTTACACAAATACACCATTATTGTTGTATTTAATTTGGGATGATTGAAAATTAAAATAAATACATTAATTAATTAATTTATGTTTAAAGACGAATTTTATTACTCTCCGTTAAATGAATTGATGGTAACCATCAATTTTAGAAGTAATAAAAATTAATGTAAAAATATAAGCGAAATTATTTTAATTAAAACTAATTTAAATAAAAACTTTACTATATTTACTCAAATTAACTCAAATTAAATTAATATCATTTAAATAAAATTTTAAAACATTTATTTTAATTAAGTTTTTATTTTTTTATATTTAAACTAATTTTTAGTATTTATTTTTACTCACACCGCTGAGACTGCCCGTGGCCGTGGCAGTTCCGCGGCGGAGGAGTTGTCAGAATTTAAAATTCGCCAAATATGACTGTGTCAGAGCTAAACCCGGACGGAAACTCGAGTTCTTTCGAAATTTGAAGGTTTCGGCCAGCAATTCCCTCTTTAGAACTGGGCGGCAATTTAGCGTACCTCGCTCGATGAACGCCCAGGCTTCCATTGCCTTCTTCTTTGCGACCCGCAAAACGGCCCATTTCGCGTCTTACTAGTTACTGGCAATGGTTTTTATGTGACTCGAGGGGGAAATATGGGGGTCAAAAATCTATGGGACATCCTAGAATCCTGCAAGAAGACTCTTCCCCTTCACCACCTTCAGTAAGTTCGCTCTCTTTACTTTCAAATTATCACACTTTTTGGGTCAGTTACTTTTATCGGTTATACTTTGGCCAAGTTAGTCTCTTATTTTTATAATTGATTCTTATTTCTGTGTGTATTAGGAACAAGAGGGTGTGCATAGATCTCTCATGCTGGATGGTGCAACTCCAAAGTGTAAATAGGTCACACTGTGCTATGAAAGATAAGCTCTATCTCAAGGGCCTCTTTCACCGCCTCAGGGCTCTCATTGCTTTGAATTGCAACCTTATTTTTGTCACAGGTTTGTGTTATTGCATCTAGTATTCTGGTATCGCGTGCTTGGGTGGCTTAGATTTGTTGTCTTCTTCTCTATCATCAGGCTCTAGTCTCGTTCAAAGTTTATCTCGGATATTGAGTGTTTGTGGTGTGATGCTGGAATATTAGGAGGTTTGCCTTTTGGGAATCACTTTTATGCTTGCTCCTAAAACAAATTATGCATTTTGCACGGACTGTAGTTCCACCTTAGCTTTTAGGTGATGTTGAATATTGTAAACTTGAAACTGCGTAGTGGGAGTTTCATCATAGTTACGTTCTCATTCAATGGAATTATGTGATATATTATATACCACTTTCTTATCTTTATTGTTATTGTTATTGCTATAGCTCAGTTAGGTTCCCAGTTCTTGCCATTTTGTCATACCTTACATTGCATTATTCCTCTTCATTTATTTCTCTACGACTCTACTACTGTTGTACTTGTCTTCAGTTCTGCGTTTTCTTGGTTCTCAAGTGCAAAGTTGTAATTGTCGGATGTCATTCTCGTTCATAGATGGTTCAATTCCTGCTCTGAAAGTGGCAACTTATAGACGGCGTTTGAATCCATTAAGTGAGGTAGAAATCGACAGTTAGAAGCTTTTGCACTTTTCCCTTCTTTGACTTCTACTACTTCTGTGTTGCAATCTAGTCTAATACATGGATGTAGATTGCCAGAGATGATGATGCAGACTCTAAGAAGCCCTCTTCCCTTCGAAGAAATAAGGGCTCTGAATTCTCATGTATGATTAATGAGGCAAAATTACTTGGCATGGCACTTGGAATCCCTTGTTTGGATGGGTAATCTTTCTCCTTCCTTATAAATATTTTAGATAAAGAATTATTGGAATTAATATTTTGTCCACACCTTTGAGCTTCTGTGGTCTCTGGCCACTTTTTCTATCATTTCTAGTATTTCCATTGAAGTAGATTCATATAATCTCATTTCTGTATTTTATTTTGATAGTTTCAAAAAGCAGTAAGTTTGGTGCATGCTTAAAGATTTGTGAGTCTCTTTTTGGTAGAAACGCTGTAGACTGTACTTTGAACTTTTCTTTCATTATATCAGGGTTGAAGAAGCTGAGGCTCAGTGTGCATTGCTTAATTCAGAATCACTTTGTGTGAGTAGAGTTTCTTGATCCAATGGGCTTTCTGATATGCGAAGCATTCTTTCAATTATATTTCTAATGATTTCTTTGCCTGCTTCAATAGGATGGCTGTTTCAGTGCAGATTCAGACATCTTCCTTTTTGGTGCTAGAACAGTGTACAGAGATATCTGCCTTGGTTGGATGACAAACATACTTTCTCTCTGGTTATCTCTTTAAATTTGTATTTCCTCTCGAACGATTCATCTATTCTATGTGTTTATTAGGGGATGGTGGCCATATTATTTGTTATGAAATGGCAGACATAGAAGAGAAACTTGGGCTTGGGAGGAACTCTCTGGTAATTTTCCATTTATTTTTTCAGCTTCATTGATAAACCTTTGGGATTGATGACTTTCATTTTTCAGATCTTCCACAGGGTGGAGTGCCAGGTAGAATGCAATTTGTTTAGAATCATTCTGATGCATAAAATGTTGTTAGAGCGAATTAGCCTACTAGCCAGGTAGAATGCAATATATTTAGAACCATCCTGCTGTCAAAAAATTTTAAACTAAGTTAAAAAATAAGCCTACTAGGCAGGTAGAATGCAATATGTTTAGAATCATCTTGATGTCAAACAATGTTTTGTAATTAAGAAAGTTAGCCTACTAGAATCCTTCTTGGAGCATGTAGTATACATTTAGCTGATTGCCTTTTTTCTTTCCCTATACAACCGCTAATATCATGTGAGCATGTTTGGTCGTTAATTTTGGAATGTATTATTTCCATACCTTACAAATAGTTTTTAATGTAATTATGTGTTGACTTGATCAATTTCATGTTTCAGATTGCCTTGGCCTTACTTCTTGGGAGTGATTATTCTCATGGAGTTCATGGATTTGGGCCTGTAAGTTTGAAAGCTTTTGTAGCTTTGCTTCAAAGTGGTTTTAGCTTGTTGATTTTCGGTCCATGTTTATTCCCTGATAATAGATAAATCAAAGGTGTTGCTCCAGCTTACATCCTTCCTGTAACAGGAGTTAGCATGCCGGGCCGTGAAATCAATTGGTTATGATGTTTTACTTCAACGTCTTGCATCTGAGGGAGTGTCTTTTTTGAAGAAATCTAAAATTGTGAAGAAACAAGTCAAAGTGCTAAAAAACCAGAATAAGGAGAATCGCTCAAACTATGGAGACAAAGTGAACGGTTGGTTAATAGCCCATTATGATTGTAATATTCAGCATTCAACCTCATATGCTTTTCTTTTTAACTTTCTTAGTGTAGTATGAACACTAGATGTTATGTGGTTCTTATTTCATGAGATACTCTCTTAATGAATATCATACCATAGTCCTAATTAATAATCTTATTTTTCACAATAATATGAAATAGATAATATACTCTATGTTTGAACTCACGAACCACACTTCATCTCAACATTGTGTTAGAACATACTTTTAACTCTAGAAGCCAAGCTCAATATCACCTTGTGCACATAGACCTGATCTCTTAAGCTTGCTAGTTGATCTCTACCCTGCGATCGGTGAATGAATACAATTCTACTATAGGATTGATAACAGGAAACTCAAGGAGGAACCTAGTAGTACCTATACTATTCTTAGTGAATACAAGTTTTGCAATTGAGAAAGATATCATGAAAAGCACATACAAAAGCTCTGAAGCACTCAATATCCTCTTTAAAGATTGTGAACTCTTGTATCAAAGTGTTTTTTAGACTTTGTTGAATAAGAAGAATGTACTAATAAGTTAAAAAACTTGATCAATATGCTTACAAATCAAATTTATCGAGTAATATAGAATAATTCCAAGTCATTTTTTTTTTCAAATACAGATTTACTTGGAATACGCCGTTATGAATGTGTGTGTTTTTGTTAAATAAATCTTTATAAAAATATACTCGAGATAAATTAGATATTATCTTTTTTGAAAAATATTATGATTTTTTTCTTCAAAAAATAATCAAATAATTTTATGCGTTCAAAAACACTTTTCTATGTTTTCAAAATGATTATGTTTTTGTTGGGGGAGGGGTGGGGGACTCAGCATGGAACTTAAGTTGGATTTCTTCCAATAATTAACTTTTGAAACCTTTAGGGAAAATATTTGACCTATGTAGCTTGAGTAACTCCTTTAAGGTTCAAATTACGTTACACTAAGATTTAAAGTCTAGATACTCCTCTTTAATCGAAATCTTCATGCAGTCTTTGGTCCTTCCATTGGTTATTTTATTGGTTCTTTTACTGTTTCTCTCAAACATCTTTAAGCCTAATTGTTGTAGGATGGAACATAAAGGAAATCATTTTGTTTGTTAACATTAAAACCATAAACTCAACACATCTACTTTAACCTCCTCCTCATCGAGCAAAGAAATTGATTTCCTTTGCAAAGCTCCAAGGAACCAATCTGCAAGACATGATGTGTTGAGAACATTTTGAATCTAGAAATCTAGTTCTCTTTTTGTTCATTCATACCATGCCAAGAGATTGTCCTCTTAATCCTCACTATCGATCCCAATCTGATCGTGATCCTTCTTCTTTAAGTTTTCCTTATATTTCAAGTACTTCACGTTGATGTGCCCAACTCAATTACAATGAAAGCATTTGATATTATGGTTAGACCTTTTCTTACCCTTCATATTTCCTATGGTGTCACTCACTTGCAATTACGACATGTCCATCCTTGAAGTCGATTGCTTATGACTCACTAACCTTTTTACCTTGAGCAAAACTATAACAATCTCATAAAAGAAAGTGTCATCTCCCAATCAGAAACCTCATCAACACAAAAATATACCACTTCAAAAAAGGAGCCACATTAAGAAAGTCTTATCCTTATAAGACTCATCTAAACTCTTCAATTGGCTGATCAAGCCAATGAATTGATTTTGATGATGTTGTAAATTGCACTACAACTTATTCGCTAGTAGTCACAACACATATGTCTTCACTACTTTCTCCCACATATCTTTCGATTTGTCTCCTCAAGAATGTTATACTTAGTTTTTAGACCAAGGCCCAAGTGGATTATAGTGTTATATCCTCTTATTTTGGCTGCATCCATGTCTGTTAGTTTCTTATCTTCCAAGTTTGTATGCAGTTATTGTTGGATACAAATCATACTTTGTTATAGTGTAAAATTATTCTTTTAGTTGAACAATTCCATATCAATTTTTCCACGAAATATCTTATTCGTCTATCTAACTACCATAAGTAGGTTTGATGTTAGCAACATCAAGCTCTAACACCAATTTGTTGTTACAACCTTGCTTTGTATTGTTCTTGCCTCTAGGCTTTTTAGTTGCATGATACAACCCCTAATGATTGAACTTGTCGTAATAGTTTTAGCTTCCTCTGAACAAATATCTTAGTTCTTATATCCACCCTATAGGATTAAACTATACATAAGCCAAATCAAGAGCTATCTCAAGACCAACAACTATTTAAAGTATAACAAAGCAAAAAAAAAAGAAAAGAAAAAAGAAAAGGAATTGGAACCTTGAATCTTTAATAATATCAACCGACCCATACAAAAATTCAAAAACACTCCCTCATAGTATTTTTCTCCTTCCAAGAAAAATCAAGAATCCTTTTTGATTTTCCCAATTGTTGAAGAACTTCTTGTTCTATCAAGATTTGTCCTCTCTAGATTACTCCTAGAGCCTAGATGACCCTATGGATCTAGTTTATACTTGTCCTCACCAATTCTTTTAAATAAGCTAACAAATGACTCTGGGGCCAACAAAAATACACAATCAAAACTACCACAGAAAGCACTAAAAGCCCAAATTGTGTAGGAAAATGGGGTCCTCCATGTTTCTCTTTGTTGTACTCTTCGGTCTTCATTTTGCCATCCTCTTCGACATGGATGCATACCTCGGCACTCTTAGGCTCTATTGCCCTTGAAGACCCCTCTTCTCATTTGCTGTTCATTCTTCTATGTCCTTTCATATCGAGACATGATTCCAAAATATACACATCTTTCTCTTCTCTAACCATCTATGTCACAAATCTTTCTCTTCCTTTTATGATGCTTTCATAATGGTTAAATGAATGTATGCCATGCTATGCATTGCATTGTCATTTAGTTATTAGCTTCATTGAAATCCCCAAATATGTCATATCCCATAGTTGATTATTTGACTTGTGATAATTTTAGGGGAAAATGAGTTTTTCTCGCCATAAATTTTTAACTACTATATTCTCAAATACAATTAGAAAACCAAAATAGCATGAAGCAAGGTTGCACAGAAATAAGATGAGAACGGAAAAGCACGGACACTGGAAATAATTAAATGATAATTTTTAAAATGTAATGTATATTTATGGGAAACCAAAAATGGAGAAACATTTATGAAACAAGGAAACATCAGGTCGATGAACTTTTCATGCAACATAGGCGTGAAGCTATGAGGTAAGAATTTAAAGCTATAGAAAGAAATGGAATGTGGACGTTAGAAAAATTACTTCCTAAACAAAAGGTGAGACCAAATATAGGACAATCAAATGCTAAGAATATAACATGCAAACAAGATAGCCTCACCCCAGGTATTATCATGCAAACTATAACTAATAAGCATTGCATTCATCCTATCTTTGAAAGTTTGGTTTTTCTTTATGCTAATCCCATTATGCTCAAGTGAATAAGGTCCACTAAATTCATGTTTTATGCCATTTTCTTCACAAAATTTCTCAACGCTAGTTGTGCTATATTCACCTCCTTTGTTGGTTCTTAATCATTTTATTTTTCTATATAATTAATTTTCAACCTCGTCCTAATATTTCATAAACATAGACTCAACTTCATCTTTAGACCATAGAAGGTAAATTTTATTGTACTTGGAAAAGTTATCTACAAATGTAATATAATACCTTTTACCTACTCTAATGACCACATTTTGGAAGTTTGGTAAGTCTATATACACTAGTTTTGATAATTCAATTTGCCAATTTATCACTAACTTAAAGGGCAATTTAGCATGTTTAGCTTCTACACAAATAGGGTGTTTAGAAGGCACATTTTCATTCATGGCAAGCAACAAATTCAAACTTTTTGGATTTTTTAATCAAACTCACACTTATAAGCCTTGACCATACAATAAAATATCGTTCCCAATATTGTGTATTGGTCAATATTTGGAACACAATCAAAACGTAATGGTTTTAAAAAAATTGCATATTCATCACTTATATTTACTGATATTTGATGAGATAAATAATAAAATATCCTCCGCAATAGTTTGATACCGCAACACTACGACCGCACCGGTTCTGACTTACCATGCCATAAATCTAAAGACTCAACTGAACAAATAATTGTAGAAGCATTTTTATTCATATCAACAATGTTCAAGACAAAAAAACCACCATTAAGATAGTATTTACCAACCAAGTGCCCATTGTGTGTCAAAGTCACCTTATTAGCTTTAAACACAAGCTTAAGACCAACCTCATTAAGTAAAGGTCTAGAATTTATATTTCTATTGAGGGAAGATACACATAAAACATTATTCAATGCTGAAGTTTTCCATATGTTAGTTTGAGAGGAAGTTTATCTTTACCTAGAATTCTAGTAGTAGAGGAGTTACCTATGTAAACCGTCTAGGCATCAACACATGCCTTGAACTCTTGTTGTAATTCTTTCTTGGCACAAATGTGAAATGAAGGTCTGGTGTCCAATATCCCCCCTTTTTTTCACCGCCTAAATTGTCTTCTGAAACAACGTCTATTATATCACTTGCAAAATTATAAATTTTTCTCCACCACTATAATTTATGTGAATAGCTTAGTTGATATGAGCTAATAAGCTACTACTAAAATGTAAATGGAAGAAAAATAGTAAATTTCTGCAAAGCCTTATGGTGTCTCTTAGAAATAACCCATACAAATCTAGAAAAGCTGCACTGAAAATTATTGAGAAATTCAACTGCAAGGTTTCAAACAGTTAGTGTAAATATCCAATAATGATATACTCTATTTGCATCAATAAAGGTTAAGATTACATCTTTATATAGCAAATCAGATTAACATATAAGTAATTTCAATTGCTTTTAGATTGTTAGAAATTAATAAAATGTAAACCTCTCTCTCTCTCTCTCTCTATATATATATATATATATATATATATCAATGACGAACAACGTAAAGGAAATGAAGATAACTTATCGAATAACTCAAAGTGAAGGAAATCAAGAGCCATTGTCCTAAAATCAATTACAGACCTCTGGTGCAATCAATATTGCCAGTTGCTCCCCAAGGTTTAAACAACCTTTTCTACACACGCACTTGTGGTTGAAAAAATAAAACTAGCATTACAAATTACAATGCCGAAGAATATCAAGAAGTGAAGGGAGAAAATAGTTTTGTTTTATTCAAAAACCTGAAAGGCAGTCGTATACTTTGATCCCTGTTCAGTGATATTGCTTGGCTCTCTCATGTTAAACCTACAACCTTTATTCTTAAATAACCTTCACTAGGCTAAGCAGGCTTAAGTAAACCACAAGCTTGAAATATATATTGCCACTAAAATTAATTAAGAAAATCAAATACCAATGGAAAAACAATTTCAACGGTAAGCTTGAAATGGTCTTATTGTATATAAATTTTAAACTCAATGAAATAATAATGCCGATAATTGGAGCACTAAAGGGATATAACAACTTTATGTGTGTGTGTGTATAAACCAGACTCCTTTTTTGTCTAAATTTACTTTGATAGCCAGCATAATGCTTTTTTGTCTTGATTCTCTTAAATGATTAAAGATATTATCCACTCGTCTTGACATTGCCTTTGTAGTCATTTCCTTTTTCATTAATTTGTTTGAATCCTTGACTTATAATTCCATGATAGGTTATGGATGTTGTTAATTTCCATTATTTTATTATAAGTTTCACTTAATATAGTTTCTAATATGTAAAATTAGTTTGACGATTTTGTTGCTTGAAAGTTGTTACTGCTTAACTAGCGAAAAATACTAAAGGAGATATTAAGAATGTAGTTTTACTGTTCTTTCTTCAAATATGGCACTTTTTAACAAACAAGTATATAGGGTTCATTTTTTATTTTTAATTTTTTTTTTAATTTTTTTCTGGATCTTACAATCTTACGATATGATTTTATGAACCCTTGGTCGATCCTAGGTAGAATCTTGATTATGCACTCCCAATCCATTAGCCATTGTCAAGAACATCGTTGTCATCTTCTTGATGAGCCAAAGGCAAAATTGTGGGAATCTTTTTCTGTCTTGTATTCAACTCATATAACCATGAATGCATGAGATAGAACCAAATCTCCTTTTAAACAACTTCCTAAGATCAGTCCTAGTAAGACAATCAAGCTTAAAAAATATATACTGTTAGGATAAACCACTAATCAACGAACAAGATTCACAACTCGAACAATGGTTAGTAGAATAGCAATTGACGAGAAGAAGAAAAAACAGAGATGAGAAAGGAAAGGATAGTATTAGAGTTCTGTTATAATGGTGCTGCCAGACATTTGAGGCTCTGGCCACCTCCCCTCTTACGTCTGATATATTCCCCCCAACCGAATTCCCTTTGCTTGTCTTAAATAGAAAAAACAAACCCCAATAGTTATGACTCAATTCAACAGAAAACAGAATGACTAGCAATTATTAAAAGATTCTAAACAACAACCTAACTCCTAAAAGACATATAACTCCCTCCTAATAATGACCCAAAAGGGTAGATAAGCCCTGATTAACTCATTTATCTTCCGGACCACTACTCAGCCCCTTTTTTTCCCCTCCTAAGTCCTAACAGATGTGTATCTGATGATGGGTCTATCATATACCCAGAAGATGTATACTCAAAATTAGATACATGAAATATTTATGAAATATATATTTTCATAATATTTCACTATCTGGAAACTGGTGTCTGCAATTTTCATTTTTTGGTGCTAGCGTTGGGTTGAGGTTTTCCTTTGTTTCTCTTGCTCAGGATTTATAGTTGCATGGCATGCTTGTAATATTATTTATGACAGCTAGTGCAATATTGTTCAGATGCATGTAGGTGTTGATGCTCTATGTAATGAAAGTAACATATTGTGATTTATGTACTCATTTCCCTATTGGTTTAATATCTATTTTCAGAACAGATGTACGTAGGTGTTGATGCTCTATGTAGTGAAAGCAAACTGATCCCTTTAATTATTTGCTCTTTTTTTTTTCTTTCCTATTTTTCCTTCAGGAATTGATTGTCACTCACAAACAGAGGAGTTCATTCGGGTGATTGATGCATATTTGAAGCCAAATTGTCATTTGGCAGATTCCAAGCCTGTATACAGGTATGCTCATTTCACATCTTAGAAGCTGCTAGCTACATTAGTATCTTTTCCAATATAACCTACTGTGCTATTTCCTTTCTAGGGCTCTTGCATTATATCCATTTAAACGCACTGAGCTTCAGCATATATGTATGCAGTTATTTGAGTGGCCACCGGAGAAAACAGGTTCTTGTCTTTGCTCAATGCATATTTGTCTGATTGGCTTCTGCGGTGATCTTGCTGCGTATCTATGAACTAAGGAAATGTATTTGTTGCATATGCGACAATGTTCATATCAAAAGTTCTAACATTTTTAAAAACTGTCAATGTGACAATTGATGGCCATTGCTACATTGGATTTGGAGTCAGATGGACTCTTTATGACAACCTTATAATATGGTTCTCTCCTCTACTTATGATTTTCCACTTCGAATGCTTTTATACCTAAAACACTGTGCTTCCTCTTGGCCTTGTGGGACCCTCTATTTTCATTCTGCTGAAGTTTTGGCGTGTACTGAGAACTTGTAAATATTAGGGGATGATGAAGCTTTTATCCATTTGCTGAAGAGAATAATGACTGCAAAAGCTTCCATATTGTTAATCTAACCTGCCGTGTTCTTATGTTGTAGATGAATATATGCTTCCTAAGATTGCAGAACGAGAACTGCGTAAATTTGCCAATTTGCGCATTAGTTCTTCAGAACTAGGAGCCCAGCTTCCACTGGACAAGGTAAGACCGTGAGATATGTTTTATGAATTAATCTTCTATCCTTATTAGTGGACAATGTCTATTTTTACCACTTCCTGCTTTGCTTTCTCCATTTTTTTTGGCGTTCTGTATCAGTAGTTTGAAATTTTCGTTCTAGTGGCCTTTGGTATTTTTTTATTTTATTTTTATGCTATTAATTGTTTTAGTTGATACTTAATATTATTATGTAATAATCGTAGTTAATATCAATTCATAAAATTTTCAAGCATTTTCCGAGCATTTCATTCCGTGGTTAATGGACAGTTCGCAGTTTTGTGTCATCACATCTTGAATTTCCCTTTTCCCAATATTCTTGGCCATTTCTGTGCTACATTTTGTTGTATACTTCACAGTTTCCCAACTCCTTGTTCCTCACAGATGCCAATCAAATGTCCTGTATCTGAAATCATAAAGGAGAGAAAAGTTCAGGGGAAAGAGTGTTTTGAGGTCTCATGGGATGAAATTGATGGCTTAAAGACCTCGATAGTCCCTGCTGATCTTGTACGAAGGTACAGAACAGTCTTACACACTGTGACTTGTTTGATTACAAAATTTCATTCTATCGCTAATGAACTTCATCTATAGTTGCTGAAGTTAGGCATATGCTCCATTTTGCAGTGCTTGCCCTGAAAAGATCCTAGAATTCGAGGAGAAAAGAGCTGAAAAGAATAAAAATAACCGGAAATCGAGACCCAAGAAAATAGGAGATAAAACTTTGATCAAGGATATTGATCAGAAACTCCATAATCTGTTACTTGAAGTGGAATCAGACAAAGGTTGGAAGCTACCTTCCTCCTCTCGTTCAACTATCACATCAGAGGACAGAACTTCCGCTGCAGCTGATACTGCGTCTTTTCATACACAGCTTCAGCTGGATTCAGAAAGCGACGTGGTTTCCTCCTTCTCTCGTTTGACAATGTCGAATGACAGAAATGCTGCCAGTGAAGTTGATGCAATAATCACTCTCGATTCACTTTTTCAGCAAGAGTTAGAAAGCAAAATGGATTCCGCCCCTATAAAATGCTGCAGCCCATGCCTTGCAGTTGCTGTGGAAAAAGATGTAATTGATCTCTCGAGCCCGTCTCCTGAACAAGGTCCATGCAACGTCTCGAGGTGCCAAGGTGATGCGAAGCGGATGGATGTCATTTACCTGAGTGATTCAGACACGGAAATATCTCCTGAACATGCTCGGAAGGTAAGAGAGCTAAGATCATTCCTAGCCAGCCTGAGGGAAGAGATCTCTTGAGCAGCTGGCCGAGGCTGGCACATGTAGTAGGAAATACAGATGCGTTGGCTCATCTTGTAGGTTGTTTTTTAGTTGTTTTTCTTTTTCTCGGCGAAGGAAGGCTGGTCTGAGGTTGGCAATTCACCAGCTTATTGATCCGACGGAGACTAATGCTGTTGTGACGTGTGGAAAAGGTAGTTTTACTACAGATTCACTGGTTTTATTTTTATCTACAAATTATTATTTTATTCTTGTAATATTATTTTTTTCAAATAGGTTTAAAAATATTAGAAAAAACGTACCCGACAATACTAAACTTATTGGTCCGACGGGGACTAATGTTGTGAAGCTGAAAAAGGCGGTATTAATACAGACTCGTTTTATTTTTATTTGCAAATCATTATTTTATTATTGTGACATTATTTTTCCCCAAAAAGGTTTATAATTATTAGGAAAATGTACCTGAGTAAAATATACAAAATAATCACAAAGCTATGGACTAAATAATTTTTTTATTAGTTTTTACTGTGAAAGTTTAAAAAATCGTCTACTCTAATTGTTTTTCCCCCCATCTATTCTTCTTATAATATAAAATATCTAAAATGTCTCTCAATTTTTCTCCTCCTCCCCATGATTAGTAACCTTCCTATTTTTCTCTCCTTCCCTAATTTTTCTCTAATCACCCTTTGTCCCCTTTAACTTGTCATCTCCCACAAAAAAAGTTGGATAATAGTTAAAATACCTTAGCTTTTTTGCCAAAACTTCTCTCTCCACTCACTATTCAACTAACCACAATCATATTATCCTCCCAACTCCCATCAACCATCATCCTAGTTCACCACAGTATAATCAAGTACCCAATTATTCTCTGTGTTGAAAAATACTTCGGTTGATGAAGAAAGAAAAATAATTGAGAAAACAAGAAAAAGAGGAGCCTAATCAAAATGCAAAGCTGACTAAAAAATGAAGCTTGGAAGTGAAATTTTTAACAACTTAATATTCCATCTGTCCCAAATGAGTACCATGTCCTATGTCAATTCTTTGATGGAATCATTCGTCACAAGCTACTTATCTCTTCAAAATTATGAGGGTACATCAATCCCTCATTATGAAATCTAATTAACCTAAAGCCTACACCTCTAAATGTTGCTTCCTTTTTCTTTCTTTCCCTCATTGATTCAATACGTCAAGTTTTAGATTTTCTGAAGCCAGTACCTCCTAGAGATTCACTAACTTGCTTTAGCTTGACAGCCAACCAAAGCAATGAATATTGTTTCCCTATTAAGCATAAAGACAAAATAAAATTAAGACTTCAAAATCAAAATTTGATAACCTAATTAGTCAATCTCAAACTAGTTGTGGGCTTTCTCTTCATTCATGAATGTTAGATTCTCTATTTGAGTTAGGTTGATGCTCCCTTCCTATGGCAATTTATTTTTGTGCTCAAATATTTGTTGTTGGTATATTCCGATGTCATGGAACCTAAATCTAGATTTTTACATGTTTGTCGCTCTAACTTTGCAAGACCAATTTCATATTTTAAAGTGTTAATTAAAGTTGGGTGTTGTCTCTATTGCTCCCGTTGGGTCGAAGGTAATGAGTCTGGGGAGTTACTATCGCTACATCATCGTGGATGTTGAAGCAAGTCGTGATGGCTTGTGCTGGTGTTTGCCACACTATTGTGGTGTTATGGTGGTGGACGACGAGGAGAAGAGAAGTTGAAGTGTTTCAAATTAAGGAGTGATGATGTTATGATGGTGTTGGTTGTCTATCAAGCAAAGAAGAAAGAAGGAGAGGGTGAAGAAGAAGAACACTTGTGCTATTCATACATACATACATACATACATACATACATACATACATACATACATATATACATATATATATATATATATATAAAGAAAACCCTTTAATTCTAAAAGTTGGGGAGTATTTTAGGTTAGATAAAAAAAGGAATTCTCCTTTAAATATATGTAAAGGTAAAATGGTCATTTCATTGACACTTTTATTGAATTGTCTAAAACATAATAGATATTTGACGACCAAAACTAATATAATGTTACCTGATGTGTAACCCTCAAAACTCTAGGTTGTTTGATGCATTTTTAGGAACTTTGTGTTGTTAAATATATTTTGTCAAAATTCATGGTTGTTTGATGATTTTTTTTTAAAATTCTTATTCTTCTGATTATTGTTATCTTTGGGTGCAACATCTAAATCTTATGGTCCAACATTCTACTTGTAAAAGAATAACAAGGATACCAGAACAATATGCATGTTAAAGAATAACAAGTGCGGCATGCTTTCTTTTCTCATGTACAACTATGTTGCAATGACATTTACAAACACCTTTTTTTTAAGCAATACATCTATAGTTTGGGGAAAAATTTAAATTCAAAAATGCAATATTTTGGTCATAGCTTTGTTTTTTAGTTTTAATAAATTTATATTCATAATAAAGCACAATAATTTTCACAATAGTCAATACCTAACCACTTTTATAAACATTTCCTAAAGAAAAATTTTACAAACCATGTCAATGATGATTATAAATCTAGTTCAAGTGGCTTATAGAAAATGGTTGTGAAATTCGTAGCCTATAAATAGTTAGGGCATTGAATGCGAGCATCATATTGTTGCAATATCTTTTATACAGTTATTTTCAACAAGACTCTATAAAGATCTCAACGTTGGTAGTTAATGTACATCCTTCTTGAACTATACATGGTTGCTTTAATGAGGTTATGTAATTTTGTGAGGCATTAGAAAATAGACCACAATGATAAGATGCATTATTTTGATATAATTTTTTTTAACGAAAAAAAAATCCATAGATTTTCGGGTAAAATCCACCCCATTTACATCCTTACTCTAGGGGGTAATACTCATGGTTGTCTGGTGAGTTTGAGCTTCAAGTTTCTTGTCAGTAGACCTTCACCTCAGCCAACTCAGGTTATGAATCTATCTGCTCAATTTGAATAGCTAAGGTTAATTATCTATCAATTTGAACTTAAGAAAAAAATGTAATCTCATAAACTTAATTTGATTCTCAAGTTTGGGGTTGATGGATAATTTATTAGCTTCTGGTATTATTATATATGATTTACTATTACTATTGTTTAATTTAATTATTGGGTGTTTGCTACCTAGTCATCTTTTCAGGCAAATCATGAAGTATTAATCTGTATGGGGCTTGCCTAAGTTATTGTTCATAATAATAGAGTTTAGGAGAGACTTTTATTCCGTTACATGGTTTAAGCAAGTCATTTATCTTCATGATTTTGTGCACCATTTTGGATAGGACTTGTTCTGTTTGGGAGCCTTGCTAGGCTAGTTGTTTATATATGGAACATGTTTGATTTTGTGAGTCTCACAAGTTATAGAGTTATGAAAGAAGTTATGTTTAGGGAGTCTTGTAGGTTTGGTTGTGATAAATGAAGTGAATTCTTTTATGGTTAATTATTCGACAGACCATGAAAGTCGTATTCTAATTGACTATCCCAATATTCTCTTGTAAAGTGGTTAGCTTTGAATTGAAGAGATCTTTATTTGTTAAGTTAAAAGAACCTACTAATTCATCAGGTTGGGTGAAAATGAAGAGAATCACGTGTCTTATCACTAAACCTAGAGGAGAAACCAAATCCTTGTTTCTCATTCTACTTAATAATTATATAGAGCAGTGGTTTTAACATAGATGGGAATTGTCTCCCATCCGCACAAATTGTCCAAAAAATAATTTGGATGTCTATCATCCTCTTCTCAAAATCAATATAAAAACTTGGCACACATGAATGCATGCATTTATATATAGTCTCGAAATTAGTAACTCCCAATTAATCTAGCTAGCTAGCTACTTCATAACAAATGAGTGCATGAATGCATGCATTTATATATAGTATTGAAACCTTCCATCACCAGATTCAAAAGTGGAAGTAATGAGAAAAACCTTTAAAGAAAAGGGGATTTCACAAGATGATGTAGTTGTCCTGTTATATGCTTAGTCAATTGGACTACTAGAGTGGTTCGTTTTATGTTCATATCAGATCATCTATACAATATGAGTAGTGCTATCACTATTACTATTGCTGCATGACATTCTATTTTTGAAATTTATTGGATTTTATAATTAGTTGCATATCTTTGATGTGGTATTAGCCCATGATACTTCCATCTTGAGTCTCTTCTTAGCATATAAACCTGTCACACTGATTTTGCATTTCTAAGCTGTAGTGTAATGTAACTAGATTAAATGTGGTTATAATCATGTTGTATTATATGAATTAAGATAAGCGTTAGTGGACCATTTTTTCAGAACACTACCTTGAGAAAAGGAAAAATTGGAGCTTTGCTTATTTTCGAATTAAAGAATAATATGTTAATATTTTTGTCATATTAAGTGACTTATGATCATGGACACACATTAGTAGTTTGAAAACTATGAATTTGTACCAACAAGCTTTTATAGATGATATTTGTTACTGAATGTGACAAATGATCAACAAAAGTTTTGATTTTCTAGGTGTTAGACATTACAATACGCATGGTTCTATCTATTCATGTATATGAGATCCAACATGTGCTATCTAATTGCTTTGTTGGTAGTTTGTGAAGAATATATATCATTTTTTTTGTCCAGAGTTGATGATAAAATGGTACCACCCTATGGACTAGCCTTTGCAAGAGCGCTAGACTACTATCTTTTGTTAGCTGATGTTCTTCTTGGTTATGCTTGCTTGACTTATTCTTTTTGGTAACTAATGTCATAGCACATTTTTAGCTATTTCATAATCTAAAGCTATAGTGACTTAACTTTCATTTGGCTAGATTTTTGAATGCTTCTACATGGAGTTTTATCTCAATCAAGTTTAAGAATTAAAATTTTATTTCCTTTCATTATATTTGAGAGAAACAAATTGATTATGATATTGTCATGATTTTGTCGTATTGATTGGGCTTATCTTTTGTACAATTCACTTTTAATGCAATTGTTCATTATGTATCATATCATATTTGAATCTTGATTGAAATATTTATCCACAAAATTCTTAGTTGCACTAAAAGAAATATAATCTAATAGGGTAATTTCATAATTACCTTAAAATATAAAATTTAATAAGGCAATAAAAAATTTCCCAATTTGATACTAACAAACAAGGCAATAGAACAAATTTCTCCATTTGATCCTATTTAAGGAGGCAATGAATTTTTTTTATTTAATCTTATCTAATTAGGCAATAAAAAATCGTTTATTTGATCTTACTCAATAGGCCGATGAATGAAAATTGCCCAATTTGATATTATCTAATAGGATAATAATAAAAATCCCCCTACTTGATAAAATAATTAGAAAAGAAAATTAATTATTTAAAATTACCATATTTTTTATTTTTTTGTTTAATATCAAGTTTTCATTTATTAAGGACATGAATAATAATTTATTATTTATTTTATCTAATGGGGTAATATATAGAAATATCTTATTTAATAGTAATATATAATCTAAAGAAAAAATAACTTATACCCCTATCCTCAGTGTACTTCACTGAACTACAAATACTTTCAAAACAAACAAACAAACTCATTTGTTCTCGGTGTAACTATTCATTGCTCGACTCTGCTTCTAGTCTTGCTTGTATGTTCCACTATTTTTCCTCTCTTTCAACGACTAGTACACCACCCACATTGCTCATTATTGTCCATGATCATCACCAACTTCCATCTCGACCATCTTGTTTGTAGCTACATCATCTCTCCCTTCCACTTTTAAACTATTGTTTTTTAAGGATTAATTTATAATTTAGGATTTAGGGATTCATATTATTAGATGGTAGGGTTTTTTTCAATGTTGTTAATCTTTTTGTGCTGCTTTGTTTTAGTGGTTTTCAAATTTCAATTTTGTTTGTTGTTCAATACCATCGGTCTTCATTGGTTGCTATTCAATTTAGGTTTAATGGTAGATGATTGGTTTGTTATTGGTGATGTCATTGGTTGCTATTTCTTTATTTTTGGCATAAGGTCATAGAGGTTCCTATGATTTACGAAGGAAGTTTTCATTTTTTAAGTATTCATTCCATAGTACATAATTCTTCAAGTTTGATAGATTAAGTGTGGAAGAGATTTTGGGATTCATAATAGAATAAGTCTTAAAACTTCCCACATATGCAAAGGTTTGGAAAGTTTAATGTTTGTTTTCTCCATGAAATTCATTGACCACCAATTTTATTAATTCAACATCAATCAAACCTTATATTGCTATTTAGAAATCAAGAACTATGCAGTACATACAATTATTTTCCCTCACCTTGCAAATTTTTTTTTGGCCTATAGATGGGTGTGCTTTGTAGTTGGTAGTATACTCCATCTTGTCACAACAAAGAAAGTGGTTGAAACCTATAGGATACCTATCTTTCTAGGCCTTATTTATCTTTTTTTTGGCTCTTCTTATAACGGCCCTAGAAGTTTAAGCCCTTGATTTATTAGAATTTGCTGAAGAAAATAGTGAGTATTTTTTTTAATATTTTGTCCACCATTCCCTTAGTTAAGAGTGGTTCTGTTTCACTTTGATATATATATATATATATATATATATATATATATGTATGTATGTATGTATGTATGTATGTATGTATGTATGTATGTATGTATATTTGTAGAGGTACAAGTTGTGGGACATTTCTTGGGACACCATCACCATGATTGTCATCATCATGGTGGACTTAGAAGTTCTCCTAGCCCACCACAAGATCCAATCGCTCATATTAATGTAACAAGTGAGTCTCTATATGGATTAATCTATATTAGGCTTGGAATTTTAGGATGTTATGATCCTAACCAAAATTCTATACTTAATATATATCGTATAAATAGAAGTGACAATTGATGATATAGAAATATTATTTTCCAACGCAAAAGTAAACATGATTATGCTAATTGCTCTTGTATTCTAGAGCTATATGTTGTTAGATTAACTCTTAGTTATTCCCTCCTACTTTTTGTTCATGAATTGCCAAGGGATAAAGGGGGATGTTATGCTTACATATAAGGTACGATAATTAGAAGTCCATATATAACATTTTTTTTTCTTTCCTTTTTCTTTCAGTTGCAGAAAGGATTTGATGCAATCTCCTTCCACTCTAGTTTAGTATAAATGAGAATTCCCTACATAGGACTTGAGTTCTATGCTACACTTAGGTTCGTGAAATAAATTTCATACTAGGTGAGGTTTTGAAAATCTCATATGTGGAACTTAATGTAGGTGTTGTCTTTATTTCTCTATCTTTGGTTTGAAATTAATAAAACTGTATTTAAGAGTAATTTTTTTCAATTTGGGTTGTGAATGGAGATGATTGCTAAGTAAATTTTTTGTTTAAAACCATGTTTAAAAAACCTTAAGTTCTAAAATTGAAATTTAAGCCCTATGATAATTGCTTACAAATCTATAAGTTAGTTATAATTTTATTTTTTTGTGCTACTAGTTTCTTCTAGTTAATTCATATTTAGAAATATTCTAAGACCATAAATACCTAAGATACAAAGGGAATAAAGTTATAAAGGTGTAGGTTCAAGAAAGTTGAGCTAAATTTGCTTTTATGAGTTTCTCGTGATTCCTGAACTTGTGTGTTTTCCTATTATTTCTGAGATATGATTTCATATATTATTTTTTTGCTATTTTTATAGCTTATCACATGATCATAGACCTTATATATATAATATAATCTAGTACACTATGAAATTCAATTTGTACTTAGTTGTGATAGGTTTTTATAAAATGGTTTTTTATAAAATGTTAAATAATATAGTTTATAAAATTAGTTCTACACTTAGTTGTGATAGGTTTTTATGCTTCATAGATCCATCTCTCTTCACGTTTTATACTTTTTTTGCAATCAATTTGTAGATATAATTTTATAGATATAAAGTGGCTTATTTAAAATTTTATAAACCTTTTTGGATGCTGGAAATACACTATGAAATTCAGTTACTAAGTGTAGAACTAAGTGACATAAGTTTAGATACGTTTTTATGCACTTTTGGAGGTAATTTTTCCATGTTTGAACTTAATCGTGTAGGTTAATCCCATATCTAATTTTCTTGTTATGCCTTGCAATATTTGGTTATAGAGATGGATAGTATTTGGGGTTGCTGCATGATTGGGGTTGTAGAGCTAATTTCACATACTCTCATGGAAACTAGATAGTATGAGAATTATTTGAAGATTGTGCTTTGTTTTTTATTTACAGTAGTGGTTTTATTAGATTTGTAAATCTCTTTCAAGAGATATAAGGAATGGTAATTGTTTAGATAATTTAATATATAAAAACAATTGATACATGTGCATAGTTGTTCATGTACAAAACTTATTTTTAATATTCAATATATGATATTTTTTTGTCTCATTGTTTATAAAAAAAATTATTACTCTTTATCTTAACATGTAAATAAATTCATAAAAATAAAAAAATAAAAAAGGTTTAACAATCAAATAGGGTAATATTTTTACCTTAGTGAGTGGGTCAGAAAGACAAATGACATAAAAAATATCCTAATTGACTTAACTCAAACAAGGAAAAATATTTTTGCTCTAATAGATGATTCAAATAGGGAAATGATATAAAATTGTCCTATTTTTTTTTACTCAAATAAGGCTTGAGAATTTGGTCTCTTGCTCAAATGTTTCCTATATTGTGGTAAAAAATGTTCCTATGATATCTATTTACCTTGAAATAAAAATGGAATGATAAAAAGTAATAGTGGTAAACAATGTACCGTACCATAAGGATATTGAGTGTGTGTATTTTAAAACATTCTCACTTACATTTTTACAACTAATATTGAGTATTACTCAGAAACAACCTATATTAGTGATCGTAATATAAAATGTAATGAAAACTACTTCTATGATTAAAAAAATAATAAATAAATAATGTAAAAATATATAAATATATTTTCAACCATTAACTACTACTAAGATTGATCAAGTGTAGTAGTTGTGAAATTTATCTATTTTTATTTTATTTAAACCATATGTTTCTTCTACTATAGCACCCCAAAATTTTCAAACTAAAAATTTCATTTATAAGATAACGTGGAAGAAAATAATATAAAAAAATGAGAGATGTTACCACCACATCGAACATAAGGGAGATGTGGCTATCCACATAACACATGATTAATGCAAAGCTAAAACATTAAAGAAATCATGCACAATGATTAGAAACATATGGGATGTGTGTGTGTGTAGCATTTAAAACCAATAAGACCAAAGACATACTATATGATTATAATGTGTGTATATATATACATACACACTATATGATAATGATAAGTTTTAACAAAACAATACTACCTTGAGTGTAGGAGAATAAAAAAACATTTAAAACCAATAAGACAAAAAATGGCCCCAACAATAGGAAACCATCTATATCAGCTAGTATAACTCTCTAGATCAAAAGAACTCCACAACATGACTAAAAACTTTCCCACATCATCATCATCATCATATTCTAGGTTGGAGCCATACTCGTAATACCCCAAAATTTAGCTAATCATAATCCCGAGTAGTTAATATCTTAACCTAATTCTAATCTTGAGAAATTAATATTTACACCTTACCCTAATTTCCTAACCTTAAATCTTAACCTAATACTAACCTTATTTTGGATCATTAATATTTTTGACCTAAACCTAACTCCTGATGGTCGATAATAAATTTGTCCTAAATACCCTAACCTAAATTATTTTATCATAATTCTAATCCTAACTCCACCTAATTTATTTCCCCCCTTTCCTTTTCTCCTTCTCCTTTTCTATTCCTTATCCTTCCCCCCTGCCCGACCTTCTTTTTCATTCTTCTTCCTGAGTGAAACACTCCCTCAACAATGATACCATGACCTAACCCTACCACCATCATCACATTACCCCTTCCATATTCTATGCGATATGTTTGGTTGAGAAATGTTATCTGATACTTTCCTTCCTTTTATGCCTTTTCATGCAATATGCATGTGTATATATATATACCTCTAGACTTCCACATATAATGCCTCCAACCATCTCTTTGGCTCCCTCTAATTTCTATCAAAGAGTAGCAACAAGTGTAACCTCTTCTTTCCTTCACTTCCTCCTTCTCACCATTGCTAAAAACACTACAACAAACTAACAATAGCCATCACTGCCATTCCTCCCCCTTTCACATATATTATTTCCATCATACCCTTACCCTTAGCTTTGATCAAAACCATCAAATCCACCCTACCAACACCAGCCAAAAGAACCAAACTCCCCATTTTCTTTACCATCCACCACCTTCAACCCTTTCTTCCATTCCTCCCTCTTGTGCAACAATGGTTACTGGTGTTCCATCCCCCACCCACTAGCCTAAGCCACTGAAACACACCCCCTAGATTCGACCAAAATTACCAAAAGTCCCCTTTCCCCTTCGGCCTAAACAGCCAAAGCGACCTTCACCCTTTCGACCTTTTCATTGTTACCTCCAACCCTTCAACCCTCCTTACTGCTCCAACCCCCTAGAAATGGAAGCTAGTAACATTACCACCCCTTGGCTTCAACACTTTTTGTCATTCCCCTTTCCTCTTTTGTGTAAAGTTTTACAGAGACATTTTAACCCTTTGTGATTTGATTTTTCTCCCTTCTTTCACTCTTTGTTACCTTATCATTCCTTGGTTATGTAATACCCCATATTTTTTTGCAAATGGTTGAATGAGAATTATGCAAAATTTTGGACATTTGATTTTGATTTAATATTATGATTTCGTTTGGGATAACTTTGATTTGAAATCATGTTAAGAAATAGAGTTTATTAAGTTTTGCAGGCAAACCAATTGATTGGTTTTTCGTTTTAGGAAATTTAGTTTTCTTGGCTAAACCAATAAACTAATGCGAGAACTCGATTGACTAGTGGTAGAACAATCAACTAGTAGACTCAAACCCATCGACTGGTTTATCGAACTAGTCATATTTTTTGATCTTTATTTTCCAACAAAATCCCTTTCACCGAAATGGAACCTTACCAACCCATGCCAATTTTTCACTAAGAGATTCTTAACCATTTTCATGATGCAATTAACCCAAAATATTGCCTCCAATCGATTTGGAGATTGATTAGGATAATTTAGGGGGAGAGATGACCTTATTATTGTCTTCTTCCTCCTCTCTCCTCTACACAATTTTGATATCAATGCTTTGATCTCAAACACACCTCTGAGTAGTTGAAAGATTCCTTCCACGCTGACCTTCCATTACTCCACTTGTGTATGTTAATTCTAGCCTAATTGATCTACATTATCCTGAGACACCATTTGAGATTTGGAAAATAGATCAGCAAATCTTGGACAATATCCATCCTTTTTGCTTGAATTTAAATGGTCAATTGTAGGGTTTTGAGTTGGTTCATGAAATTCCAGTGTTTCCTTCAATTGCGTGGCTATAAATAACCCCAATCAATTATTCTATGCACCTTTCAACCACCGAATTCTCTAAGATCTTACATTCACTCTCTTCTTTCTACACTTTGGTCCTTACCAATATATTTTCTCACACTCTTATGATATTGTCTTTATCTCTCCTTTATTTTAAATTTTAAGTAAGAAAGAGTTAGATTTTAGAAAAAGGTTGAGTGATGTAGTTGAGATTTTTCCTTTTTTTTGCCTCAAGGGGTATTTTTTAAGTTCAAAAATTTAATAATTTTTTGGTGTAATGTCCGAGTTTAAGATTTTATTTTTAAGGTTTTCAAAGCTGAGAATTCCCATAGTTGGAATTTCTAGTTTTAAGAGGATTTTACCTGCATCAAGTAAGTGATTCTTGCTTCTAAAATATTTAGTAAGTATTGTTGTATGTTAGGTGTTACCTTTAGTTGATTTATACATGTTGGCATGAATGAATATAGGCTATGTAAGTGATTTGGATGATTATATGGCACATGCTTTCATGTTGTTAAGGATGATTTATATGTAAGAATCTACATGAATTTATGATTTGATGCTATATTAAGGCAATCCAATTAACTAGTTAGGTCAAACTGATAGACTAATTCTTAGAACAATTGATTGGTTAACCCAACCCATCCATTGGTAAGCTTGCATAGACCTTGGTTTTGCTCTCTACTTAAACCCATCGACTGATTTAAGAAAAACATGGTTTGGTTGAGTTAAATCAATCGACTGGTTCGTGCAACCAATTGACTGGTTGGGCCAGACTGATCATTTAGTTTGATCGATTTGCATGATTTGTTTCCTTTCGGTTTGGTTATGCTTTGAAGCTATATTTGGGACTATATTATGATTATTAATGGGATAAAATACATATTCTATCATGGATCATTGACCTAATGAAAGGATTAAAATGGATCCTAACTTATGATGTATTGGATCCTAACTTATGATGTACTCTTTGAGTAATGTAAAGTCTAAATGGGTATTTCACTCATGATAAGTGATGGTATTGAGAAATGAGTAATGAAACTTAGCATGGACTTGAAAAAAATAATAAGATGGGTATAAGTAATATGGTACAAGGATAAATGGAAACCCACATAGTTGGGAAAATGGAAATGAAATGATTGATATGGAACAACATGGAAAATCACCTTGCTTGTTCTATATGGGCCTTTCGCAATCACTTATCCTTATGAAAAATGTACTAATAACGTAAAGTGAAAGACAATCGAGTTGATGATGCATCTAGGTTACCCAATCCTTAATTAGCTACCAAGGGTAAGTTTGCCTTCGAGAATTTTGGTGCCTTCCCCCTTTGCCTTTGGATGGGATTCTGAAAGGTATTAGCGCCTTAACTATGTTAGACACTGATGATGTAGTAGAGGGTATCGACACTAAAAGGTCTGGTTACCTAGGTGGTTGGTTTTGATCTGTACTTATGTCTATTCTGGTGATTGGCTTTGACCTAGACTTATGTTCACTTGATGATTGGCTTCGGCTTGAACTTTATATCCCTTAGTTGGATATGCTTCCATGGTATGTGAGACCATGGGATGGTGCATAGTCCATCACTCGATGATAATAAAATATGGATATTAAGCAATTGGTTGGTAAAATATGAATGATTACCAAGTGAATGGTTAATAATTGGTTAAGAATGGAAGTAATGGTATGCTTGATAAAAAAGGAATAAGATCTAGGTTATACACTTGGCTCATGGTTGAAATGACTAATTAGTTATGGAATGGAATATTTATTGAATGATTGACCTACCTCATTAATGGATAAGTAAATGGTATAATCTAAAGAATTGGGTAATTAGAAATAAACCCTAGAGGTTGCTTGGATTCTCTTTGCTATTACAGGTGCAAGTGCTTATATGAGGAGGATGTGAAACCAAGCATGATGTATTGTGCTTTGTTGGACTTATGCATGATAACATGTCCTTATGTAATCCTACCTATATATATATATATACATATGAGCTTATCATGATGCATTCTATGTTTATATCCACATATGATAGATTGGTATACTTGTACTTACATTGAGGGAGCCACTTGGCTTACTCAGTACGTAGCATACTGATGTGTCCATTTACTTCATCACCTGCTCATTCCTATGAGTAGAGGGCCATGTGCAGGTCTTAAAGGATGACCAGTAAAGGGCCTACCTCATTTGGATTAGGGCTTGAGATTAAGGACATCTAGAGGTTTTTGGTGCGGTCTGAGGTAGGCCATGATTTTAAGTTGGGTATCATACCCTAACCTTATTTATTATAGTTAGTATTTCTACCTGCATGTATTTTGTAATGATTTGGTTGGAACTTGTTAGGGTCCCTCTGATGTAAACACTCTTTGAAGTTGTTTAACTAAATTACTATTTTGTGCATTATGTTTTTTTAAGTGTTTTGGTTGGTTTAGTCTTGTATCTGATAAGGAGTAGGTGACAGATGTCTATCTTATGTGTCCTTTTATCCTATGTGTCCTTTTAGCTTCTGCAAATGTTCCAACAAATTTTTTTGGTAATGAAAAATGGGGGTGTTATAGGTTATATCGCTAAGTTCTAATTGTGTTATTATTATTATTATTATTATTATTATTATTATTTTATTGGTTGATTTTATGGAGGTTTCATAGGATCTGGGATAGGATATACATGCTTTGAGACCAATGTCCTTTTTAGTAATGATACAAGTCGTAATAGGGTTTTTGTGCTAAATGTTATGTATGATTGTGTGCATTATCATGTCATTATTATTATATTGTTAAATTCATGTTGTTAATTTTATGTTATGATAATGTTTGGAAAGATAGTAAGAATGAGGAAATATATGTTTATACGATAATTCTTATATTGTGACCCCTAAGTAATATAGAAGGATATATAGTATTGTAATGTAGGTTTCATAAACTATGGTAAGTGAGAGATCAGTATATTTAAGATTTATGGTAATATTATAAATTGAGGATTTGGAAATAATTACCTTAGACATATAAGGTTTTTTTTTTAAAATAAGGATGTTTGGTTATTATTAAGGGTATTTTGGCCAATATGTGTTAAATTTGGAAATTTCGGTATTTTAATGTGTTGGATGGGTTAATATATGCTAATAATATCATGCAAAATGTTTGGAGTAATTATGGATGGCCTAAGTCCAAGTAAAATGAGAAAATGTCTTGAATTGATAACAATAACCCTATAAGTGAGGTTATTATCGTATGTATAAAATATTAGAGTTAGACTTTTGTTTTCAGATATGTTGTTAATATTGATATTGTAGGAATTTATATTGATTTTAGTGATTATATGAGTCTTTTGGGAAAAGTTATACCTAACTTGGGAAATTAGGGTTTTGTAGAGGTTGTGAATAGTAACTCTTGAGATTTAGATTATGTACATATTTGAGAATGATATTTGGAACTAGTTGTTACCTTCCATCATTTTATGTTAACATGCTCTTATGATTATTCTTTGTTATGAACTCGTGATTTATATATAATCTTTCTCGACTGTATTGTTACCTTACTTAATACATAGCATACCAGTCATCCTTTCCAGGGGTTCTACTCATTCTCACGAGTAGATTTATCTTGTTTTACAAGTGATTATTGATTTTTACTTTTAGTGTGCTTGCCTTTGGTGAACGCTAATCATATTGGTATAGGGTATGATTATCCAAATATATCTATCTCTCTATGGGCTCTTAGTCTTTTACGTTCATTATACATATTCTCTTCTCACTATTTCCTATCTTATATCATGGTAGAATCAAGTGCTTCCAACACTTAATTCCTATGTACAAGGTTACTTTTGCCTTTCATGCGATATATATTAAGCATAGGGAGTATATCTTCTATATTAGATGCTGCATGACACCCCTATATTTTGTGTTTTGAATTCTGCAATCTATGCTGTTAAACAAAAAATTTTAATTTCTAAAAATGGGGATTGTTACAATACCCCTACAAGTGATCATTTACTCGTGGAATAGGCAAGTTACCATAAGATAGACATATCAATATGATTTTACTAGGTAAAGCATCCTTATTCTACAACACGGAAATGACTCATGATTCATAGAGGTTATGCCATAGCATAATGACATAGAGAATATGATATAATCATGCTTTGTATAGCGATTCTTGGTCATACTACATAAAAGTAGTAATGTTGTTTCTTATCTTAGTAGTTTTTTATGGTGGAAAAAATTAGCAAGAAATTTCTTAGCCATATCATCCCATGTAGTAATTGATCCCGCAAAAAATGTAGCCAACTCTTTGCTTTATCACTAAGAGAGAAGGGGGTAAAGCCTAAGTGTTATGGCATCATAATAAATTCCATTATACTTGAAAGTATCATAAATTTCAAGGAAGTTGGCAATATGAGCATTTGGGTCATCGTTTGGTAAGAGAGAAGGGGGTAAAGCCTAAGTGTTAAGCTTCCTCTACCTTTCCCCACCTCAAACTCCTCCTTTTCCACTCCCATCTAACCACCACCTCCATCTTTCCCCCTCTTCTCCTCCTCCACCGCCGCCGCCGTCGCCGCCGCCGGACCACCACCGACCCTAGGTGGTTCTCCACTCATCCAAACCCTAATATCCCTTTTATATAACTGCTACTATTTTCTACTAATATTAATACTAATATACTTATTATTATTATTATTATCATCATTATTACTTTTATTATTATTATTATTATTATTGTTCTTATTATTGTTGTTATTATTATCATTATTACCATTATTATTGTCTCTATTATTAATGTTCTTATTTTCTTACTAATACTAACATCCCTTTTAAACCCTAACTTGTATTATACTTAACTTTGGTCTTATTGTTATTAGTATTAACATTTTATCATTATTATTTCTATCATCTTCACTATGGTTATTATTATTATTGCTTACCCTTACTTGGTTGTATTATTATTATTATTACTATTATTATTACTATTATTATTATTATTATTATTATTATTATACTTAACACATTTATCACTATTGTTAATAATAATACTACTTTTGTTCTTATCCATGTTACTTAACTCAAGCTAGTAAATATCATGTGGTTGTTAACTAAGAAGAGTACTTGAACCTTATTACCATACCATTTAACATTAACCCTAACCTCATTACTAGGACACTATTATTAACTGTTACTATTATTACTACTATCATTACCTTATTATTGTAATAAAAAGCATTTGAACCCTTTTATTATTCAAGAATATACAACTATTATCATTATCACCCTTAGGAATAGTTTACTTGTAATATTGTGACCTTATAATATCATCATTTCAAATATAACACTATTATTAGACTTAGTCTTAAAAACACTAGGGTTTCTATCACTATAAACATTAGTGTCACTATTATTAGTTTTATTATTATTATTATTATTATCACTATTTTTCTATAGTTAGCATGAACATTACTATTATAAGAATAGGGCTAATGGGTTTAATAAAATAAGTGTAACAATAAGTATCAAAAAAATAAATATATTTTGACTACTAATATTTAGTATACTAATTCTAAGGTAAAAGCCCTAATTTTTGTATAACACCCTTTTAGTAATAAAAACTCTAATCCTAAACTGGAATAAGGGAATATGGTACTTATAAGAGAAACTAATACTTAGCATTTCCCCCTTTTATAGGTAATCCCGACCAAAGCCCTAAGGAGTTAGAGGAGCGTGCTCCAAGCCCGGCGTCGCCTTAGGTAAGGACGAAGCTAATGGCCTTGTGCTATGTGTGACATGGATGTGTTGAATGTTGTGTATGCCATGCTATGCCATGTATTATATGATTTGTGTATAACTTGTCTTATGTGTAGCGCAGCTTGGAGATTGAGGTATGTTGTATGTGCTTCCATGACATGAGCATGACATGTGTATGTATGATGTTTATGATGTATTATGTTATGGCCCTCTAGGACATGCATGTTAGGATAAATGGTAATGTGAGTTGGGAATATAAGGATGACCGGAAATAAATGGGAAGTGAGACCACTAAGGGGGATATGAGGTTGACCTAAGTACCTCATGATCTATGAGAAAAGACTTAAGTGGGAGGAATGTCCGAAATAAATGAGAGTTGGGAACCATGCATGGGAGTCTTGAAGTTTGTATGGTGGTATTAATATTCTATGGCGGTATTAATGGTTGCATGGTGGTATTAATGGCCACATAATGATATTAGGGTTTGTATGGTGGTATTAGTGATTTCATGGTGGTATTAATGGCTTACGGTGGTATTAGGGTTTGCATGGTGGTGTTATGGTTTGTATGGTGGCATTAATGTTCTATGGCGGTATTGATGGTTGTATGGTGGTATTAATGGCCGCATGATTATATTAGGGTCTATATGGTGGTATTAGTGATTTCATGGTGGTATTAATGGCTTACGGTGGTATTAGGGTTTGCATGGTGGTGTTATGGTTTGTATGGTGGTATTAATGTTCTATGGCAGTATTAATGGTTGCATGGTGGTATTAATGGCTGCATGATGATATTAGGGTTTGCATGGTGGTATTATGGTTGGAATGGTGGTATTAGGGTTCACATGGTGGTATTAGTGATTTCATGGTGGTATTAGTGATTTCATGGTGGTATTAATGACTTATGGTGGTATTAGGGTTTTTATGGTGGTGTTATGGTTTGGTGGTATTAATGTTTGTATGGTGGTATTAGGGTTTGCATGGTAGAGTTAGGGTTTTTCATGGAAGTTAATGATTTTATGGGATTTTAGGCTTGTATGAAAAGTTCGAGAGGTTGCATGGGATGTGTAACGTTTGCGTGGGAGCAAAATTTACGTATGAAAGGTTGATTTGGGATGTAAGAAAGGTAATGCAAGTATGATCTGGGTGTTTAACTGTTTTGGACGGAGAATAGTACATGGAGTATTATAAGGGTATGGAGGAGACAAAATTAGGGTTTGGAGTGATTAACTCTGGGTCGTCGTGATTAAGTAGGGTTGGAGTAGCTAATTGTAATTTGTTGAGGATAACTAAGGTTTGGGATGGCTAAGTATGGTTGTTATGGTAAAATAGGGTTAAGAGTGGTTAACCACAGTTTGGTGTGGACAATTAGGGTCGGTTGTGGCTGCTTAGAGTTGTTGGTGTTATCATGTGTATTTATTGATTAAAGTTTAGTTATGAATGTGGGATTTTATTAGTGTGATGTGTACAGTATAAAGAGAATGATTTATGCATGTCAAGGGTATTGCGTGATTCAATAAGACACGGATAAGACACTAATAACGTAAAGCGAAAGACTGTTGAGCCGAGCCCAGTCCGATCCACCGGTTAGAATAGTGGTCAGAGGCGTTCTGCCCTGTGCGTTTCGTTCCGGTCCACCGGCTATAATAGTGGTCAGAGGCGTTCCGCCTTGTGCGTTTCGTTCTGGTCCACCGACTATAATAGTGGTCAGAGGCGTTCTGCCCTATGCGTTTCATTCCGGTCCACCGGCTATAATAGTGGTCAGAGGCGTTCTGCCCTGTGTAGCGGGGGCCTCGGCTCGATAGAGCCAAAGTAAATAAGTTAAACCACGGAAAAAATACTAAGTACTTACAGTGAAACACCATGTGAGGCAGGGCTAGTCCGGTCCACCGGTAAGAATAGTGGTCAGAGGCGTTCTGCCCTGTGTTTTTATTTTCGATCCACCGGCTATAATAGTGGTGTCCCTGTGCTCACATGGATTATTGAAGGATGTGTGAAATGGACTTATTATCATTAATGAGAATAAAGAATAAGTCACCAGAAACGTATTCAGACCTTATCTTATGGGATATCGCATGTTGTCTATATGATTGTGCTATGTGTGCTATGTGGTATGATTGTATGTTTGGCCTTAGTGCACCAGCGTCCTTACTCAGTATTGGACCCGTACTGATACTACCTTGATTGAATGTGTCATGTGATGATCCACCGATGGTGGGGAGCAGACCTCCTATGCAGGTTTGATCGGTTATTGAATTGGGGTGGAAGGCTTGGCTTGAGTGAGTAGGCGATCCGGATATTGGTCTCTTGGGATCCGTCTTATTAGCTATATTTTGTACTACGCTTCTTGCTTTGAAACCGTACTTTTAATTTGCAATCTTAATGATATTTTAACTGTTGTTGACTCGTGGTTTTCGTGAATGGTCTATGTTAACTATGGACCTATGTTTTGATGACTCTTACTTAATGATTGTTTAGTTTAGCCTTAACACTTAGTATTGGAACGGTAAGAGTGAACCGATCTGGTACTAAGTGTGGCGGTAATACCCCCAAGTTTATGGTTTTAATTCTTTCGCTTCTGCTAAAACCTTTGTCTTAAACGAAATTTTTCAGTAGTAAATTTGGGGGTGTTACAGAGAATATCTCCTATGTCTAGATTAATGATAGGGGAACATGATTTCTAATTATAAATAAAAAGAAATTACACAAGCAAAACCCCACAATAAGATAATAGTAAGTGAATTCTAGATAGAGAGAAGGCTAAGGTTCTTGTTAATCCCTTTGAACCCCAATGCGATCAAATATTAACTCCAAATACCAAATCAAAACACATTGTAACACCCCAAAAATTTGTCACCTTAATTTTGAATGAACGTTTAGCCTTTTATCTAAAAACTTAACACTTAAGTATTAGCTTAATTATTTTTGTTAAACTTTGACTTACAAACCCATATAAATTATTTGATTAATTATCCAAACTATTTAATATTTTTCCTTGTTGTTTAAATCAACCCTAAATTGATAATTTTACCTTATTTTTTCATAATCATATACCCCAAAATTCAGATAAATTAATATTATCCTAAACCTAAGTTTAACCTAATTCTAATTCTAACCCTAAATTTATTTTTTTTCCTTTTTCTTATTTTTCCCTTTTCCCTTTTTTCTTTCTTCACTTTTTCTTTTTATTCTCCCTTCTTTTTTGCTTTTTCCAGACAACCCAACCCACTATGTCTCCTTTTCTTTTTCTTTTTCCATCTCTGGCCAACCCAAACCACCTTATCTTCTTTTTTCTTCTTCCCTCCCTTGCTTATCTAGCCTAGCCTATCCTTCCTCCTTTCTTTCCTTCTCCTACTCCCCTTTTACACCCAAAACAACCAAACAGCCTATGACCCTTTACATTAACCCAACTCTTAACCACCTCTCTACACTGACCCAAACAACCCCCAGTATCCCAATGCCCTTCTCTGCACCAAACTAGCACCCTATACATGCTTGCAGATCCTTCTTTCCTCCTCTAGCCAAACTAGAACTGCACACTCCCTCATCGAATGCCTTTCCCTTCTCCTTCTATACTCTCTTACACATCTACACGTTTCCCTCACATTTCTCCCCTTATAGACCATATCCACCCTAAAACATGCCTTTCCCCTCCTTGCTCGCCTTACCATTACCACTCGCCCCACCTCCCACAAACCCTCACCTCTTCATATGCATGTATGCACACATCCTCCTCTCCTCCATTTTTTCCCCTGCCACTCTAGCCTAACCCTCTCTTTTCTTCCCCTTTCATTTCTCTTCTTTCTACGTGCTCGCCAAGCCAAACACTCCCTCCCTTACAACACCACCACACCATCATCGCACCCCCAAACCTTGCCTACCTTCTTCTTCCTTCTCCTTTCTCTTCTCCCTCTTCCTATCCATGCCTCGTGACTAGCTTCCCTTTTCTCTATTTTTCTTCTCGATTCACAACTAGTCCATGTAAACATACACCTTAAACCACTAGCACCACCATCCCAAGCCTCTATCTTCTTCCTTCTCCTTGCACAGTTCAGTAGCCTCCCTAACCACCGCCACCATCACCCAACCACCTTTACCTCCTATGCCATGCCTCCCTACTCGTGCCCTATTTCCTCCATGGTAGTAGCTCCAATACCCCAACACCACCTACCTATATTTTATTTCATCACACCACCACCACTACCTCCCTACAACATCATCATCCTACACACCATCGAAACCCAACCACCTCTATATACCTTGATCTTACCTTCTCCTCGCTGTAGCTAAACCTCTCTCTATCCAACCAGCCTTGAATCCGTCCACCCCCATCAAGCTCACTACTCATGCTACATGTCAACATGAGGAAATTATTTTTAAAATTTGATTGCCCATTTTAACAATAAGGATATTCTAGTAATTTTATATTTAAAAAATATTTTAATAAAATTTATTATTTTATTGGTAAAATATTAATATGGTAATTGCGGTATTATTTTTAGGTATAAAAATTTTACTAACACAGCCTAATAATTTTTAGTAGGTTACCGATAAAATTGTGCTTTGGCTAGAAATCATGTAAATTTTATATTCTACTAAAATAATAGATATTGCATGATAGCATATTTAGTTTTTGATGTATAAATCATATTAAGGATGTTTGTTACATTATAATCCATATAATGTACTAAAATGTTCAGATATTTCATGATAATACATCTAGGTTTGATGTATAAATCATGTTAAGTATGTTTGTCATATTGTAATCCCTACTGTTCAGATATCACACGATATCACATTTAGATTTTGATGTATAAACCATGTATTAATTATATTTGTTACATTATGATTATCTATTTAATAATGATAGTATGGGATTTGGGAAAATAGCACATGTTAACTTGTGAATATTATTATGTGTACGAAATGGATGTTAAAATGATTAAAATGATGGGAATAAATTGTATATGTCATGCATGTCCAATATGATAGGTTGAGCGTGCCTAGATATATTTTTAACATGAATGTTTAATATGTCTCAATTATTATTTAGTATTAAGATGTGTGATTTGATGTTTTAGAAACACATGTTTTAACTTATTATTATTATTATTATTATTATTATTATTATTATTATTATTATTATTATTATTATTATTATTATATGTCCTAGGGGTATTTTGGTCATTTTTCTTGTATCATGATAATTATTCTTATAAGCGTGCATAATATGTATTGTTTGTTGCAGAGCATATGGAAATGTGGTTTGATGTCCTAGAAACACATGTTAAAATTTTACATGAAAAATCATGCATAAGGGCACAATGGTCATTTGGTATATCTGATAATTTATTTACATATTAAAATGATTTAATATATATTTTAGTATCTTCTTGACTATTTAATAAATAAAATTAAATTAGAATTTAAAATGGATGATAATGAGGATATTTTGGCCTCAAGGGTATTTTGGTTATTTTTGGCCAAAAGTGCCTAAGTGTGAATAATTGAGATTAGGATTTCCTTAGTCTATTTTTAATGATTGAATATGGTATTGAAATTGATCATGGTTGTTTTGGATGTCTGGAAATAAGTTAAAATGGTTAACTTTGAAAATTGGATATATGTGATTAATATGTGATTTTTTGGTCACCTTAATAAAATACTAATACTTAAAGTGAAATACCTCAAGACCGGGATTGGTACTCTACGGACCTGATAAAGGGTATGCATACTTATGGATTAGGTTTCCTTGTCGGTAGCGTACTGTACTACCTTTATATGCTAGTGTGACTAATATACTTTTATGTCCTTGGGTTGATAGCTGGTAAGATATTATGCTGCCTTAGTGGGCCAGTATGAACAAAATACCTTAGTGTCTCTAAGTTTGATTTGATTTTCCCTCAAGTAAATAAAAATGGTAATAAATATTATTGAATTGAAATGATTATTAGATTAGTTGGCAGTAGTCTTTGTGCCTACCATTGGTTTAATTGTAGCCTTCATGCCTATCTGTGCTTCGGTAGTAGCCTTTGATCCTACCTATAGTTCAGTAGTAGCCTTTCTGCCTACATATGAGTTGTTAGTAGCCTTTGTGCATACTTGTGATCTGGTAGTAGCCTTTGTGCCTACCAGTAATTCACTAGTAGCCTTTGTGCCTACCTATGTTTGGTATTGTGCCTTTGAGCCCTACCTATGATGTTACGGATTATATTGGTATTATGCTTTTGAGATCTACCTGTGGTATTATGAGTATTGTTGGATTGATATTGATAAATGAGGTATATTGTAATGGTTATAGTTGTTTTGTTGAGATTAATTATAATTAGTATTTCCGATAGTATGTCTTGTATGCTCTGTTGGTAATTTTTTTTGTTATACATGAATGAGTATGTGCATTATGTAGCTTTGTTGTTATTGTATATCTAATATAATTATCATATTTCTATCATCCTATGAATATTTTAATGTTTATACCATGTATTGTTGTGATCACCTTTATATGCTACATACGGGCTTTTCATATTAGTTTTGTATAATGGGTTACTCAATACCGTTATATTGAATGACTCCTGTTCATGGCCCCCTACTTATTCAATGGAAAATGGACTTTGTAGGCTAGCTTGTAAGATTGGGTAAAGGCTAGTGCTTGGGTTAAGAGTAGGGTTATCTGGTGTTTTGCCCGTTATCTTTTTATCCTTATGATTATGTACTCTTATATTCTTATGTATTACCTTTCACTGAATTTTGTAATCACTTACAATACATTATGTTTGAAATCATTTTAATTTTTTTGATTCTCTCTACTTTGATTTTTATAATTGTGTTATATATTTAAGTGGAATAATAGAAAATTGATCAATTTTCCTATTATACAAATTATAACAATAACACAATACATATAACAATGAATTTGATCGAGTAGGGTTTAGATTCTCAACATATCTGGATTAGGTATTTCCCTTGACCTCATCACAAATTAATTAGACAACCATGTATTTTATTAAGCATAATATCTTAAACTAAGAGAATAACATCAATTGAAAAACATAAAATTAAAGATAAGGATACAATATCCTCTTTGTTCTAGACTAAGAAATCATTGTTCAATTCATACAACTTGGGCATCAAAATTAAGATAAAGGGGGAGATTGTGGATGAATTGATGAATATTATTAGATGAAGGAAAGAAAAGAATAAATAACCTAGAACTTTCTCTTATATTCCTAAATGTAAAAGAAGCCTTATACAGGTAAACTTTTGTTCGTCGACACCAGCACCCCATGTCACGGTGCACTGAAATATTTTTCTTCCTTGCGTCAACATGACTCCTCCTATGTTGGTGAGGCACAACCAATGTTAAATAGTGCTAAGAGACTTCTTCATCTTGGATCATCACAACCTCTCTATGTTGGGTGACATGGTTTGTGTAGGTTGTGTTAGCTTTGACTATGTTACGTATTTTAATTTTAACTTTTCCAAATTTAGATTAAATCATGGTTTGATTTACATGCCTTTCCACCTTTTTACACTTTAAGCACCCACTTTTGCTTTCGTTTTGTTATAGATGTTGAGTTTTATCTCTTTTTGATCCTATTTTCTCTAAATATCTATAAAATGTGATAAAGAATAGTAAACAATAATAAGTGGACTATAGTTTGCGAAAATATCATATTGTAACACCCCAATTTTTACTACTGAAAAATTTCATTTGCAGTGGAAATAGTGGGGGTTACCACTGTGATCGACATAATTTTGGTTTATGCAACCATCCTTACATCAATCACAAGGCTAAAGCTTTCAAGGTTATACAAGGAAATCCGAAAATGAAAGTACATTTATAGTACAAATGCAGACTTTGGAGTATTACTCTGAGTTTTACAATACCAAAATGTAAAAAGGGGATAACGTAGATCAAGAGTCCAAAACGTATCTAGTTTAGTACATGACTCGAATAACAGATACTCTTCACCCAACCCCGACATAAATAGAGTCACTCATCCCCATATAAGGCATCATATGCCACAAAATCATCTACCTGATCCTCTGAAAACTGCATAAAATATCCAGGGCCTTTTGCTCGTGGGAATGAGAAACACCCATAAAACGGGTGGTCAGTATGCTATGTATTAAGAAAGAGAACAATACTGTTGAAAATAGGAATACAAGTAGCACATTCTTTCACATTAAATGATAAAGGAAAAATAACCAAGTAAATGATCATCTTATAAGGCATAATATGATCCAAATCCTTTTATTAAGTATAGTCCATTTTCATTCTTTTATGTGTGATGAGTGCAGGAACCCCACTATTCTTAAACCAGTAGAATGGTCTGAAACTTCTTGGGGGGGGGGGAAACACACTCGATCCACTATTCTTTCCAATGGAACTGAGGTAATAACATCTTCTCAAGGCAGAACGCTCCCTAGCCACTACTCTATTCGGTAGAATGGTTTTAAACTTTTCGAGGACAAAATACCCGAGTCACTATTCTTTCCAGTGGAATGGAGATTAAAAACATCATCTTAGGGCAGAAAGCTCCTGAGCCACTATTCTAACTGGTGGAACGGGAATACATATATATAGATTTAAGAAAAATAATCCCATGGCCCTACTCATGTGCTCTTTCACTTTAAGTGATCAGTATCTTATTTAAGATTGATTATCAAGCATAGAACACAGTCAAACAGATATGCATATAACATAGATATAAAACCTCGAGTCTTGTCAAACCCTAATTACACTTCCTTTAGTGTTCATTCTCCCATGTTGGTTGTTCCACGCATATTATATTACGACATCTCCCAAATCCCATCATTAGTATTATGCCCAAAAGTCAAAACCTAATTCCGACGAGTTTGATTTAGTAATCTCATCCCAATGTATATACATTAAACACTGAAGCGTCTAAGTCTAAATCCCATAAAATTGTCATAACACTTCATATAAAATATTCATCATTTCTAATTCCCAATAGTTATTCTCTAATCCATGAAGACGGAATAATAATATTAACATCTTAAGATGACTTATCCCAAATTTACTATTAAGCATTTATGAACCCCAAAATTAACAATAATATCCACATGAATTACTCAAGTTATTATTATCATAATTTTAAGCCTCCTAACACATAAGTTACCAAAACCTCATTAATATCCCTTAATGACCAAGTTACCCTTTTAGCTCAATTAACACTTTTATTTCATAAAATATTATACCTTCCATACATATTATTTTTCCAAGCCCTCGTTCATCATCATACCTCATGAGAGACCTTAAGCCCATTGACCACAACTCATTCAACCCATATTTTATATCATAAGACACAATTTCACAGTTATGACATTCTCATCATTCAACCCATATTTTATACTATAGGTATAATTTCACAATTTTGACATTATCATCCTTCAACCCATATTTCATACCTTAAGTTATAATTTTTACAAATATGATATTCTCATCATTCAACCCATATTTCATACCTCAAAATATAATTTCACAAATTTTACATCATCATCATTCAACCCATATTTCATACCTCAAAATATAATTTCACAAATATGACATTATCATCATTCAACCCATATTTCATACCTCAAAATATAATTTCACAAATATGACATTATCATCATTCAACCCATATTTCATACCATGAACATATTGTCACAAGTGCGATATTATCATCATTCAACCATATTATGGCTATAAGATACATTTTTACAAATAAGATGTTATTGTCACAATCATAATATAATGATATCTCTTACAACCCTTATATCCTTTCAACATAACATGCATAACATCACAAATTATCAATATCAACATACATCACATATTATAGCAGTAATATCATGTAAGACACATTTATTCAAACAAGAAAATATCATCAAAAGTCCTAAGTATTGAATAGTATCATTACCAACTAGGACACCGGGCTTTAAGCACACAAAATCCTAGACTTCCTCCTTCGAAGCTACTAGAAAACCACCTACGAAAAATAGTAAAATTACGGTTGGGATCAAAGAGTTAAATCGAAGGGGAAAATCAAGGTAGAGAGGGTATAAGTAGGTATAACCATAGACAAATGAGAGCTTGAGATGTGTGGATGTGTAGAGGAATGTGTGGTGGAGCTATGGTAGAAGTTTGGTCGTGTTTGGTTGAGATTTGGAGGTGAAAATAGGGATCAAGAGCCAAATGAATGGGTTGCATGGCTGTGCGGCTGGCGGTGCAGCTTCTGGTCGAGAGAAAAGAAAATGTATGGCCAAGTGGTGTAAATTTGCACGACTGTTTAGAATCAGGCCTAGAGGAAAATTTTTACATGGTCAAACCGTGCAGGTATTGCATGGCTGTGCGGCACTGGATTTTAAGTGTTGCACAGCTGTGCAGTAAATGGTGCACTGGCTGTGCACTCAGCAAAGCTGTAACACGCGAGAGGAAGAAGGAGGGAAAAGAGGCGGCAATTGGCAGCGATGGCCGGCGACGGCGAGGAGGAAGGTTGGGGTGACCTTGGTGGTTGGTCCACCTGCCAAAGGGCGGTGAGTGGTGGATGAGGTGGTGCACGGTGGAGGAAGTTGGTGGTTCGAATGTCAAAAATAGGGAAGGTAAAGGGAAGAGGAAGAAGAGAGGGAGAAGAAGGAAAGGAGAATGATGGTGGAGCTCGGGTAGTGGTTATTTGGCACAATTATTAGTAGAGTGAGACAAATCAAAAGGGAAATAGGGAGAGTGTGAGGTGTGTGTATATATATATATATATATATATATATATATATATATATATACATACATACATACATACATGCATGTGTGCTATGCGTATGGTGTTTTTAGGGGGAAAAGAAAAGAAACAAGGGTGGTGTGCGTTGGGGGAATGGTGATGGTGCAGATGCAAGTGGATGATGGTGGTAATGGTTGTAGAGGATGGCTAGGGTAGGGTGGTAGCTGCAGGGTGAGGGTGGTGATGGTTGATGGGGGTGTTGCGTGAAGTGAAAGAGGATAAGAAGGATGCAGGGAGTTGGTGTGTGCGACGGGGAAAGATGCAGGGATAAGGGTGTAGAAGGAGAAGAAGAAAAAGAATAAAAGGGGAGGTGAGGTGAGGTTGATGGATGATGGAAGTTTGCAGAGGAAAAAATGAAAGATGGTGCAAGTGGTGGTGCAAGTTGCAAGTGCAAATTGCAGAAACGTAGCAAAAGGGCTAGCAGGAGAAGGAGGAGAAGGAAAGACAAGAAAAGAAAAAGGGAAAGAAAAAGAAAAGAGAAAAGGTTTAGGGGATTAGTTTAGGATGATTTTGGATTAGTTAGGGGTAACTAGGATTAGCGAAAATTTTAGCGGATTTGATTTCAGTTTACAAATTTCGGTTTATCAAAGTTAAGGTCTTCAAAATCAATTAATGTTTCGGGATTGAGGATTTGTTAAGGCTAATATAGGATTTATTACACATATAGCCACACTAAATATTCACATTAAAGTTCCACATGACCGACATAATCTGTAGCTATCAAAACACATTATAACATTATACAACATCATGCTAACATTGGAACTAATCATGCATAAGCAAAGAGAACAAAGAGAAAATCTAGGAAATCCATTCCTATTAATATTAAATAATCTTGAAAATGAAGTATAAATGATACAGGCTTACACTTAACCACATAGGGCAACTTCAAGCTGACAATGTAGGGCATAAATAATGTATAATTTTGGAGTCATAAATGATTTTATAAACATAGAGTAATTAGGAATCTCTATCATGCTTTTCAACAAGTGTCATATAAGGACATATAGACTAAAGGCATAATCAAGGAAGTCATATAATTTATAGGCATATGGATCCAAACTCCGAGGCATAATCCTAGACATTCAGCTCTACCAGAAAATATAATCAACACATGGCCATCATAGCTAGGAATCTCAACATATATGACCTTCACGACTAGGAATCTCAACACATATGACCTTCACGGTTAGGAATCAAAACATATGGACATAATCCATAGAGCTTCATATATCAAATGGGCAACATAAATGAAAAAAAGTCACTATTCGTAATAAACAATAAGATCATCCCACTCCACTATAAAAAGACATCTAGGCCAAGGATTGTGCATAGAGACTCGAACATCCACCTATTTTGGAACCCCATTATGCCATCGCAGGTTAGAAATCTCATCCACTACCAATGGACTTTATCACAGGTATTCTTACCAAAGGTAACATAATCATTAAGTATGAATATCCTCTATAGGGACTAGAGGAAGCTTATAGAGTAGAAACGGTACCAAGTTTAAGACCTCCATTTTTTATTACGAATTTTTTTTTATAAAACATTACAAAAGAGGAAAACACCAAAAATACTTAAGTAAGGGTGTTCACAAATTGATCTAGACTATAATGACCAGTTATTCTAGGTTCTTGTCTAAGACTAGATTGGTATTCTGATCTCTACTCCAGATTTCGATCTCGAAGTAAAAAAAAAAGTTGGTCCTCAGCCGGTTCCTATCCTATCTGATCCTACCTTTCGGTCCGACCTAAAATCTCATTAATAATTTATCTAAAAAATACATATTTTCAATATAAAAAAATATATAATTAATTGATTTTGGTCCTATTTGGTCTTGGAACGGTAATTTCAGTGTGGTTTTGTATCCCAGCTTCAATAAATTCAGTCCTTAATTGGGTTTTGGTCCAGTCCGGTTTTAGACCGGTGAACACCTCTATACTTAAGAAAAATGGGGTGTTACCATCGCACTGAACATAGAATAGATGCTTTCCACCCATCCCATGTTAGATATAAGGCTACGAAAACCAACTAAACCAAAATAAGAATAGAGTGCACAAGGGATATCATATATAGATACCACAAGAAAATGTTTACAAGACAAGACCACAATGAGTCCCCATAATATTGGAATGCATTAAAATAGATTAAGCTAAAGATACAAAAATAAAATAGGGATAAAAAAACAATAGGACAAGGCTCCAAACCTTGGTCCATTAAGGACCAACAAAAGATCCCCAACTATCCACGCTCTCAAGCTCCCAAGGCAAGCATAAGTAGACCAACTACCGGCCCACCTCAAAAACCTGCACATGGTCTTCTGCTTGTGGGATTGAGTATATGACCGAGGGAACGTACACATCATTACACTATATAGTGAGTGAGCCAAGTTACCTCCTTAAGGGGAGTCACAAGCATACACGACCATGGCATGATATAAAAATCATACTACACATATCATGTTTATGCCATATAATTAGATATACATGCATGGTCATATGATGCAATATAATTTCGTACCATGAAAGACTTAGACAATTCATGACTCATCATTCTTATCAGCATAACATAAATATCATGGATAGCAACATACAATTAAGTAATAGAGTTATTCAAATAATACACAAGGGATTCTACCATCCATTCATATAATTTCCCATTAATTCCATTTTCTAAGCTTACACAATCCATTAGGTTATTTATTTATAAGCCATTATTCCTTTGAGAGAAATGAGCTAGACTAACACCCCATTATCTCACATACTATGGAACCCTATCCAAACCAGAGAACATAAATTTCGGCAGAAGCCAAGTAACCACCAATGGACATAAAGTCCATTTGAAGATAAGTAACTCACCTAGGTGACCAGAACCTTTAGTATAAATACCCATTAGTACATCATCAATGTCTAGAGTAGGTAAAGTACCATGATCTACAAGAATCCAGACCAAAGGCAAAGCCTAAAGGAATCAATAAATGCTCAAAGGCAAACTAACCTCTGATAATTAATCGAGGATCTGGTAATCTAGACTATTCATTCCTCAATCATCTTTCACTTTAAGTGACTAATGTGTTATTCTCTAAATTTATGTTATCACAAAAATCCATATAATAACCTAGGCAATAAATCCACATAACCATTTCATCTTTAACCATTGTTATCCTCCAAACCATATGGTGGGATTTTCATTAGTAGTTAACCAAGTTTAATGCCTCCATTAATAAAGTCTATTTATGCCAAGAATATGGATTACATCCTCCATTGTAGCGTCATAGCTTATATACTCCAACTTTTCATTAATAAAGGGATTTATTAAGGATACTATGAATTATGAACTAATTAATTCATCCAATAGGTTCGTTAATTCATGAAAAGATGTGTGTTTTTATCATTAAAGAATCATATTATAGCATGATATAAATTATTAAACCATACCAAAATCTAAAATGTAAAATGAAACTCACTGGTTGAACAGGTATATCGGTTTGGGAGAACTAGTTAATCGATTAGGTCTTTCCAACCCTAGAGTTTTCTGTCAAAACCAGTCAATTAGTTTGTTCAAACAAATTACCTATTCTAAGACCATTCAATTGGTTCATAAAACTAGTTGATATGTTTAACCAGAGAGAAACCATAGTCACCACAAACAACCCGGTTGATCGGTTAGGTTAACTAATTGACTGTTCTAAGAGCTAATCACTCTGTTTGACTAAACTAGTTGATCGATTTTCTCCCAAATAGCACATAATAGACATTTCAAACATGATTAAATATCCAAAACCTAACTACATAAAATCATAATGCCAGTACATAACACCAAGATTTTACAAGATCCTATACTAAATCATGCTTCATTTATCGGAATAAATCCTATTTCTCATGAATCAAACCCTTTTCTCATAATTCTCACATTTTATAACATTTATCACTAAAATACCAATAATATCATATAAGCACGAAAAGATAAAAAATTTACCAACTAAACTAGATCACATGCTCATTTATACCACTTTTCAAAGGTAATAATGAATTACTTGAAAGTTTAGCAAAATTCCACACCAAGAAGGAAAAAACCTTCAGCTGAAATATTTCAACTCTCAAAACTTTAAAACAAGAGATTAAAAACTCATAAAACTCTATATAATTCTAATAACCTAAGGGATTTCAATTAGGGAAAGAAAATGAAATTACCACCTTTAAAAGAATATAAGAAAAGATCAGTTGAAAGTAATACTCAACCTTGTCTTTTTCTTGTTTAAGAATAAAATAAGAGGGAGCTAGAGAAAGGATCAGGATAGCAAACCAAGTTAAAGTGAAGGCATGAATTGAAGATGAAAAGGGAATACAATGGTGGGAAACTCAGAGTATTTTTGATAGCTGAAAGGAGGTAAAGGGGAGAAGTGATTAAGGTTATATATAACCAATGAATTGGTCAAAGAATGAGTGAGAGAGTGTAACATATTTGAAAACCCTAGGTTTACTGTTCAAATTTGTACTAAACAGGCAAATTTATAAAAAAAATGGTTGACTTCCTTCCTAGAGCTCAAATGGTGATTTTTTTAGAGAAGGCAGGTTGAAATTCTCTAGAGAATGGTGTAACACAAGAAAGGAAATGGGCATCTCAACATAGGAAGCAAATCTCTAGCAATGATAGAATGGAATAAATTGTATATTTTACTATTGAATAGAGGAAAGAGAAAGAAGAAGATAAAATGGTGAGGTCATCCTCTCTCTTTTCTAAAAAATCAAACCTTTAAATTCACTGGAGACAAAATTAAAGCTGGTTAAATGATAAAAATGTTATAAATAATATTATACTAAATAAATGTACATGAAGACATGCCATTTTACTTGGGATTAAAAGCAAGATGAAAATTTTTCTTTTGAATATTAACCAAATTACCACCATATTGGTTAATTTCAATCATGTGTTCACAATAACAATTTAGTAAATTAAATATTACCATCATAGATGATATAATTAATAAAATTAGATTATGGTAACTTGATACTTAGTCTAAATTATCTTGTATCCCATAATAATTGTTGAGGATGTACTAATGAATCTCATTCAGCTGCTTAATAGGTAATATCATCTTAGTACACTTTCCAATAGGATGAGATTGACATTAGAAAGCTGACAGTTGACAATGTACCATTACATCCTCATTTTTTTCTACTCTGTTAAACCTTGTCTCAACCCCTTGCATGTACATTGAACATAAAGTCAATGCCTCATTAGCTACATAACCTTTAGTAATAGAACCCTCCAACTGAGCATGATTTCTAATGTACTCTTTCAAGCCTTCAACTTTCTCTCAATAGGATACATCCATCTACCATATATGGGACAACCCAATAGTGCTTCTTCTGGTAAGTGCATTGTAAGATGAACCATAACACTAAAGAAGACTAGAAGGGAATATTATCTCAAGATTATAATGGAGCACAAGAAAATTATATTCTTGCTTCTCCAAATTAGGTAACTGAGTTGTCCTTAAACAAATCCGGTTAAAGAAATTACATATTTCTATGATAGTTTTCCAACCTATTTGTTCAAGAATCCATGAAATCCAACTACTAATAGGTGTTATATAAGCTCATGATGATCATGTGACTTTAGAACTCCAGTATTGTTGTCATTATCACTAACATCCTTCTTTAGGTTTTTAACAAACCAATTTGGAAGCTTCACTTCCTTTAAAAACCTCAAGAACTTTCTCTAATCATCATAATCAATATTAAATTGTGCCTCGTGTTTCATCAACTTGTTTACCTCATTATACAACCAAAAGTCATGTCTTATGTTCATGTCCTCTAAATCATATCTTGCATTATCAGTGTCTTTTGATTTCTCTTCCTGATGGAATATTGTCCTAAGCAAATTGGAACAAAACATTTCTCAACATGCATAACATCTAAATTATGTTTCAACAAATTTGTGACCCAATAGGTCAACTCAAAGAATATGATCTTCTACTTCCCATTCAAATCATCGACACCTCTTTTTCTCTTTAGATGGTTAGGATGCTTACAAGGTTAATATTCTGTAACACAATTCAACTACATCAAAATATCATCAAATGAAAAACTCATAGGAGGTTCCCTTCTTTAGAGGTTTCCATTGAATTGATGACTTTTTTTCTAAATGGATGATTAGTGGGGAGGAATCATTAGTGGCCAACATGCTCAATATTATTCCTCAATCTTATGGAAGGAATGTCTTTATTGAAATTGGGATTTGCTAAATGTAACATCTTAATTTTTAGAATGAATTTTTTATTATTTTACAGCGGAAGCATATAAGCAAAATATTGGGTGTTACCGTAGTAATTGACATAAGTATGATTTTCCCAACCATCCTTACATCAATCACAAGGCTAAAATCATTTATAGTAAAATAAGGAAATTAGAAATAAAAGAAGCATTTATAATTACAATATAAGTTTGGAAGTTAAATCCAAATTACAATAATAAAATACAAAGTAAGGGATATCATGTATCAAAGAATCCAAAAAGGTATTTGGGTAAATACATCAACTGGATAACATAACTTATCACCCTAACACCCAATATAGATAATAGGTCACTCATCCCCACATAGTGCATCAAGAGCAACATAGTCATCTAGAGAGTCTTCAAAGTCTTGCATAAAGGAATTAGGGTCTCTTATTCATAGGAATGAACATCGCCTATGAAAAGGTGGTCAATATACTACATAATGAGCAATGTAACAATGTTATCGAATCAAAGATACAGATAACACAAGTATTCACAATTTATGATAAGTACACACTCAAAAAATTAAACACTTATAAGATAAATATTGATTTAGACCCCTTTATTAGATATAACCATTTTCATTCTTTTATATACATTGAGTTCATAAACCCACTATTCTTAAACCGCTGGAATGGTCTGAAGCACCTTCTTAGGGACACCACACCTAAGCTACTATTATTATTATCCGATAGAATAGATTTGAAAACATCACCTTCTTGGGGTAAAACATTTCCGAGCCACTATTATCATCCGATGGAATGGATATAAAAACACCACCTTTGTCCTGACTCACATACTCTTCCACTTTAAGTCATTAGTATCTTATCCATAGGTTACATAGTTATATTTTAATTCATAATGAGTAGGCCCCCACTATTCTTAATCTAGTAGAATGGACTAAAACACCTTCTTAGGGAAAAATGCTCTCGAGCCACTATTATATTCTAGTGGAATGGATATATAAAAACATCACCTTCTTAGGGTAAAACGCTCCCGAACCACTATTATCCTCTGGTGGAATGGATATAAAAGCATCACCTTGGCCCTACTCATGTGATATTTCACTTTAAATGATTAATATATTATTCATGATCAATTTACAAGTACCAAACACATTAAGGCAGATAATCACATAACACGATTCATAAGGTCGATCTCCAGAGTCAATATCCTTAACTTCCTCAAACCCTAATATTACACTCCTATCATAACTTCCCTTATATTGATCATTCAGCCACTAATTATATTATATCATTCTCAAATATTATCATTGTTAACACCCTAGAAATTCATGGTCTAATGCCCATGTTTCATGCATACACTAATAACTTGATCCCAAACATTATTATTTATAGAGCTCCCAAAACCCTAATTTTAAGACTAGTCATAACTCTTCCCATAAGGCTCGTATGATTACCCAAATTCAATACACATCCTTAAATTTCCAATATTAACAACATATCCAAAAATTATGGTCTAATTCAAGGGTTTTATATATGGGATAATAATATTACCATTTTAGGGTTACTATGCCATAATTAAACCTTTATCTTATTTTGAGGGACCCATAATATTCAGTAATACTCCAAACATTTCTGCTGATATCCTTATTATAATTAATACACCTAACACATTAAAATACTGATATCTCCATATTAACCCATATTATTATTCCATAAGTTATATTTTCCCACAAGTATGACTTAGTATATTAAGATTATATAAACACACATTTCCCATTATCACATCCTTTATATCACATAAATCCACATTATCACAACATATCATTAACAACATAAATTCCATCATATAACAATAATATCATAATAATACACATAGCCATGCAAGAATTTAACACAAAAACACAAAAAACATCCATTAGTATCCTTACCACAAGGATACCAAACTCTAAACACATAAATCCTAGACTTACTCATTCGAGATCACTGGAAAACCACCTACGAAAAATAAGATAATACATGGTTAGACTTGAAGATTATAACTGAGGTAGAAGTTAAGGTAAATGAGGGGAAAAAAAGAAAATAACAAGAGCAAATGGAAAGATTCAATTGCACGGAAGTGTGGTGGAATTTATGGTGGTGCTATGGTGAAAATTTGGTGGTGTTTAGATAAGGTTTAGGGTAAAAAAGAGGGTGCATGTCCGAAATGGGGAGTCTACATGGATGTGCGGTAGATGGTGCAATCCCATGCCATGATTTGGGATTATACATGGGCAGGCTGTGCAAAGAGGCATGACCGTGCTTGAAAATGGATGACACAAGACAATAATGACTAGGTGCGCACGGGTGTGTTATAGTTTGCGCGCATGCAGTGCAAGGGTGCATGGGAAAACCATGCTCATTTTCACGGGTGTGTGATAAGAAAAATCAGTAGTGCAAGACCGTGTGTGAGGCTGTGCATCTCACAAAAAGTGATAGACACGAGGAAAGAAGAAGGAAAAATAACATGGTTGATTGCAATAGCCGACAACGGTGAAGGGAGTGATGGGGTAGCCTTATTGTCCAATTCACCGGGCTTTGGATGGTGCATGGTGATGCATGGTGGTGATGGGGTGGTTTAGGTGAGAAAAAAAGTAGGGTAAGAGGAAGAAGAAGGAGAAGAAAGAAAAGAAAGAGAAGAGAGGGGCTCGATAGGCTTGATCAACTAGAAACTATGGGCTACAATGGAGCAAACAAAAGAGGGAGAAGGAGAGTGGAGTAGTATATATATATATATACACACACATGCAGGTGTATAGAAGTAAAAAAAATGTAGAGGGTGGCGTGAAAATTGATGTTAGGGAGATGTAGAGGAAGGATGGTGCAACTATAGGGTGATAGGGGCATAAGGGATGGTAGAGGTATGATGGGGGTGGAGAAAATTTTCAACAAAAGAGATGGTTGTGATTGATGGTTGTGTGTGGGTTATGTGAGAAGAATATGGTAGGAGGAGGTGTGTATGTAGTCAGGGCAGCAGTATCACGAGAGATGGTAATAGTGAGGGATGATGGTTGCAGTAGGGGGTGAGAATAATGGTTGTGGGCTGCAAGTTGTGAAAATCAAAGTCAAGCATTCTAGTGTATGATGTAGAAGAAAAGATAAAGGAAAAAGGATGGAAAAAATGGGAAAAGGTAAAAATAAAAGGAAAAGGTTGGAGTTAGTATTAAATAAATTTTAGATTAGCCAAAAAAGGTAAGATTAGTGATAAAATTTACCATAATTTAGATCAGGTTATGAAATATAATTTATCTAGGTCAAAAATTTAGATTAAGTAAAGATTTTTAGGATTAAGGAATTTGGTTAAGGCTAAAATAATATTTTCTCAAGATTAGAATTGGATAAAGGTACTAATGATAAAGGATTATGTTAAGCAATTTTTTGGGGTATTACACTAAATACCCCTAATCAGACTAACTTGACATATATGATTGGGTTGGGAAATCATCAATGGTCTAAAGTAGCGTTGCAAGCATTATGAACATCCTATTATTAACCGCATCTTGTGTATCAACCTCAATCATCCTTAGATCATCCAATTCATCAACCAACGGCCAGAGAAACACATTAATATCCATAATTAGAGAACTTGGACCAGGAATCAACAACATTAGTAAGAAAAATGGGTCTTTCGTGTAGCGTTTGGGGGTAAGTTGTATGTGGTCAACATAACTAGACACATATTATATCTGGAACTCATGGAAAAGGGATTACACTAAATACCCCTAATCAGACTAACTTGACATATATGATTGGGTTGGGAAATCATCAATGGTCTAAAGTAGCATTGCACACATTATGAACATCCTATTATTAATTGCATCTTGTGTATCAACCACAATCATCCTTAGATCATTCAATTCATCAACAAACGGCCAGAGAAACACATTAATATCCATAATTAGAGAACTTGGACCAGGAATTAACAACATTAGCAAGAAAAATGGGTCTTTTATGTAGCGTTTGGGGGTAAGTTGTATGTGGTCAACATAATTGGACAAATATTATATTTGGAACTCATGCCAAAGGGATTAAATTCGTCTAATTCCAACCCTAATCATCCATTTCAAAAAATCTAGGTTATTTGCATCAAAATGTTTCCATGCTTCACCATCAATAGCATGGCATAATATTCCTAGCTTTGTTGATCAGCCCTACAAATGCTACCTGATGTCTTGAGTTGTGTGTCAGTAAGCATACAACCTCTTCAGCCTTGGTGTCAAAGGGAATTACCCCATAACCTTATGCGGTACTTTCTTACCCATTATAGCTTCATCTATCCAATGAGATGTACCACATAGAGGACAATTATCTCAATCTACATTTTCCTTCCATTATATAACACAATTATATTTACACACATGAATGACTTCATAGCCTAAACCCAGCTTCCTCATCCTATTCTTTACCTTATACTACGATTCAGACAACTTATTAACTTCAAGAAGAAATTATTTTAGCAATTTAAGAAACTCATCAAAATAATTATTCGTCAACTTATTTAATACCTTATGATGCATCAAGTTCACTAGAAAATTTAAAAACAAAAAATCCTTACACCCAAGATACTCCTCAACCTCCATCTCTTGGAATAACTCGTTATAATAGGGATCATTTTCATCTCCCACTAAGTTATTATCTATAATACCATACACTTCATTAACAATATTAGCTTCTCCTTCATTACTACCACCAACCAAATCACTCAGTATATCTTTCATCTTATATGTTCCTTACTCAACCATATACACTAATTCTAGCTTAGGTTTCACTTCACTATAATATATCCACACATCATAGTTATGTATGAACCCACTCCACAATATGAGGTATTCAACATTATCTATATATCACCACTCCATATTATTACACTTTGTGCAAATATAATGAGTGTGGCCATTTTTCTTCCAAACACATAGCTTTACAAGTTTAATAAATGTTTGGAGTCCATTCCAAAATTCGTTCGATCATCGATTTTTAACAATGTCCAACTTTTATCAATGCTCATTTAATTTGTATGAAATATAATTTAAGAATAATTAATTATACAATGTTTCTTCTATTAATAAAAAATATTTATGCACATCAAACAACAATATTACAAAGTATAAACACTATTGACCGTAATTAACCATTAAAGAACAATTATTACACATAAAAAGATAATATAACTCAATTTAGTAAATTAAATATTACTATCATCAATGATGTAATCAATAAAATTAGATTATGGTAATTTGATACTTACTCTAAATAATCTTGTATCTCACGATAATTATTGAGGATGTACCAATGAATCTCATTTAACCGCTCAATAAGTAAGATCGTCCTAGTAATCTTTTGAATAGGACAAGCCTAACATTGGAAAACTTATATTTGACAACTTACCATCACATCCTCATTTTTGTATGCTCTGTTAAACCTTGTTTCAACTCCATATATGTACATAGAACAAAAATTCAATGCCTTATTAGATACATAACCTTCCGTAATAGAACCCTCCGATTAAGCATGATTTCTTATGTACTCTTTCAAGTATTTCAACTTTCTCTCAAAGGGATACATCCATCTACCATTCATGGGACTGCCTAATCATGCTTCTTTTGGTAAGTGCAATATTAGATGAATCATGACACTAAAGAATACTGGAGGAGAATATTCTCTCAAGCTTACAATGGAGCACAACAACATTATCTTCTACCTTTTCTAAATTAGATAATTGAAGTGTCCTTGAACAAATCTGCCTAAAGAAGTTACATATTTCTATGATAGTGTTCCCAACCCATTTGTTTAAGAATCAACGAACTCCAACTACTAACAATTGTTATATAAGCACATGATGATCATGTGACTTTAGGCCTCCAATCTTATTGTCAATATCACTAACATTATTCTTAAGTTTTTAGAATTGTTTTGATCGTTGATTCTTTAACAATGTCCAAATTTTATCAATGTTCATTTAATATATATGAAATATAATTTTAGAATAATTAGTTATACAATGTTTCTTCTATTCAGAAAAAATATTTATGTACATTAGACAACAACATTACAAAGTATAAACACTATTAACCTTAATTAACCATTAAAGAACAATGATTATACATCAAAAAGATATTATAACTCAAAATAGGGTACCTCGTCAAATGCCCTTGATCACCCATTCAGTCCACTCTTCTCTTAAAATCATCTAATCTCTCTCTTCTTCATAAGAAGGTACATATATTTTGTAGGAGTCAATAAGATAATAAGGGTATGCACTAGATAATATCCTATAGCAAGACCTCTACTCATCATCAATCATTATCAACCCCCTTGCTATCTGGTAAGAGTGTCTCATAAATCATCCACCATCAATAACCCTAGGGTGTGGAACATCAGTGAAAATTAAATTCATATATCTTTCTCTTGTAGCTACCCATGGCTGGATTTGTGGCAAGGTCAGTAAAAGGTAATATGACCTGGTTTAAAATGGTCCCAAATATAAACTCTTCCCCACCATGGGATTTATCGCATCATGTACCTAAGTAACATGTTTTCTAATATCCTCATTTGTAAACATATTAAAATAGTACAGAGGGTACTCGTCAAGGAAATGATGCGTTCTAGCCCTATAAAATTGAAAATTAGTTACTAAATAGTCCTTGAGCTAAGGTTAAAAACAATTTATTAACTCAAAGTATTTTTATATTATTACTCTACATATTGGTTAATACTATGTTATCTAAGGCTAATAATAATTTTTTTTATTTTAATTACTATTCCTTTTTAATATGAAAATAATATTATTTCAAATTTCAAGTACTATTATCTAATAATTTACCTTATTTAATAAGATGTTATATCTTCTTCTTCTTTTTTACATAAATTAGTTACTTGAAAATACTTATGTCATTATTATAACTATATATAGATTATTCCACATATTTAGTAATAAATTATTTAAGGGCAATAATATTTGATGATTTTAAATTAATAATACTTTATATAAGGTTAAAAATAATGTATTAGCTCAAAGTGTTGTTATTTTATAACTCTACATTATTATAATTATTATGATTACACATAATTAAGGACTGTAATATCGGTGTGGGAAAGCTGTATTAGTTTCCATCCCTTCAATACTTTCTTCTCCCTACTATTAATTGTCCTGCAAGGTAGTTCCTTTTATATTTAGATATTTTTTTCATCATTCTTTGCCATTGACAGTGTTTGGTCTTTTTTTTAAGTTATATTTGGTAAGTACCTTTTGAGTTAATTTTTAAAAAGTTATTCCAATTAGCATATAATTTGTAATTTTCCAACTAGTTTTCCATCTATCAAATACATTATTAGTTTTACAATGAGTACAAGTGTTCTTAATCATTTATTGTCATGTATTCTGTCTATGCTCCATTCTCATATATTAATTTTTCCTTTTTTTACATTTGATTTCAAACCCAATTACAACCATTATTTTTATACTGATTTTTCTTTTTCTTAAATTTGACTTTTAAAACGAACTTACTCACTAGAAAAAATAAAAGTAAAGCAAAAAACTCCACAAATACATAACAACTTTGATCCCAAATTAATCCACAACAAATAAACCAACCTCAAATTTCTAGAGTACCATCTAATATGGAATGCTAGGATAGTTCTCAAATATGTTCAAGTAATCCTAACTTATTAGCTTTCTAAGTGTGGCCTTATACTTTTCCATATTATTCATCCACCACATTTAATTCCAATACTCCATATTTACCCCAACAACAAGATCAAAATTGGTCACAATTTGGGTCACAGTCTAGCACACCATCCTTTTCCCAACGACCTATGTTTCCATCCTCTCAAACCCAAGACTGGCTAACTAACCCGATGTTTCCACTATCTCAAACACAAAGTCTTAGTTGAGGGGTATTCTTGAGAGGTTCTTCAAATTAACTCACTATGGATTAACAACCTACAACCTATAGTTCTAAGAGAAGCTCCTATATATCAGCCTTAGTGTATCCTCCACTCTCCTCTCAACCAAATTTTGATGATGATGATAATGATAACGTTAATGATGATGAAGGTGGCGGCGGCGATGGTAGTAGTGGTGGCAATGGGCCCTTTGTTAAAATTCCTCAAGGAAGAAAAATGGTTTTAAATTTTCGTTGGTCTCATGATGAAAGCCAAATATTGATTGATGCTTTTCTTAATGTCACGAATAACACATTTATTAGCAATGGTTAAACTTAAGCCACGTTGTGGAATAAGGTGACTGAATGCTATAACACGTATTGAGGTGACTATCGTCCATGTGTCCTACAACAGTGCAAGAGCCACTATAGTAAGAAGATTTAGTTGTTGCTACAACCAAGCTACGAGAGTTAAATAAAGTGGACAATCAAGATCAGATGTTATCACCAAATCACACAAATTTTATGAGGTATGAAACAATGGCATAAAATTTACATAGATATACTATTGGGAGATTTTGAGGTATGAGCCAAAATGGTTGGCAATGAATGGATTTTTAACAAAAGGCTCAATAAGTAGTGGAGAAAAGAAGAGTAGGATTAATGAAGCTGGTGAATATTCAAATACATCCACAAATCCTAATACTCCAACTAGTGCTACACCAATGACTCAATTTGTTGCTCGTGCACTCAAAAGGTAAGGGAACGTGAAAAAACATGTTTTTGAAGATTTAAATGATACTTGTAATGAAAATAATTGCGTGATGAGGGATTTATCTAGTTCTTTGAATGAATATAACGTATTGAAAGGGAAAGATTTGATTAAGAAATGCCAATTGAGAAGGAAAAAAACTAAATATTTAAGTTGAAAAAATTCAAATGTAGGCTCATTTGAAAAAGATAGAGGGGAAAATATGATGCATAAGAAGTGGTTGTTGTTGGAAAAATTAATAGCTATCACAAACAGGTCACTACTACAGTAGAGTAAGTATGAAAAATCATGTAAAGAATTGAGTGGTTAGGGTGGTGTGTAAAGAATCTACACACACAAATGTATTTATTTCAATTGTTTGTTTACTATGATTAAGTTTTCCAATCTTATTTTATTTTAATGTACTAATTGAATTTATTTTTTAAATGTATTTTAAGTTAACTTGAGTATGTTTGTGCTTGTAATGTATTGGAATACATCTACCAAACATTATCATATTCACATCTATTTCATTTCTCTTTATCTACTGCTTTATTAGAAAAGAATCTAACATCATTAAATGTGCTCACACGAGCTCTATTTTTTCATCACTGACTCATAAATGAATTATTATTACTTGTACATGTTATGTTTGTGTTTATATAGTGAATCATCATAAAAGAATTATGGGTCATCTTTTCCACCCTTTTCATGATCAATATTCATATCACAGTCACTGAAAAAAGATGCCCAAACATAATGATATAGTCTTCACATGGGATCTAAACTTATTTTTTAGCACCAAATGTAGTAAATAGGACTGCCAATATTGAAAATAATGCACCAACAAAAAATGCAACCTTCATGTGGGTATGATCTCACTTTTACAACATCAAATCCAAGAATCTAACATAACAATGAAGTTATCACATGAGATACATTCCATTATCCAGTGCACTTACTCTATATAAACTTCAATATCTCTTATAAGATAACACCATATACTACTATCCATTCTTATTAACTATCCAAAGCCAAAACAATACTATAAAGTACATCCTCAAGTTTTTCATCTTCCTCTTCAATAGATGATTATGAAATAGATTCACAAGAAGAAGAGCCGGACTAAATCGGTGAAGAGTTAAGAAATGAATCTATTAACTGATGAAAAACAACGAAGATAAAGATTAATGATCCTCTATCCAACATTATACGTTATTTACCCAAAATTTAGAGTTAATAAGAGAGTTGAAATCTTTAATTCTACCCGAAGAAGAATAAAGAAACGTACTTACATAGAGAGGTGTCATGAATCCGGAGATGATCGTTTTATACCAACTATTTTTTTGAAAATCCTACGTACATAGAGTTTCAATTCTATTGCAGGTTCTAAATGAGGAGAAATGTATTTCTACATCTCATTGAAGACCTTGGTAATCACAATCCATACTTTACACAAATAATTGATAGTTGTGGGAGGCATAGTTTATTGCTTATATAGAAGTGCAAAATTGACATGCGAATGTTAGCATACGAAATTTCAACTAATGTTTATGATGAATATGTGTGTATTGGGGAGTCCACAACAAGATAATTTGTTATCAAATTTGCTAAGAGTGTAGTCAGAGTTTTTGGACAAGAATGCCTAAGGAGGCCAGACTAGGTTGACCTCCAATAGTTGCTTCATGTTAACAAACAACATGGTTTCCTTAGTATGATCGATAGTATTGATTGCATGCATTGGCAGTGGAAGAATTGTCTAGTAGCTTAGAAATGTCAATATGATTGAGGGTATGGGAAGGAAACCATTTTTCTAGAAGCTATTGCTTCGTATGATATACAGATATATCACACATATTTTGGTACTCCAAATATATGTAATGATCTTAATGTCCTTGACAATTCTCTTGTATTTGATGACATCTACCTAGGTCATGCTCCACTAGTAGCATTTACCATTAATGGTAAAAATTATAATTTAGGTTATTATCTCACTGATGGTATTTACCTACCAAGGCTACATTAATCCAATCTATACGACGTCCATAAGATGAGAAGAATAAAATATTTGTGCAACATCAAGAGTCACTAAGGAAGGATGTTGAGCATGCATTTGGAGTTTTTCAATCATATGAGACCCAACAATGTTTTGGGATTTATAAAGCTTGAGTAATATTATGCATGCTTGCATCATATTACACAATATGATTGTTGAATATGAGTATGTCATATACTTGCTTGTTGCTCATATGTCACAATTAGATCAGAGCGGTATGAAGGAGCCATATTTTGGTGAACGTATTGTCCTACATATATGCCCAATATATTAAAAAACATGATGAAAGTTTGAGATAGGGACAATTATTATCAATTGTTAATGGAATTAATCGAGTATATCTATCAATTTTTAGTCCAGGCAATAACTAATGTCTACATGTTGTTTTTATTGCCATGTATTATGCGTTAATTTTATCTAGTGATGTATTTTGGATGCGTTGTAATAACTAATGTCCAGCCAATATATTAAAAACATGATGAAAGTTTGAGATAGGGACAATCATTATCAATTGTTAATGGATTTAATTGAGTATATCTAGCAATTTTTAGTCCAGGCAATAGCTAATGTCTACATGTTCTTTTTATTGCTAGGTATTATGCGTTAATTTTATCTAGTGATGTATTTTGGACGCGTCGTATTATTTTCTACCTACTTCATGTAGTATTTCATCCTTCAATTCTGTTGTATCTCATGATGTTCTTTAAATTTTATGAACATGTTATTGTACTTCAACTACTAAAAATATCATGATTTTAAATTCTTTAAAGTAGTTGTTATGGAAGGAAAACGTATAATAGAAATTTCATTGTATAAAGATCTGCAAGGATATAGAAAATATATGCCTTTAAAGGTACTTTGGAAATTTTAAAATTCAAATATATTTTAATTAATGATTTAAAAAACAATATATAAAAAGATCATCGTAAAAAACAACATTAGTAATAAAATATCAATTTCAAAAATAACATGAGTAATAATAATATTTTTTTTGAATTTATAATAATAAAAAAATAATATTTAATAATATTATTATTAATTTAAAAAATAACATTAATAATAATATCAATTTTGAAATTAAAATTAATAATATTATTAAATTTCAAATTTAATAATAATATAATTTTTAAAATTAATAATAGTATTATTTTTAATATTCAAAATCCTTAAATTTTGAAAATAGTAACATTTTGGAACTAATATATTCATTTTTTAAATTCTAAAAAAATTAGCAATTAATACTTTTTCGATAATTAATAATAAATTAAATATTTTTTTATTTTAAAACAAAAAATACATTTAAATGAAGAATATAAATCAAAAAATAATTATAGTATATAAAATGATGGGGTATAAAGTGATAAAATCATATTATTATATTATTTTATTGGGGAGTAAGAATGTGGAGATAAAAATAGATGAATGGTAAAATGGATGACAAATAATTTTATATCATTATTAAATGTGTTGGAGAAGGTGGTGGGTGGGTAAATCGGGTGCAAGAATGTCGGTGGTCTATGAGAGCATGAAGCATGCCAAGTGCTAAAAATTCCACTAACCGACAGAGAAGGCCCGGATAAAATTATCTAGGAATGTATTAGCACAGGTATTAATTTATTCCGATCCGGTTATCGGATAATTCACCATATGGCAGGAAGTGAAGCCCTACAAGCAGTGGAATCTTCCGAAAAGGCAAGGTAAAAATTGCGCATGCTATGGAATGTCAAACTAATCCTAAAAGTTACCCTCTTTAGCCGGAGGATGGTGAAAAACTACCTACTCACCAGCTTTATGCCCAAGGTTTGAGACTTGATACTCTAAGCCCAAGGTGTGATTCCAGCTTCAAATCGAGTATCCACATTTTGAAAGAGTTCGAGTGGACAAGATAGGTGTGGCGGAGAGCTGTCGATTTACTATTAAAACTGAACTCATACAAGCTGAATCTATCGATGACTAGTTTGACTGGGGAAAGAACCTCCCTAAAAATTGTGATAAAGCATTGTTTTTGACCATGATCGAAATAACTTAGTGCATGGGAAAGCAAGAGGCGAAGCACATGAAGTAGCTCGTTGGGTTGATAAATACCTGCATGATTTTTTCGCTCACTAGGTCGACACACAGCAGAGGATAAAGACCAAATCTAGTCAGACATGTTCAGACCCAGAAGCCATTCAAGACAAATCCAATGATGCTCCGGATGCCAGAACATGTGAAACAGAGATAGGGGTTGTGGGATGGAGTCAAGGCAAAAAGCTTGTCTTTGTGGGACAAAAAAATATTCTTGGATGCATGAACATCGTTGAAGTGGAGGCTTTAGCTGTTGAATGGAGCCTTTGGGTTGCTTCATTTTTTAGATACAAGAAAGTGGACGTGGGCACCAATGCTGCCACTGTAGCCCAAAGACTTAACTCACTATCAGATTGTTGATTGGAATTACGAATATTAATAGATGAAACTAGAGGTTTTTTGACTCTTTTGATTACTACAGAGTTTACTATGTAAATAGAAGTCGCAATAGAACCGCGCGCAAACAGTTTGGCTGATTTTTACTGCGTGGAAAACAGTTTCCGGAAGAAACCTTAGTATCGGTGATTTTTTCCGAAGCCACTCGTCAGCATCGGCGATTTCAGCCGAAATAATGGACGACATTCGGTAATTTTTATCGAAACTGGCCTAGGCCATCGGCAATTATTGCCGAAACCAGGCCAGTCCATTGGCAATAACTGCCGATTCACCAATTTTTTTTTTTCAATTTCGGCCAAAAAATTGAAATTAACATATTTATAATTAAAACAAATATAAGATAAGTTCCAGGCTATCGGCAATAACTGTCGATTCACCAAATTTTTTTTTTCAATTTCGGCCGAAATTTGAAATTAACATATTTATAATTTAAAAAAAATATAAGATAAGTTCCAGGCCATCAACAATTATTGCTGAAGCCAGGCCAGCCCATCTGCAATAACTGCCGATTCGCCAAATTTTTTTTTTCAATTTCGGCTGAAAAGTTTGTTAATAATTATTATTTATAATTAAAAAAATCATAATTTATATAAATATTTGATACAATAATTTAAATTAACATATTTATAATTAAAAAAATATAAGATAAGTTTAGTTATATATGATGTGAGATTCCCACATCGGTTATTAAGGGGATCTTTGGGCAGTTTATATGGGGGAGTCAGTCCTCACCTCTTGAGCTAACTTTTGGGTGGAGTTAGGGCTCTTTTCGGAGGAGTACTCCTGGGGCCCTCTGGGGAGTACCCCTTTGGGTCTGTATCATCTGGTATCAAAGCTATCCTCAGTCAAACCTCCCTGCGGTCTTCCGTGCCGATCGCCGACAGAGGCAGCACGAAGACGTGCAGTCTAAAGGGGGTGGGTGATGTGGGATTTCCACATCGGTTATTGAGGGGATCTTTGGGCAGTTTATATGGGGGAGTCAGTCCTCACCTCTTGAGCTAGCTTTTGGGTGGAGTTAGGGCTCTTCCCGGGGGAGTACTCCTGGGGCCCTCTAGGGAGTACCCCTTTGGGTCTGTATCAATATATATGCATTAATGTGGTTTGGTTCGGCATTTTCAATCGAATGTTACCTAAATGATAGGCAATAATTGGTCGATCTATCTCTATCATGAATAGTTGGTCATCCTCAATAATTTCTGTATATCGGCTATAACTGCCGATGCCTAGCAACCCCAATTTTTTTTTCTTTCAGCAATTTTAAAATACTTTTTATTTATAATTCAAAATATTCATAATCTTGATGTATAATTTAAATATTTTGTACAAAAATATAAATTAATATATTTACAATGAAATAAAAAAAATTCATTAAATAACTTTAATTAAACTTATAAATTTATGTATATTATAGGAAGAGAAAATATATATAAAAAATAATTTATGACCCCATATCTTCGGCAAAGATTGCCGAACATAATATAAATCAGCAATAATTACCGACCCATCTCTATCATGAATAGTTGGCTCCATCGTCAATAATTTCTATATATCGGCTATAATTGCCGATGCCTAGCACCCCAATTTTTTTCTCTTTCCGTAATTTTGAAATAATTTTTATTTATAATTTAAAAAATTCTTAATCTAGATGTATAATTTAAATATTTTGTACATTAATATAAATTAACATATTTACAATCAAATAAAAAAAGTCATTAAATAACTTTAAATTATTTGGAAATAAAAATAAATTTAATCAATATCTATTATAAATATATCTAAAATATATAAATTATATATACTAATGAATATTTTTAAATCAGTAATATATGATTTATTATGAAATAAACATGTTTTTTGTCAAAAGTAGCAATTATTTTAGTATTTTAATACTTATTGAATTAAAATTATACATGAAGGTTAGGACAAAATATGTTTTCCATGGAGTAAAATTTTGTTTTCCAAATAACAAAAACTTTATACTATCATCTAATTCGAAAAGATTTGAAACAGTAAAGTGATGCGTACTTCTGACAAAAAAATATTTGCCTGATAATGAATCATATGGCAATAGATCTTGTTGTTGGTGTTTCGGCAAGTTTGGCCGATAGTTATACTATCATATATAATGAATAAAAGGTTGCTGGTGGGGATAGGCAATGTGTGTAGCTTCTGCAAATAGTATTGTAGGACAGTACATAGAATAAATATATTGTTGCATATCTTTGTAAATAAAATAATTGTACGATGGTATGTCAAGCTCATGAAGTTAGGAACAGGAAGCCTTGTATATAAAGGAACATCTTATCATTCGTATTCTTCAACTCAATTTTTCTATTCTGCAGAAACTTTATTAGTTGAAGGTTGAGATATAATTTTTCAATATTTGTTAAACACTCACAATGAATAATGAATTTGGAAGTTCTTCAAACTACGAAGAGTTTGAAACTTTGATAGGGTACGATGAGTTCGGAAGTCCGATGAACTACGAAGATGGGGTCAGAACCCCATCGTATTACGATGATAGATTTACAATACCGAGAAGCTATGGATATGCAGAAGATACGCAAATACATTCTCCAAATATTAATTACAACTTTAACGAAGAGGTAAAATATTATTTTTTAGTATTGTAAATTGTGGCGACAAAATTAGTTACATGAAATTTATAGTTTTTTGTTATTATATTATTATGGTAAACTCTTTTTTTTTTCAGGACATGGAGAATACATCTTTTACGAGTGAAAATTATCAGAGATTTTTTGTAACGGATGAAATATTTTCGGATCGGGATGAACTTGTGACATGGGTTAAGAAAATGGGTAGAACTCATAAGATGATTTTGATTATCAAAGGTTCTAGAAAAGGAAATGGTATAGGGGCGGGTAGAGTCTTGATAAGATGTGAATGAAGTGGTACGTACGTCCGTACTAGACCAACAGATACCGAAGGTGCACGTAATACTTGTTAAAAAAACGATTGTCCTTTTTTATTATTGGTGTTGAAAATAATAACGGTGGATGACAAGTGGTAGTTAGGAACGGGACACACAATCACGAATTGACTAATTATGAGCAAGGCCATGTTGTTCTTGGTAAGTTGACAGAAAATGAAGTTCAATTTGTTGATGAACTTATTACAGCTAACGTAAAGCCACGGCAAATCATACCACTTCTTCAAAAACAATTTGAAGGTAATGTGAGTATGAGAAGGCATATTTATAATGCTCGATAGAAGCTTAGGTCCGAAGAAATGGATGGTCAAACAATGTTACAGCATGTCATGAGTATGTTGGTTGAGAATCATTATTTTCAGTGGCATCGAAGTGAGCCTCAATCAAACGTAATAAGTGAACATCTGTTTGCACATCCCGTATCTGTTAACATTTTACGTGCATTTCCTTTTGTTTTACAAATGGATTGCACGTATAAGACAAATAGATACGGAATACCCTTACTTGAAGTTGTCGGACTAACACCAACACAATTGAATTTTAATGTTGCATGTGCATACATGTCATCTGAGAAGGAGGAAAATTATTTCTGGGTACTTGAGAGATAAAGTATGGATTAACTTTATCAACCGTCTTATCGAAAAACAACGATAAGCCGATCAACCATAATGTATACCCGATCACTTTTTCCTCTTCTCCAAACCGGTATGATTCACATACTTCTTGCAATCATTTAAATGGAAGCCCGCCCTTTCAAGCGACTTCATTCACTTGCATTTCCTCCATCCCAAATAAGGCACCCATTGCACCAATCATTTGCCCACGCATGTCCGCTATCATTTCCAAATGTAATGGATGACCATCAACTCGTGGGCCTAATATACGATGTACATATAACAGAGTGATTGTCATCTCCCCCCCCATGACATATGAAAGCTATTTGTGTCTGGTTGCCATCGCTCAATAAATGCTGATAAGCGGCACATTCACATGCTCAAATGTGCAGGATGGAAGGTGTGATAATCCTGTTCGTCGTATCAGAGCGAACATCCTATCATTGATGCTTCCTAGAAAACTTCTTAAAACCTCCTTCCTCGTGTGGATCTTGGGACAACTTCGATCTTGATCAATACAATAAAAAAATGTAATGCATATATATGATTGATTACATATAAAATAATAATTAATAAATAATGAATATGTTAAACTTACCTTTCCTAACCATAAATCTAAAGCTGCGTGAACGCCAAAGCTAGGAATCAAATCAGGAATTATTGGACCTCCCGGACATGGCCCAAGCAAGTACCATTCATCCTTTAATTGTATACTCTCTTCATCTTCACTAGCGTCACCAGCATCACCAGCATCACCAGCATCCCTATCATGATGATCTCTATCCTCCTCATCCTCCTCCTCCTCCTCTTCCTCCTCCTCCCATAGCAGGTTGCACCGGTAAGGTAAGAAAATCTATATATTCTGTAAGAAATGGAAAACCACCTGACTCGGAACCTCCATACCCAGCACCTCCTGAAAGGACCCGGGTAATATATGGCAATACCCACAAGGATCAACACCAAGACAATCAACCAAATAATATAACCCAAATCTACCACAAATAATTCACCAAAGTAAATCACCAATTATGGGCAGCAAGCACAAATGAATAGATTAGCAAAATGAACCAATCAACACACGATTTATATGTGGAAAACCCCTTCGATGTGAAGAGTAAAAACCACGGGACGTTTGAGGAGTCCACCCTATCTCCTTCTCTTATTATGATAAATTGAGGGAAAAATGAACCATCCAAATCAGTTCACAACAATTCACAACCCACCAACAAGAACATACATAAGAGCTTAAGCAAGAAGAGATCAAAGGTGAAGAATATCACCACAAATCAGAGGTTCGGTCCCGCTGAAATAACAGACAAACCAGATCTCAAAACGATGATCCAACCGTTCAAAATGAGGCCCTATGTGTCCCCAACAAGCTGACCAAATTTCAGCAAAATCCAACGGTGGAAACTCCGGCGATCGACAAATTTCTGAACGCTGTTCTTGATTAATCGCAAATCAATATTCTCTCCAACCCTTTGTCTTCCTCTCTTCTTTGCTTCTAATTGTGCGTGTGACTTTCTAAATTCACACCTCTCCCTTCTTGACCTAATTTGTAAAGCAAGTATTTATACCAAATGCTTAATTAAGAAGCCCAAATAATAAGCCCAAGTTGGACTTAATCCAAGATTAGTAAAAAATGCTATCAAATGCTCATTCCTTAGGACAAAGCAAAATACACATTTTACTAATACATGTGGGCTGGACCCACAACACCTCCAACCCCTCCAGCCCAATGCGGGGAAGACACGATCACTTCCATGATCACTTGACCTTCATCCCAGCAAGCTTACCACAAACTTCAAGCTTGCTTCCAGGGACTACCTTTGTCAACATATCTGCACCATTCTTATCTGTGTGGACTTTCTTCAGTTTCAAATGCTTCTCCTCGATCACATTCCTCAACCAATGATATCTAACATCAATATGCTTGGTGCGAGCGTGATACATTGCATTCTTGCTCAAGTCAATAACACTATGACTATCACAGAATACTACATACTCACCTTGCCTCAAACCCAACTCTCGAAGGAACCTCTTAAGCCATAACATCTCTTTACTTGCTTCCACGACCGCAATATACTCTGCCTCAGTTGTGGACAATGCTACACACTTTTGTAACTTGGATTGCCATGAAATGGCTCCCCCTGAAAATGTAAACACATAACCTGAGGTAGACTTTCTGTTATCAAAATCACCAGCCATGTCTGCATCAGTATAGCCTTCAAGTATAGGTTTGCCACCTCCATAACACAAACTCAATTTGGAAGTGCCCCGCAAGTATCTGAAAATCCACTTCACAGCTTCCTAGTGAGCCTTACCTGGATTGAATAAGTATCTGATCACCAAACCAACATCATGTGCAATATCTGGCCTGGTACACACCATAGCATACATCAAAGAACCAACAGCAGAAGAGTAAGGAACAGATGACATACTTTCTTTCTCCTTCTCTATTGTAGGACAATCTCTCTTGCTTAGCTTGAAATGAGTAGCTAGTGGTGTATTAATAGGCTTGGCATCTTTCATATTGAACCTTTCAAGCACCTGTTCAATATACTTTTCTTGTGATAGCCACAATTTCCCAGCTTTCCTGTCACGAGCAATCTCCATGCCTAAGATTTGCTTTGCTGGACCCAAGTCTTTCATGTCAAATGACTTGGACAAGTCTTTCTTCAAATTTTGAATCATATGTGCATCTTGTCCAACTATCAGCATATCATCAACATATAGCAGAAGGACGATGAATTTACCTCCAGGGAAATTTCTGAAATACACACAAGGATCGGCAAAAGTTCGTTTATAACCATTACTCATCATAAATGAATCAAATTTTCGGTACCATTGCCTTGGTGCCTATTTAAGCCCATAAAGACTCTTCTTCAACTTGCAAACAAGTTTCTCTTTCCCTTTCTCTTCAAATCCTTCAGGCTGCTCCATGTAGATTTCTTCATGCAAGTCACCATGTAAGAAAGCAGTTTTCACATCAAGTTGCTCCAGCTCAAGATCAAGACTTGCAGCTAAACCTAGCACGGTTCTGATAGATGTCATTTTGACCACTGGAGAGAAGATTTCATCAAAGTCGATGCCCTTTTTCTGGTTGCATCCCTTAACCACCAATCTGGCTTTCCGCTTCACAATCTTCTCACCATCTTTCTTGTTCTTGAAAACCCACCTGTTCTTCAAGACTTTCCTGCCCTTGGGAGGCTTCACTAACTCATAAGTATCATTCTTTTTCAAGGAATCCATCTCTTCCTTCATAGCATCGAGCCAAATATTTTTCTCATCAGATGACAGTACTTCCTGATAACTCTCTGGCTCCCCATCTTCTATGACTAGAATTTACTCTGAGCTTGGATACTTTGTTGAAGGTTTACGCTCTCTAACTAACCTTCGAACCTCTGTATCCTCCACTTGAGGGGTAGGTTGCTCCCCCTGCTCATGAATCTCTTCATCATAAATTTCTCCCTCATGAAGCTCTTCTTCATCAGATGAAGACTCACTATGATCTGAATGATCACCATCATCATGAACTGGTACATCACCACCATCAGGTTGTACCTCACCAACATCATCAGGTATCACATCAACATAATCATTTGCTAGCTGCTCAACAGAAGTAGTAGAAGAAGAAACATCAGTAGAATCAAATAACAATTATGAGGAAGAAGAGTACCTTGTATTCAAAAGCTCTACACCCGTCTCGTGCTCAAAGAATACTACATCTCTACTTCTCACTACCTTCTTCTTATCTGGATCGTATAGTCTAAAACCATACTCTTCATCACCATAGCCAACAAACACACAAGGATGAGTTTTGGAATCAAGTTTTGACCTCTGTTCTTTCGGCACATGCATATATGCCTTACACCCAAAAACTCTCAGATGTGAGTACGTGGGATCACATCCCCTCCACACTCTCTCAGGAATGTCAAGGCCAAGAGGAATTGATGGAGCTCTGTTGATCAAGTACACTACACACTGAACTGCTTCACCCCAGAATGTCTTAGGAAGATTTGACATTCTAAGCATACATCTCACTTTCTCCACAATGGTTCTGTTCATTCTCTCTGCAACTCCATTGTGTTGTGGTGTGCCGGGCTCTGTCTTCTCATGTCTAATGCCATATTGTGAACAATAATGCTTGAATTCATTAGAAGTATATTCACCACCATTTTCTGATCGAAGACGCTTCAACTTTCTTTCTGTCTCCCTTTCTACCATGGCATGAAATTTCTGAAAAATCTCGAAAACTTGACTCTTTGTCTTCATCATGCAGACCCAAGTTTTCCGAGTAGCATCATCAATAAAGGTAACAAAATATTTATTACCACCAAGAGACTCCACCTCAATAGGACCACAAACATCAGAGTGTACTAGCTCCAACTTATCTTGCCTTCTAGTAGACTTCCTAGCAAAGGAAGCTCTATGTTGTTTTCCTGCCAAACAATGATCACAAGGGTCAAGAGAAATAGTTTTATCAACAGGAATAAGAGATTTACCTGCTAAAAATTTCAACCCCTTGTCACTCATATGTCCCAGCCTTCGATGCCACAAATTTGGAGAATTCTTTTCTTCCACTTCATTCAACTCACCAGAACACAAATTCAAGTATGTCTTGTATAAAGAACAACACAACTCGCCTCGAGCAACTGTCATAGAACCCTTGGATAATTTCCACTTGCCATCACCAAAGGTATGTCGAAATCCCTCTTGATTAAGGACATTTGGAGATAACAAGTTAAGGCGTAGATCAGGAATATGGCGCACATTTTTCAATGTAAGCATGCACCCAACACTCGTTTTTCACACGAACATCACCTAACCTAACAATGCTTGCTGAGCTCTGGTTTCCCATCTTAACACCACCAAAATCACCAGCTTGGTAGTTCATGAAGTACTCCCTTTTGGGAACACAATGGTATGAAGCTCCTGTATCTACAAGCCACTCTGAATCTGAACTCTCAACATGATTACAATCATTAGTTGCACAAATCAAAGCGATCTCATCATCCCTTTTAGAAGCGGTTGCTGCAGTATTTTTATCATCTCCCTCCTTTTGAGAATTTTGCATCTTGCCTTCCTCTCTCTTCCACTTATAGCAAAACTTTTTCAAGTGGCCAGGTTTCTTACAATAATGACATGTCCTAGTCTCCTTGTCTCTGGACTTGGACCTTTCTTTTGAGTTGCCACGCCCTTTGGGACCTCGACTCTTGCCTCTTCCTCTGTTCTCAACAACAAGAGCTTGTGAATTATCAACTCCCATCTCCTTTCTTCTTATCTCTTCATTGAACATGCTTTCTTTGATCACATCCAATTATAGCACACCATCCGGAGCAGAGTTACTAATAGTCACAACCAACGTTTCCCAACTATCTGGCAAAGAACTCAACAAGAACAAAGCCTGCAATTCATCATCAAGAACAATTTTCATGGTAGTCAACTTGTTAATGATGTCCTGGAAGTCACTAAGATGTTCTGACACTGACTTTCCACTTTTCAGTTTCAAATTAACAAGTCTCTTGATTAATGAAGCTTTGTTATGAGCGGTTTTTCTTTCATAAAGACCCTCCAATTTCTTCCACAGATCATATGGGTCGGACTCTTGAGACACATGGTTAAAAATACTAATATCAACCCATTGTCTAATAGTCACCAAAGCTTTTCTTTTCATCTTTTCCCAATATCTATCTTCCATCTTTTCAGGTTTTGTAGGTTTACTAATGGTGCCATCTTCATTTGTGATTGAATCAATTGGGTCAAACAAGTCTTTACAGTATAACAAATCCTCCATCATTGGTCTCCAGATGGAATAATTGGTTGATGTCAATTTAACCATTGAATTGCTACTACTAGACTCCATAATAACAGTCAAATTAAACCTCGCTCTGATACCAGTTGAAAGGACCCGGGTAATATATGGCAATACCCACAAGGATCAACACCAAGACAATCAACCAAATAATATAACCCAAATCTACCACAAATAATTCACCAAAGTAAATCACCAATTATGGGTAGCAAGCACAAATGAATAGATTAGCAAAATGAACCAATCAACACACGATTTATACGTGGAAAACCCCTTCGATGTGAAGAGTAAAAACCACGGGACGTTTGAGGAGTCCACCCTATCTCCTTCTCTTATTATGATAAATTGAGGGAAAAATGAACCATCCAAATCAGTTCACAACAATTCACAACCCACCAACAAGAACATACATAAGAGCTTAAGCAAGAAGAGATCAAAGGTGAAGAATATCACCACAAATCATAGGTTCGGTCCCGCTGCAATAACAGACAAACCAGATCTCAAAACGATGATCCAACCGTTCAAAATGAGGCCCTATGTGTCCCCAACAAGATAACAAAATTTCAGCAAAATCCAACGGTGGAAACTCCGGCGATCGACAAATTTATGAACGCTGTTCTTGATTAATCGCAAATCAATATTCTCTCCAACCCTTTGTCTTCCTCTCTTCTTTGCTTCTAATTGTGCGTGTGACTTTTTAAATTCACACCTCTCCCTTCTTGCCCTAATTTGTAAAGCAAGTATTTATACCAAAGGCTTAATTAAGAAGCCCAAATAATAAGCCCAAGTTGGACTTAATCCAAGATTAGTAAAAAATGCTATCAAATGCCCATTCCTTAGGACAAAGCAAAATACACATTTTACTAATACATGTGGGCTGGACCCACAACACCTCCAACCCCAGAACCTCCATACCCTGATATTAGAGTATAATAAATCTAAAAATATGTTTTTCTAACATTAATCAATTAACCATAATCAAAATATATTATTAACATAATTAATAATTAACAAATTATTATTAATAAATATAATTATAATCATTAAGCTGATACCCTAACAATAGCACATGCAAACATATCTTTAATTAAATTATGATAGCATAATTAATATAATTAAAAAACCATAATTAATACATATAATTACACATCAAATATATAGCCAATACCCTACAATAAAGATATCATTTACCAAACCTATATTTAATTAAATTATGAGAGCATACTTATTATAATTAATATAACATAATTAATATATGTAATTACACTTCCAAAAAATAGCAAATACCCTACAATAGAGAGATAATTTACCGAACCTATATTTAGTTAAAATACTAGTGCATAATCAATATAATTAATAAACCATAATTAATATATATAATTATATATCCTACAAATAACCAAAACTATACAATAAAGATATAATTTACCAAATCTATATTTAATTAGAATATTGGAGTACAATTAATATTATTAATAAATTATAATTATTATAGATAATTTTACAATCTAAATTTAATCAATTAACCATAATCTAAATATATTATTAAATTAAATTAAATTATTATATATAATTAACTGAAACCCTAATCCAATTCGTCCCGGGATTCGGCACGATGTGCCGAATCGAGACCCTTACATCGGCAAAAATAGCCGAAACTAAGCCCCTTCTTCGGTCCATGCTACCGGATCCCATGCCTCACATCGGCAAAATTAGCCGAAATCTCTCCCTTCCTTCGGTTGATTTTGCTAAAAATCCCCTCCCTTCAATCAATTTTGCCGAAATCCGCCCCGGCTTTCGATCTAATTTGTCGAAACCTACCCAGATCTCTAAATTTTTTTTACTTGCCTGATCTAATTAATAAAAAAATATTTACTAGATCTAATAAAAGAAATATTATACTTATAGATAATTATATATTATAAATTATAAATTAAAAATAAAATACCAAACTTACCTTCCCATTGCTTGAAATTTCTTCTCGGGGAGAGTTTGCACTGAAATTTGAGAGAGAAATAGAGAGAAGATAGGGAGAGAGTGTATGTGAGTTGAGAGAGAGAGAGAGAGAGCTCAAAACTTGGTCAAATAATGCATGTTCCACCGACAGGGGTAAAATTGGTATTTACTGCGCAGTAAATACACGATTTCCAAATAACAGCTACAAACCTTAATTATTGAGGGAAAAATGATGTATGTGGATCTTCCTAGTGAGAAGCAGATGTGCCTTAAATACGATTGTGTAATTGATGCATGATTAAACTATACAAGTGGGAAAAAAGAAATAAGGAGCAATCAAATTGAATGAAAACTGGCAAATAAAATAAGCATCAAGGCTTCATAGTCGTTCTTAATTAGAAACGAGTCTCTTACTCATAATAAACGAGTCTCTTACTCGTAATGAATGAATCACGACAACACAAACCAAATCAATAGAAAGACATAGAGAGAAACAAAATCAATTATTCGCAACCTCCAATTGTGTTGGGGGTCCCTCCTATTTGGTAAGGTCACCACAAAAAATATATTAGAAAACAGAAAAAATGAAATGGTGAAAATTAATGGTGTTCAATGCACCAGTATGTTTTTTGACTTGGCAAATAAAAGTTACACATTATTTAATTGCTCATGGAGTTATTTTCATAGAAGAAGTAGTCATACTTGACTATTTAATTACTTTTCCAAGAGTTTCCTATATTGATTGGAGTTGAAATTTTCAATGAAAAATATTAGAGTTACGTAATGGTGGTTTATATATTCACCTATAAATACCTTTATTTGGAGAAGGTAAAAGGATTTATAAGTTGTGAAGAACATCCACAACACAAGTGAGAGATGCATATTTTTAAAGTTTGAGAAAGATAGCCACATAAAAAGTAAGGGAGATTATTACTTCTCGTAATCCATCCTTTGTAGGTGAGGTCATTTGAAAGAAATCATCTAATTTTTATTTAGAGATGTCATTTTTATAATCCTACTATATTATAATGGAAGTTTTATTGGACCAAAAGTCCTATGATTTTTACATCCACCTTGAAAGGTTTTCCACGTAAAAATTTTGATGTCCTCATCTATTCTTTTTTACAATTTATTTTATCCCATTTTAAATTTAATAAAGAGGAAAGTGTTATTCAGCGAATTAATCCATTTTTCCAACAATTTGTAACAAGAAATTCATCCGATTATAAAGAATTTATTTTCTTTTATAGCTACTTCTTTTGTTTTAAAAATAAATCATTCTATGATTACTTTTATAAAAAAAATAAAATATAATTTTGTTTTAAATATATTATTAGATTTTAATAAAATATATAAATAGAATTTTAATGTTATAATTACTAATTCGTTAAAAAAAATTATTTTTAGTATGGAGAAAAATATTATAGAATTTGATCCGTTTTTGTTTTTTGTAGCCCCTTTATATTCTTCATTTTCCTAGCAAACATGTGAATAGTCCATGAATAGTCATTATTTAATTTTGTTGTTATATCTTGACAATTAATTCGAATATACTGGTATAAATGAATCAACGAGATGGATATTTCTAAGCTTGAACTCAGTTTGTATATTAAACAAAACTAAAATAATGTTTATTTTTGACTTCTTTAACTAAATACATGACCCATATGAAATTTTTAATGAGTTAAATTAAAATTTATTTTATTTAAGTTTGATTTAGACTTGTTTAATTAATGAATTTAAAGTTAAAATTTTTGTTCTTAGTTTTTTAATTAACTAAAACTAAATTTGTAACTAGCTTGCAAACGTTCTTAGTTGATTTACTGCCCACAGAAGGATGCAATTCTTAGATTATGAGTATCATGGAAATGAAGATGAGAGCTTTTTTATTTATTAAATATTTAAATAATATTAAAAATATAAAATTACTAATTAACTATAATATTATTTAAGACTCTAAATCATTAAATTAGATCGATTTAGATTGAATTAGTTTATTATTTTTTGATAAAAAAATATCTAATATTTTTATATATAGTTTGTTTAAAAATTTTTTTAATATCTAATAGATTATTTTTGATCCAATATAAAATAGAGGAAATCCAAAAATTTACATAAGGTGTGTTTGGGTAGGATTTGGCTTCGCAACCGAGCCTTTGTACTTTAAGTAAACCTACTTTTTTTTTGCTAAAGATTAATTTAATAAATTAGAAGGGAGTTACAAATATAATAAATCGTGTTCATCGTAGTCCTACATCTTCTCACTTCCCACTTTAAATAAAATCAATCATTCAAGTAATTCTAAGTTTTGTCGATTAAATTATAAAAAAATATATAATAATAATAATAATAATCATCATAATGATGATGATGATGATGATGATGATGATGATGATGATGATGATGATGATGATGATGATGATGAGGAGGAGGAGGAGGAGGAGGAGGAGGAGGAGGAGGAGGAGAAGAAGAAGATGATGATGATGATGATGATGATGATGAAAAGGAGTAGATGAGGCTCTAATATCTATGTCTCGGGTTCATCGTGATGCAAATCAAAAAGCTCTCATCTTCATTTGAAGAACCTCTCATGAATCCCCTTGGATTAAGACTTTGTGTTTGAGATGGTGGAAACATTGGCATAGTTGGCCAATTTTGGGTTTGAGAGGATGGAAACATAGGTTGTTGGGAAAAGGGTGGTGTGCTAGATTGTGACCCAAACTATAACCAATGTTGAGCTTGTTGTAGGGGTAAATATGGAGTGTTGAAATTAAATTTGGTGGATGAATAATATGGAAAAGTATAGGGCCACACTTGGAAAGCTAATAAGTTATAATTACTTGAATATATTTGTGAACTACCCTATCATTCGATATTGGATGGTACTCTAGAATTTTGAGGTTGGTTTATTTGTTGTGGATTAATTTGGGATCGAAATTGCTATGTATTTGTGGAGTTTTTTGCTTTACCTTTTGCTAGTGAGTAAGTTCATTTTAAAATTCTTATAAAAAATGTAAACAATAACAATAAAAAAATAGTAAAAACAAAATGAAATAATTTATCAAGTGGTAATAGTAAAAATAAAAATACTAATATTAACAAGAATAATATTTTAATTTATGACAATAATTTAAGTACCGACAATAGCAACAATAATAACAATTTAAGTAATGACTATAGCAACCATAATAATAATGTTAATAATTAATTGATAATCTTAATATTAGTAACACTAACAATTATAATAGTTATAGTATTAACAATTAATAATGTTAGTAGTAGTAATAATAATTTTAATAGATAATATCATTATAATAAAAGTTAGTTTTAAATAGGTGGAAGAATAGAAGAGAAGATGATAGTAGTAAAAAAAAAAGATGTATAAGCCATATTAGATGGTAAGATTTTTATCATCAAGTCATTCTATATATAGAGAAAATTAAATATATTTTTTTAAAAAATTAATAAATAATTTCAATAGCTGAAAATAACGTTTATAAATAAAATAATTGTCAAAACCTCCCTCCCACCCACCCCTCCCCTTCGGACCCTTCCCCCAACTCCTACAGATGCCCCATTTTTTTTTTCATTAGACCCTGACCTTTTTTGTTTTTGTTTTTTTACCAGCATTTTGTTTCCTTTTATTTAACCTTATTTGCCATCCATTTTCCTTTATTTTCTCTTTACGTTTTCGTATTTTCTCCTTAATCTTTATGGAATTTCGTGGAAAATTTGATTACCCTTTGCCACTTTTGCTACCAAGGATATATTACTTCACCAGTGGCATAATGAAACATCACCCCCCTAAAATATAAAGATGTGGGTACTCTAAAGGTTTACAACAATCGTTATGTAACACCCCCAAATTTAATACTGAAAATTTTCATTTAATTAAAAGATTTTAGCATAAGCAGAAAGATAAAACCGTAAACTCGGGAGCATTACCACCACTCTTAGTACCAGATCGGTTCACTCCTACCGTCTTGGTAATAAGTGCTAAGGCTAAACAAGATTGATCATCAAGTACAAATCGTTAATAAAACCCTGGTCATTAGCAAAACACAAGTCATATAGAATCAGAGTGTGGAAATCAAAAGGGTACAACCCAAAGTACAGTTTTAAAGTACCAAATGTCAGAGGACATAATACTGTAGGATAAAACAAAATATAATAATACAGGGAAATAAAATGGAGGATGAACTCCGGCCACATCACTCTCGACCCCCAAGCTAGGTCCAGACTCAACTCTTAACCCTTCCCGAATCTTCGTAAGCATCGTAGGCATCAAAGACATCGTTCCCTACCTACACAAACTTAGACGGGTCTTCTGCTCGTAGGAATGAGTAGCACCTAAGAAACGGGTGATCAGTACGCTACGTACTGAGTAAGTTAATAGACACACGAAGGCCAGCATACACAAAAACACATGACATAACATACATGGCATAATTACGTAGACAACATGCGATAACATGGATAAACAATACCGGCTATGGACCGGATAATTTATTCTTTAGATCTCTGATAATTATAGTCGATTCACATCATAGTCTTTATCAACCTATGTGAGTGTAGGAACCCCACTATTATAGCTGGTGGAACGGTCATGAGGGTACATGCCCTGTCACTATTTTAGCTGGGGAATCGGTCGCAAGGGTAACATACCCTACCACTATTATTTGTCGGTGGACCGGTCTGGCCCCAACTCACAAGGTGTTTTATTGCAATTACTCGTATCTTTCCCATGTATTATCATTATTATGATTGGTTTTTTGAGCATGGAATCTCCCACTATTATAGCTGGTGGAACAGTCACGAGGGTAACATACCCTGCCACTATTATTCATCGGTGGGACAGTTATGTAGGGCACCCCGGCCCTAGCCACTATTATTCATCGGTGGACCGGTCTGGGTCTGGCTCAACATTTTTCTTTGTAAGTGATTAGTGTCTTAACGTATCTTATTTAAAAGAATTTCACCTTTGACATGCATGACTAACTATATCTGCACTTATCCTTCTAAGAGGACGTGTCCCATATCTTGAGACTTCTGTACCTCCTAACTCGCCTCGACATCCTTCCCTTAACCTAATTTCTCACACCGGGAACCCAACTTCTAGGTGTGTGGGTCAGGGCCCACCACCTTATACCCGAAGGTCTACTCACCACCTTATCCTAGGGTTTTCACCAGAAACCCTAATCTGGGCCTATGTGACCCTTCCTTCTTTGCCTCCCACAACCCACACTATTTTAACGCCCCACACATCATGACCTTCATACTCAACTCTCCCCTCATACCTCGCTCCTCCTTGTTTATTTTTATAATTTTATTTTTCTTTTTCCACCTTCTCAAATTAGGGTTTCCTCCCCATACCCTAGTCGGTCCCTAGGTACCCTTATATTATCCTACGTACTATTTTTCACCTTGAGCCTCCAAACTCCCAAGAAAACCTTCCATTGCCTTCCCCATGTCCCAAAGTAACCTTCCATACATAAGGTTCGCCCCCATGCGGACTTTAACCTCCCCATGAAAACCCCTTGATATCTACCATGCCAAACCCTAAGATTTTCATGCAAACCCTAGTTCCTCCCATCTAACCTTAGTTTCTCCCACTCATTCATTTTATTTAATTCCCCTTTCACTTGGCCATTCATGGATCACAGATTGCTTAGGTCATCCTTACCTACGTTAGCCAACTTACTTCCCCTTGGTTATCTTACTTTCTCATTTTTCTCTTTCATGCCTCCATCCCACAACACCTTAACAACTAACCTAGCATGCATGTCCTAAGGGCCACATCACATCACATCATACTTGCAGCTTATCCATATTAGCACATACCAGACAAGAGCACGAGAACATACCTCGGTTCCAAGCTACACTACACATAAAAGCGGATAAGATAATAACATATAGAACACAACATATAAATCGTACAAGGCATCCAAGCCAAGTAAAACACGTAACACATAGGCCTCCTTAGCTACGTCCCTACCTAAAACACCACCGGGCTTGGAGCACGCTCTTAGGCCTCCTGAGGGTTTTGACTCGATTCACCTATAAGAGGGAAATACCATGGGTTAATCTCCCTCTACCGGAATTACCATAATTTCCTATCTTACCCCTATCATGGCCTAATACTACGACTAATATTAATAATAGTAGTTTATAATTAAAAGGTAGGGTTATTATCATTCTCAAGGTAGTTAAACGAATCAATACTAATCAAAGTAAGTCTTAGTAATATTCATAGTATTAAAGTAAGGGTTCCAATATTACTAATAATAATAATATTAATAATACTAATAATAATAAGAATACTAATAATAGTAATAGTAATAATGATAATAATAATGATAATAACAATCAAAATCATAGTAGTAGTAGTAGTAATAATAACAACAACAACAATAATGATGATGATGATAATAGTAATAATAGTAATAATAGTAATAGTAATAGTAGTAGTAGTAATAATAATAATAATAATAATAATAATAATAATAATACTAATAATAATAATATTAACAATACTAATCATAATAAGAATACTAAAAATAAAAAATAATAATAAAGATAACAACGATGATAATAATAGTTAGAGTAATAAATAGAGTAAATATAATGATAATAATAATAATCATAATAATAACAATAATAATAATAATAATAATAATAATAATAATAATAATAATAATAATAGAGATAAATTAGTAGTAATAATAATAATAACAATAGTAATATTAATAATAATAATAATAATAATAATAATAATAATAATAACAATAATAGTAATAATAACAACAACAACAACAACAATACAACAAGTTTTTAGTCGTAATGAATACCATTAATTAGAAATTTTCTGGAATAACATTAGGACATAATAATAATAATAATAGTAATAATAGTAATAATAATAATAATGATAATAATAATCATAATCATAATAACAATAATAATAATAGTTAATAATATTAAAAATCATTAACACATTTAATATACAGGGTTTAGGGGTTAAGGAGTTGGGAGACAACCTAAGCTGGGTGGTGGAGCCGGCAGTGGCCGTGGAGGAAAGAAGAAGTGGAGAGGTGGATACGGAGGCTAGGGGAGAGGGAAGTAAGGGAAAATGGAGGTGTGGGTGGAAGGGCAGGATTCCCTAGTTGTTTTGGGGTGTAGAGGTGGCACTACAGGTGGCAGAACCAGCGGCAACCTGCGGCGCAAAAGGGTGGTACGGGGTCGAAGGGTGTTGTTCGGGAAGGCAATTTCGCACGGCCGGGGTGGCTCGTGCAGGGCAGGGCAAGGAAGGTTGGTGGTCGGGTTGTGTAGAGGGCAGTGTAGGGAGTGTTTTGGGGGTTGGAGTGGGCAGCGAAGTCGGCCAATGGTGGAGGAATAATGGGCTAATTAGGGGTGGTCACGGGGTCGGTTTTTTGGGGTGCCAAAATCCAAACCCGATTATGGCAGGCTTCGGGGCTATTTATAGGGCAATTGGGAGGGGAAAACGACAAGGATGAGTGGTAGAGTGGGGGGCAGGGTTATGGCTCTCTGTCCGACGAGAATGGCTAGCGCAGGTTTACTTGTGCAGACCATGAGTTGTCGGGGAGAGAGAGGGATGGCTTGTCGGAGAAGGGAGGGATGGTCCTATCGAAATGGCAAGGAAGTCAATAGGGATGAGAGGGGAGGAATGGCCGGTGTGGTTGTTCCAGGCTTTTCCGGTGTTGATTTCGGGCTGCAGGCGTCTGGAGGTAGAAGATGAAGTGGAGGGGGTCTGAAATGCCCCGAAATTTTCTAATTTTAAAGATTATATTTAAATAAGGTTTTATTTGAAAATTTAATTTAATAAATTATTCTTAATAAAATAAAAGGAAATTTATTAGGACAATTTAATAAGAAATTTGATAAATATGTTAAGTAAAGGAAATTCGGGTATATTATCTAATTAAGGATTTTAATTTGGAAAATTATTTAAATAAATTATTTTATTCAAATCAAGAAATAGAAAATAGTTTCAAATTAATTTTGATTTTATAAATAATTAAATAAAATAAAATTTGAGCGATTTATTAATTTATAATGGAAATTTTAGGAAAATCCTTTAAAAAGCCTATTATAGCCTAAAAAGGGATTTAAAAATTATTTTATTTAAAAATTATTAATTTTAAATATCCCAAATATTCAGATTAATTTAATTGGCCCTAACCTAATTAATTCTCTTTCCCTTTTTCCCTTTTTCCTTTTTTGTTTCATTTTCTTTCTTTTCCTTCTTCTTCTTCTTTTTTTTTTCTTCCCCGAATTGGGCCTGTTGTGCCGACCCAATCCCCTCCCTCCTTCCTTCCTTCAGCGCGGCCCAGCCCGCGTGACCGGCGTCCTTTACCGTCCCTCTCTGCGCCGCGTTTTCCTTCATTTCTCACTAAAATGCCACGTTTATTTAATTAACCTTCACCCAGCCGAACCGCCCGGTCTCCCCTCTTTTCTTTCCTCTCTTTTCCTTCGCGAACCGCCCGGCCCAGACCCCCGTCTTCTTCTTCCCCAGCCTTCCCCGACGTCGAGCACCTGCAACGTCTCCGCTGCCCAGCCGAGATTTTTGCCACCAACTTCGGCGTTGATCCGGCCAATCTTTCTCCTCTCTCCTTCACCGATTCAAAAGCCTCATCAGCCCAACCTACTTCTCCCTTATTCTCGCACGTTTTACCCTTTCTCCTAGCCAGCTACCCTCCTGCCGTTTTGGTTTCTGCCGGCCAACCTTGCCATCGGTGACCGGAACCCTATCTCCCCTATTTCCTAGTCGATCCACAGAACCCTACCCTCTCTTTTAAAGCTTATAAATACCCTCGTAAACAGCAATGTATCGAGCTTTTGTCTCCTACACAGAATTTCCCGTCCTTCTCGCCGCCACCCCTTTAGACTCTTCGCCCGCCGCCTCCGGCCAACTTCGCCACCATCCCTGGCCACCAAGCTCTTCCTTGAACCTTTATCTAGCTAACCAAACCTCCCTCACCCTTCGATTCTTCCTTCACAAGCCGAACCAGCTGTGTAAAGTTGCCTTCCCAAAAAACCCTTTCTTCCACCTCTGCCACCCTTTGCGCCGCCCTTAGCCACCTCTTCCGTCGTTTCTGTCTCTTCTTTCACCTCCAAAACCTTCTAGAGACCCTCCTCTATCTCCCCATACCTTTATTTTCCTCTTTCTCCCTCTCCTCCTCTCTCTTTCTCCTTCTCCTCCATTTGGCCACCACCATCGCCGCCGCGCACCGCCACCTTTGGTTGCGCCACCACCATCATTCTGTCCCTCTCCTTTTGGGAAACTCAAAACACCCCAGCTCCCATCTTAATCCTCCCTATCTTATTCCCAGCATGCAACTTTCCCCTCTTTCTTTTCTTTTTCCAGTCACCGCCGCCGTCACCGTGAACCACCGTCGGTGCCGCCTATCCCCATCAGCCTATGGTTGAACCCTAGACCCTCTCCGCTATTTTCCCTATTTTTATAACCCTTAAAATATTTTATTTCAATCATTTTCATATAAATAATAATATTATTATTCTTAATAATTATATTTTTAATATGCATTATTATTATTATTAATGTTTTTATTATTAATATGTTGAGGGCTGAAGCTTATTTTATTTTAATTTGATTTTATTATTATTCTTCTTATTATTTCTATATTTATTATTATTAATATTAAAATGTTATAAGTATAATTATTATTATTATTCCTATTTCGAATTTCCATTATTCGTATTCCATTATTATTAATACAAATATTTTAACATTAGTTTTGCTAATAATGTATTATTATTATTATTATTATTATTATTATTTCATCACTATTATTATTACTAAATTTGGTTATTTAATTTACTAATATGATTATTAGTAGTATTATTTTAGTAAAAGGGATGAAGCCCTTATTTTACTATGTTTTTGAGTAATGTCCTTCTTATTATTATTTTTACTGTTTTTATTAACCTTATTATTATTAATATCGATATTATTTTTGGTATTTTTACTATTATTATTTTAATATTTTATCAAAGCCTAGTCTTATATTAATTTAGTTTTTAATAGTATTTTTGATATGAGGGATTCTAATTTTAGCTTTTCCCTCATAATAGGTAAAACCATTCAAAGCCCTAAGGAGGCGTAGGAGCGTGCTCCAAGACCGGTGTCGTTTCAGGTAAGGGGTGCTAAGGCCGTTTGTGTGCTTATATACATTATGTGTTTCGCATACTATGTATCCTATGTTTATTTTTATTAATTAATTTGTATGTGGTACGACATAGAGTTGAAGTATGTTTTTATATGGCATGTGTACTATGTGTATGTGACGATATGTGTTGTGACCCTATAAGACATGCATGAGAGGATGTCGATGTGGTTCGTGTCAGAGAAAGGATGAAAAAGGAGGATGGGGAAAGAAGTCGACTAAGGGAAGTGAGTTGACTTAATTTTATGGTTATATAAGGAATAATCTAATTTATGGTTTTATGCGGAGAATATAATATATGGTTTTATTTGGGAGAATATAATTTATGATGTTATATGGGAGAATCGAATTTATGGTGTGTTTGGGAGAATATTATTTATAATGTTAATTGGAAGAATCTAATTTATGATGTTATATGGGAAAATCGAATATATGGTTTGTTTGGGAGAATATGATGTTATTTGGGAGAATTTAATTTATGATTTGATTGGGAGAATCTAATTTATGATTTGTTTGGGGGAATCCAATTTATGGTTTTACTTGGGAGATTCTAATTTATGATTTTATGTGGGATAATCTAACTTATGGTCTTATATGGGAAAATCTAATTTGTGGTTATGAATGGGAGAATCTAATCAATGGTAAGGTAAGGATGAATCTTCGGTTTTATGTGATTTGAATCTAGGGTTTGGCAAGGATGAATATTTGGTTGGTATGGATTGAATTTAGGGTTTGGTATGGACAAATCTTTGGGTTTTATATGGTTTGAATTTAGGTTTGGCATGGGTGAATCTTTGGTTTTGTGTGGATTGAATTTAGGGTTTTGCATGACGGAATCATGGTTTGGTTGGATTGAATTTAGGGTTTTACATGATGGTATTTATGGTTTGTATGGTGGTATTTATGGTTGTATGGTGGTATTAGGGTTTACCTGGTGGCATTGATGGTTGAATGGCGGTATTAGGATTTGCATGGTTGAACTTAGGGTTTCACGCATAATTCAAGGGTTTTCATGAAAAAGGTTCGAAGGTTTGCATGGGGAGATTAATGTCTGCATGGGTATGAAATTTACGTGTGGAAAGTTAATTTGGGATGTAAGGAAGGTTATATAAGTCATAATTGGGTGTTGAACTATTTTGGACGGAAAATAGTACGTGGAGCATTATGAGGGTACGAAAGAGACTGAATTAGGGTTTGGAGTAATGAACTCTGGGTTGTTGTGATTAACTAGGGTTGGAGTGGATAATTGTGGTTTGTTATGATTAACTAAGGTGTGGAGTGGCTAATTATGGTTGGTATAGTTAAATAGAGTTTGGAGTGGTTAACTATGGTTTGTTGTGGTTAATTGGGGTCTGTGGTGGCTGATTAGAGTTTTTGTGTTATCATGTGTATGTGGTGATTAAAGTGTAATTATGATGGTGGAATTTTATAATTTGTGATGTGTGAGGTGTAAAGATAATGATTCGTGCATGTCCATGGTGAAAGCTTTGAATAAGATACTTAAGACATTAATAACGTAAAGTGAAAGATGTTGAGACGAGCCCAGATCGATCCACCGGCATAATAGTGGCAGGTAATATTTCCCCTGCGACTGATCCACCGGCTAAAATAGTGGTAGGGCATGTACCCTCGCGACCGATCCACCGGCTATAATAGTGGGGGATCCCGAGCTCAACAAAATCAGACCCTACAGTTGCTAAGACATGGAAAAGACACTAATTACTTATAGTGGAACACCGTACGAGAAAGGGGCCAGACCGATCCACCGACATAAAATAGTGGCAGGGTATGTTACCCTCGCGACCGATCCACCGGCTAAAATAGTGGCAGAGCTTGTACCCTCGCGACCGATCCACCTGCTAAAATAGTGGGGTTCTCGTACTCATATGGATTGATAAAAGGCATGGTGTGAATCGGATTCTGATAAGAGATTAATTAAGTGATAAATCCAGATTATTCATGGGCCTTTGTACGTACTTTTACCTGGTTGATCATATGCATTTGTGATTATGATCTTTTATGTTCTGCATGTTTATGTGCTTATGTGTTGGCCTTAGTGCTCGGTTACCTTACTCAGTACGTAGCGTACTGATCACCTTTTTCATGGGTGCTACTCATTCCCACGAGTAGTATGCCCTTCTGACTTTGTGCAGGTGGGCGAGACATTAGTCGGGGCTGTGTGTTGAGCTTGTCTGGCTCAAAGTTCAAGATAGTTGTGGCCATATTTCAATATTTATGTGATTCTATTTCCTTTTATTAATCTTTTATCGGTTGTAAGTTAATTCTCTTTTGGAAATAAATTATAATTCTTGATGCGTACTCTGATTTCTATCTTATTATTGATTCATGATTCTTTACGCGCACTCTGATTTTAATATATGATCTTTCGAGTTCTTTTATGAACTGTTGGTTTGAGTTTAATGTAAATCTTTTCTTTAGCCTTAGCACTTGGTACGGGAACGGTCGGAGAGAATCGGTCTAGTACTAAGTGTGGCGGTAACATTCCCAGAATTCACAGGTTTTAAGTATTTCTATTTTAATTCTTCCACTTTCAAAAAAACATTGTGAATTTTGGGGTGTTACAGGGTCATACCGGCAGTCCAAGGGAAAATAAGAAAGAAAGAAAAAGAGAAGAGGCCGAACCAGCCGGGAGAGGGGAGGAGTGGCGCGAGGAGGTTGGGCCACGTAGGGGAAGGGGGAGTTGGGCCAGCGGGCCGGCCCAGGTCGGGGGAAAAAGAAAAAAAGAAGAGAAGGAAAGGAAAGAAAAGGAAAAGAGGGGGGAAAAGAGAAAAAAAGGAAAAAGAAAAGGAAAATGGGTTTAACTAAAATGATTTAACTTATAAAATAATAAAATACCATATTTTGGGGTAATAAATTTATTTAATAATTTAATTTAATATAATTAAAATATAAGGGTTTTAAAAAAAAGATGATTTTAGTAAGGTAATGATTTGGAAAATTATTTAAATAATAAGAGTTTGATAAAATAAAAAGATATTTATTTTAATTTATTAAATATTTATATCAAATTTTATATGCTCAAAAATCCATAAAATAATTAAAATAAATTTAAGGCTAATTTATCCCAAATAAAATTTATTTATTAAAATATAGGCTTTTAAAAATTCAGGGGATTACACGTTATTCATCCCAAATTCTAAAATGGTCCTAAAAAGAGCACTCATTGTAATATTTTCATGCACATGTTCATTTGGAAGTGAAAGCTTGAGCCCAAGGACCCTGAGTATCTATTATACCCCATCCTAAAATCTTTAAAATTTTATTTAAAATTATGTTGATAAAAAATAAAATGATTTTAATTTTGAAAATTTTGGGTAAAAGTATATAAATTATAGGAGTACAGATCGACCGAAAATACTAGGAACTTATTTTTTTATATTTATTTTTGGAATAACTAGCCAACTGGTTCCCTAAACTTATCAATCGGTTATGTTGTGATTCCATATTCTTTTTTGTTATCATCTTTTGAATATTTAAAAAAAAACTTCTAATTAGAGTCTTTTTGTGCTAATAAGTATATTTTGGTGTTTTGGGCTTATTTTTTCATTATTTAGACCATTATATGATTTTATTTAACTAAAAATCTCCCAAAAATATTTTTGAGATACTTCCTCTCCTACTTATTCTCTCCCTCACTTTCCTCTCTCCTCTGTCGTCAGGTATGTGTGCAAAAACCCATTTATCACCTCTGTCATCTGATGTCTCCAGCTTACCCCTTCTATAAGATTGTACTCCATTTCCCTCATTTTCATCACATCCTTACTACAAGAATAAAATAGGGTAAATTAGCAAGGACCATGTGTTGTCACTAATATTTACTATAGCGACAGCTAGTAGTCACTAAAAATAATTTGAAGACCTTAAAATTCTAGAAAAATTTTGTCCCTAAAGAGTATTAGTGAAGACAATGCCATTTCTATATAAATTGCGAGTAAATTTCCCCTAAAATTTACATTTGCTGAATTTTTTCTAACAATATACTATTAGCGACGACATATGTTTTTGTTAATAGTGGCTATTAGTGACAACATATCTAGTGGAAAAATTAATAGGCTGTTTGGTGAAATTTTTTTCCCATTAAATGCTATATTATTAGTGACGACATGTCATCGCTAATCACTATAATGTTGTTGATAATTGGTCACGTACCTTGGACGCTAAACTCCCCCATATTATTAGTGACTCCAATATGGTTATTATGGATGTTATTTATCGTCACTCAAACACTTATAAAATCTAGCACTTCTCATTTTCTTTGGTCATCTCTTTCTCTTCTTTTGCCTCTGTGATTTTCCCCCTCGTGTCGTCGTTCTCTCCTTGCCATCATTTCTCTATTCTAAGGTAAGTAAAGTTTAGCTTTTTTTTTAATGTATTGTATTTATGATATGTATTATCCTTATTACTTGATATTCATTTAGGATATTTTATGGTTTTTGTGATTTTATCAACTTCCACCACTCCCACCACTTCCTATGCCACCTCCATCGCCTTTATCGTTGGTTCCATTGCCACTACCACCTAATTTTTGATATTTAGTTTGGTTAATTTATTTGGATAATTAGTTAATGAATAATTTGTAAATTTTTGGTAAATTCTAGGTCTCAGAAGAAACCTCCACCACCACCTTTTGTTAGATATTCTATTTTTTTTCTTTTAAATTTTAAAATAATACACACACACACATATGTATAAATGTTATTGTTAATTATTATATAAATTTTGGAGGAGATAAGTATATATACATGTTCAATGTGATTATAATCTTGTTCATGTATGTGTTGAGATTAAATGTATATATAATTATAATTGTATATATATGTTGGTAATTGTGATTATGTGTTGTGTTTAAATAATTTATTATTAGAAATGTATAAGAATTGTGGTGTTAATTCTATATGTATGGTGATGAGTGTAATTAAATAATTTATTATGTATGTGGTATAAAAATAGTGGTGGTAATTGGGTTTGAATTCAAATGTACAAAAAGTAAAAAATCATTTCTGATAATGGAGCACATACAAAGTACATGATAATAAATGATTAAGAACACTTGTACTCGATGCAAAACTAATAATTTATTTGACGGGTGGAAAATTAGTTGGAAAATTACAAATTATATGCTAATTTAAATATATTTTTAAAAATTAACTCAAAAGGTACTTACCAAATATAAATTAAAAAAAACTTACCAAACACTGTTAATGACAAAGAATAATGAAAAAACACCTAAAAGCAAAATGAGCGAACTTTTAGGAAAATTAATTGTAGGGAAAAGAAAGTATTAAAGGGATGGAAACTGATCCATCTTTCCTACATCGATGTTACAATCCTAAATTACGCGTAATCATAATAATTATAATAATGTAGAGTAATACAATAACAACACTTTGAGCTAATAGATTATTTTGAACCTTACATAAAGTATTATTAAGGTGATAAATTTTAAAATCATCAAATATTATTGCCCTTAAATAATTTATTACTAAATATGTGGAATAATCTATACATAGTTGTAATAATGACATAAGTATTTTAAAGTAGCTAATTATGTAAAAAATAAGAAGATAACATCTTATTAAATGAGGTAAATTATTAGATAATAGTACTTGAAATTTGAAATAATATTGTTGTCATTAAATAAATTATTATTAAAAAGGTATAGTAATTACAACAAAAGATTATTATTATCCTTAGATAACATGGTATTAAGCAATATGTAGAGTAATAATATAAAAATACTTTGAGATAATAAATTATTTTTAACCTTAGATCAAGGATTATTTAGTAAATAATTTTCCATTTTATAGGGCTAGAATGCATTGTTTTCTTGATGAGTGCCCTCTTCACTATTATAGTATGTCTCTAGATGGGAATATTAGAAAACATGTCAGTTGGGTGCATGATGTGATACATTCCATGGTGGGGAGAGGTTTATATTTGGGACCATTTAAGTTCAAATCATATTATCTTTTGCTGACCTTGCTATAAATCTAGCCATGGTCAGCTAAAAGATAAAGATATATATTTTTCGCTGATGTTCCACACCCTAGGGTTGTTGACGGTGGATGATTTATGAGACATTATTACCAAATAGCAAAGGGGTTGATGGTGATTGATGATGAGTAGATGTCTTGATATAGGATACCAACGAGTGCATCCCCTGATTGTTTAAGTAACTCCTACAAAATGGATGTACCTTATTTTAAAGAAGAGAGAGATTAGAGAATTCTAAGAGAAGAGTTGACTGAATGGGTGATCAAGGTAATTCGATGAGGTACCCTATTCTGAGTTATAATATCTTTTTGATGTATAACAATTTTTCTTTAATGGTTAATTAAGGTCAATAGTGTTTATACTTTGTAATATTATTGTCTGATGTGCATAAATACATTTTCGTAATAGAAGAAACATGTATAATTAATTATTTTAAAATTATATTTCATATAAATTGAATTAACAGTGATAAAATTTGGATGTTGTTAAAGAATCTATGATCAAACAAATTCTAAAACCTCAAGAAGAATGTTAGTGATAATGACAACAAGGTTGGAGGCCTAAAGTCACATGATCATAATGATCTTAAATAACGCTTTTTAGTAGTTGGAATTCATTGATTTTTAAACAAATAGGATGGGAACACTATCATAGAACTATGTAACTTCTTTAGTAATATTTGTTCAAGGACACTTCGATTATCTAATTTGGAGAAGGAAAAATATAATGTTGTTGTGCTTCATTGTAAGCTTGAGAGAATATTTCCCTCTAGCATTCTTTAATATCATGGTTCATCGCATAATGCACTTACTAGAAGAAAGATGATTATGTAGTCCCATGCATGGTAGAAGGATGTATCCCATTGAGAGAAAGTTGAAAGGCTTGAAAGAGTATATTAGAAATCATGCTTAGTCATAGGGTTCTATTACTGAAGGTTATGTATCTAATGAGGCATTGACTTTCTATTTTGTGTACATGCAAGGGGTTGAGACAAGGTTTAGCATAGCAAAAAGAAATGAGGATGTGGTGGTAAGTTGTCAATTGTTAATTTTCCAATGTCAGGCTCGTCCTATTCAAAAGAGTAATAGATTGATCTTACTTATGGAGCAATTGAATGAGATTCGTTAGTACATCCTCAACAATTATCATGAGATATAATATTATTTAGAGTAAGTATCAAGGTACCAGAATCTAATTTTATTAATTATATCATCTATGATGGTAATATTTAATTTACTAAATTGTTATAGTGAACGCATGACTAAAATTAACCAATGCAGTGGTAATTTGGCTAATATTCAAAATAAAAGTTTTCTTCTTGCTTTTAATCTAAGGTAAAATGGCATGGCTTCATGTACATTTAGTTAATATAATACTATTTATAACATTTTTACAACATCGGTTTATTTATGGATGTACAGGTTATGGGAACATGGATTAGCTGAATGTAATAATTAATTATTTTCTTTATCTCATTAGTCATTTAGTTTTGTCTCAATTTATAATGGTTATGTGATTAATAGATTAAAATATTTAACACATCATAGTGATATGAATATAAGAACACAAAACAATAGTGTGTGCGTCCCTAAAATCGATGACACTTTTTTCTATGGATAGTTACTAAAGGTTATTGAATTATCATATTTTAGTGAGTATTTGATTATGTTTATCAAGTGTAAATGGTTTGAAACCGATCTAAGAAATAAAAGAAACAAGTAAGACAACAACATTACAAGTGTGTGTGTGTGTGTGTGTGAGGCATGAGTAGTACAAAAATGATCAGTATATATTGGGATCTCAAGAAAAACAATTGTGGTCTATTTATGATCCTCTTAATGTATCTAATTAGAAGGTGGTTGGGTAAGTGAACCACTGCCACACTTGGGATATGAATGATGATGATGATGATAAGATTGATGTGGTGGATGTGATTGATAAGATTGACTCGCGTTACTATAGCGTTGAACAACGGAATTGAATATATGGATGTAAATTTGACCATAGAGAGCATAAATAATGATGAGATAACATAAGATAATATAGAATATAAGGTCTTAGGATATTTGGATTCAAATATGGATAACACCGAGGAAGAGAACTATAATGATAATTCTAATTTTTGTTCTGACTAGTGTATATTTGGTGTAATTTTTGTATTGAGTATTATCATTAAACTAGATATATGTAATATAGATTTGAAACATATGACACACTAATTTGATATAATTGATATTTTTGTATTACTATTTTAACTTTTTTTTCTATAATATATAGCTATGGTTAACATTGATACTAGATATCACAGTGGAGATAGAGCAGGTGATCCCCCGCCATAACCTCCTAGATTACCTTCTACATGTGAGTCTGGTAAGATAGTATATATAAAAAACTTGTTTAACATTTGAATATATGATTTTGAATAACTATTTAATTGTACTAATATTGATTTTGAAATTTATTTTTGCTGCACCACTAGCACAAAAAAGGAAAATGAGGGGTAGAGGGAAGGATCTAGATTTATATGATCTGTGGTTGGCTAACAAAAAAAAATACACGACACATTTGATTTGCTAATAAAGATGGAACATATAATTCTGTGGGGGTGAATGGGATAAAATTTTCTCATTAGTCGCGAAATGCCATGGGGGAGTTCATTCCGCCATTATATAAATCATGGGCTCATTTTTCTAAAAATTTAAGTTCTAAGATTCTTCCATGACTTGAGTTGTTTATATATTTTTGGTTTAAATATACGAATTATATTATTTCATATTATACTAATATTATATACTTTAATTTTGTAGCAATATTTTGATCTCAATTATCTAAGGCACATTTGTGTGTGGGATTAAATTCAACTTGGTCTTCGAAGGTTTCTTGGGCCTATGAGCTGCTGGGTTCTATGAATAGATCAACTTATATATTGTTTTTAGCTTTATATGGCTTGATAGAATCGATCAGCTAGTTTATAGAACGTTCGACTAGTTTGACCAAACCAATCGACTAGTTTGTCAAGTTGAGTGTTCTTTGAAATTTGAAAAAAAAATTCTCTATAAAAATTGCTTTCATTAAAATAGAACCCTAATAATCCAGTTTCGAGCTATTTCTAACTAATCCATAACTAATTTTTATCATTTAATAAGTTTTAATTTTGTCTCAAGAGACTTTAAAAGTTTAATTTTGTAGAAAAGAGAAAGGATTACCTCACCATTTTATATTCTTATTTCTCTCTCCTCCATATAACTTTGAAACATACAATTTGTTCCAGGCTATTACTACATAGCTGGGAGATTCGCTTCTGAGGTCAAGCTATCCATTTCCTCCTTGTGTTCCACCATTCTCTAGAGAATTTCAACTTACCTTCTCCAAAAAATCACTCTGTAAGTATTGTTACCTTCCTTAGTACTTAGCATAGTGATTATCCTTTTCATGGATGATGCTCATTTCCATAAGCAGATGTCCCGGATGAGATTGTGTAGTTCAATGAGGACCAATTGGATGAATTTGCTACTTATGATGCTCTACTTGGGGAGGAGTAACTATGTTATCTTTGAGGCTTGGGATGTACAGTCATGTTATCCGACTTATAGCTTTGGTATGGATACTTTTTTAGACTCCTAGTTTCAAGGTATCCCTTTTTATGTATTTAGGATATTGCACTTAGAGTTAACCTCCAAACTCTTATTTAAGTCTGTAAATCTATCTATTTCTCTATTTTATCATGTTTTAAGTGTTAAGTGTTTTACCTTGTATTAGATGTAAGGATGGTATGGTAAGTTAGAATTAGGTAGAGCATAGCAGTAAGACCCAATTATATTATTATTATTATGCTTTTGCTAAAATAAAAATTTTTATCAGTAAATTTTAGGGTGTTACACTACTAGTTCCCCGATCGACCACCACCACCACCTCCACACAACTGATGGCTGGTCAGTGAGTTCCACTCTTCCCTTTTCTTTCCTATCACATTGAGAACACTGTGCATGTTAAGAACAAGGGATTTTGGGTTTGTACATATGAATTTTCCTTGTTTTATGTGTATTTTGAGAGTTTATGTTATTTAGTGTTTTTCGTATTCTTGCTTTTGTGTGTCTTTTTCTAGTGTTATGTGTTTGGTTGCTTCTAATTTATTTATTTTTTCATTGATAATACTTAAAGGTTATTTAACATAATGAGCACATTAAGTTGAGTTTTCTTGTTAATACCCCTAAACAATTTCTCAAAAATGGCTTTTATTTTGTGCTTAAAATTTTTTGGTTGCACCTTTATGAAAGAATTGTAATTATGTTGGTGAAATTGAGGGTCGTGTATGCATTAAGGTGTTTTATATGGTTCATTATGGTTGATTTGTGCGCTGAATCCTTTTAAAATGTGAGGGATTAGAATGACATATATATTAAGGAATGGTGCATCAAATACAATCTGTCTCTCTGTTTTTTTTTTTATGTGTGTGATGTCCCACCATGGCTGGTGAAACTAGAACTTGCATTGGTTCTCTTTAAGACCACATATGAATTATCTATCCTTTAAAATGATAGAGACAATATCTTCTTTTCATGACACCTACATTAGCCAAATAGCTCAACTTTAATGTTTTAGGCATGATAGAGACAAGGTCTTCTTTTCGTGATAGAGACAAGATCATCCTTTGCTAATCTAGTTGTGCTTGTGGCATGTTTTTCTTGATTTAACCACACTTGTAACCTAAATTAATATACCCTTACCTTATTCTAGAACTAGTGGAGTGTTGAGTAAGACTGAATAAAACAATGGGGAGTATAATTTAAGATATGCACAACATAAGTGTGAAAAGGTGAATGGTGATGCTTGAAAAAAAAGGAATAAGAAGTTTAAGTTTGGTTTTCATGTTATACAAGTTGGGAAGGTTAAAAATAATAAATACAAAAAAAAGAAAATATACACAAGAAAAAAGGAAGAAAAGGGTTTGAATAATGGGAAAGAGTCTTGTATTATTGCTATTGATCATATCTCATTATTACTAGACTTTTAACTCTACTTCCCAAAATTTCCTTCCTAACCTTCTAACCTTTAGCCCCATTACAACCTTAATAACACCTCTTGATTATTGTGTGCTCTAAGTCTTTTTGGTGATGGAGAATTAAGAAGCAATGCAAGAATATGGGTGATCTTGTCCATGAGTGTGAGGACTTGAGTGAAACCCATCGTTATACTTAAACACATGTGAGATCGTCAGTTTAAAACTTTGGATTTATGAATGAGGTAATGCCCAAATGGCTGCAACCCACTCTGCATGTCGTATCTTGCATGTTCTCCTTTGCATGATTTTAGCCTAAGAATTCAACAATACTTATTTACTTCTTTCCTAGGTATGCAACCTGCAAATATTTTCAATAACTATGCTCTGTGCTTTGGATAGTTTTGAGGTTTTAATGAGTAGATTTGATTTATTGAACTTTGCATGTTATAATGATATTTCTTGAAAAAGGGATCCCATTTGTGACGATGATGCATTCGTGACCTTTCACATGTGTTAGTTTCTTAAGGACAAGCAATAGTTCAAGCATGGGGAAGTTGATAAGTATGGATTATATCGGTCATGTGGAACTTTAATGTAAATATTTAGTGTGATTATGTGATGATTTTTTTATACTTTAGTCCACTTAGTCTTGTTTACTGCTCTTGATTATATATTATAGGTATTTGTAGAAGATGGGATCAAAGGAGATAAAACACAACATTTGGAACTGAACGAAAGAAAAACCGGGTGCTTAAAGTATGTAAAGATGGAAAGACATGCAAATCAAACCATGCATGATGCAGTATGAATTTGGAAAAGTATTAAGTAATAACTTTGTATATCTTTTTTTAGCTTTCCAATGTATCAAAAATCAACTCAATCTTAGGTGAAACAATGGTACATGGTTGTATTTGACACAATTCACAAGGATCGTGTCACCCAACATAGAGGGACTGGTTTGATGCATAATGAAATAGTCTCCTAATGCTATTTAATGCATATAATTCCTCACCAACATGGTAGGGTTAGTTTCGACACACAGAAGAAAATTTCTTTAGCACACCATGACAAGTGGTACTCGTGTCAACATACAAGCCTCGTGTTGATGAATGGATTTACTTATGTAAGGTATTTTTTGCTTAGTTTTTGATGACACCGAACCCTAAAGATAAAGATAATGAAAATTTGGGAATATAAGAGAGAAATCTAATTTTTTTTCTTTCTTGTCTTCTTGACGACACCAAACCCTAAATATTAATATTTTATTAGAGTGATGACCAACCATATGAAATACACATTTGATAATAAATCCATACTTAATCATTTTCCTTTATTTTAAATTATTCAAGTCAACATTAAGGTCACAGGTACAAACTAAAGTTAAGATTCAACACTTAGGACAAGCTACAAATCCACTAAGGCCATCCTATTTCCATTTATTCAACACTTAGGCACAATGAGTCATTAGTAACCTAAATGCCCATATATGGTATATACTTACTAAATTCACACTTTAATACCAAATGTAATATGAATTAAACAGAGTTTAAGGCATAAATATTTAAAACTTAAAAAAATTTAACATATAAATAAAATTTTGGAAAATTTCAGAAGTGGAAAATTTACCATTTTCTTCCTAAAACATATTTAAGCTTATTTAATACATAAAACCCTATTCATTCATATATAGCATATCTTATTTTACATGCTTCTTATTCTCAACATAATATATCATATATTAGGTATACACGCTGAAAATTTACATAATTGAAGTGAAAAGACAAAAATACCTTTAGAGCTATAAAACTTAAATAATTCATCACTATGCTTATACTAAAATCTCAACTTATCATATATCAAGCTTTAAGTAAAACATGTAAGGAATCTATTGGTAGGCTAAAAAAATAAAAGAGAATATCTTAGTAAGGACAATAATGCTCTTAGAGGAGACGCCCTCACAAAACATGCATGAATATTTTATCACAAACACTCTTATTCTAGCATGTTATCATACACATATAAAAACACATAAATTAAGCATGCTCTTACATAAAAATCACATGTTCACATAATTAGAAAAAAATTGTAACAATATATGGTCCATTCATATTTTTCATAGAATTAAAAGGAAGCATAAATTACACTAGCATAGTATAGAATACCCTAAGCATGTCATTACATAATTTTCACATTTTTAGTAGGGGCATATGGAATAGGTCTTTTCCAAGCAAAAATAGGAAAAATAAAAACAAAGAAGCACCAAATGTTTTAGCTACTAACTATTTTTTATATTCCTTTAAAGCACAAAAAACCCAACAAAAATTAGAATCTAACACACAAAGTAATCAAGATATAACAACAACACTAATTATAAATCAAAAAGAAAAAAGGGCATACCCAATAAAAGGGGTTGGCATAGTAAAGAGAGGGTAAACACTTTAGTTTTTCCCAAATCTAACACTCTTATACTTAAATAAATATAATGGGGCTATATAAAGGATTTGAGGAAGAAAATCAAGCAAGACAAATGGAGAACTAAAGAGAGGAGAGGGTTTGTTTTCTATAACCCAACAAGGTTGAAGGCTTAAAACACTTAAGAAATCTTCTACCAAAAGAGAGGAGAGAGGAGAGAGAAAAAATGCTCAAAGTTTAATAATGAAAGAACAAAGCAAATGGAGGCCTAAAGAGGGGAGTGGTTTTTAAATTAGTAAGGGGAGAGGGAGAGGCAAGAGTTGACCAATACTTTGCTTCTCTAACACTTGAATGAAGAGGTTGGAGGAAAATATATGGTAAAAGAGAGTGGATGGGAGGTTAGATGAGACGTTTAAGGCTAGGAACATGGGTAGAAGGAGTAGTGTTAGTGAGGATTTGATTCTAAGTTTATGGAATATTGGGGCAAAGGCTAACAAAGATGGAGGAGGGACAAAAAAAAAATAAAAAAAAATGCACAAAAAATAACTTAGCCCGATGTCTAGATAATCTCCTATCATTTGTTTAGATCCCTTGATGTTGCTACATTTTATCGTGATGCCCAATTTCCCTCCCCTAAGGCCCTAATTAACTGCCCAACACTAGAATCACAATTATACCATTTTAAAGCTAATTTAATTAATTCATTTTCTATCCCAACCCAAGCACACATAACTAACACATTAAATACACATTTTCCACCTCTGATTTCTATAGTCAAGTTCACATAGCATATTAAGTTGCAATTATGTTTTCAGTTAAGGTTTATGGGAAGCAAGGTATTATAGTTCTTTTTTCGTTATGTCGAGCTGAATTATCAAATTCATTTTGTTGCACATAAACACCTAACATCAATTCATTCTTTTGATTTTTTCCATTTTAATTGAAATTTTTGTTATGTCGTAATTTATTTAATATTATATAGTAGTAGTATCTTTTGATTCATAGATTAATATAATTAGTAAAAAAGTAATTATTTGATTATTGTAATTTGATAATTTTGTGAATATGATGAAATAGACTATATTATAATGTGGATATTCATATCTATGCTATTTTTTCTCTTCCTTATCCCTAGTTCTTCTAAATGCACATAGTAAACACTATCATCCTATTATGGGCACCATGCATCATGTTGTATTCCTTAGTTGTTTGATGAAAACATAGTTTGGGTAACAACTTATTTTTATATTATTTAATAAGCTATTCTTTAGGTCATTTCCTTTAAATTATTATTTTTTGATATTAATAATTTTATCATTTACAAATTTTCATTAATTCATAAATAGGTCCTTATCTGGCACTATTTCATAGTACTATACACTGGTGATGAAATGAGAATCATATGATAATTACCTAATATTGTGACCATCAAACTCTATAAGCCTAATAACAGACTAAAGAATGAGAAAAAAATGATACTAAAAATGTGTTGCATTTTTTCATCCACATGCATACCATTTATTCTTATTAAATAAGGAATTATTCTTAACAAAAAACATGTATAAATTTGAGAGTCATGCAATGTCGGTGGTAATTATAGTAAAGTTGTTGGTGGTAGGTATAGTAAAGAATGAAAATTGGAAGATAAAAATGTTATGTTGTGAAATGATCACAATCCTGAAATCAAATTAGGCCCAACTATGATGCAATTGTTCATGGTTGTTCACCTTCTAAGGGTTTACACAAATTTCCTCAAACTCATACCCTCAAGATTGAAGTAATGGAGAATTGTAAAACTCAATTACCTAAGTGTTTGTTGGAAAGAGAGGAATATGGTTTGTGAGCATGGAGTTCAATCTATTCCAAGTCCAAGCTACTATGGTTGATAGGATATTTCTATATTATCCCACTCATATAACTCAAACCACTCCCTAATTATATAGTGAAAAGATGGAAAACATGGATCATTTAGTGGGTACATGAAAATAGTGGGTGGTTACTTAAGAGTGGAGAGAGTGGTTGGTTATTAAGATAATGGAGAGAATGGGTGGTTACCAAAAAGTGGAGAAATAGACTCCAAATAATATATTAGATTGGATCAAAATACCCAAACCTAAATAGTTTTCTTATAGTTACCCAAAAATTCCCCATTAACTATGAGAAAACTCAATGTAAACAAGAAGACAACATCATGGGCAAAGGAAAATCTTTATATGTAAATGTTAATATCTTTCAATTGAACTAGTACATAAAAAAATGAGGTTAAAACATATTTTAAGTAGCACATTTTTCTTAAACTACCTAGATTTTAATTTCCTTCTCATAACACATATTACACTTTTAAATCCTACAATATCTCCATGATAAAATGAGTTTGATCTTTAAATTTACTCGTGTACACTTTGGGTACTCTTAAGTTCTCTAGAGAGATAGGTCAACTCTCTCATAGAAGGCATCTCACCATTACACCCAATTAGGTGAGCCTATCAAGTGAGTCTCTCTAGCACCACCATGTATGGTTTTAAACTCATGAAGAGCTTCAAGTTCACCCTCAAAATAATTAGTAGAGTTCATTAAGTGTGTCTTAAAGCCCCACCAATAGTGGTTATGGATTCAAAATGAGTGTATAACTCAAACTCGGTAATACCACACATGTGAATCCGCCAAATACGTCTCAATAACATAACAAAAAATGCCTATGGATTTCAAAGAGCGTGCACAACTCTATAATTTATTTCACAAGGATGAGATTGTAGTGAAAAAGAGTAATAATATAGCTTTGTTTAACCTCATTAAATTTGTTATATCATATTAGGTATTCACCATGATTTTCCTCTACCCTAGGCTTAAGGCCCATTCCTCTTGGAGATTCAAGTACTACTTTCCTTGATAAGCCTTTTGTGAGAGGATCTACCAAATTCCTCTCTGAATGCACATAATCTAAGGAGATGAATCCTTTCAACAAATTCTTAGTTGCCCTGTGTTTGAAATGAATGTTTCTCCTCTTCCCATTGAACATGTTGTTCTTAGAGATTCCAATAGCATCTTGATTCACAATGAAGATAAGTTGGAACACTAGGTTTCTTCCACAATGGTACTTCTACTAATAAGTTCCTCAGCCATTCAGGTGCGTCAGCAATAAATTTAAATTCCATTGTGAAACACGCTATGTTTTGAGGACTTAACACCTCCATCTAATGTGAACGCGTAGCCACTAGTAGAGCTAACTTCATTATTATCAATCATCCAGTTTACATCACAACAAACTTTTAACATGGTAGGGATTTTTTGAAAATGCAAACACCAATAAGTTGTACCCTTAATGTACCTATGCAAATACTGAAGAACATTCTAATGATCATCAATGGGGTTGTGAGTGTAATGACTCAAACGGCTCAAAACATAGGCTATGTCACATTTCCTATATTCTTATCATATCTATCCTGAGCTAAAATAGGACCCTTGTTCTTTTGAATGTGTATGGTAGGATCATAAAGAGTTTTCATAGGTGCCACATCATAACAATCAATTTTTTTTAAGGATTTTCTCAATGTAATGCAATTGACTAAGGGCGAAACCATTTTTAGTCTTCCTCAATTTGATACCAAGTATTACATTGGTCTAACCTAAGTCCTTCATCTCAAACTAAGAATACGAGAAAATTTTAGCCTCACTGACCACCTCTATGTTTGTATTAAAGATAATCATGTTATCAACATATAGACATATAATCACACAATCTAATCTAAACATCTTAGAGTAGACATAGGTATCTGAGATATCAACCATATAAGCATTACTCAGTAAGGTTTTGTTGAGTTTTTCGTATCATTATGTTAGGGATTGATTAATACCAAAAAAGGAATTTCTTAGCTTACAACCCTTATCCTCTTAACTTGGCATTACACCACCAATAGATTGTTCTACAGAAATATTTTCCCCTAAGTCACCATTAAGAAATGTTGTATTTACATCCATTTGTTGTACCACAAGACTATAGATAGCATCTAAAGAAACTAGAGTCCTAATGGTGTCCACCTTGGTCGCATAGGAATACTTATCAAAGTAGTAAATGTCCTTCTTCTAAGTGTGTCCCACAACTACTAGTCTAGCTTTATATTTATCCATAAACCCATTTGTCTTCATCTTCTTTCTAAAGACTAAATTAATCTTGATTGGATTACAACCCCTAGACAAGTCAACTAGGTCACAATTATGGTTAAAACTTATAGAATAAAGCTCACTTCTAATAGCTTCTTTTTAGAAATTGGTAGCAATAGAATTAACTGCCTCTTTTTATGTTTTAGGACTTTCCTCTATTCAAAAAATTGATACAGATATAATAACAAATCTTATCAATGCTATAACTTTCTATTCATTTTAGTCCAAAACTCTTCTCTACATGTTGCATTTTACTTCTTCTATGTTCAATGTTACTTTCATTTACAACAAAATCAAGAGCATGTAAAGAAGAGCATGCATTACCAGCAACAAAAGAACCAATATTATGCACAATATCACTTTTTCAAAGGAAAAATAGTCTCAAATATTTTAGCATCTCTAGATTCACATATTGTATGATCAATCAAACAAATTAACCTATAAGTATCACTATTAGCAGCATAGCTAATGAACACACTATTAAATATTTTATATGCAATATTTGACTTTCTAAAGTCTGGTAGGCCCACCTTGGCTAAACACTCCCATGCTTTTAAGAAGTCTAGGTTAAGGCGATACCTTTTCCATGGCTTATAAGGGGTTTTAACTAGTTTTTTTATGGGAAACCCTATTAAGTATATAACAAGAAGAAAGAACAACTTCCCTCACATACATGAAAACATACCAGAACTAGAAGCATGGCATTCATCATCTCTTTTAAGGCCTTTACCCATGCAAATGTCTTTTTTTTGGTGTATAAGGAGCACTAGTCTCATGATTAATCCCAATTTTTTTACAAAAGTTCCTAAGAAAATTAGTTCTATACTCTTCACCCCTATCAAATCTAAGCCTCTTAATTTTTTTATCTAGTTAGTTTTCGACTTGAACCTTGTAATTTAAGAACAAATCAAGTGTCTCATATTTTACCCTAAGGAGGTAAACCCTAGTGTATCTTGAAAAGTCATCAGTGAAGGTCACATATCATTTTCCACCTCTACTAGTTGTGTTTTCAAAAACTTCTAGGTTTGAGTAAATAAGTTTGAGCATTTCAATGCTTATATTTGAGATGAATTTAAAGGGATTTTTTGTGTGCTTAAAATCCACAAAGATTGAGATCTTAGAAACATTTTCATCATATCCTATGTTAATAAGGTCTAAGTTTCTTAGTCTCATTATTGAGATCATATTTTGGTGACCTAGACTGCTATGCCATAGATCAATGAACTCAACTACGTAAGAATAAGCACTAGAAACACTTGCATTAACATACTTAGAAAGAGATGTTAGTACATAAAAACCATTATCTAAGTAATCCTTCCCCACAAACACTTTGTTCTTAGTGATCATAACTTTGTCAGATTCAATCACAATTTTCATGCCAACTTTGTTAAGAAAACCACTAGAAATAGGATTCCTACATAGGGAGTGTACATAAAGCACAACATTTAAAGCTAGAGTTTTTCCAGAATTAAGTTTAAGAAAAACCGTTCCTTTATCGAGCACCCCAAAAGTAGTAGAATTTCCCATTAATATGCGCTCGCCATCTCCTTCTTCTTCAAAGTGGTGTAATAACTCCTTGTAAGCATAGATTTTCCTAGAGGCACCGATGTCTCGCACCCTATTAATTTTGGTGTTGGTCAAGTTTGACAACAACAACAAGAATAACTTCATCTTTAATAATGCCACATATGTAGGTGAGAAAGTGTCCTCTAACATAGTTGTTAACCTTATGGTATTTTATTTGAGTGGAATCATCTTCCTTCTTTGCTATGTATTTGATTAGTTGAGACATTGTTCGTTACTTTAATTTGCTTTCAAAATTTTGGTGGTAAATATAGGACAAAATGAAAATTGGAAGACGAAATTTTTGTGTTGTGAAATAATCACTGCCCTGAAAGCAAGTTAGGCTCAAATACGTGCATTCGTTCAATTTTGTTCACTCCCTAAGGGTTTACAAAACTTCCCTCAAACTCGTACAAGGTTGAAGGAATGGAGAATTACGTAACTCATTTAACCAAAAGTTCTTAGAAAAGAGAGGAACGTGATTTGTGAGGATGGAATTCAATATAATCTAAGTTTAATCTACTAGGGGTATTTATATGAGATTTCTAAAGTACCCCACTCACCCCACCCGCCTATTAAGAAGTAATGGGAAGGTGGAGAACATGGATTATTTAGTGGGTATACGGAAATAGTGGGTGGTTACTTAATAGTGGAGAGAGTGGTTGGTTATTGAGAACATAGGTGTTTCCTAACAAGTGAAGAAATGGGCTCCAAAATAAGATATTGGATTAGATCAAAATACCTGAACCCAAACCCAAATATTAATCATTAGGAAAGAGTGGCCAAAATTGCTTGGTTGATTCATATATGAAATTTATGTCTTTTTGTTGACTCTCAGTGCAAGTTTTAATTTATCAATGAATGTACTCTGTTTTACTATCTTTTGGTCTCAACAAACCTTACATTATTCTTAGTAAATATCTATCTATCGATTTACTCTATTTTTGTAAGCCAACATGGCTTATGTAACAATTGTACAATGGAAAAGCTAAGAGTTTTGCTCCATGGTGTCCTAGTGTATTAAGAAATTAGATAATTTAATTAATTAAAAAAATGAATATGTGAATTAGGACTCTACAAATTGAGGGGTTAAATCAATTAATAAACTAACTAGGGTTTTATCAATAAACAACCTAATTCATCATATATTAGGAAACTAGACAACTCAATCAATTGAAAAATAGAACTGGGTAATCAATTAAAAGACGTATTGGTGAATAAGGGTTCCTAAAATTGAGAAGTTAAATCAATTAACAAACTAACTATGGTTTAATCAATAAACAAACTATTTCATTCTATAATAAGAAATTGATGAGGAATAGGGAATATGAAAGACACTCTAGCAATATATCAAGTATCCATTATTTAGTTCGAACAATTTACTCTAACTCTCTATCATCCATCCTTAATACTACCTTATTGACACCCTTACAAACACCTATAGCTACCGACCACGAGTCCCTCACCATTGGTAGCTACACTTACACGGTCTACAACTAAGTCACTTCAACTCTCTTCTAGCCAACCAAACAAAAAAATTATACTTAATTTTTTCCTTTTTGAATAAAATTGAGAACCAAACTAATAGCAAAATAAAAAGACAATCTCTACACAAATCATTACCATTCAGCCATAACAAAGGCTAGCAAAATACTAGATAAGATATACTACCAAACTTGAATCACAATAAATTGATAAGAATGCCAGAATGAAAAGAACCATAGCTGATTAGACTAAACAATGTTCGTGCTCATCAAAGCTCAAATATTACACATTTCCATAAGTGACCCTTCAGCAGCTTGGCACACTCACCACTCACTCTCCGTACCGCTCTTTCCTCCTCCGTGCAATTAGATGAACAATGACCATGATCAACAATTAACTTTTTAAGCTTAGTAGTGTTATTAGCCAAATATAAAGCAAACTCAAAATCAAGTGCATAGCCATAAAACCCAAATATATCCACTGTTGAAAGACAACTATTGTGGGAATTGCACGGGCATTTCTCAATCCCTCTTTTTGGTCCCTCATCAAGCAATAAAAGCTACGACAATAGACAACCACCAAAAACAATCAGGAACACTTATGGATAAACAAAATAACTCCCGGAATAAATTAATACGAAAAAAATATGGAGTCAAATAGTAATAAGGAAAAATCTATTCCTGAATTATGGAAAGTTTAATTTATTGCCAAATAAATATAAAAATAGATTTAGAATAAGAAATAAAGTCCTTACTTCACCCTTAATATCTCTAAAGTAGGCAATGAAACAACCCACCATGCAAATTCAAGGATAGTAAGGTTACCGCATCCAAGAATGTCTAGAGTAAAGTGATTTAGATTAGCCATAGGAGGCAAATTGGGAGGTTATCGGTGATAAAGTGCCTGAAGAACAAATCATGAACACCATTTCGTAAAAATGATGGAAACTAAATACAATCTAGCATTGTTGAATCATGAATCTAAATGAGCTTCTTAAAGTCAGGAGTGAAGTAAACCTTAACCAAATATTTTGGCTAGGACCAATGACATATCAATGAACCATTTACCTCAAAATCTAGTAGATAAATTTAGTTCGACCACTAAATGTTCTTAATGCAACAAATACTACACTATTTAAAAAAGAATGTAAGGCTAACCTTATCATAGTTACATTACAAAATGTGACTCTATTGTAACAAAGACACTTACTAGTAAATCGAGGCACATATATAATCTCGCCAATAAGGGAACAAATAAAATACCTTAAAACCTAATTTTAAGAATTATAGCTAATTAAGAATTTATTTATAAATTTATTAAATAAATTATTTTTATTAAAATAAAAGGAAATTAATTAGGCTTATTCAAGAAGAAAATAATAAATATTTTTATTAGAAAATTTTGGTATTTTAGTTAATTAAGGATTTTCTTTGGAAAATTAAATAAATAAATTATTTTATTTAAAATAAGAAGGAGGAAGTAGGCCCAAATTAATAGGAATTTTATAAATAATTTAATTGGAGAAAATTAGAGTGATTTGCTAATTAAAATGGAATTTATGAAAAAACTTTCAAAAATCCTAAATTAGCCTGAAAAGGGGTTTAAATATAATTTTATTTAAATATTATTATTTTTAAATATCCCAAATATCCTAATTAATTTCATTAACCCAACTCACTATTTTCCTTTTTCCCTTTTCCTCTTTTCTTTCTTCTTTTTCTTTTCATCTTCTTCTTTTCTCTTTCTTTCTTCTTCTTTTCTTTTTCTTCCTCCTTCCCGATTGGGCATGTCTACAGCCCAATCCCTTTCTTCCTTTTTTTCCCTTCTCCCGTGGCTCATTCTTCCGTTTGTTATCTCTTTTTCCTTCGGCAACCAGAACACCGCGTTTTGCTTCCTTTTACCACTGGAGCACAGTGTTTTATTTAAAATTTCCCCCATCACCACCCAACCGGCCGACTCCCCTCTTTTTTATTTTCTTTCTTTTCTTCGTCGGACTGTCGGTCCAGTCCCCTCGTCTTCTTCTTCCTCCCCAGCCCGTCATAGCCTGCAATTTCTTCCCTATACTTTGGGGGTATTTCCGCCGCCGACCGTGCCACTGACCAGCCGATTCTCTCCTCTCTCTCCCCTCGCGACCTACCTACCGTTCGACTCAACCAACCCTCCCTCTCTTCTCACACAAAATTCTTTCTTCCCCAGCCAATCAGGCCTTGCCACGAGCTGACCCCTACCGGCCTACCGTCACTGGTCGAAGCTTGCCCACCTACTTTTACCTATTCTCCGGTCTCCCCTATGGCCTTATCTCCCTTCATAACTCTATAAATACCCCCATAATCTACCCTATATTGAGTTTTTCATATCCTACCAAGAAACCTCCCTTGTGCGCTATCGCCATTTCAAATGCCAGCCCCACCGCCGCAGCCAACCATGCCACCCACTCCGCCCCCCTAAGTCTTCTTTGCATCGTCCTCTACCCAACTAAACCTCCCTCATCCCTCAATTGTTCCTGCACAAGTTGCCCCGGCTATGCGAACTTACCTCCTTGATCAACCCTCTCTTCAACCTCCGCCACCCTTCAAACCACCATTAGCCACCACTTCTGCCGCTCCTTTCACCTCCCAACTTGTTCTGCATACCACCCTCTACCTTCCCCTACCTTTCTTTTCCTCTATCTCCCTCTCCTCCTCTCTTTCTCTTCTTCTTCTCCATTCAGCCACCGCCATGCGTCCCCACCTTCATTCTACCCCTCTCGACCTGGGCAACCCTAAACACCCCAACCCCACCTTCATTCTCCCTATCTTGTTCCCAGCTTTCCACTTTTTTCTTTTTTCGGCCACCGCCGCAGCCGCCGTGCACCATCACTGGTGCTACATATCACCACCAATCCAAGGTTGAACCCTAACCTTCTCAACCATTTTTCCCTATTTAATTAAGCCTATTTTATTTTATTTCAATTTTAGTCTAATATTCGATTATTATTATTATTATTATTATTATTATTATTATTATGTTGTATTGATATTATTATTATTATTAAGTTCAATATTATTAGTATTATAATTTCCTATTAGGGATGACCTTATTTGGCTGAGTAGGTTATTAGTATTAGTATAATTAATATTACTAGTATTATTATGAGTTTTTATTTTATTTATTAATGTTATTATTATTATTATTACTATTTCAAAACTATTATTATTATTATTATTATTATTATTCCATTATTATTATTACAACTATTTTACTATTAGTGTTGCTATTATTATTATTAGTGTTATGCGATTATTATAATAATAATAATAATAATAATAATAATTATTATTATTATTATTATTACCATTATGATTATTATTATTTTTGCAATATTATAATGGTTTTTATCATTATTATTATTATTACTAAATTTTATTATAAATGTTACTAATATTATTATTATTATTATTTTGGGTGAAGCGTCGAAGCCCTTATTCCACCTTTTATTTCAAATCTTATTATTTTTATTATTATTAGTATTTATAGTATTATTATTATTATTATTATTAAGTTCAATATTATTAGTATTATAATTTCCTATTAGGGCTGACCCTATTTGGCTGAGTAGGTTATTAGTATTAGTATTATTAATATTACTAGTATTATTCTGAGTTTTTTATTTTATTTATTAATTTTATTATTATTATTATTATTATTATTATTATTTCAAAACTATTATTATTATTATTTCATAATTATTATTACAACTATTTTACTATTAGTGTTGCTATTATTATTATTATTATTATTATTATTATTATTATTATTATTATTATTATTATTATTATTATTATTAGTGTTATGTGATTATTATTATTATTATTATTATTATTATTATTATTATTATTATTATTATTATTATTATTATTATCTTCTTCTTCAATGTTAGTATTATTATTCTATATAGGGCTGAAACCCTATTGTGTCTAATTTGAGTTGTAGTAGTAGTATTATAAATATCAAGTCTCATTATTATTAATATTATTAACATTTTTATCATTAGCATATATTATTATTATTAGTGTTACTATTACTATTACTATTACTATTATTATTATTATTATTATTATTATTATTATTATTTATTAAGTTTATTATTATTCAATGTAGGGTCGAATCCCTAATTCATTTTATCTTCGATTATTATCATTACTATTATTACCATTATGATTATTATTATTTTTGCAATATTATAATGGTTTTTATCATTATTATTATTATTACTAAATTTTATTATAAATTTTACTAATATTATTATTATTATTATTATTATTTTGGGTGAAGCGTCGAAGCCCTTATTCCACCTTTTATTTCAAATCTTATTATTTTTATTATTATTAGTATTTATAGTATTATTATTATTATAGTTATTATTATTATTTTTACTATTATATTTATTATCATCATTATTATTTTAGTATCACTATTATTATTATTAGGATAAAGTTTTCAATCCTTATATTATCAATTTTTAAACAAAGTTAGTAATTGGTTAATGTCATTTTTATTAATATGTTGTTATTTTATCAATAACCTAGTCTTAGAATAAGTTAGTATTTAATAGTATTTTTGGTAGGAGAGAATCTAATTTTACTTTTTTCCTCATATAGGTGAGATCAGTTAAAGCCTTAAGGAGGCGTAGGAGCGTACTCCAAGACCGGTGTCGTTTTAGGTAAGGGTGTTACTGAGGCCTTATGTGTGTTGATGTGCATTATATGCTCTGTATGTTATGCATCCTATGTTTATCATTATAATGATTTCATGTGTAGCATGGCGTGGATTTGAAGTGTGTTCATGTGTTGTTAAATGGCATATGTATTATGTATATGTGATGAAATATTGTGGTATGTGATGATTGGTTTGTGACCCTTTAGACATGCATGTGAGGATGTATAAAAGTGGTATTGTATGGAAAAAGGTTGAAAATGGAAAATGAAAAATGAAAAATAAGTTGACCAAAGGGGATTAAGTTAACCAAAAAGAAGTGAGTTGATCAAGGGATGTGAGTTGACCTAAAAATGTTAATGATCCATCAGTGGAAGAAGAATAAGGGGTGGAAGTAAAATGAAGGAATATGAGAGTCTATGGTTCTGCATGAGAGAATCTAGGGTTTCATATATGAGATTTTATGGTGTTGCATGGGAGAATCTAAACTATGGTTTGATATGGATGGATTTAGGGTTATGTATGGCAGAGTTTATGGTGTTGCATGGGAGAATCTAAACTAGGGTTTGATATGGATGGACTTAGGATTTTGCATGGTAGATTTTATGGTATTGTATGGGGGAATCTAATCTAGGGTTTTTTATGGATTGAATCTAAGGTTTTGCATAGAGGAATCAAGGGTTTTATATGGTGGAATCTAGGGTTTTGCATGGATGGATCTAGGGTTTGCATGGCTAAACCTAGGGTTTCATGTGGGAGTTTTAAGGTTTGCATGAAAAAGTTTGAAGGTTTTCATGGGGAGGTTAGCATCTATATGGGAGTAAATTTTAACTATGAAAAGTTTATTTGGGGTGTGAGGAAGGTAATGCAAGTGTTTTTTGGGTGTTTGAACACTTTGGATGAAAAATTAGTACGTGGAGCAATATAAGGGTACGTAGGAGACCGAGCTAGGGTTTGTGTGGACAATTAGGGTTTGGTGTGGGTGCTTAGGGTTTTTGTGGTATCATGTGTATTTGGTGATTAAAGTGTAATTATGAGGATGGAATTTATGAGTTGTGGTATGTGGAGTATTAAAATGACTTGGATTGTGTGAAGTGGAGTAAAATGGGCCACTGAGGCATAAATTAGGGTTTCTGGGGGAAAACCCTAGAGTAAGGAAATAAGTGGAGTTGGAGGTGTGTAGTAGTGGGCTTTGACCCACATATTTCGGTCTAGTGTGAATTTGAGTATAGAGGAAAGGTTGTGGGGAAAGATAGGAGGTGTAGGGTTCTCATGGTATAATATGGGTCAGTTGGAGGATAAGTGTAAAGGGAGTTATTCATGCATGTCTAGGGTAATGTTTCTGAGTAAGACACCGTAATACATTAATCATTTAAAGTGGAAGATTTTTGAGCCGAGCCCAGACTGATCTACAGGCGAATAATAATGGTTAGGGCATGATGTCCTATATGTGATCTGTCCACCGGTAATAATAGTAGTCAAGCTTTGTACCTATGCATTCCGATCCACCGGCTATAATAGTGGGGGATTCTGTGCTCAACAAAACCGAACATATTTGTGTTAAGACATGGGAAAGACACTAAGTACTTATAGTGGAACACCAAGAGAGTCGGGGCCAAATCGATCCACCGGCGAATAATAGTGGTCAGGAGCTTTATGCCCTATGAGTTTTCGGTCCACCAGCAATAATAGTGGTCAGGAGCTTTATGCCCTGTGTGTTTCCAGTCCACCGACAATAATAGTGGTCAAGAGCTATCTACCCTGTATGTATCCGGTCCACTAGCTATAATAGTGGGGTTCTCATACTCACATTGATTTGATAAAAAGCATGGTGTGAATCGATTTCCTATCAAATATTAATTAAGTAATTAATCCAGACTATAAATGGGCCTTTATGTATCTTCTCAGATGATTGTATGATATTACATTATCATGTTGGACTATATGCTTCTTTATTTCTTCTACATTATTTATGTGATTTTATATGTTGGCCTTAGTGCACGGTAACCTTGTTCAGTACGTAGTGTACTGATCATCCTTTTCATGGGTGTTGCTCATTACCACGAGTAATAATCCCTTCTAACTTTATGCAGGTGGGCAAGACATCATGTAGGGCTAAAAGTTGAGCTTGTAGTTGGCTCAAAGTTCGAGAGTGTCATGGACGAATTCACTCTTCTCATTATTTTATTTCCTTTATGTTATTTCTTTTTGTATCAGATTTATCCTTTTTGATTTATTACTTTGTATTGAATATTTGAGATGAACTTTTTAACCGTTGCACGATTATTTCTATTTTTCGACATGAATTATAATTCTTTTTATGCATACTCTGATTTTAGAATGATATGCACTCTTGATTTAAGTATTAATTAAAGTTTAACAAAAATTTCTTTTGGTTTTAGCACTTGGTACTAGAACGGTCAGAATGAACCGGTCTGGTATTAAGTGTAGCGGTAACATCCCCATAATTCAAAAGTTTTAATTTAAGTGCTTTCGTTTAAAAAAAATAGTGAATTTTGGGGTGTTACAACAAAGCTGGAAAGTAAATTTAGATCAAAACCATAATATGCTGGAAGAATTGTAAAGTTAACGAGTTGAGGCAAATTCCCAAAGCACAATTTGGTTCCACATCCAATAATTTTAAATTTTGAAAGATTTAGGGAATCAAAGTCAACCTTCTTCAAAGAATCATAGAATTTTATCTTTGAATAATTCAACTGTAGTAGAGATACAAGAGCTTTTAGATTAAACATGCCTTTCAAACACACAAGGCACAAGCTCTCCAGAAGTAAGCATCTCAGACAAATATTTGAGTGAGGCAAAGTAATCTATAAAAAGGGGATCCAAAGTGATAGGTACCAAAGCTCTTAATGCCTTTATTTGATGCAAACTAAAGCCACTTAATAACGTGATATTTAGAATCAGCATGCGCCTCAAAACAAACCCTGAATTCATCAACAATTGAGCCTTAATATAACAACAAAATCTAATTTATCCATATTATGAATTTCTCCCTTTCATCTTTTAGAAAGATATGATCTGTGTTGTCTTTGAGATTAGCTCTTAACCATATATTGCCAAAAACAAAATTTCTCTGGAACTTAGTGCTACTAGTCCTAGGACTTCCACCTATGGGAAAGGATACATGTCCTTGATGCTTCCTCTAATGTCAACAATGAAATGATGAATATAAGAATTTCATTTGCCAAAAGGTTGATCCTATTTGAAATATCATCTCCTTCAGCATCCTAGGAGACCATAAGTCAGATAAATTAGAAATAATAAGAAAACATGTAAATTAGACAAGTAGCCCAAGATTATCTAACCAAGAGGTAGCAATGTTCTCACCTTGAATTTAAAAACAATGAAGTGTTTCAAAATTTTCTCCCCCATATTATATTATATCTATATATACAAAGTAGATAAAATTCTCATATTCTTGTTAAATGTACAACAAAACAAAAGCCTTTTTAACAATGAATCTACTCTTAGCGGTCAGAAATGTAAGAATTGCAACAAATAAACCACAAAGGAAAAAAAATCTATATTAATACAAATTCAATGTACATAGATTGCATCTAATATCTAAAAGAAAGAAAAATCAAATAATATGCAGCAAAAGGCTTTCTAAATCAATACTTAAGCAAACCCTAAAACCAAAAAATTAGAAACCTGTTACTACTAGAAAAAAAAATATGCCACATTAAAATTTGATTACTATATCAGAAGGAAGAGCATATAATGATAGAAAAGGTAAGCCCAAGTGATAAATATCCCAACTTCATGTAGCACTAAGGCTTAAAGCTTGGGTTGTAGACAAAAACCATTTCAAACATTTGTTAATCATGGAAATAAGAGAATTTTTGCTAGAATAGACCTAAGTTCTATTATCTAAAAGGTAAAGTTATGCAATAATGACAAAAAAAATCCGCAACAACTTCTCCTTCAAGGGTGCTTACTTATTAGCTATAAGAAGCACCTTGTTAACCAATATACACTATATCTGATTACTAAGACCTTATTTAACTCCACCGAGCATAAACTAGATAGTATGTCATCGAAGGTTAATACAACACTTGCAACATGATCACTCTAGGAACATCTATTATGCCTATAACAATTTCACCAAGGAGACAGGCTAAAGAAATGAATCCCATTCCAAAAGATAAGTAAAGAGAATATGGTGATCAACACATTAATGAGAATACAAACATTTTTTTAGATGATATATGCCTAGAGTGGATTGATCACATAGTAATTAAGGAAATAACAGTAAAAGGACTCAAAAGGTGGCTCCAAAACACAAGGAACCTTGACATGGGATACAATTTTGGTGCAATGAGGAAGGTTAAGCGGTAGTATGAGTACAAGGAGTTCAATCATTTAGGATTCCTTTTATACACTGTAAATTTTACTTGTAACCTCATAATGGACATAATTCATATTATATCTATCATATGATACAGATAAATAATATCTAACTTGTTGGATTTGTTATATGTTAGTTTCTACTTTGCACAATTTTAAATAATTTGCACACAATCACTCATAATCATCAACTTATTGACTCACATTTGCAACTTACCCACATGCCTCCAAGACTAATCTTGCTAATTAAAAGTCCTCAAAGTGATTAACTCTATTGAATACTGCTAAACGCTAGTTAACGCAATACCTAACCACTCGACCTCAAAGACTTACTCTACTAAATCCTCATTATATTAAACTTATAAAATTTCAAATTTTGAATCTACATCCCTAAGTCATTGAGTACAAAAGATTCTAGAAGCACAAATAGCCCACAACACATATGAATACAGCTCTACACAGATATAAGATGAGAAAAAGATAGAAAACAACCCTATAATCTAGTCTAAGAAGTTTATACTGTGTTCTTTTACCCATTACAACAGACAATAAATTAAACATGTTAAACAAAGTTCCAAAGATAAATACATTAGTAGATCATGATATGCGTAGGATAGAGTGAGGAGGGGAAAGAAAGTAAATTTACTGAAACAGACTACTTACACCTAGAAATATGCAATTAAAGATTGAAACTTCCAATGCCAGCAATTAGACCGAGCTTAACAACATGAAATATAGGAATCGAAACCCGAATTAACACAAAGCATAACTTTACCCAAAATTCAATTCAACTAAATAAATAAAATCAAAACACCCAAAGATGGTAAATTTATCGAGGAGGAAGAAAAGAGACGATATGTTTACTAGCAACTAAGTAGAAAAGGAAGACTTCTGAAAGCAAACAGTAATGCATGCTTCTTTCTTTGATTTTTTCCACCTCCGATTAGAGTGATCTGACCCAATAAATTAAGTACATCGGATATAAAAATATAAATCTAGACTTGATTTTGACCTAATAATTCAATTCAATCTTATTCCAGAACTAAACTAAAACTAATCCAAAAATCAATGGTAACTTCTAACTCGATAATCACCTACTTGTAAATAATTCTTAAATCAAATACTCTCGGATTTAGTCTCAACTGGTTTAAATAAACGAGTGAGCCAAGCGAACAAGATAAAATCACAAAATCAGGGACCCAAAAAGGAGAACTCGGCTAAAACATCTACACCCTTGTGCCCCATGACTAAAAAATAAAGTTAGGTGGCTAAGACATCCTCTCTAACCTGCACAACACTGCCTGCTTGTGATGTTGAGTAGGTGACCAAATTATTGGGCACATTAGTATACTATGTAGTGAGTAAGCCAAGTTATCTTATCATAAAGGTATGTGAAGCACATAAGGTTGTATAATGCAACAAGTAATTTTATACGTCCAACATGTTGATATATAAACAAACAATGTCACACACGAGACTCACATGGTACTCAAAATATGATACTACTATGCATCCATAAGAGATAGAAGCTATTATACTCAATGATATACGTAGTTTCAAGGAAAAAATCATGTTTATCATGAAACTCAAGGATCATAAGTCATGAAGTGCATACATAGTCATACTATACATACACCTAATGTACTTATGTAGTTACGCATGATACTTATGTTGAATGTTATGGGGTATAGGGAAGATGTCTTGACATACGTACATCATACTCTTGCTTTGTCCTACCAAGGTCACACACTATTCTTTAAATGATACATATAACATGATGCACTCATCCACGCACTTGAATATAAAGCATGGAATATAGGTCATACCAAATATACCATCAATGTGCTTGTACACTAAGATACCAAAATGTACATATTAAACTAGCATGACATTCATAATATGTCCCCGATGCTTATATATACCAATACTTGCATAATTCATGAACATGGTATTCTCAACATGGCAACCAATACACATGTATGGAGTTAAATCACACATGTTAATGATGGGAATGGACTCATGGAAATATTGTGATTCACACAAGTGTAGGAGTTTATGGTTTATCATGCTTACCACAAACTTAAGAATCATAAATGCTAATATAGGAACATGAGAGGTAGCATACCAAGGATGCAAACCACTTAGGAAAACTTCAAGGTGCATTCCATTTAACTATTCATGGGATTCTAATCACAACATTATATATGTATTTATCTTTGAACAATGAGATATATTAGGTAATAACTCACAACTTAGAGCATGCACTATCACTTAATTACCCATGAAGGAAAATCAAGCATCACATCAATGAAATAACCATAAATACTACTGACCATTTAATGCACTTCTGTGACTCGTTCCATTTGTTATGTCTTTAGAGTGATGATCACATACTTTATATCTATGTAGAGTTAAAATAATTGATGAGAATTTCAAGGGAGCACTTAATTTTTCTATCATGAGACTCAACCGTGATAGCACACCAATACACACGTTCACTAAGCAACCATAAGAAAGTAGCCATCATCGCCTAGTACTTTTAGATATAAGCCAAGGTAGTTAGAAATCTCATCTATCCTAGGTTTCATAAAACTTAACTGGTAACACTCCTTAAGCTCACCGACAATTTATGTAGAGCTAGAGAGGTACCAAAACCAACACAAGTTCCCCTGCCTGTATGAAAACTATAATCTAATAGCTACCCTACAATTAGCTATTCTAAGAGTTAGAGAAACATAGGCTTAATCAAATTCTCATCGCCTTTAAGTCTTTAGTATCAAATTGTATTAAGATTTTAAGCCATACCAAAGGTCCTCATGCCACATAATCCAAACATAACCACAAAAGGTTTCACAATGTTCCATGTTTCTCTATTGAGAGTAAATAAATTGCTCACCATTATTAATTAACCAATTATATCATGAAGGCAGATCCATAACCACAACAAAGTTCCTCAAGCCACATGATCCAAACATGACCATAAAAGGTTTCGCAATGATCCATGATTCCCCAATAAGGGTAATGAAGATTATAAATATTATTAATTAACCAATAATTCCTTGAAGGGGAAATATATAACCATACCATCTATTCATATACATATTCTTAATCCATCACTTAGTTCCCATTTATTCTTTCATTTTATAATAAGTGGATCCTAAGACTATGGGTAAACCTATGTTCAACCAAGTCAACAAACTAAGTAGAATAGTCAAACATACCTTATGGGATAATGTTTGGCCCCCATAAAACATGGACAATAATCGGATTGCAAAGATCATAGAAACATAGAAAATAAGATAATTGGTTGGTCAACAAGGCATATCAGTTGATCGATAAAAGGGCATTGTATACCGACCGATAAGGCCTACAAGTTGATCAACGGGCAATATTAGCTGACGGATTAAGCACCACAAGTCCACTAAAGTTTCTCATCAGTGGGTGTGTTATAGGTAGGGCTTTAATGATCCTAGTCGAATCAAGTTGTTGTGGGTACGAACTTGGCTTGTCTAAAATGCACTGAGATTTTAACAAGCTAAGTAGAGATGGCTCATGAGTTTTGTGGTAAATGAGTTAATCTCGTGAGCTTTTATAATATAAACCAGCTTAAACCCAAATTCTTCAAGCTCAAGATCAGCTTGTTTATTAAACGACCCTAAAAATAAGGCTTGAACTAGGTTCGTTTAGCTAAATAAATAAGCCAACCCTAGAAATTTCATGAGTTGACTCTATTCATTTACAACCCTAGTGACAGGGACACATCGATGGATGTGGAATGTTAGTTGACTGGTAGTACTAATGTTTCAGCATTAACTTCGAATAGCAATTTTAAAATTTTCCAAAATTCCAAAATATATTTCTCACATCTTTTCATGCTTTTTAAAACCATTAATCAACACAAATCATACACATAAGTCAAAATCATCATTTGAGCATAAAATTCATAAACACGTGATCTCTACATCATATACTTCCATATACTTCATCAATCCATATTCTCATGTGTAAACTCACTAGAATAAATATTCTCACATATCTCAGCAAATCTATTGCATCAACAACCTTATGCCCAATTATTCCATTTAAGAGGCAATAATGACTTACCTCACAAAAGTAAGTAAAGAAAGCAAGTACAAGAACGAGTTTAGTATTAGCTCACACCACCTTCAATCTTTTAAGGTACCTTCAAATATCACAATTAAAACTCAAAAAAGACTTCCTTAAGTATTTTGAAACTATAAAAAGAAATGAGTTTATAGAAAACATAGGGAACTAAGAAAAATACTTAACATTTTCAAAATAGAGAGTAAGGGAGGAGAAAGTAAATCCTTTAACTTCCTCAAGATCTAATCCCTTTTGCTTAAGGAAAAATAATGGAGGACTAGATAAGTAATTAGAGAAAAGGAAACACCAAGTAATTCTTAGAGGAAATAAGGTGAGAAGACAAGAAAAAGGCTTAGGGCGTATTTTTAGAAGTTTAATAACATAGTGCGTAAAGGGAGGAAATAGAAGTTAAATGTTTGTTTTCAATAGGGATATAAAGGTTATGGGGATATGAAATTTAAAACCTAAATCCCTCATCCTAAAATCAAGTCACATGATACTCATTGTGTGAATAAATCACTCAGATTTCAGTCAGCAAGCTAAAATCGTGAATAGTGAAAGATTTTGAGGCTTGAACATCATAAATTTAGGTGCACAAAATACAAAATGGCAAAAAAGAGATTAGGAAAAATCTTTCATGGTGGATGCTTCTTTGGAATGAAATTCCACTGTTCAGATATGCATTTAAAAGAAGAAGACAAAAGGTAATGAGGTCACATTTCACCAATTTGGAAACCTCAACCCTCAAATCTAATTTTAGTTTGATAATGGGGAGCTTAAATGGTTCGGAAAACTTATAAAAATATTTTAGAAACCAGTTGCAACATTAATATTAAGTTCAAAAAATTATTTGGTAATTTTTTTGGATGTAAACTAGAGACAAACCAGTTTCATCCCAATATTCAATCAACTAATGAAATGCGTCAGTCAACCAATTATTCACCCATTAAAACATTAAGAAAATACAATGCATATCGGTCAACTAATAAGCTTAGTCAAGTAATGAGCCCAAAAATACACTTCCACTCCTTTTTCAAACTTTTTGCAAATCCTTTGCAAATCAAAATCAAAATACACTTCCAAACAATAACAAACATCATCAAATAATGATCAACCACATAAATTAACACATATTAAATCAAATCCAACCCCTAATAGAACAAATAAACCTTGTTTTCCACTTACAGCCATGTTCTCACCTAAAACCTGGATCAACCAGGTTGATCACACTAAAACACAAAGTTAAAAATGGCATCTTACTAAGGATTTAATTTAAACAAAGATTATTATGAACCTAAAATTCTCAAAACACCAACTCTTTCAAACCTAAAGCATAATTAGAACTTACCTAAATAATAAAATGTACTATATAGAAAAAAATCACTCATAGGTCCAAGCCTAAATGCTCGAAATACAAAATGCTTAGCATACACTCCTATATCTACAAGGTTAAGGCTCTCAGAAATGACTTATGCAAACTCAACTCAAACATGAAATTTTGATCAACCAGGTCAAAGAACACAACCAACTCGTGAAAAATCATTTTTAAACCTTAGTAGATGAGAGGAAAGTGGTAGCAAGGGCGATTAGAGTTTTGCGTCAAAAAATGATATTGGAAGAAATCTAATATGATTAATATCCCAAAAATCTAAAATAATATCCATACTTTGCAAAGTTGTACTTAATCCATACTTGTCAACCTATAAGGTTTAATAATCCTTAGATCAAGTTTCAAAACTAAAATAGTACTAAGAATCAATTTTAGTACAACCAATTGATTGGTTTTAGCATGCTACTCAATTGGCTTCTCAAAGCAAAACATAGGCAGATTAACCTATTGACTGGTTTGCAGGTCTATTAATTAGTCTCCTTGTTAGAAATCTTCTATAATTTCATTCAAATTCATGTTCCTTTAATATAATTAATAAAATAGCTATTTAATTATAGGTATGTAATTATGGGGTATTACTGCATGTATGTATCATAAAAAACAAATAGATCTATTGAGCCATCTCGTTTTGAATAAAGTGTAACCAATGACTCTATATTTAGACAGGTTATAAAAGAGTTTTATTTCAAATTTTAAAGCACTTTTTCATAGCTCATTATTACAAAATTAATTCTCATATTTACTATAACACCCTTCATAATCTAAATTTATAACGTTTAGCCTATTATCCAAAAATCAAACCCCTAAATATTAACCTAATTATTTTTATTAACCCTTAACATGTAAACTTAGATAAATTATTTTATTAATTTATCTTAATTATAAAATTGATTCTCCTCTCGACCATATCCTTCTTCCTTTCCTTTTCCCCTATCATCTTCTAGCCAAATAAAACCTTACCCATGCCCATCTACACGCCCATCCTACACCCAAAAATATTACCTCTACAATTCCATGTGCCCAGAACAACCTCCGACAACCCTCTGCACCCTTTCCCATGCACGCCTGCAACCTTCTTTCCCTTCCTACCCAAACCCAAACTACGCCTCTACCCACCCTTTTACCTGTATCACACTCTACATCGCCCCTGCCTACTCTTACATCCAACCCATCATATTTTCCTCTTTTACCCAAACCATCTCTGTCCTCTCCCTCACGCATATGTTCCCCTCTCTACATGTACATATACATACAGACACAAGCATCCCTCATCAACACAACTCCCCCGATTATCCCCAATTCTCTCTCTCTCTCTCTCTCTCTCTCTTGACTTTGTTTGGGTTTCTCAAAACCACCACCACCCTCCCTCTTCTTCTTACCCAATACACCACACCCATGCTCTGCCTCTTCTAAACCACCCTAGCCCTACCATGCTTCTTCCTCTCACCCCATCTATCACTGTCCACTTCCCTACCTTGGATTCCTTTTTCCCTACACTACACCATCCAACCTTGGCTCCTCACTACTACCCATTAGGGCTATTAACAAGCTAAGTTGACTATCAACTCATTAAAGGATTAACTCCGCTCATTTATTTATTTAAACGATCATAAAAATAAGGCTCGAGATCAATTAATTTCATAAATGAGCCGAGCTTGAGCATAAAAAATTATGCTTGAGCTCCTTTACAGTGAAAAAACTCATGAGTCGGCTCAACACGACTCATTAACCAAGCTTGAGCGTCATTTTTAGGATCGTTTATTAAACAAGGCGAGCCCAAACCTACCCTAACTCGACTTAGCTCGACTAATTAATAACCTTATTACCCATCCCCTCCACAACCCTTCTAGCCTCCTCACGCCACCAACAACCACCTATCGACCACCTCCCTTTGCTCATGCCTTTCCCTACCTCTTATTCTTCCTTCCTACTTCCTTTATTTCTCCTTCTCTCCCATCTGGTTTTATTTTTTCCTCCCCACCACCAAATCCAACACCCCACCACACTACCACCACTCTTGCCGACCTCTCCTTTCTCCTTATCCACTCCCCCAACCAAATCCCTCTAACTGCTGCATCGGCCTCCAAACAACAACCACCATGAGCCAGCACCATCCAAAACCATTTATAACCCCTTACTAAGTACCCTTGCCACACCATTGCACTCCCTACTCCTCCATTCAATCGATTGCAGCCCCTTAGTGATGCCCCTTCCTCGGTCTAATTGGTTTGCTCGACCCCCAGTAGAATCACATCCACATCCCTCTATGTCTCAGCCACTCTATATCTCCCTTTCTCCACCCCATTCCTTCTCCTTGTAGCTCCAACACCACTAATGAAGCCAACTATCTTTGTAGCCCCATCCTTCCTGCCTCCCCAACCAATGATCACTATTGCACATCCATCCCTAATCCTTACCTATATTTCTCCTCTAACCCTGGCCGCCAGTAGCTACACCACCACGCCAACCACTTACTAAGCTCGATGTTGTCATTTCCACCCACCACCAGCCGCCACCTCCACTTGGCTACTCAATCCCCCATCCCCCTTCTGCCTTGCCCAACTCATATTACTCATACAACGTGAGATCCTCCTTAAAATATTATACCCATTTTAATATAAAGGCATTTTGGTAAATGTATACTTAATATATATTTTAATAAAAAAAATTATTTTATTGATTAAATATTACTATGGTTATTGTGGTTTTATTATAAGATACAAAAGTTTTATTAGCAGACCTAATAACTTTTGGGAGCTTATCAATAAAATTGTGCTTTTATTGGAAATCAAGTAAATTTTATACTCTAATAAAATGATAGATATCACATAATATCACATTAGGGTTTTAAAGTGTAAATCGTGTTAATCATATTTGTTATGTTGTAATACCTATACTTCATTAAAATGTTAGATATCGCATGATAGCATACTAGGGTTTTGAGGTACCAATTTTATTTGAGTATGTTATTTTGGTATAATTGTTTGCCTAAAGGTGTTAGCATGATTATGATTATTTTTTCTCTAGGGGAAAGTTGGTCATTTCAAGCACATCATGTTTTTTAATCCGACAAGTATGCCTTAATTATTTTTAAGTAGGGAAGTATATGTTTTGAAGTTTTAGAGACGTATGTTATGGTTTCATATGCTAAAAAATCTGTAAAGATGCTTGTTATATTTAAGTATCTATATATATAATTATACCTATGAATTTTTATGATGATAGAATGTATTAGAAGTTAAAAAATCATTCATATTGGGACTCAAAAACTTTGGTAAAAAAATGAGTATTCTAGTTATCTTAGGGGAATTTTGGTCAATATGGGTTAAAATGGAATATTGGGTATGTTGAAGTGATAAGTGATTTTAAACTGGTTAAGTAAATTTTAGAGTAAATAAGAATGGACTAATTCCAATAAATGAGAAAAATGGTTTTAAGTGGGAATAGTAACCTTAAGGGCAAAATTATTATCACATATGGAAATTGTTTGATTTTGACCTTGAATTCTAGATATGTTGGTTATATTGGTATTTTAGGAATGCATATTATATTTTAGAGTCATATGTATATCATGGGAAACGTTATGATTGAATTGTGAAACTTAGGCTTTGGTAGGAAAGGTAAATATTAATCCTAAGACAAAACTATTATCGCATGTGTAAAATATGGGAGTTGGATATCTATTTTCATATATTATGTCAATAATAACACTTTTTAAATGTATATTAAATTTTGTGGTTATCGATTTTATGGGAAGTGTTATGATTAAATTGTGGAATCAGGGTTTTATGGAGAAATATGAATAGCAGTCCTAAAGGCAATCTATTATCACATATGTAAGAAGTTGGAATCAAACCTTAATTTTTAGGTATGATATCAATAAAATTTAGACGATGGGTATTAGATTTGGTGATAAAATGAGTATCAAGGAAGAAGTTATGCTAGGAGGGGTGTGATCTTTTCCCTTGAGAAGTGTATCAGTATTCATGTTGGTTATGTTATATGTATTTCAAATGATTATGTTAATATATAGTATATGCCTTTCATGTCTAAATATTAAATTATATGAGGGCATTGAGAAATAGCACCTTCAATAAGATATTAATCACTTAAAGAGAAAGACTATGTAAGTCGGGGTCATTGGGTCCGTTCCAACAAACAATAATAATGGCTTGAGTGTGTTTTTTCCCAAAAGAAGTACTTCAGACCATTCCACCAGTTTAAGAATAGTAGTTAGGTGCATTTTTCTTATAGAAGTGTTGGGTCTATTCCATAGGAAGATAATAGTGGCTTAGTTGTATTGTCACTAAAAGGTGTTTCAAACCATTCCACAAATTTAAGAATAGTAGGGCTCCTAAGCCCAATGTAAACCAGAATATGCTCTTGAGATATAAATAATAATGAATAACACTCTAATCTCTTAAAGTGGAAGATTACGTGAGTTAGGATCTAGGTCTATTCCACTAGATGATAATACTAGCTCGAGAGTGTTTTTTCCTCGAAAGGTGCTTTAGACCATTCCACTAGTTTAAGAATAGTGGTTAAGTGTCTTTTCCATTGAATGATAATAGTGGCTCAGGTGTGTTGTCCTTAAGAGGTGCTTTGGAATGTTCCACCAGTTTAAGAATAGTAGGTTTCTTGAACTTATCGTAAGTAAACAAAAATGAAAATAATAATTATTGAATCTAAATGATTATTGGATTCGTCTGGTAGCAGCTTTTATGTATATCAAAGGCACAATGAAATTCTTTGTGCCCTAAAGTATTTTGATGTTTTTTTAAATCTTATATGCATTATAAATTTATTTGTTTTTGGATTATGGCATGGTTTAATCTTGTGACGATTCCTTGCCTTAGGATTATATTAAGTTGCTTTGATATCTGATGAGATGTGACACATATTATGTGTTTGTGTAATGGAGTTTATGTTTGAATTCCTAGCCTCAATCTTTCATGGCTAATTATTTGTGAAATTTAGTGGTAAAATTTTATAGAGGATTTGTTTAGGTATTATGTGTGGACTTATATATTCCTTGGTGAATAATAAATTATTCTTGAATAAAACACTAATTATTAAAGTGGAAAATCTCAATTTGGGAATGGAATACTCTTTAAGGCTAGTTACCCTAAATACAAGGTAGGAGCCCTTAATTTGGTTTAGTTTCACATGTGTGCCTCACTGTCCCTATAAAGCCCTAGTTAACTCTATAGGTAAACTTTGGGCCCTATAGGAGGTATTGATACTTTGGAATTAGGGGATTGATGATGGAAGGGTATTGTGTTTCTTAATGAGCACCGGTATGACTAGTGGATCACAATGTTTCCGGTTTACATGGTAGAAAGGGCAATGTTTTGTATTATACGCACTAATAACCGTGTCATATTATGTGTGTCCTTGGGTTTTCCTTGCATCTCCTCAAGTAATAAAAAGGTATGTGTTATTGGTTTGGTAGCTACCTTTTATGCACTACCCAGATGGTGGATAGGGTATTATGTTTTATTATGTGTGCCAATATGATCATAGCACATCATGTGTGTCTTCAAGTTACATGGTTTGGAGGGTATTGGTATTATATGGCTCTATAACTGGCATATCTTAGTATTTTTAGGTTACACCAATATGACCAAGATATCTTAGTATCCTAGATTACAAGGTTGAGATCCCTCTTAAGTAATAAATAAGGAATATATATTTATGTTATTATTTTGGTAGTTGCATTAGGTGCCCTACCCATGTTGTAGAGTTCTTAATAGTTACTATTACATACTGCCATTGTTATTGTTTTGGTGTTTTTGAGTTGTGGGTTAGTAGTTTCATTATGTGCATTACTCTTGTTATTGTGGTTGGTTTGGTAGTTGTATAATGTACACTACTCTTGTATTGCACGTTGGTATATATATTATATTGAGTTTACAAATGAGGTTGTTATGTTGTATTGTATGATCATGCTTTTGGCTTAGGGTTAGGTGTGATTGCTCATTATTTTTGTGCTGAAAAAATTATTTTTTCAATGGTTTTGGGTGCAAGTAATCTGATTATTATTGGAGCTCGAGTTAGAATTAGAGAGTAGGGGGTTCTGATCTTTTAGTCCCAAATTGAGATTTTTAAGTTTTAGTTCTAATTAGTGTGATTCAACTTTGTAGTCTTGGATTATTATTTTGTAATGTAAAGAGTTTTACCTTTCATGGTGTTTTATGTTTCTTGTTGTTTAATGTTTTCATACTAGGCCTTGCATCTGATATAGGCTAGGTGAGCATGCACACCTCTCCCCATAATAGATGTGGCGGTAACATCTCTCATTTTTAGTGTTTGCTTCTATGTTGTAGTTTTAAAATGAAAACTTAAAGTGAAGAAAAATGTGGTGTTAAAAAACCCCTCTAAAAATCATTTATAAGCAACATATAGTATATTTCCATGGCTATAAAAAGGATTAAAAAATATTAAAACTCTGATCCATAATAAGGATCATGAGTTCTAGTAGAATCATTTAAGAGGCTTTCATATACCAATCAACTGGTTCTTTAGAACTAGCAGAATAAAGCCATATTTTAATAGTTGAATGGTTTTTTATTCGAAACTTACTTTTATAATTCATTTTGAAAATTCATTATCCCATAGAAATTGTACATAAATACTTTTTATATGGTGTATTACAACACTACCCCTTAAAAATGGACTTTATCCCTAAAGTCAACAACCAAAATAAAATGGCAAGAAAACATTTGTGATTCACTACAACCAATCACTAAGAAAATGAATACTGTAGAGGGGATCTACCCTCTTAAAATAAAACCATAGGATAAGGAACATGTACCATCTACGAAGAGTTCAAGATGAAGATTATGCATCTCCACCTCTATCTCCTGTGTATCCTCCTCAGCTCCATGATGGCTCCATAAGATCTTCACCATTGGTATGGACCTCTATTGTGTCCACCTCATCTTGGTGTCAAGTAACCTCAAAGTATCATATGTTTATGACCCATTAATATTGATCTAATCTAGTTAGATCACGTGAGATGGATCTCTAATGTACTTCTTTAGTTGCAAAAAGTGGAAGATGTTATATTTACAGGTTAACTCTACTAGAAAATATAAATGGTACGCAACCTCACTTACTCTATCTAGTATCTTCTATAGACCAATATGTCTGAAATTGAGCTTGCCTCTCTTACTAAATCTCTATACACCCTTAGTAAGCAAAACCCTCAACAATACTCTATCACCAATGTCATATCCATATAGTATTTTCCTCAAATCAATGTAGTTCTTTTGCCTCCTCTGAACTGCCCTCATCCTATCTTAAATCAACATGGCCTACTAATTCATCTCATCAATAATCTCTAGCATAAGTAAAATAGTATCATTGATGTCACTCTAACATAATGACTTTTACACTTTCATCCATAAAGTGCCTTAAATAACACCATCCTTGTAATACTTTATATTAGTAGTAGATAGTGGAGGTTTAAATAGAATGATAAAACTACCTATATCAATAAGGTATACCTTCTTTTTGGAAGTCTAGCCTTAGAGAAACTCATAGTTAAGCATGCTTCTCTTTGAGTTGTCCAAGAATAGATAATCTCTAGGAAGTTTCTCAGAAAGCATGTAAATACAGACAAAAAACGCTCAAAAGGAGCTATGTTGATTTGTGGGGACATTCATCTATCCCGAAAGTAGTCTAGGTAACCACCTACGACTAATGTGTCGAGGTGTTATAGATGTTATCAAAGAGAAACCATAGTTGCAATCTAAACTTGGAGGAGCTAGTCAGACACCTAGTGGGAAAATTCTTGGTATGAACTGTATTGATACAATCAATGGTTGAGTCACAGTAAAAAAATTGCATTCTTTGAGTGGGGTATATGCAATACCCTAATTTAGTAATATATGATATAGGCTTAAAATAATTGATAATACTAACTATATCAACAAGGTATACCTTCTTTTTAGGAAGTTTATCCTTGGAGAACTTCATAGATAAACATCCTTGTTTTAGAGTAGCCCAAGGATGGGTGACCTCCTAGGAAGATTCCTGAAAAACGTGTTAGTGAGGAAAAAGCATGAACAAAAGGTCTTGTGTTGATTTTTGGAGTCAATCATCAATCCCAAAAGCACTACGATTTAACACCCACAACCAATGTACTGGCATGATAATTGTTGTTGTAGGAAATCTCTACCAAATTTAATAGGTCCTCGTAACTACCCTAAAAGTCCATGACACAATACAATAGAATATCCTCTAAATTCATAATTTTTAATATGACTTGTTGAATGACCAATTGTCTTATTTTCTATATTGCTATGATCTTTGTAATCTGAGTATTGTCTATGTTCTATGGGGACCGAACATTGTTCCTTAAGGTATGTTTAACCATCCTACTTGGTTTGTTGACTTGGTTGAATATAAGTTTAGCCTTAGTCTTAGGATCCACCTAGAATTTGTTTTGGGAATGAAAAGAAAGAATGAATGGAAACTAAGTGGTGGATTAAGCATATGTATATGAATGGATGGTATGGTTATAGATTTTCCCTTCAAGGTATTATTAGTTAATTAATAATACTTACCACCTTAATTACCATTAATAGGGAAGCATAGATCATTGGGAAACCTTTTATGGTCATGTTTGGATTAAGTGGCATGAGGACCTTTGGTATGGTTATGGATTTACCTTTATGGCATAATTGGTTAATCAGCAGTGGTGATTAATTTATTTACCCTCAACAGGGGAACATGGAACATTGTGAAACCTTTTATGGTTATGTTTAGGTTATGTGGTTGGATTACCTTTGGTATGGCTTAAACTCCTAATACAATAAGATACTAAAAACTTAAAGGGGAAAAGAATTTGATTGAACCTATGTTTCTTTGACTCTTAGAGTAGCTAATTAAAGGTTATGGTTTTCCTACGGACAAGGGAACTCATGTTGGTTTTGGTACCTCTCTTGATCTATGTATACCACTAGTGTACTTAGGGGGTGTTGACACTTAAGTTTTATGATACCTAGGATAGTCGAGATTGATCAATACCTTGGCTTATATCTAAGAGTATTTGGCGATGATGGTTACTTAGTGATCTCGTGTATTGGTGTGCTATCACAACTGAGTCCCATGATGGAGAACTTAAGTGTTCACTTGAAATTCTCATCAATTCTTGTAAATTCTTGTTACTCTACATGGATATAAAGTATGTGATCATCACTCTAAAGAGATAACAACTAGAATGATTCTTCAAGGTGTATTAAATGGTCAATATTATTTATGGTTATTTTATTGGTGTGATGCTTGATTTTCCCTCATGGGTAATTAATAACTAATGCATGCTCTAAGTTATGAGGGATTGCCTAATCTATCTCATTGTTCAAAGATAAATGGATATATATAAGATTGTGATCAGAATCCCATGAATAATTAAATGGAATGGACCTTGGAATTCTCTTAAGTGGTTTATTTCCTTGGTATGCTACTTCTCATGTTCCTATATTATCATTCATGATTCTAAGTTTGTCATGATAAACCATGAATTCCTACACTTAAGTGAAGCATGATATTTCCATGAGTCCATTCCCATCATTAACATGTGTGATTTACCTCCATACATATGTATAGGATTCCATGTTGAGAATACAATATTCATAAATTATGCAAATATTGGTATGTATAAGCATCAGTACCATATTATGAATTTCACACTAGTATAATATATAAGTTTTAGTATCTTAGTGTACAAGCACATTGGTGGTATGTTTGGTATAACTTTTCCATGCTTTGTATTCCTATGCATGGATAAGTGTATTATGTTATATGTATCATGCAAAGAGTAGTGTTCTACATATGATGTATGTTAAGGCATCTTCCCTATTCCCTATAAAATTCCACGTTAACATCGTGTGTAACTACTTGAGTACATTAGGTGTATGTCTAATATGACCATGCATGACCTTCATGACCTATGATTCTTGAGTTTCATGATAAGCATGATTTTTCCATGAATCTAAATTTATTATTGAGCATAATGGCTACTTCTATCATATTATGAGTATCATGTGAGTCTGGTGTGTGACATTGGTATGTTTATATATCAATATATTGGACTTATAGAATTACTTTTTGCATTATACAAGCTTATATGCTTCACGTACCTTTATGATAAGATAACTTAGCTTACTCAATACGTAGTATATTGACATGCCCAGTAATTTGGTCACCGACTCAATCTCAGAAGTAGGTGGCATTGTTCAGGTTAGATAGGATTTCCTAGCCACCTAATTTTATTTGTTGGTCATCAAGCACATGGGTGTAGATGTTCTAGCTAATTTCTCCTTTATTGGTCCTTGAGAGGTTAATAAACTTCTCTTATATTATCTTCTTTAGTTATTACTCTCATAATGTATTTTTTTTATTGGTTTTGGGTATAGTATAACCTTAGTTTGTAAACTTGAAATGATTCTTATATAATATGTTATCTTAATTTAGCACTCTATCCTATTATGTTTTATTACTTTAGATATTCAGCATAGTGTCTAGTATAAGATGGAAGATAGAATGTCTATCTAATGTTAGATACGGCAATTACGTCTAGTTTTTCTTAGGAGTGGTTTTGGATTTCCTTTTCCAAAACTATTTCAAAACAAACAAATAAAATTGGTACTGAAAGGGGGTGTTACACAGGTTAGTCAACTAGTGCTTAAACTTTACCCACAAAAGGGTTAGCGTCAGAGTTTAAAAACTAGTTGTTATAGTGGGTAGTTAACTTGTCATGTCAGGCTAGTCAATTGGTCTACAACCGTACTAGGTAAACTAAGGTAGAGTGGTGAGAAAATAGAGTGGAATAATTTTACACAACTTACCGGTTGATTGGTCAAGGGTACTAGTGAACTAGTACCTGATTCTTGCACATTCTTGTTTTTAATAATAGGCTAGATGACAAGATAAAAATTGATGCCAACCGACTAGTGATATATTCCAATTAACAGGTGTCCTGATTTTCTAAATCCTTTATTATTGGTGCTTACCATCATTCCACCGGTGTTGGTAAAGACCAATTCTAAGCCCAATTTCAAACAAAATATTTTTTCCAAGTTTAAAATCAATTTAAAACCTCTTTTAAGATGGATTTTAAAGAGAGTTTTAAAACATGTTTTCCAAAGAAATTTACAAGGCTCAAAAGATCAAACACCTACATATGTTAACCTCAAGACTTAAGATATGATCCACCATATGTGAACTAAGTCTTGAGGTCTTGAATAGTGTGATCTTTCTTTGTATGTGAAGATGGTTTGGACCTTCCTTGAAAGTTTCATCTATTGATTGTTAAAATTGATTGAGTTTGTATGTCACTCACTTTATGGTTGGTATATATTGGATATATTATTTTATTCTTGAAACTTAATTGTTTTTTTTAATGTCTACACTATAATGTATGTGTTGAGTGTATTAACTATCAATTTATATTATATAAATGTACACACTTGAATAAAATACTCTATCTATATTGAAAATATTATTGCTATGTATTTTGATAATAGAAATTGATCATTAATATCAATTAATATATAGTAATAAAATATAAAAGTAATATTTACAAAATATTTTTAATATAAATATAATAATTATATTTTTATAATATAATATATTATACTTTGATAAAAAAAATTAATAATTTACAAAAAAAAAATTATAAGGAGCGAATACATTGTACCCTAATTAATATCTATTATCATAAAAGTGACCTATGAGGCCACGTCATGATGAAATAATGCATTTTTTAATTTCAAATTATTTTTTTATCCCTATACACAAGGGTGAATATAGTCCCGTAACATACTTAGTGTTGGGCAATGGTAGAACAATAATTTATTTGTTGTAGCTACTATGTGCTTTGTTTTGTGTCCCACTTTAGTGGGAAACATTATTTTTTTTTCACCATTTATATCTCCTCACCCAAAGGCATGTTTGAGTTAAAAGTTTGGGTTTTTTTTGGTGAACTAATGGGTTAGACTACATACCATAGACCCCGATCTAGGCTAGGTGTGGGTCATTGATCCAGATGGGTCCAACTTTCTTTTTACTAATTTTTTTTAACAGTCTTCATTTACTAAGTCTTCTATTGTTGAGATCTATATGTTTTTTTATTTTTTCTTCCTTCATGTGAGGAGTGGAAGAAATTCCACCCCTCTACTATTTTTTTGGTTTTAACTAACTCTTTAGGCCATATTTATTTCTTGAAAGAACATAGAAGACTGAAGAACGGTTGTTACAGAAAATATTTTCTTCTCTTTCACATAAAATATAGGCATTGAATCTACTATTCCAAGCCTTCCATCACGAGTTCATGGGACTGAAGGAGTTGCGTAACCTTCAGGGTGAGTTGGCTAAGAAGGGATCTACATCGATGTCCAGTCGTTCTTCACTTTAGGGCAAGGGTTTTGATCATGGCACAACATTCGGTTTTTTCAAGTATTGGTTAATCAACTTCTCATTTTATTAATTTTCTACGTATATTTTTGCATTATTTTCCTACATTTTGAAGTGAAGAATCTTGCATATATGTAGCAATTTTGAGTATATGTATACTGTTAGATTTTGTGTCGCTTCATTGTGTTTGGGATTAATTAGGTCTCTCTAATCTATTGGAGTTTGGTTGCTACTGATCAATTGTTCAGTGCCATTTTCATTCGATATTGATACTATTCTACTATTTTCCTACATTAAAATTTGGTAATTGCCGGTGTTGAGTTTAAAAATTTTGGTTAAATTTTTTGTTCAAAAAATTATGCTTGGTATTTACACTTGAGTTTGGAGATGATTAAAAAAAAGATCACTACATATCTTAAAATAGTGACTCATTGATTGCTGTTAGATTTTTTTTTGTTTGGAACTGTTGGAATTTGTTCCTAGATTTATTTAGACTATTGCTACAGTAACTCATTGTTTTAGTGCAGTGATCGAGTACTTTGTTACGGTTTAATATGACTACAAGTCTTCCGTGGTCATCTTTTGCAACATATGAACAACAAGTTGTTTGACATGTTCTTCTAAATTGAGTCTCCGAAGGAAATTTAGGGCACTTTGAAAAATAATTACGATTCAAACGAAGCTGGAAGAAAGAAATATATTGTTGGAAACTAAACAAGGTTTCAAATGGTTGATGACAAGCCAGTGATGGATCAAGTCCATGACTATAAGCTTCTTGTTGTAGAATTCTTAGGTGAGGGAATAAAAATATGTGAAGCATACCATGCTAACCTACTGATCAAGAAATTTCCACCCTCTTGGAATGATTTTAGGAACCTTTTAAAGCATAAGAAGAGATATTTGACACTAATTGAGCTCATCAGTCATATAAAGATAGAGGAGGCAAATCGTCTTAATGACAATCACATATCTTATGCCTCTAGATCCATTGCTACAAATGTGATTGAAGCTGGTTTTGTTAAGGACAAGTTTAAAGGAAAAGGAAAGTTGCTATAGAATAAAGGTTAACACTGGGGCCAGTCTAACTTTAAGAAGGCAACAAAATTTAGGAGAAGACGCTAACCTACTATGTCTGTAGGAAGATAGGTCATAAGGCCTACCAGTGCTAGAAAAGGTAGGGCCAATAGAACTAGCCTCAGAAGGGTGCTATATCTCATGTGGCAACTCCACAGGTTAATGTTACTGAGACTAAAAATGTGATCACTGCAGTGGTAGCTGAAGCAAACCTAGTTGACAATGAGACTGACTGGATTCTGGATACTAGGGCATAAAAGCACCTATGCACCAACAAAGACCTTTTCAGCCAGTTCAAGGACGCATCTAATGGATAATGTGTCTACATAGGCAACTTAGCAATTGGAAGAGTATTAGGAAAAGGAAAGGTCCTTCTGAAACTTACTTCTAGCAAAACTCTATGTTTAAATGATGTATTTTATGTTCCCTCTTTGCATAGAAATTTAGTTTTGGGTAGCTTAGTTAATAGCGTTGGCCTAAAACTAGTGTTTGAGGCTTATAAGGTCGTGATGACCAAAAATGGGAACTTTCTGGGAAAGGGGTACTTGATTTATGGACTGTTTGTCTTAAATGTTATTTTTAATCCTATTTATAAAATGGATTCTACTTTTGCTTATATAGTTGAATCTATTAATTTGTGGCATGGTAGGCTAAGGCATATAAATATAGCTTCCATGAATAAATTGAGAGGTATGAACCTTATAAATGTGATAGACACTGATAATTATGAAAAAAATTTGGTGTGTGTGGAAGCTAAATTTGCTAAAAAGCCTTTTAAACCAGTCATAGAGAGATCAATAGAATTGCTTGAGTTAATTCACACTAACTTAGTAGATTTTAAGAATACTGAGAGTAGAGGAGGTAAACGGTATTTGTTACCTTCATTGATGATTGCTCAAGATATACTAAGGTTTACCTCCTTAGTTCTAAACATGAGACCAAATGTATGTTCTTAAAATATAAAGTAGAAGTCGAGAATCAATTGGAACAAAATATTAAGAGACTTAGATTCGATAGGGGAAGTGAATATGGAACTAGTTTTCTATAGGATGTTTAGGATATTTACGGTAGTGTGCATGAGATAAGTGCCCATTATAACCCTCAACAAAATGGAGTAGCTAAAAGAAAAAATAGAATCTTAAAATAAATGATGAAAGCTATGCTATTAAGCTTAGGTATGTCTGATCAAATATGGGGGGAAGCGGTGTTATTTGCTTGCTATATTTTGAACAAGGTCCCTCATAAGAAATTGGATAAAACACCCTATGAGTTATGGAAAGGTTTTGAACCTAACCTTAAAATCTTAAAAGTGTGGGAGTATCTAGCTGATTTTCAAAAAACTAATGTGGGAACAAAACCTTTGATTGTGCATTTATTGGTTATGCTCAGAACAATGTTTCATATAGATTCATGTGTTTAAGTGATAACTCAATATGTGAATCTAGAAATGCTAAAGTTTTTGAGAATTTGTTCCCCATGAGAAAGAATACATGTGATATTGTTGGTTCTTCTAATGCTTTATTTGTGCCTTCTTCTATACATTCTTCATCTGATGGTGTGAATGAGAATTTGTATGAACCTAGGAGAAGTAAAAGGAAAAGGATAGAAACTAGCTTTGGGCATGATTTCATTACTACTTTCCTAGTTGAAAATGATGACCTTGATAAGAATAATTTGGAATTTGTGTATGATTTTTTATTGAGGATGATCCTAAAACATATAGGGAAGCTGTAACATCTTTGGATGCTAGTTTTTGGAAATAGGTAATTACTATTAAATTGGATACCATTAAGGTAAATCACACATGTGACTTAGTGCATTTACCTAGAGGATGTAAACAAATTGGATGCAAATGGATTTTCAAAAAGAAATTGAGAAATGATGGGACCACTAATAAGTTTAAGGCTCGATTGGTAGCTATAGGCTACAAATATAACAAAGGTGTTGACTTTTTCGATGCTTTTATCCTATGATTAAGATTGCCGCTATACGTTCTTTGGTTGTTTTGGCTGTTATCCATGGACTTGTAGTCCATCAAATGGATGTTAAAAGGTGCATTTTTAAATGGTGACCTTAAAGAAGAAACTTATGTGGAGTAGCTAGAGGGCTGTGTGATTGAGGGTTAAAAGAACAAAGTGTGTAGATTGAAAAAACTATTATATGACCTTAAAAAAACTCCTAAACAATGGTATGAAAAGTTTGATAAGACTTTAGTGAGAAATGTTTATGTTGTAAATGCATCTGATTCTTGTGATTATTCTAAAATGATTGGACATGAATGTGCGATAATCTGCTTGTACGTGGATATCATGTTGATTCTTGGCACAAGTTTGACTGTGGTTAATGAGACCACATTATTTTTATCTTCTCATTTTGAAATGAAAGATTTAGAAGAAGCTGATGTGATTCTTGATATTAAAATGAGAAAAACTAAGAATGGTTTTTCCTTGAGTCACTCACATTATGTTGATAAAATGTTGGAAAAGTTTGACAGTCATGATAAATTACATGTGAAAACTCCCTATGATCCTAGCATTCATTTGAAAAAGAACCAAAGTTCTAGTGTTTCACAAGAAGAATATGTTAAAATCATAGGTAATATGATGTTCTTCATAAACTGTACTAGACCTGATATTGCATATACTATTTCGTTGTTTACTTAGATACCTTAATGGTATTAAGGATTGGTGTTTGCATTTTTGTAAATTTCCTGTTGTGTTAGAAATATTTATTGATACTAATTGGATTTTAGATAATGATAAGGTCAGCTCCATCAGTAGATATGTTTTCACACTAGGAGGAGGAGTTGTATCTTGAAATTCTGCTAAGAAGACTTGGATTGCTCGGTCTATGATGGAGTATAAGTTTATCGATCTTGAATTAGCCGGTCAAGTGGTAGCATAGTTGAGGAATCTATTGGCTGATGTGTCATTATGGAGCTAACCTAATGTGTCGATTTCCTTACATTATGATTCACAAACAGCTATTTGTGTTGCCAAGAACAGTGTGTATAATGGTAAAAGGAGACAAATTCATGGGAGACACAATTTTGTGAGAGAAATGATAAGGAATAGTGTGATATCATTAGATTTTGTTAGATCAGAGAGAAATCTGGCAGACCCCCTTACAAAGGGTCTAATGATGAGAGTTATCCTCAAATCGTCAATGGGGATAGGGCTTAATCCTTTGAGTTAAGGAAAGTATGGTGGATACCATTCGTGGTCCAACGAAAGCATATGATTACTTTATTACACTACATTTCCATCCCTGTGCCATGTGGTAGTGTTATGTGGATAGGCTGATGTTAAACTCTTAATGAGTTCGTAACCTTATTCTTGAGTGGTCCTAGAGAGACAAACTTGATGAACTCACCACTTGATGTATATGAGGTTGAGCATTTTTATGCTCTTAATGAATCCATAGCCAAGTATGGTGGTGCTTGTAAGATACACTTAATGAGTTCACCTAGGTGAGTGTGAAAGTGGATTACCTTCTATGAAAGACTAAGGCTATCTTTCTAGAGCACTCATGAGTGTCCGAGATGCACGCATGGCTATTAAAAGTGTTTGTGTTATTATCGCAAAAATAGCAGATTTTAAAGGTAAGACATGTGTTGTGGATGTCTCAATCTAAGTCCGAACAGTTCAAGATTCATTCACTCCTTAGATATGATTATTACCTCACTTTACTACGTATCAATTCAATTCTTGTGATATTGATACTTAAGCATTATTCCTTCTTTGTCCAGATTTTTTATGTTTTACTTCCTATTTGCTATTGGTGGGGAATTGTTGGGCAATGGCAAAACAACAATTTAATTTGTTGTAGCAACTATGTGCTTTGTTTTGTGTCCCACATTGGTGGGAAACATTGGTTTTTTTTCCCAACTTTTATATCCCCTCACCCAAGGACATGTTTGAGTTCAAAGTTTGGGTTGTTTAGGTAGACTAGTGAGTTGGGTGTAGTTTATAGATCCAGATGGACCCAAATTTCTTTTTACTGAATTTTTTTTAACAATCTTATTTTACTAAGTCTTCTACGGTTAAAATATTTACGATTTTTGTTTTTTCTTCCTTCGTGTAAGGAGTGGAATTCCACCCCTCCACTATTTTTTTTCGATTTTAACCAATGCTATATTTATTTCTTAAGAAAAATAAAGAAGACTAAAGAATGCTTTTTGTAGAAAATAGTTTCTTCTCCTTCACAGAAAATCTAGGCATTGAATCTACTATTTCAATTCTTCCATCACAAGTATACGAGATTAAAAGAGTTGTGTAACCTTGAAGGCGAGACAGCTAAGAAGGGATCTACTCTAATGTCCAACTGCTCTTCACTTCAAGGCAGCAGTTTCGATCACGGCACAACGTTCGGTTTTTTCAAGTATCGGTTAACCATCTTCTCGTTTTATTAATCTGCTTAGTAACTTTCCTACACCTAGTAACTTGGTATGAGACGCGGACAATTCAACGGGACCCTACCGAATAAATACCCATTCCATGGGGAGGGATAGTTTTGTTAATGGCTTAGATTTGCGTCGTGAAAAACCTGACCAGACCAACTTGTGCCCAGGTCTGAATGAATGAGTATTGATTATTAAACAATACTAGTTACATTTTCCCGTGCGATGCACGGGTAGAATTTTAGACATTGTAATAATAAATTTTAAAATAATAAGAATAAAAAATATTATAAGAAGTAATAAAATTATTATAAGAAATCATAGTTAATATAAAGGATAAGATATTGGGAGAAATATGAAATAATAAAGTATTACATTATATATAGAAATGACAAATATGAAGTATATGGAGCAAATAATTGAAGAAGAAAATACATAATGTAGCTAGATATTCTGGAACAATTCATTGAAGACAACATTTGTTATGGATGTACTTTCTTTTCTTTCATTGTCACATATCAATATTTTTAGTCTATTACGATGTGTAACTCTTGACACTATAATGTAAAACTGACCGTGGCCAAATATTAGTTTTTTCAATAGTAATTCAACATGGGATTTTGATTGACCGTGAATTTTATTTATTATCATTGTATAAAATAATTAGTAGTTTGCTAATATGAAAAGTATTATGTACTTTCACTGTACCTGTAACATAGGGAAAAATATTAATTTTGCAAACAAATGATGTTGCAATTTTTTTATGACATTTAGTTGTGAATAATTGTTATTAAAAATACCGCTAAAATCAGTTGTTTTAAACATAAAACAACTACTGGCTTCATACAATTACTCTTAAAAAAAATTCTTAAGTTGACCAACTTCATCATCTTAAAGTCAACATTCCAACCTCTCTTTTTAATAATCACACCTAGAAAGCAAGGAATTAATTTTTGATGCAACTATTACACCTGTTTACAATAATATGATAAATTATTTCTTCTTTTTACTCACTCATTGTCCTCCAGCAAAATATCCATTAACTCGGTCAAATTCTTATTTTGGTTCTAACGTATGCCTTCAAGTTTTATTTTCACAATCTTACCTATGACATCTAGTAAACAAAGAATAATTAGAAAATATTAGATTAACTCACTACACCATTATGTACTAATGATCTTTTGATGGGTGAATTTGGTTTAGATATATGTAGATAGGTGCCATTTTTGAAACTTGAATGCTTCTGTCTTTTACTCCCTCTTGAGCTTATGCAGTGTTTTTAATTTTTCAACTGGCTTCTAATTATATAATCAGAGACAAAATCAAAATTAATAAAGGGAGGAAGTGGGAAGTAGAAATGTTATATGTAATTAATTTATATAACCACTTCATTTGGTGTTTTAATTATAGATAATTACTTAATTAATACGCAGGAGATGAATAATTATATTATAATAATGGCAACAGATGAATAGTTATATGACAGCAAATAAATATATATATGAACCTATACATATATGTTGTTTGACTGGTTTATGCACTTTATATAATGTATTAATTATTTATATTATTTATTTATTAATATGTAGTAGATGAAGAGTTTGAAAACTCAATTAATATGAATAATTGGTTGCATATATTTAGGTAATTAATTAAGAAAATACTTGATTAATACTTCATTAAATTTAGTTACATGCATTTGCTGCATGTAGGATAAGAATAGTTGTATTATATTAATGGCAGCAGATGCATATGTATTGTTTGACTGGTTTATGCACTTCATTTGGTGTATTGATTATTTATCAATTATTTATATGTTAATATGTAGGATATGAATAGTTTGACAATTCAATTAATACACATAAAATGAATAGTTGGCTGCATATGTTCAAGTAATTAATTAAGAAAATATTTGATTAATACTTTATTAAAATTAGTTGTTTGACATAGATACAATAAATAAATAATTATATACATTTGTTGTACATAAGAGATGAATATTCACATTGTATCAATGGACATATGCATGTAAATCAAATGAATATGCACTTTATTTGGTGTATTAATTATTTATATATTCAAATGTAGAATAGTCCAACAATTTAATTAATACATAGAAAATGAATAATTTTCTATATATGTTCAGATAATTCATTAAGAAAATATTTGATTAGAAAATATTTAATTAATACTTTATTAAAATTAGTTGTTTGACATATGTACACCAAATAAATAGCTATATATATTTAATGCACATAGGAGATGAATAGTCGCATTATATTAATGAATAGTTATATTAATTATTCCATCTTATTAAGTAGTAATAATATATGGCACTTTATATATTGTAATAATTATTTATATTATTCATTTATTAATATGTAAAAGATGAAGAGTTTGACAACTCAATTAATACGTAGGAGATGAATAGTTAGTTTAGGTAATTAATTAAGAAAATACTTAATTAATACTTCATTAAAATTAGTTATATGCATTTACTACACATATGATATAAATAGTTGCATAGTTTTCTGCATATGTTTAGATAATTAATTAAGAAAATATTTGATTAATATTTTATTAAAATTAGTTGCTTGATAAATGTGCAGCAAATGAATAGTTATATGCATTTAATGCACATAGGAAATGAATAGTTGCATTATATTAATGAATAGTTTTCAAATGTGTAACAATTCAATTAATACACAGGAAATGAATAGTTTTCTACATATGTTCAGATAACTAATTAATAAAATATTTGATTAGAAAATATTTAATTAATACTTTATTAAAATTAGTTGTTCGACATATGTACACCAAATAAATAGTTATATATATTGAATGCACATAGGAGATGAAGTCGCATTATATTAATTATTTCATTTTATTAATTAGCAATAATATATGGCACTTTATATAGTGTATTAATTATTTATATTATTTATTTATTAATATGTAGAAGATGAAGAGTTTGACAACTCAATTAATACGTAGGAGATGAATAGTTGGCTGCATATGTTTAGGTAATTAAATAAGAAAATACTTAATTAATACTTCATTAAAATTAGTTATATGTATTTACTACACATAAGATATAAATAGTTGCATAGTTTTCTGCATATGTTTAGATAATTAATTAAGAAAATATTTTATTAATATTTTATTAAAATTAGGTGTTCGATAAATGTGCAGCAAATAAATAGTTATATGCATTTAATGCACATAAGAGATGAATAGTCACATTATATTAATAAATAGTTATATTAATTATTCCATCTTATTAATTAGCAATAATAATAATTAGCAATAATATATGACAGAAATAATTTATGATTAGTAATAATGAATATAATTTAGGCGGAAAAATTTATTTGTATATTGTCTGCCAGACAACTCCGTTTTTATATATATATAGATATTCTCTCCCCATAAATCCTATCCGATTTCCATCCCCACATCCACTCTCTCTCTCTCTCTCTCTCTCTCTCTCAATCACTTGTTTCAACTATCTCTTAATTTACTTGGCATTACCGGAATATTATTTTAGTTTAAGAGAGGGGAGGAATAGAGTATGGACTATCATTTTTTATTTCGGCTTAACAAAACTTAATATGTTTATCTGAAAGCGAGACTTGAGTGATGGAGTCAAGTCAACACCCATTTTTCTACTCCGTGGTTTCTCCGGCCTCCTTTTTCCATTGCGATTACAGCCTTCATTAATTAAATACATGCCGCACAATATTCGACCAGCAGCCTTCTTAACTCATTCCCGTCCCCAACAATTGTAACCTCTTCGCAGTCCTTTATGCTTCTTCTTATTCGCCGTATAAATTTTCTAAAGACCAAGGTGCGGTCCTTGTAACCACCGACCGTTCGGCCTAGTGGTGGGTAGGGCTGTGCAAAAAATTCGTAATTCGAAAATTTGATCCGGTATTTAAAAAATTCGATCCGAATTTTAGGATATTCGATCCGAGTTTTAAAAACCGGAGCGGATATCCGATCCGGTCAAAATTAAAAATTTTCGGAGCGGATATTCGATCCGATATTTTTTCGGATTATCCAATCCGATTAAAATATCCGATATATAACAAAAATATTTTTAAAAAATAAAATATATAAATATTTTTTGATTAAATAAATTATATATATAATTATTTAACCCGAAAATTATGAATTTATGGACTTTAGATTATTGTTGTATTTACGTTATGGACTTTGGACTATTATTGATTTGTTGTATTTGTTATGGACTTTGGATTTTTAGAATTTATTTTAATTTAATTCTACCAGGTTAAAATATCCACATTTGGATATTTCAGTGCAGATATTTGGATTATTATTGATCTGTTGTATTTGTTATGAAATTTGGATTTTTAGAATTTATTTTAATTTAATTCTAGCAGGTTAAAATATCCAGATTTGGATATTTCAATGCGCATATTTGAATTATTGTTGATTTATTGTATTTGTTATGGACTTTGAATTTTTGAACTTATATTAATTTAATTCTAACAGGTTAAAATATCCACATATGGATATTTCAATACGGATATTTGGATATCGGATATCGGATATCCGAATTTAAATTATCAAATTTTCGGATATCCGGTCATAAACAAGTCTTTTTTGTTGAAAAATAAATATTTTTCGAATAATCGGATATACCGGATATATCCGATATCCGTATCTGATTGTTCGGATATCCGACTATTCGGATATCCGCTATTAATGGATACGGATACGGATATAGGTTATTAAATATCCGATCGGATCGGATATCCGGAAAAAAAATCCGACCGGATACGGATATTCGATTTTGCACAGCCCTAGTGGTGGGGTGTCATCTCTCTGGAACTTCCTCGTGCGGGTCAGGCTCACTCGAGGAATTTCATTGCATGATATGTGCACGAACATTCTCACCGCTCAATTAGATAAATAGTTTAATTCCTTAGGGATACTGAAGTTGTGAAAGACATAATAAATCAGAAGAGGTGGGGGGGGATGAACAAATTATCTGAAAGTTTATATGCGGGGGCATATAAATGCTTGCTCTTCTCGGGTACGTTCAAATTCAGGAAAAACGATGAATGAAATAAATTCAAGAAGAAAAAGTAGAAGAAGAGCACAGCCTGTATATTTATCTACAATTAATTAAAAAAAAAACCTGTATATATAATACTTTTATGTGTATCCGTTGTTTAAATTATTACAGCACTCTTCTTTCTTGACCGATGATTGATGGGAAGGTGGCTGTGCCTCTGCCTCATCTTTTTAGTCGCAATATCCCGGATGCTTTCTACTTTAACAAAATCAACCTTCACAATATGATGGTCGGAAGTCCCTTTCGAAGAGAGGACCGAATACGAACCCGGAATGAACTTGTAAGGTGAGCCTGGTGAAGCCATTATGTAGTCGACCCGAGTTCCGTATTTACACGTGCCTTGAACACCTGATCATGGATACATTGTCAAATCAATCCATTAATTAATCAAGGGCCAGTTTTTTTTTTTTTTTCTCTTTTCCCTTTCATTTCCTAATATATATATATTGATATGCAATGAACGAATGTACAAGAACAGACCGAATGACTAACTAGTTAATAAACACAACACGCATACTTTGGCCCTTGGCGATCATGACGACGGACTCGCACTCTCCTGCAAAGTCTTTCGCATCTATGTACTCCCTCCTCGTCTTCAAAAACCTCAACACCTCTGCCTTTGGTGTTGGTTTTCCTATGTCCTCGTAGTACTAAATCATGCAAAACACCGGAAACCGACCCAGTTATTATGAATTACTAGCATGTATCATCAGTTACAGGCAAATATGTATGCACATCCACTGCGTGTACATTACCGGATAAAGTCCTAACCACCATTTGAAAATGCTCTTTAATTACACACGCACGCGTGTGTGTGTGTGTGTGTGTGTATATATATATATATACCTTAATAATGTCGGTCCATCTCTCTACTGAATAATCGGTTTGATCGAGAGAATTAAGGCCTCCAAGCAAGATATGAGGAGGAGCACGATCATTCGATTGAATAATTGCATTAATCTGCTTCATTCGCCACTCCTCGTCAAGGTGATCGAGGAGGGTACAGTACAAGTTCACCTCCCCCACCTCTGGAACGTCCACCGTCGTCTTCAGCACATTCCTGCAACCATTATCGCATCGTACCATATAGATTGGTTTAGTGTTGTTGTATGTCGTAATCCACATCGTAAATTACAGATCGATAGAATTGATCTTACGGGCCCCGTATGATGGGGATGCCCTCTTATCCTGTACATCTCCTTGCTTTCTGTTTCTAATTTATTGATACCATACGTACTGATAGTTGCCGGTTGGCGTAAAATTGGTCCCCGCCTCCCTCCCCCCTCCCCTAGCTAGCGTGGTCAAGAAATGAATATTTTACCCAAATTGCTATCTAGCGTATGTGGTATTTCTCAAGGACGCACATACTAATGCGTACGATAAGAGTATTAATTTACAGTCATAACGAATTCTGAATTTATTCACAAAATGTAGCTAAAATATATGATAAAATAAAAAGTACGTAGGACGCGTGGGTAGTTAAGGCAGTAGATATATATTAAATCAATCTACCCTTACATGGGGCAAAAACTCGATGCATGCATTTTCCATATATATATATATATATATATATAGAGAGAGAGAGAGAGAGAGAGAGGAACACATAAATATATGTCACGAAATGACAGCTATACGTACCGAATCAAGATCAAGGTCTACCGCTAAAATCACTCACTCACCATCATGCAGTACCTTTCTCTTACATAACACTCGGAATATCTATAATGTCGATTTGGTTGTCTAGTTTTTGGCAGCTTGTTCTCGTAGTCTAGTAGCAAGTAGGAAAACCCAGCTAACTAGCTAGGGATTTTGACTCAATCAAGGTCAACAGGAAATGGTAAAAATATATATATATATATATATATATGTAAAAACAAGGAATCCTAATTCTCTAATATACTAATTAAAAGGGCGATAATTAATTAAATACAGGATGACAAGAGTATGGACTATATTAATTATCCAAGTTGATTCGTGTAACAGGGTCGTGTCATCGTAATCGCCTATCAGTGGCCGGGGGGGGGGTTTATTTTTATCATTCAGAATAATGAAGGCAGGTAATTAATGCGTGCGTAATCTATGACATTCACATGTTAGGTTGCTCCATTCCCACTCAAGTTGAAAACAGTGTACCTAAATCTTCTGCGGTGCGTACACGGTGAGTGTTGTGTGTGTAAATCGTGAGTCCCATAACTACCCCTCCTGTATAGTAAATTTTTTTAGGGCATAATCGTCGTTTGCAAGTTCAACGAACCCAAAATGGCCATTGTGTTGGGAGCGAGCGAGCAATTTTTCCACAAGACTGGGCTCATAACGAGTGCATCAACGCGTGATCCTCTACCTTAACAGCACAAGACTCGTATGCAAAAATTGTTTGTTTCTAGTCGATGAATTCTTGAAAACAAAAACTAGTGGTTAGTCGGCCATTGATAAGGGTATCTGATTCTTTTTTAAAGTATTTGAAGGAACTACTTATCGCTCTAGCTAGCTGAAAAGTGTAGATGACATCAAAACATATCTTATCTTCGATATTAATACTCTCTCTCTCTCTCTCTCTCTCTTTTACTTTTAAAAAAAAATGAACATTTTCTTTCCGAGGAGAATAAACAGGGTTCTTTTATGAGCTCATTCACCATCTTATAAGTTGGTTTATGTAATGTAACTCTCTAACGCAGACCCAATGTACCATGGCCATCAATAAAAAGAGGGAGAAAAAAGGCAGGCTAATCAATTAGAAGTCATCATCGTCATCCAGCTAAAAGTTTTGAATCATTTGATGTATTGTAAAGATAAGATAATGGAATCAAAGGCAACTTTTTTTCTTCCCCCACCCCCCCCCTTCCTTTTCCTACCGGCGGACAGGAACGAACCGATCTTTTTGGTGGAGTGAAATTTCCAATAAGCTTCAAGCTTTAAAATTCCTTAGTGGGAATCAATCAAAAAGGGAGATAGATAGAATAAAGAAAGATAATAAGAAACGGAAATTGGATAAGGAACACGACAACGGAACATAAATCCGGCAAATTAATACAGATAATAATCAAATAGAGAGATAAGAAATGAAGCCAGTGGTTATGAACCTGAAATCTGCATCATTGAAGATCTTCTCAACATGGCAATGCTTAATAGGCCATTTAGATAGTAGAGCATTACCGTACTCAGGTGCCCAACTCTCCGCAAATACATAAAACATGCCCAAACCAGAAGCCAAATCAGACAATGGCTTCATCTCCTTTTCTTCCTCTGCTTTAACATCTTGTAAAGCTATAACATCAGCATCCAATTCCTTCAATACATCTAGCACCGTCCTTTCGTGCTTGTAGTAATTATTAGGAGTACTACTATTATTATTATTACTCATAATACCTCTTCCACCACCATTATCATTATCTTTATCATCATCCTCATCAAACCCATTGTGCTTGTAGTAATTATTAGAAAAATTCACTATTGATCTCAACCCTCCTGCACTGTTCTTCATCTTCTTCCCTTCTATACTTTCCCTATTATTATTGCCATTGCTTTCTAAACCCTCGTCGTCTTTTTCATTAATCTCTAAATCCTCTAATCTTCGGCTTCTTCCTAATGATATCTCATTGTCCGGCAAATTAATCGATACTCGTAACCTCGATCTCGCAAACTTTTCACGCTGCTTATTACTATCTGAGTTGCTGTTCACGGAGGTACAGCGCAGAGGGCTGCTACTCTGTTTCAGTATACCTTTAGGAGGATCATTTACTGACGATGGTTTACTGGTCGTCCTACTAACAATTGACGATCGACGTCGACTGAACTCTCGGATTTCCTCTTCATTGTTGTCGCTATCGTTGTTCGGTATTGCTGGCTGTGAGACTGCGGGTGCCATAGAGAACAAGGCAGCATTAAATGTAGCCACGCGAATCGGCCTACTCAAGGACGAATTATGAATCGTGTTTATACGACCGCAACCACCACCTTTTATCGTCTCTCCGTTTGGATAAATGGCTACCGGCTCGATACCGAGTGCCTTGTCTGCCGGACATCTATCGTCGTCGTCGTCGTTATACCCGTTTGAGCTTGGCTCGGACTGGCTTTGATTGTGGTAAATCGCCTTCGGCCGCCGTAGCCTAGAACAGAAACGGCGGAGTTTCGCGCTCAGAAAATTTAGCATTTGGATGATATTTTGGCTCCGCGATGATCTGCTTGCTGGTGGTGAAATTGAGGAATTTCGGGGGTATTTAATCGGAGGTGAGGATTTTTTTTTTTTTTTCTGAGATGGGAATATGTTTTCTATATCCGTGTAAGGTGGTGAACGATTACGAAGATAGTGGTATTTTCCGTTTGAATGTCAAACCGGAGAGAAACAGATGCTTTTAATTAACTGCTCTATTGTTCTCTAGTGGAGTGAGGGGAAGCGAGGCTGGGTGAGGGGTAGAAGGAAGGGAAAAAAGAGTGTGGGCGAAGTTGGGTGTTTGGCTGCGTGCGCATTTGATTGTCATTGGTCGCTAATGAATAGCCAGTACATTACAGCAAATCTGGTTTGGACTTTAATACCATGGTTTTGAATATTGCGTCGGGGAAATGATAGGAATAGAAAAGAGGGAGCGGAGCAGTCTAACTACTCGCATATTTTAGTTTCTCAAAATCAGGGGAAATGGATGGCAGGAGAGCGAGTGAGTGGGAGAAAAAACTTGGCTGGACTCCTCCGAAAGAAGGGGTCACGTGGTGACCAATGTGGAGTTGGTGAACAGACTTTAGAATGGAAGTTTATTATTTTTTGCCTTTCAAAGCTCACTCTTGAAACTTTTGGACATCACGTTACTAAAACGATTTCATTGTATGGCCCGCCTTATTGCGTTAGCGAATAAGTCTTTCTCTTAAAGAAATACTTAAGCTTAAAATTGAAATTTTTTTGGGAATGAATTACGATTTTAGCACTGACAACAAAATGGCAAATGTGGTAGCAATTTTGGGGTTATTTTTATGCATACTATTTTCTATGACTAAAACTACTAATATCAAGTAACATATGTACATGTTATATGGTTCGGTGACGACAGACCTAAATATTTTATTGTCACTTACTTAGACAAGACTCTTCTTGTAAAGTTTTGTGTGTCACTTGTTTAGACACAACCCTTATGTGAGATTAAATTTACCTAACTCGAATTAATCACCATATGAGAATGCGAGTAGTATGGAACACAAGAGAATTATAAATAAGGAAGATTTATATTACAAGATAGTGTACAAAGGTAGAAAGTTTATAAGACTTAAAACTTCTTAGATGATGGGAGTTAATGGAATGCATATTTATTTATAGTTAAGGTTCCTTAACCCCTTTTGCTAAAGGGGATGTTATAAAATTTTCACACAATATAATATATGTCTAGATATTTTTCTTCTCGACCATTCTACCAATCTTCCCTACTTAGGAGTGTAGGACATTCCCTTGAAATATCTCTCATGTACAATAGTGCTATAAAACATTCCACTTCCTTCATCTTTATTCTTCAATACTCTACAATATTCTAGTTCATTTCTTACTCCTTTAAGATCCCCTAAAACCTTCTAGAACTCACTATAAAATTCTAGAATGTACTAAACCTCTCTAATACTTTCCTGTCAAATTGATTGCCCTTGTTGCATCTAACTTAGCCTTGATCTATCCCGTACGGCCCAAAGTTGTCACTTCGTGACACTCTCTCCCATATAAAGTTGTAATGCTCGTGTTGTGGGTCTTCACCTCTTTGCTTTGTTCTCCCTTGTCTTTTCTTCATGTAACCTCCCTGAGGTAGAGGTTGTGTCTTCCATGATCCTAGGACTATCCCGACTCTATGCACTCCCTTTGAGTTACATCCCACCCTTTAGATGGTGTTGAGATTCAATAATGGATTTCTTCATTTCATGTTTGAGTCCTAAAGGAGCTCCATCATGCATTATTCCTCTCCATCAAATATGCATAGGGTCCAATCCCTAGGCACCAAAAACGCTCTAGTGGTGTTGAAGAATTCTTGGCTCAATATTGCAGGATAATCATCCATATCTATCACCATGAAGTCCGTATTCTTCTTACCAACACCTCCAATTTTAATGGGCACATCCTGGGTGATCCCATGTGTTTATTGTCGGCTTGAGTTCACTGCATTGATGCTAGACATATTCCCCTCAATTATTAACTTGAGGTTCTGAGCTAACCCCAAAGACATGAAGTTATCGGCCACCCCTATATCTACTAGTGCCACAGTTGGTTAGCCACAAATATCCATATCCACATAAGCTATCATTTCACCTTGTTTTCCTTAAGGAACCGATTGAGTTGTGTACAAGTGTTGCATGGCTCCCATGAGTCGTGGCTCCTCATCTTTAGACTTGTTATGTTCCTTAGTCCTCTTGCATAGTAAGTTGTGAGATTTCCTCTTTGTGGGTAATCCCTAGCCCAATGTGGGTTTCTACATAGGAAATAAATTGAGTTCCTTTGGCTAATTCCTTCACTAGTAACCTATTTCCCCTTATCCTTCTATTGGTGTCGGCCATAGTCACCACCTAACCTTTTGTCTTGATAAGAATCTCAGGGACCCTTTGAAGAGCTTTACCCTCATTATTACATTGATATAGCTTTTCCACCTTTCCTCTTGTCTCTCCATGGACCCTCTTGGATAAGAGTAAGGTTCAAAAATGATTATTCCACAAGCATAGTATCATCAACGCTTGTAACACTGCGCCTTTTGATTTAACCCAAACCTTATATTGGAGTCCCATTATAAAGTTGAATGCTTGGTACTAACTTTAGTGCCACAAACTCCATTATATAGTTCCCCACTGAACCAATCTGTTGAGTTTGCACATATTTACCAAGGATAAGAACTCCATATTTCTTGGGTAAAATTGTTTCTCAATTTCCTACTTAAACTCTACCCAAGTGGTGATGGTAGTTTGTCCCAACTCCATATCATTAAACTTATTTTGCCACCAAACCATAGCAGTATTAACAATGAAAATAGAGGTGGTGCATACCTTTTCTCTTTCATTATTAATCCTTGAGTTCTCAAGGAAATTTTCCATGTGAAAAAAAGGAATTTTTCAAGTACCTTACCATAGCGTATGCATGGAAAAGGTATGAATCTTGGTTTATCCACCACCTTAGGAGCTTATGTGATGGTCCCTCATGCTGCACTTCTCTTATATTGGGTGATTTCCTCTTACATGGAATCAAATTCGTTAGATAGCGCTTTCACCGTAGCTTCTAACTCTCCCATATTTTGGTAAATGACATCCTTAAAAAGGATCATACCTTCATTCACCACCTTTGTGTTATCCTCCATCATCATCACCACGATGTCCCGAGTAGCCTCAAAGGCTCCACTTAGCTTGGTTTTAGTATTCACCACTTCATCAAGGTCTTCCTTTCGATCATTAATGTCTCATATCATTCTTCTACCTTTACCAACCTAGCATCTAACCTAGTGAAGATAGCCTTAGATTTCCTATAACTTCTCTTCTTTACATGTGTATCCATCATAATGTTGATATGGTGTGTTCAAATTTCCATATTACTCTTCTTAAAATGTTATCCCCTATAGCGAACTTCCTCGTTGTGTGGCTCCCTCAAATCGGCTTTGATACCAACTGTAATGGCCTGATTATTCTCATAGAGTCCTATGTGACACTTGCTTAAACATAATATTTAATATCCTAAATCTTTTTACCTAACCTTAATCCTAAATAATTAATATCTTAACCTAATCATAATCGTAATTTTGAGTCATTAATGTCATTAAACTAATCCTAACTCTGAATGATTAATAAATTAATTTAACCCTATTTTTGTAATCTTGTACATAATTTTAATCCTAATCCTACAATTATTTTTTCCCTTTTTTCTTTTCCTCTCATTTGTCTCTTCTTTTTTCCATTTTCCTTTTCTTTCTCTTCTCTTTTATCTCGATCGATCCTTTCCTCTTCTAGCCTTTACACCCTTCCCTTCATGGCCTCCTATCCTTTTCCTTTCCCTTTCCATACTTTTCTACTCTTACCCCTCTACCAATTCCCTCCACCATCAACCACGCTATAACACCCCCAAAATTAACTACTGAAATATTTTGTTTTCTTTAAAAATTAGTGGAAGCAAAAGCCGTAAATTTTAGGGTTGTTACCGCCACACTTAGTACCAGATTGATTTTCTCCCACCGTTCCAGTACTAAGTGCTAAGGCTAAAAAGAATCAAAATACAATTTACTCATTTCAGACTTTATTTAAATCAAAGTAGTACATTAAACTCTTTACAAGAATAAAATCCACTAATAGTGGTTAAAAAAATAAATATTAATTTAAATAAGGAAATAAAGTTGAAAGAGAAACCCTAAAAAAATTCCTAGATAATCCTTACGCTCTTACTCGATATGAGCTCGAATAGCACCTGCAAGGGATACTGCCCATTGAATAGGTAGGGGTCATAAATGGAACCCTTCAATACTATGGTATTGAGTAAACCTTTATACCAAACTAAAAGGCAAGGCCTAAATGTAACATATAATACATAATGATATACAACAATAACATGCGCGGGCACAGAGATAACCATAAGCAACTTAATAGTTAACACATAATGCAATGCCTCATACAATAAAAAATGTGTAGTACAAGGTCCATTCACTTAGCAATGCCATCACATACCCCGAGAGAGATAGGCATCAAGGTTGAAATTATATTATAATAATATATCATGAGGATGAAAGTAACATTTTTGGTCTTAAGCCATTAAATGAATACCATTCAATATCACATCTTGAATTGTATCCATGTGAGTCATTAGTGTCTTCCCATAATTTATTAACATCTAACGTTCAATTTTTTGAGCTTAGAATCCCCCACTATTATAGCCGGTGGGTTGTTTCACATATACATCTTCCAGGGAAAAGCGCTCCTAGGCTACTATTATAACCGGTGGACTAGTACACATATACATCTTTCAAGGCAAGGCGCTCCTTGGCCACTATTATAACCGGTGGATCGGTACATATATACATCTTCTAAGGCAAAGCACTACTAGGCTCCTATTATAACCGGTGGACTGGTACACATATATATCTTCCACAACAAGGTGCTCCTGGGCCACTATTATAACTTGTGGACTAGTACACGTATACATCTTTTAGGGCAAAACGTTCTTAGGCCACTATCATAATCGATGGACTAGTACACATATACATCTTCTAGGGCAAGGCACTCTTAGGCCACTATTATAACCGATGGATCGGTACACATTTACATCTTCCAAGGCAAAGTACTTCTGAGCCACTATTATAACTGGTGGACTGGTACACATATACATCTTCCAAGGCAAATTGCTCCTAGGCCATTATAACCTGTGGACTGGTACACATGATATATTCCATCTGGGTTCGGCTCAATAATCTTTCTATTTACATGATTAGTGTTTTTCATTTAATTATCACAGAATACATTTATTTAACTCGAGGAAAAAATCAAGAACCCAGATATCCAAAGGTATATCGGTCATACTAGCGCATGCAAGCAATAAAGTACCCTTCAACCATCAACCCAGGGACGCAAAGGTATCCTGGTCTCACTGTGCACAAGGACACACAATACCCTATTGATGAAGACACTTAATTCATAAGTATGCATAACCCCTAAATAGGTTCATAGAGCTAGATAGAGTATGATGTAGGTCCTGGCTGGGTTACTAAGGCACACTAGCAAATAATAAAATAATTATGGGCTGAACCACATATGTAGGGAACTTGATCATTGGGGATGCATACTAGCATTGATAGGAACTCACTCTCAATTTCTTGGAGAGTAAAACTCTACAATGGGAAAGTTCACTATTCATAAAAGAGAGAGCAAGGGGTAGTTATAATCAAAACCTCTCTTGGTTTGATATTAAAATCCTATCCCACCTTAGCTACATTGGACTTGGGCTTTTAATCAAATTAAATCCACCTTAGGTATAATCCTATTAATACCATCTTGGGTTTAAAGAGATATTAGCCATATTAATATCTTATTTTATCCAATTTATAGTCGTTTATGATCAAGTTCGATAACCGTGTGACCATGAAGGTTCATGTAATGTTGGTAATGGATCGAAACTCCTTTCAGACCCACAAAGTATAAGAGGTCCCTATTAAGACATTGTGACCACCTAAATTATGTGAATTTCATAAGATCGAAACAACCTATTATAACATGCATATTTATCCTTTTTTCACACGATATTTAGATTGAATAAAAGGTATTGATCATGTTATCCTTGCTTTGTTCAATCACACTCTTTCTCGATCGCCAATTAAGACTAACCTTAAATAAATGACACCTCATTTGCACATGACCATACTAGCATTAGTCATACTTGTTGAGGGGAATAAAGATATCTCTCTCATGTTATGAGAGGAATAAATCCCATCTTGATCATCTGTACGCCTTTATATGATTCACACCATGTTTGATCATTACCTTTATGATCACTCTTAATAAGGGTAACATTTGGTAAAGTAAAACTCATGATAATCATCATACCGATAGATACAAAGATCTCAAGTTTTCTAGATGATATACTATTTGGAAAACACTGATGACATTTTACGCAATATTTAATGTAGTATCATCTTATTGGGTCGATCCAATACCATATTCTGTAACATGTATCTATATTATTAATATGATATCTCATATCAATGATCAATGGAACATAATCATCAACTAATAAAATTACTTATCTTATGATCATTAATATCCCTTAATTAGATGATACTAAACTAAGGAAAGTTATCAAATAATAATATTTTTATTATTTAGTAGATTTCCACAATCTGGTCACATACATTTGAATGGATAACAAAATTTGAATAAATAACATCAAAAAATATTTTTATTAATAAACAAGATCACTAAATATGTGATTTCAAATCATCAATTATGATTGGTTTTAGGGCAAATTTCCAACACTGATCTCTACGTTCAACTCTTGTGCTAAATGGTTAACCCCCTAGTAGTTGTAAATTGGAAGCTCTGGAAGTTGATATTGTTGGAATATTTCCATTAAGCTCTTATTTCTCCTTAATTGTTTCAATTGGTAAATATTTCATATTTTGAGACTTCTCTTTCCACATATTTATATGGCCCTAGGTACCTAAGAATCTAGTTCTGCAATGGTGTGTATCTTATCTAATTCTATCACAAAGTGTGTAGTATTTAGGTCTCCACTCATACACAACACATTGTTTTAGTTCCCCATCGTTTGGTATTAGAATAATAATTCATTCTTGCAATTGATTACTAATAACAATTTTAACAAGGAGTCTGGGGTATGAGTGTAATACTCCAAAATTTTAGAACCTAAATTTAATAATTAATCCTTATTTGGGATAATTAAATATTTTGTTACTATTAAATTAATAATTTTGTTGACTTTAGACGTATAAAAATTGATGTGATAATTGAATAATTAAAATAAATATTTTATTATTTTACCATACTCTTTTTATTTAAATAAATTTTCAAACCTACATTTTACTAAAATTACCCTCTTAAATTAATATCTTAAATTTTAAGTAAATTAAATTATTAAAATAATTTACCCATCTAATTAATTAAATACCCTACTTTCAAAAAATCATTTTGCCTTAATTTTTCTTTTATCTTTTCCCTTTTCCCTTTTTTCCTTCTCCTTATTCCTTTTTCCTCCTCTCTTCCCTTTTGGGCTGCCTTAGACCACCTTCCTTCATTCCCTCCCTTCTTGCATGTCCAGCCCACGTTCCCCATTCTTCTTCATTTTTTTCTTTTCCTTCATTTTTCTCTCGGCTGGACTAGTGTAATACTCCAAAATCCTAATTTAAAAAATTATAATAAATAGAAATTTATTAGGAAAATTAAAATATATTATTTTATTAAAATAAGGGGCGTATTTAAGACAAAAAAGAGGAAAATAATAAAGAATTTAATTGGGAAATATTAGAGTATTTTGCTAGTTAAAAATTGAATTTGGGAAAAATTACTCAAAATATCCTAAATTATTATAAAAAGGAATTTAATTATTATTTTACTAATTTTTAATATTTTTAAATATTCAAAAATACTAAAATATCCTTAACACCCTAACCAACCTGTTTTTTCTTTTTCTTTTTTCCTTTTTCCCTTTTTCCTTCCTTTTTTCCTTTTTCTTCCTTCTCCTTTTTCTTTTTCTCCTCTCCCCAGATTAGGCCATCCCCTCCCACGCAACCCAACTCTCCCTCCCTGTATTCTCTCCCCTACATGGCCCAACCCGCATTTGTTTTTTTTTCTCCTCCCTCACCCATCATTTCTCTCCCTCCTTTTCTTTCCTTTTCTTTTCCCCAAGACTGGCCAGCTCAACCCTTTCTTCTTCCTCCTTCCTTCTCCCTATCCTCACATTGGAGGTCGGCCTACAACTCTACCGTCGTCCTCCCCTCTACCATTGTACCGCGAACCTGCACCTCTCCCTTCTCTCTCCCGTCTTTTTCCTTTCCCTTTCAAGCCCCAACCTACCCTATACCTCTTTCCTCGCGTGCCTCTTCCCCTTTCCTTTCTCTCCCTTATCAACTGCACCTTGCAATTTTATAGGCTTGTACCCGTATGCCATAACCGGCCCGCGAGCCTTGCCTCACCTGCCCTATTATCCTCTTCCCCCTTTGTTTTATCCTCCCTCTGTTGGCCTATAAATACCCCCTATTGATCCTATTTGGCCTTCTTTACCCTACTAGATTTTCCTATGTATTTGCACCACCACCACTTCAGACATAGCCTCGGTCGGCACCTTACAACACCGCCACCTGAAACACCATCCAAACCCTTCCTTGCATTACCCTCCACCAAACCAAGCCTCTCACCACCTCTGGTTCCCCCTACATAAGCCACCCCAATTGTGTACAGTTGGCTACTCAACTTGCCCCTTTACACCCATTGCTACTCCTCTTGTCTCCATGCGCCGCCTACTCCACTGCAATCACCACCTTTCCTGCCATCTAATCCACCCAACAAAGCCTCCCCTACCTTTCCTTCTCTCTTTCTCCCTCTCCTTAATCCTTCTTCCTTCTCCAATACCCTCGGCCGCCACAACCGCCACCACCTGCACTGCTACCCTTACTGCACCATCACCACTACTCCAACCCTCTCAGCCTAGAGAGTCCATCACCACCACAACCACCATCTCACACTCTCTCTTCCAGCCCTAAAAGACCACCTTCTCTAAACTACCACTTCCACCGCTGTCGCCGCTGCCTTATTAGGTTGTGCCCTAACCCTTCTTAGCCTTTAGGTATAATCTATTTAGTGTAATTATTATTTTAAACTCATTATTATTATTATCACCGTCGTCGTCATCATCATCATTATCATCATTACTATTAGTATTATCGTTATCCTTATCATTATTATTATTATTATTATCATCATCATTATCATTATCATTATCATTACTATTACTATTATTATTATTAAAATTATTATCATTATTACTGCTAATATTGTTTATAATATCTTATCATAGACTAATATAACTACCTAAACCTATATCAGCTAATAATAACATGATTAACCATTTTAAGGGTAATATCCTTATTTTTACTACTAAAGCTACTACTACTATTATTATTATTATCTCTAATACTAGGCTATAATAAAGGTAAGTAGGAAATAATGAGAATGTTAATAAGAGGGAGGTTAACCCTAGTATTTCCCCTCTTATAGGTGAACCAATTCTGACCTCTAAGGAGGCGTAAGAGTATGTTTCAAGCCTGGTATCGTTTTAGGTAAGGATGTGGTTAAGGCCTAATATGTATATTATGTGCTTGGCATGTTATGTGTGAGGATATATTTGTGTACCTTATGTGATTAAGACTACTTAGTTGTAGCACATGGCGGGGCTAAAGTAAGTGTATGTGTTCTCCTTATGGCATGTGTAAAATGATAATGTATATTATGCTTTGTGGTGCTTATGTGATATGGCCCTTTAGGACATACATGCTAGGAGGTTTTAAAAGATATGGTGTGGGGATGAAAATATGAAAGGGGTAAAGGAAATGAGTTGACTAGAAGGAAGTAAGAATGACCTAAGTATGTCATGACTTATGGGTGGACAAATAAAATGATAAAGTGAATAAAATAACAGAGTGAAATGAATCTTATATGAGGAGTCTAGGGTTTGTATGGGATGGATGGTCTTTGCATAAGGATGATCCTTATGTGGGAAAAGTTAACTTGAGGTTTAAATAAGGTAAGGGAAGAGTTGTTGGGGGTGATTGGAGTCCATGGGTGAAAAATAGTACGTAGGTTGGTATAAGGGTGCATGAGAAACTTAGCTAGGGTTTGAGAAGAAAACCCTAAGTGGAGGAGATTATGAAAGGGAGAAATAATGAAGAGGATTAAAGTGTGGGATAAGAGTAGAATAATGTCACATGGAGGGTGAATATGTGTCATATGGAAGAGGGAGTGGTAAGTGAGAGTGATGGAGGGATATTGTATGAGGAAAGAAAGGTGCTAGAGTTTTAGGGATAGCCAACTAGGGTTTCATGGCCACATGTGCAAAATGGGAAGTAAAGCGGGATGCTTGGGGACGGAGCGAGTGAGGTGATGAGTTAGGGGCAAAGAAATCATAGGTTGTGTAAGATAGAGGAAGGTTGGGCCATATAGGCTAAAGTAGGGTTTTTCGGAAAAATCCTAGAGAGCGATTGTAATATAACTTAGAGATATGGGAATGTGGGCCTTGACCCACACATATAGGAGTTGGGCATTCATGGTAAGCAAAGAGAAGGGGGAAAGGATGTATGGACATATTACGAGGTGTAGAAGTCCCAAGATATGGGATGGACCCTTTTAGGAGGATAAGAGTAGACGGATTGTGTGAGCAGGTAGTCTAAAGGACATACATGTCTAAGGTGAAAACATCTATTGAATAAAACACAGATAAGACACTAATCATTTAAAGTGGAAGATTATTGAACCGGATCCAAACGATCCACTGGCATAATAGTGGCTAGGTGCACGGTGCCCTAGAGACCAATCTATCGGCGAATAATAGTGGTTAGGAACGTTCTGTCATGTATGTTTTCAAACCACTGGCTATAATAGTGGGGGATCCCGAGCTCAATAAACTAAACCTTAAGTTATGATAAGACATAGAAAAGATACTAATTACTTACAATGAAACACCATGAGAGTCGAGGCCAGATCAATCCACCGGCATAATAGTGGTCAATAGCACTCTACCCTAGAAACCGATCCACCGGAGAATAATAGTGGTCAGGAGCAATCTTCTCTGTATGTTTTTGATCAACTGGCTATAATAGTGGGGTTCCCATACTCACATGGACTTATAAAGATCATGGTGTGAAATAGAAATATTGATTAGAGATCTAATGATTAAGTTAACTGGACTGAATCACGGCTTTTACTATCTGCCTTTCATATATGGTGTATCTAGATAGAATATATAGTTACCTACTTGTGTTATCTGTATTCTGTGTATGGCCTTAACTACACGGTTACCTTATTTAATATGTAGCGTACTGATTACTTGTTTAATGGGTGCTGCTCATTTCTACTAGTAGAGGTCCCTTTTGAGTTTGTGTAGGTAGGAGACGCCATTTTTTTAATACTTATGACACATATAAGGCATATGGCAAGGCTGAGTGTTGACCTTTCGGGACTTGGCATGGGGCCTAAGAGCGATGTAGATTGACCGGTCTCTTCTTACTTCCACCTTTGCTTTATTGTGTTGTATCATTTTATCCCCTCCAAGGCTTTGATTATATAACCATTTTTCAGTTGTATTGACTGCTAAGCATGCACTCTAATTTTCTCTTTATGAGTATTTCAAATTTCTACATTTCTCAGCCTTAAGTGTGTTTAATGACTTGTAAAATTATCCTTAGCCTTGTGGTTGGTGTAAGAACGCCTAGGGGCCGGGCTTTGCACTAATTATGGTGGTAGCACCCTCGTTCTTGTGTTTGGTTTAATTAGATGAAAATTTTCTTCTATGATTTTTGGGGGTATTACAACTAGCCCAGCAGCTACTCCCCTCCCCTCTCCCTCATGTGGGCCAGTCCGCCCTTCTTCTTTTTTTCTTTTCTTCTTCCCCCGCCTGACCAACCAACCCCCTTCTTTCTTTTTCTTCTTCTTCTTCTTCCTCTCCTGCATGTTGTCGACCATGCTTGCCTGCACTTGCACCTGTGCCTACACTGGCCAGCCTACCTTCTCCCTCTCTGCCCTGTCCCTTTCCTTTCCATTTCAAGCTCTGACCTCCCCTGCTCATATGCTCCCTCTCCGTTGCCTTTTCTTTCCCCTCCCACCTATAGGACTATACCCTACAGCCCCTATGCTAGCTACCACTACCGACCGGTAGCCGCCTACCCTCCCACTCCCTTGTCCTCTTCTCCACTTGTCATCTATAAAAGCCCCCCGTTTTCCTTCTTTCCCTTCTTTTCCCTCTACCCAGCATCCCCTGAAACCATCCTTCGCCGCCCCTTCAAATGTAGCCCAGTTGCTGCTGCACCTCACCGCCATCCAAACCTCCATCCACCCTCTTCCTTTCATTATCCTCCACCAAACGAGACCCCTCCCCACCTCTAACTCCCCCTGCTCTGCCCTCCCTACTCGTGCAAAGTGGGCATCTTGAGCTGCCCTTTACACCTTGTCGCCTCCCCTTGTGCTGCCTCCTCTACCTCCCTCTTTGCCCAAAAAACCTTCCCCTACCTCCCCATACCTTCCCTTTCCTTTTTCTCCCCCTCCTTTCCTCTCCTCCAGATTTGAACACACCACCAACACCACCTACACCGCTACCGTGGCGAACTACCACCACCACTACAACACCCTCTGATCCAGGAACCCTGCTACCTCACAACCACCACCTCCCTTCCCATTTTTCAAACCCCAAAATTGTGTCTTTCTAAATCGCCACCACCTCCACCGCCTTGTGTCGTTGCAGCCGCCACCTCTAACCTTGGTTGTGTCCTAACCCTTATTTTTACTTAAGTGTAATTTATTTTGTATAATTGTCATTATTAGTCTTACTATTATTACTATCATCATCATCATCATCATTATTAATCTTAGTATTGTTATTATTAGCATTACTATTATTGTTGGTATCATTACTATTACTAATCTTATTATTATTATTATTATTATTATTATTATTATTATTATTATTATTATTATCATTACCATTATTAGTCCTTTACTAATAATTAGTTAGAGGTTAGTAAAAGAAAAAGGAGTAAGACCGAAGTTAATAGCAGTGTTCCATTCTTATAGGTGAACCAAATCCATCCCTTGAGAAGGTATAGGATTCATGCTCTAAGCTCGGTGTTCTTTTAGGTAAGGATGTGGTTAAGGATAAATTGTATGTTTATGTGTTCTTGAGTGTTTTGGATATGTGCTATATTATATGTGAGTATGGACTAAACACTTGTAGTGCAGCTTGTTATGCATAGAGATAAGATAAGTGATGTATGTGTTATGATATGTATAATATGGGCGACATGACTTGTATTTTGTGATATACCCTTATGTATAGTTGCCCTAATATGTTGTATGCTAGGATCCCTTAGGGTATGATGAGGTTGGGGGAGATAAAAGAAATAAAGAGGATGGAGTGATTAGGAAGAAGTGAAAAAAAATTGAAAAGGCCTAAGTACCTTATGATTCATGGATGATAAAATAAAAGGATAATAGAAATAAAATGAAAAGTCAGAGTAAATTTTGTATGGGAAGTGTAAGGCTTTCATGGGGGTAACGTTTACGTGGGAAAATGTGATTTAAGGGTTAAGCATGGAGAGGGAAGAATATTTTGGGTGATTGGAGTCCGTGGCTAAAAAAATAGTATGCGAGTTGGTAGAAGTGTGCATCAAAGGCTTAACAAGGGTTGTAAGAAAAACCCTAAGTGTGGGAAGGGTGTGGAGAGGTTGATGGTGAGTGGATGGAGTAAGGATTGAGACTAGTAGGGTGTCTTATGAAGAGGGATGAGTTAAATGGAAAAAGGGTGGAGTGTGTGGATGAAGGGATGGTGTAAAAGAAAGGAGAAGTACTAGGGTTTTGGGGTGGCCAACTAGGGTTTCACTATCACATGTGAAGGACGGTAAGAAAGGTTATGATGTTTAGGTTTATTTTGAGTGGTGTGATGGGTTGGTACAAGGGGGCATGGGCCATGTATGATAAGGAGAGGTTGGGACACATAGGTCAGGTTAGGGTTTCTAGGAAAAACCCTAGAGGGCGATGGTGGGATAAAATGGAGATATGGGAAATGGGGCCTTGATCTACGTACGTGGGAGTTTGGGTTATCATGGTGAGTAAAGGTAAGGTAAGTAAGAAGTCTTGGAGTCCTAGGGTGCGTAGAGGTCTCAAGTGACGAGATGCGACTATTTAGGGGAAACTAGAGTGAAAGGGTGAGTGTGGAAGGTCTAGTGGGGAATGTATGTCTAATAAGAGGGTATTTTTTGAATAAGACAATAACTATTTAAAGTGAAAGATTATTGACTGGGCCCAAACAATTCCATCGGCAAAAATAGTGGCCAGGTGCATTGCGTCGTGGAGACCAATCCATCGACAAATAATAGTGGCTAGGTGCGTCCTGCCTGAGGTGTTTCCATTCCACCAACTATAATAGTGGGGGGGGGTCCTGAGCTTGGTAAACCAAACCTTAAATTATAAAAATTCATGGGAAAAATATTAAACACTTATAGTGGAACACCATAAGAGTCGAGGGAAGACTATTCCATAGGTATAATAGTGGCGAGGAGTATCTTGCCTTGTAGATTGATCTACTGGCAAATAATAGTGGCTAGGAGTGTCCTATCCTGGGTGTTTCTGATCCATCGGCTATAATAGTAGGCTTCCCGTACTAGCATGAACCTAAATTGAGAGTTATGTTAAAATGAAATTAATGGCCTGAATTCTAATGCTTATGATTAACTGGACTGACTCATTGTATGCATTATCTGCCATCTATGTTATAAGGTATTGGTTGTATGGTTACCTTACTTAGTACATAGCATGTTGATCACCCTTTTTATACGTGCCGCTCATTCTCACGAGTAATGACCCCTCCTGAGTTTGTGCAGGTAGAAGATGATGCCTATGATGACTTTAACGCCTACGATACTTTGGGCGGGACCGAGTGATGACCTATTATACCTATCATGGGGTATGAGAGGGTGTTGTTTAGACTTGCCTTTACCTGACTTTCTTATCATTATACTCACCGTTTTATTTCCCCCATAGGGGTGTTATTGTACTCGCTTTTTATTTTTGTGCCAACTTTGACATTTGCGCACTCTGTTTTATTTATAAAATATTGGAACTATTGTGGTTTTATTTATTACTTATAGTATTACTGTTAAATTTTCTAACCTTGTGGTTGGCATGAGATTGGCTGGGGTTCAATCTTATGTTGATCACGGCTTTAGCACCTCCTATTTTAGTACATGATTTTCTGTATAAACGAAAATTTTCAACTATGAATTTTGGGGGTATTTTAATGACACACTTCCTCTAGAAGTTGTAACAAAATTGACACAAATTGATCATCCCAACAAGCTCTTAATACAATTCAAATTATCAATATACCATAACTGTATCGACAACCCTGGTAACATCATTCAAAGTGACATTATCCTCCATTCATTATTCAAACGATTGCCCAGCTTCATAACAACATAGTTCATATCTGAAAACTCTAGTAAGTAAAAAATTTTGTGTATCATTTAATCTACACTTTAATATTCCTTAATATGTGTAATAAAAAAATTATAGTTATCTGTTATGAAATGGAACAAATTATATATATTAATAAACTTTTAGGTAACAACTCTCTAACATTACTATATGTAATTACAATATCAATTAATTCTTATTGTCATACTTTACTGGACATATTGCCCATTAACAACATCCTAATAATACCTTAATATATATATATATATACACCAACTCAGCACTACATTTACACATACACATTATTAATACTCTTCCTTATTGTTAGTTACTGACATAGCGAAATAGATTTTCAATTTTTATTGTAATATATTACATAATAATACATTCCACTTTCAAGCAACAACTCTCTAACATTAATTAATATATGAAATTACAGTACCAATCAATTCTTCCAGTCATATTCTACTAGGCATTTTGCCCATTAACAACATCCTAATAATACCTTTATGTATACATACTATTCACATTCACACATACGCATTACTTTTTTTTTCTCATTGTTAATTATTAACACAATGCATACATTTTTCCAGCATTTATAATAATAATAATAATAATAATAATAATAATAATAATAATAATAATAATAATAAATTCTAAAGTTTATTGTCACTTTCCATATTATCTCTTTAGGATATACAATACATATATTATGCGCATTAGTACCAGAAATGGTATAAATTGAATTAGATGTAGACTATTTTTGTCCAAGCCCAAACACAATGATCATGGAAATGTCTAACAAACTAAAAGAAAACCTTCTACCAAGTAGCCAAAAATGGCATTTATTTATACCTTACTCAATAACTACATCATTCAAAAAAGGGTAAAACAATTAATGTACAAGTCATCCATTCTTAACTTCTTATGAAGTTCTTAGCAACAACAAGAGAGTCTATACATCTAGAGTAGACAGTGTTGCCCATGATGACAAGGTAATAGATTCATTGGTCTATCAATATGAGTCGAGTACATTTTTGTTAATTCAAATTCATAAATTTCCTAATATGCAGGGTATACACATCCATATTGACATCTAAATACCATACATCATATAATATAATGGAGACTTTGTTGAGGACCATATATACCTCAATTTTATTTTATTTTATCTCAATTTAAATAGGTTGGAGTATAAGACTATTACTCATGGATATGTGATAAATTTCAACCGTATCATAAGAGTGTCAGAATTGGAGGATGAAAGTTTTCCAAGAAATATTTTCTATTTTAAATCACACTCAGATTGTTTGGATGTTCATAAATTTGAGCATAAAATTTTAATTGGTAATATACTTAACACTTTTAGTTAATCAAATAATCAAATATATGATAATTTGACTATCCTAACAAGAGTACATATATAATTAGGCAACAACATAAGGAAAGGAGGTTAGAGCAAAAATCGAACAAAACTAGCTTGGTGGTGACTCGACTTGGTGATCATATTATAAAGATAAATATTTTAGAAGAGACACATATTCAATCACACCATTATATTTACGATTTCCTTGAAAATTTAATAGAAGACAATTCCCACTAATTATATGTTATTCTATGATTATCAATAAAAGCTAATGACAATCACTTTCTGATGTTAGGATATTTCTTAAGAAATATATTTACAAACTTAGCCAAATATATCTTATTGTAAGAAATGATTTAGCAAAGTTTGAGACAACATATTTTTCAAAAATTGTTGGTTTTAGAAAATTTGCTACATGTGAAGTATATATGCTATATTCGATGATGTTGCTTTGTTCACTAGTTTTAATGTGCATGTAGTTAAAGTAGCCTTAGTAATTTATTTGAAAGCTACCATATAAGAAATTGGATAATATGTTTCTTCATGTAAAAATTATTTTTCATATGTAATGATTGCGTAAAAAACATTTTTAATTTGTAATGATGACGAGACATTGACAAACCAAAAATGTGATAATTTGTAATAATTAAAATGATTATAAAGTAAGATTATGTTTAATATCATACCGAAGGAGAACAGACATCGTACAAAACAAATAACATCAGCAATCATGCATAAAACTAATTTTGGAATAAAAGGCAAAAACGCAGCGCTGACCAGAAGACGCGGGTTATTTGCCGATGTCAGGTCTGGAGAAAAGGAAGCGCCGCGAATTTTCTTCCAGACTTCAAATCCGAAGTTATTCGTCCCGCTTCTTGGCCCCAATTTTGCAAAATTCACTTGTGGGTCAAGGACGCGGGAGATCGAGTGGCGAAGAGGGAGGAGGGAAGGGAGAGAAATAGAGAGATGGTGATGTCGCCGGTGGTTAACACTTACCCGCTCTCGAGCTATACTTTTGGCACCAAAGAAGCGAAGATGGAGAAAGATACTTCCGTCGCTGATCGTCTAGCTCGCATGAAAGTCAAGTTAGTACTCTCTCCTCTTATGTCTCCGTCTTTCTTTCGATTGAGATCATATCGCATTCTGTAAGCCCTAGTAAACCTCAAGCCTTTCATCTTTTTCCTTAGAATGTTCTCTGGATGATTATGGGAATATCGAAGAGGAAATTGTTCCGACTTGAATGAATTTTCTGTCCAACGATGTACAAATATACGTAATCTGGTTGGGTAGTGATAAATCGTGGATGAAGTGGAAAAAGAATGAGTGATTAATAGATTTTCCAACTTCTATGGGTATTGTTTTCATGTATATTTAGAGGTATGCATTATTATAATCAATAATAGTTGGTTGAAGTCCAGTGGCTGATTTGTGAAATTTTGTTTCCGCGTAGTTACATGAAGGAGGGCATGAGGACGAGCGTAGAAGCGATCTTATTGGTATGACTGATGGCACTCTGGCCTCTGCTTTAAATTTCTGTTATCTTTTTCATAATTCAGTATACTTTTTGGATGGGGCTGTGATAATGTGGCATTTTCTTCTGTTTAGAGCTGAAAAATAATAATCTCCCGAGACCTGGTGCTGAAGCATTTTATGTAAATGCCTCTGTGGTTCACGCTTTAGTCGTTCTTTCCCTTTGTCCATGAATATAACTTTACTATGTGCTATCACGCCTCTGTACAAACGACCAAAAAGAAGAAAAAGGAGTAAGCTTTCTACTTCCTATCAGGTCGAAGAGCTACAGTTGTCGTTTGATGTGCTTTTCTGGTTGTTCATCTAAGAAAGGATTGTGGTGATGGTGTTTATCATGCGTCCATGCATCATATCTTTAATCCTTACTAGGCTCATGTATTGGGATTAGTTTATGTCATGCAGGATGGTAATTCATCTGATTGAGTCATCTCGTTGCATTTGTCTTTGTCAAAACTGGAGTGTTTTTAGTTGGTATGTGATTATGAATAGATGCATGGTGGATGCCTATTTCTTGCTGCCTGTTAGGATGGATGGTTATGCCTGAGAGTTTAGCTTGTGATGACGACCATTAAGATCAGTACGTGATACACAGGATGTGTATTGTGGAACATACAAGTCCTTGTGAGTAGATCTAATGGTGAATTAATACTTCTTGCTACTTGTTAGGCTGGATAGTTAGGTGTGAAAATCTAGTTTCTGATGATGACTATTCAGAGCAGTAGGTAGGCAGGATGTATATTTGTGGAACTTACAAGTCCTACAACTGAAAAAGTGGCAATCTAGTTGTCAAAACCAAGGAGCTAGAGGCTTAGAGCACATTAGATCATGGGTTTGAATGGTATTTTGCGGGTCTTTAGGAAATAGCCCACTATTAGTCCACAATCTAGTAGAGACAAGACTATGTGCCTCCAGCCCTCCCCAACCCTGCCTATATATTAGGTTATTTTCATTTACTTGTACAAATCTTATTATAAAATTTGTTTCACTAGCTCTGTTATAATATCATCCCCTTATCCCATTGATCCCTTGCAGTCTTCAACAGTTCAACGTTCTTCCTTGCTGCTGCCCAGAAACTATTAGTATAAAAGAGTTCATTGCCTTTTGAATATAAAAACATTCATTGCCTTGTGAATATAGGAGCATTCATTTCCTTATTTCGCCTTTCCTTCACCAAATTTCTGTTCCTGTTTATTTCTGCTACCTTATTAGTGATGCACCAATCTCAAGGGCCTTAAATCGAGTTATTGTCACAAATATCGTCTTACCTTATATTGTTATAATTATTGCTATTGATGAGTATTGGTCCAATTCTGAACTATTTCATCAAAACTTCTATGCCAATCTTTCTGGTTGCTTTATGGTCTTGTTGACATGCTTATTTATTGAGCCAATGAGAGTGCATGAGTGAGGCTTGCCAGACCTAGCTTTATGTTGATATATATATATATATGTATGTATATATGTATATATATATATATATTAAACTACAGTAAATATGCAATGTAGCCACATTTAAATAGTTGTTAGTGACGGTTAATTACGGTCCCTAAATATTGACTCATAGCTTACTAAACCTTTGCTAAATATTTAGTGATGATTAATAACCAGACATAAAAAATCTCTTTTTTAATTTATCTAAAAACTGCTTCATTTGGTAACTTTTAACTTCTGTTGCTAACAATAATTCCTGATGGTTATGAAACGTCCCAAATTACAGAATTTCTTGGCGAATATGCTATTGACGGTTACAATCGTTGATATTTTTTTTTTGTACACAAAATTTATTTTTTTCTTTCGCATGCTTTATACAGAAATTGACCTGCTAATTAATATATATAAAATAATAATTTGTTAATATGCTGTTCCTACTATTCCATATAAAGCAATATCATTCATGTCCTAACCTGGTATCTCTAGATACATAAGTAGGTAAATTTTATTGATCAAAACATGTTACGCCTGTATAGAGGGAAACAAGAATAGTTCTAAAGGAAGTTCCAAGCTTCAGTATCATGCAGGCCCCCAGACTATCCCAACAGATCCCATCATTCAGAAAATTCCAGTACCAAGCTAAAAAAACTACTATAGTGTGAGGGTTAGGGCAGCAGTTAAGTGGCCAAAATACTCAAGAGGGTTAGATTGAGTATTTGAATATTTTTAAGAGTTATCAAACTGTGAAGATATAAATTAAAAACTCCTTGTTGTAAGTGAAGAAACTCAATCACCGAGTTCCTTGTTCTTTGTTCAGAGTTTGATATGTATGCAAGATACTTCAGTTATGATTTAGTTGAAATGGTCTCCTCTTTTGGTATCCCTTATAGTTCTTTGCGAGAGTAAACAGAAATGAAAAAAATAACACTAGATATTGCTTGATTCCTCTATTCATGAGATACTCTTTTCAATAAATAGCATACGTATACGGTTCTATCTATTTTTCTTTTTTTTTCACAATAAGTAGAACCAAATAACATAACTCTGTTTTGAACACTTAAACCACTCTTCAATTCAACTCCAAATTGGATTGCACTTCTAGAGTGTGAAGGCTACTTAAAATCACCTTACTCTAGATGCATATATACTCAACCTCGATCTATACTCAGAGATCAGTAAAGAAAAATACAACTCAACCAAGGTTTGATAACCAGAAACTTAGGAAGAAACTCAGCATCAGTAGTGACACTATCTTAAGCACAAAACTAATTTCTCAAAATATTAATTCTCCATTAAAATCACTTGAGAGTTCTGAATTCTTTATCATTCTCACCAAACTGTAAACTCACAATTTTTCTCGACTATGTAAATTAATTCTTCAAACTTTTATTAAATAGGAAGAGAATTTCAGAGTTACCAAAGTGAAACTGATGCACATAGTAATAAATCCGTTATTTTCCATGGGAAAGCCCAGTTTTTACATTAGAGAATATTTATGATAATTACAGATTTACTTGAAAAAAATCATCCAATGAATCTGGACGTGAAATGATAAAACTATCCCCCAGAAATCACAATTGGATAATTTCAGTAATATCTTTCAGGTTAAAATCATATTCGAAAATATTATGCTCGATATTATATGCAGATTTTTGTCTCGAATATAACATAACAATAGAGTAGGATAATTAGCCAAAAGATGCACCTATATTTTAGATCCAAGGATTTTACGCCTTGCCAAAATACTTTCCTATTTTTGCAGATATCAATAAGGGAACTCAGCTAGAAAGTCCAGCTAAGTTTCTACCAATAAGCTTCATCTTACCTTACATACGGACTCAAAGCCTAGATACTCTGTTTGGTAAAACTGACTAAAAGGTGAAAGTTGGGAGCTGAAAGCTTAAGTTTATTTCATAAGTTACTCTAACAAGTTTTTGAAACAAGAGTTTTTCAGCTCCTTATTCATTTTTTTTTCCGCCAAAAAAGCTTCCAGCTAGATGAAATGTGTTTGCTAGACATGAGGATCTTCATGCATTACTCAATTCTGGGTTCTATCTTTGCCTTCTTAGAATCTGCATCTCTAAAACATCTTCAAACTTGTAAACACTAACATGGATCATGGAGGAAATCATCTTGTTTCTTATCATCAAAACCAGCAACTTAACAAGAATTCAGAAAAACCTAGTACCAAGCTATTCTTGTTTATCTTACTACCAAGCATATCCCAGTATACCTAGGGCTGTAAATGAGCCGAATACCCTTGGATTAAAATAAGGCTTGGGTTCGGCTCATTTAACTAAACAAACGAGCCAAACTGAGCTTTTAATGAGCCGAGCCAAGTCGAGCTTACGAGCCAATGCCAAAAAATGAACCAAGCCTTACTTTTTTGAGCTCGGGCTCGACTCATTTAATTAAACGAACGAGCCAAACCGAGCTGGGTACCAAACTAGCTCAGTTCATTTACAACCCTAAGAATACCCTTTGAAGAACAATTCTCAACTCAATCCTCCACTCCAGTACCCAGCAGAATGTCCCCAACCTCCACAGCCGAACAAGTACAGCTAACGGTCAAACCACAGGAACAGGAAAAATGAAAACAGTCAGAGCCACATCCAATCCAATTCCATGTTAAAACCAGGCCACTGTGACTTACACAAACCAGAGCCCTTTGACCCCCTACTATTAATTGTCCCCTACTATAAATCTACATCAAGAACAAAAAACAGAGCAACAGAACAATAGCAATTCATACCAAGGGCACAGTTATGATCCATTGCTTATGAGTAACTCATGTGTGTTGCCTTTAAGTAATGAAATATAATTGGATAGAGTGTATTGTTTTAAATGGAGCTTCCAATACCTAGAATATACTTCTTTGCTGGCTATTAATAAACAATTACAGAACAATGATCTGCAACATATTTGTAAACAATTAGAAATATGTATGATGATAGTAATACTTTAGCAAAAATAAGACATTATTGACCTTCTATAAAAAGGAAGTTGGGTACCCAAGCAGTGAATAAGTTAAGGAAAATTCATCTTTTCCCAAGTTTTAAGAAGGTCAATCAGATAGAGGGATGAATTTATGCATAATCTTCTTAAGAATTTATAGAGATTATATAATACCTAATTGGTACTTGATTAAGGCTTCCAAGATGAAATATATTTAGCTGAGAGATGTAAACTAATCAGTGAAGTCTAATGCATTATGTTTTCCGTTCTTTCATCCAACATACATGTTGGCAGCCATATAAATGTGGAATATGCCTTACAACTTAAAGAAACTGTTCTAACATACTCCAAAAGATGAAAGATGCGAGCACCAAAAGATGGAAGATGCAAGAAGCACAAAAGCAGAAATCTAAGATGAAGGCAAATCCAACTGTAGAAAATTTCAACTAACAGTGAGACTTGAGGAGACAGTGTTTTACTTCCTCAATTTTATATCTAACAGCCTTAAGAGCATATGTAAGAAATTCTATTCAATAAGTACACAATAAACAGTGGTCAGTACTAGAAGCCTAAGATAGATCTGTTTAACCAAATTCCAGCATCAAAATCTTGGAAAAATTAAAAAATTGGATCTAAACAAGTCAATAGTCAATACTAGACAGACAAAAACCATAGTTGCACGATCTTGACAGAAGGATGATGTATACAGAATAACACAACATTAAACCTAACATTCTGCAAATTCAAACACTATCTAAGCACTAAGAAAAATACACAGACTATGCAGGATTAAATACAAAAATGCTGGGAAACTTGTGGCAGTCTATAGCTATTATAAAACTTATCGACATTGAAGTTGGAGCTAGGACCCACCTGCTAAGTTTTGGGAACCATGATTAATAAACAGCAGTGGCAAGTGGCGAGAATGGGAGGAGATTGGCAACACCGAGAGAAGAGTAGGCAAAGCTAAGAGGAGAGAGGATGAAGGTGAGCTACTGGGACAAGTGAGGGTTAAGTTTCAAATGAAGGTAAGTTGAAGTAATGAAAAAACACATTTACTCTTTTCTTATTTTTAAGGATAGTGAAGGGCCCTTCCTAATGATCTTGTTTATTTTTTTTGGTTTTTCACCAACCTAGTTTTGTCATCTATTATATTTCTTAATGGAGGGCTGTTATGGTATGTAAAACCTAGACTCCCCAAAACACCCTCCAACTTTCATGAACCTCCATTCTAATCTTCAGATAAAATTGTCAAACTATGAACCAAAATAATGGAAGAAAAACTGCTATGATCCACTTACTGCACATCAGAGATTGCAGTTTACTTTTCCACAACTCCCTGCAACTAATTGCCAACAAAAGATTTATGAGTATTTTTTCTCTAGCGTGTTGTTTTTAATTCCTGCATACACACTTAACTATGACAGAGTTATGAAGAGTTTTTTCACTTTATAAGTATTTATCAATCAATTATGAATACACTCAACATCATTCAGTTCCTTTAGGTCCTTTTATGATCTTACCCTTATTTGCTCTAGACTATATTGATCTACTATCGAATATAATTATATCTCCATTGTATATATATATAATACTGAAAACTCATTTAATTTTTACTCCAAAGTTTTGAAAAAAATTGTTTTAAATAGTAAATTTATTATTATTTTAATTATTATTTACTTCATTTCAATATATAATTTTTATATATTAAAATTTCTTGCATGTGTAAATATATATGTTGATCTTATAATATCAATATTGCTTTACGTGGCATAATGTGATGATATTCTTTTTCCTTTTATTATTTTATTATAATTTTATATTTTTTATTCAATATCACTTTGTTTCTTATTAATTTTACACCATTAATACACTTATCAGCACTTCCTATACTTAATTGGATAGATTTATGTATAAGTTGAACTCCTAAGTAGTTTACACAATTTATCATGAGGATTTCTGAGGGGAAGGTCACTTTGTTGATTAGGGAAAGCGACCTTATGGTATAAGGAAAGAATGTGAATTATTTTTTAATTTGGGCAAAGTTCTACATTACATTACATAATTTTCTATATGTTCTACACACATAAACTTGATGTTTATTTTATATTTATTGATTTTAAGAAAAACATATTTTGTAAAAGTAAAACTAACAATTTATTATCTTTGGCATATTTTCTGATAAAAAATGAAATTATATTTTAATATAATTAAACAAAAAATATTTATTACATTGCTCTTTTCTTTGGGAATGCATTGCATGCATTCAAATGCTAGCGTTTTTTAAGTTGTGTGACAGTTTTTAGAACCATCATTAAATATCAGTGGCTAGTCATGCTTTTTTTGCAAGTGTATTTTCCCTTTTCTTTGTTGGTTTTGTTCACCTTACAAACTTCCTCAATTTTCTCTGCTTTGCATGTCATCACTGTTTTGATGGAGAGCAACAGAAGCGACGCCTTTAGTTATTTATTATGGTTTTGTTTCTCTTTTTATTTAATGTTTCATTTGCAGGTGCAAGAGCATAACCATCCTCACATATTACTTCTACAAATTGGGAATACATTCTGCAAACTTCCTGGTGGACGCTTGAAGCCAGGAGAGAATGGTATGTCTGTTTCTGGCATGTGAAAGAGCATGTACTTCTGTTGGGTATGGGCAATCATGAGACTTACTAATTTTAAGTTTTAATATCCTCTGAATCTATACTTGTGCTCTTCTGCAGAGATCGAGGGCCTGAAGAGAAAACTCTCCAGCAAACTTGCTGCTAATTCTTCTACCCTTCAGCCAGATTGGCAGGTAGTGGCTTCTTGTTACCACCTTGCAGAATTTATTTATTTATTTGGTGGGCTGGGGGTAAGGCGAGGCATTTTACATTAATTTTTGGTTGAGGGCATGTTCTTCTTTGCTTTTTCAGCATTGAGGGTGCATATAGTTTTAATACTTGTAATCTCCATTGGTAGATAGTAAATATTGTTCTCAATCACGACTTCTTACTTCAGATTGGTGAGTGTGTGGCGATATGGTGGAGACCGAATTTTGAAACTATCATGTACCCATATTGCCCCCCGCACATAACAAAACCAAAGGTAAAACCATTTTTAATGCTGCAAATCACTTTTTTGCTTTTTCTTAATGTCGTTGGGTTTTTGCTTGCTTTTATTTATGTTATTGAGGCCCTGAACCCTCTTTAGTAGCTGATATTTTCTTGGTGCAGGAGTGCAAAAAGCTTTTTATTATTCACCTCTCTGAGAGAGAATACTTTGCAGTGCCCAAGAATTTGAAGCTTCTTGCTGTTCCATTGTTTGAACTCTATGATAATGTTCAGGTACTATGATCCTCACATTTTTCTCCTAGTGTCAAAGAACATATGATAGTGTATGTATTTATACATTGTTTGAACTCTATGATAATGTCTCAGCTATTCATGAAACTTGAGACTGTCTAAGTTTGAATATTTTGTCTAAAAACCATCTGTTCCTCTCTGCCAATGCAAATAAGGGTGTAGTATTGGACTAGAATCTGCTGCCTTTACAAATGATTGGATAGAAATTTGGACCTAAAGGTTTTATGCCAAATAACTTTGTTTGAGACTACAGGTCCAACGTTCCTTAAGAGAGAAGCTTTAATTTACAATTGTGAAATATTGGCAATAGCAAGCAAATGAGACACCATCCTTCTGCAGGTCATTGATCAGGGAAGCAAAATTATATTAAGTTATTTTGTTGACCTTAGTTTGAATATTTGATACATTTGTTTAGAATTAAAACTCAATTTTCATTAAGATCCTATTCGTTGTTTAGTAATTCTAGATATTTATTATAGGATAAATCACACTTAGGTATCATGACATTCGACTTAATTTCGTATCATGTATTTTAAACAATTCTATTTAGGTACTATGTGTTTTAATTTTTTTGTCTGCTTGAATACTGTATTATTAATATTTTTAGTTTTATGTGACTCAAATAATAGTTTTTTTAATACTGAATATTTTTTAAATATGAATTGGAAAAATTAGAATATTACACACACATATATATATATATGTATGTATGTATGTATTCTTTTGGGTATTTTCTATTGTTTTTTTTTTAAAAAAAGACACAACATGAAAGTGTTACGAAATTCAAAAAACAATGTAGAAAATTGTAAAAAATTTAAAAAAATATATTAAAAAAAATTGTATATAAATTAAAAATACACGGTATCTAAGTGGAATATGTCAAATATTGATTTCCTTGTCCCTTTGGTTGCATGTTCATGAGGCTATCCATGGATTTTGTTCTGCTCAAATGCAACCCTGTGATGGGCTTGCTTTTAGTGGTTACTTTGTGTGAACTCATTTTAACATGATATTTTCTCTCTTGAGCAAGCTTTTCTCTTTAAACTTTCTGTTTGATTTTTTTAATAGAGCACAAAAATCTGACCCCATGCTTTAGTACCCCAAGTTCTCTGCTAAATTAGTGAGAAGACGGCCTAAAGAAATGTATCATATGCCAATACTTAGAATTAGGAGAAATAGCAGTTTTTATTTAGTATTTAGTTGTACTTAGAATTGTTGTTATCTTTAGGATTTATTATTTTAGGCTGTTTACCTATAAATAGGGCCTTTCAATGTGTTTTTGATTGATTCAAGCTGAGTTAAAAAATTAAGGTTGTACACTACACTAGTTTAGCATCAATTTGGCCATTTCAGACCCTTGTCCAGCTTGCAACCACTAAACATCCACCACCAACTTCATTGGCATTGCAAACCCTATCCTTCAAGCTGTGAATAAAAAAATGGTTGATACTTATCATATTTTTAACATGCCAATACTTGATGTCATTGATCTGTGGCTTGAAATTGTGACACAGCCAATACACAATACCAGTACACATAGAACACTGATATTTTATCGATATGCAGCCAAATGTACTAACATTTACTGATATTTATCACAAACTATGACATATTATTCTTCATTTGCAATGCTTTGATATTACGACAGTGATTGCAATCACAACTGGGACCATACATTTATTGTCTTCCCCAACCCTAGCCTGATTTGTAGCATATCCATTGGTGCCTTCATTGTTACTGCTTCCACCAAGAGTCAAGACTTGAAAGCATTTTCACCATTTGCAACTACCACTTAAATTGGTTGCTAGCTTTTCTGCATCATTGGTGTCGCCATTTGTAGAATCATTAATGGGCACCTTTTAAGCAGCTGTGCTTGCGCTACTTCGAAAAGCCTTTGCTGTGATAGTTCTCGAGCCTCTTCACTGCTTTTTCCTACTAGACTCACATTTGCCTTTGTATCACATGCTTAGACTCATTGTGGCTCGTAGTTGTGCCTGCTAGCCCACTGCCTCCACCGAAAGGAATGAGGAAGTGTGCAATTGAAGTCAAAAGGCTGTTCTTCAGACCTAAAGAAAGGAAAATCATTTGAGTAAGAAGTAAGAAACAGAAAGGGTAGAAGTTAATTTGATCGAAAAAATCAAATATTTTTCGAGTACCTTATGTTTTAAGTAATTCCACTTAGATAACTTTACCTTATAATTTAGTTTTATTTAAGTATCTAAATGTTGAAAATAAATCACCTTTCTAATTCTTTTTAATTCCATTTAGGTATTCATGTGAAACAAAATGAAAATGTGAATGTATGAGGTAGAATTATTAAAAACTTCCAGTACCCATAAATATTAAGTCAAATGTGAATTTAGCTGAATTTTTATTAATTAGATATATATTATGCATTGTACATGTGTCCTAATTTTATACTTATACATGGAAAAAGAATTAGAATGTATATACTTAAACTACACTAATTAGTTTTATATGCATTTCATTAATTAGAAAATATTCATTAAGGAAATTAACATTTTAAATCTGTATTTTAGGTTTGAGGAAGGATTAGTAGTTAATTGGATATTAATTATTACTATAATGGAGAATAACATTAGATGTATATTATGTGTATGGTCATTAATTATGGTAATATTTAATGAGAGTAATAATAAATTAGGGCAGTGGATATGGTGATTATGATAATGAGATAAATGTTTTTTTATAAGAGGAATCATTCTAGAAAATTAGGATTTTCTTTTATTATTATATATTGAAGATTTGTATGTCCTAGCTGTGAATATGTCAGGGACGAGGATTTTCAATCCTTCTATTACTTTTATTGAGGATACCAAGGCTCCCCTCATTAATATGGGTAATGTTTTATCAGACTTCGGAAGGAGATTAGAAATCTCGTTTCTGCTTTTAGAAGTCGGGTTAAGCAATAGGGTACTGAAGAGCTTGGTCCTCGTGGTGTGTCAGGCTGTCAGCTACTTCGACAGCCATACACATTCCTCCTACTTAAGGTGTAATAGTTCTCATATCCTCTTCTACTTGTACCTGCTAAGACTAGTTCTGGACAGATGATATTCCGAAAGTTTCTTGCTCGATCAGATTGGTCAAAGTCTTTAATTAAGTCTGGGGCCTGTAAATCTGTGTTCTTTTGTCACAGCTTGCACGTGGATAAGTCATTTTCGTATGTAATGTCCCGAACAATGCACTGTACCTCAAGGTTTAAGGTTGAACTTTTTTCTAACAGGGAGGGGGAGTGACGCAGTCTATGTCCTACTTTACCATGGACCGGTAGTTATAGTCCAATTTCTATGCCAAATTATTGGAAGGAAAGCCTAGGTAGTAGATCCAAGCTAATATGTTCCATTTCAAAGGCCTTGCAGCTTAGGATAATTAGTTGTTTTAGTTATATTTATTTAGGGTCAGTTATTATCTTATTAGGACAATAACTTTTGTTGTGTTAGATTGTTTACCATAGATAAGTATTGCAATCGCTATTAGTGTCTTGTTTATTGATCTGAGTTGATTAGTAAAAGTTGAGGTTTCGTATGATACATCCGTTAGGGTACTGGTACACCCTGCATCACGAGATTCACGACTGCAAGTCTGCAATGCCTCTCATTTATCGTTTCACTTGAATCATAATCATCTTATGTTGGCTATTCCTGGTGATGCACGAGTGCTAGTTTAGCCCTTTTCCCTCTCTAAAACTTTATCCTTATGCCCACAATTGCTAAGCCCGGGACTCCCCCTCGGTAAAACTGTTTTACCTAATACCTGTAATAGCTAGGATAGGTCTCCTCCCTCTGTAAAAGTGCTTTACCTTATGCCTACAGTAGCTAGGCCTAAGTCTCTATCGGGTGCCTTATCCGCGGATTACCCATGCTAAAAAGCTTGATGGTTTGATCACGATGGAATCAAAATGCTTAACCATTGCAGAGAAGAAGAAAGAAATGTATGCAGACAGCTTTGTCATTTCTTGAATTCCTGTGAACATCCAAGATCTTATGTGGGAAGCCTGGAACTAATTCTCACCAAAGACCCATCATTTTTTGACTAAAGTAATGGATTTAGTGCGTCCCTCATTGCCATTGGACTTTTGTAACGCGCTCATGTAGGTCGAGGCTTATTACCTGAGGAGGTGGTATCTGTGTTGTAACTGTTACTATTGATAGTGCTGGCACTGCAATTATGCACATATATTGTATTAGTTGTATTGCTGCAGAACATGAGCTTATTATGACATTCGTTTTGCTCAATGACAGAGATATGGACCTGTTTTGTCCTCAATCCCTCAGCAGCTGTCCAGATTCCAATTTAAAATGATCTCCCCTTGAATCACGAGATCCGGGAGCCGTTGCTTTGTTCGGGTTTCCAGTTTAGAAACTAGACCACGTTGGCACATGATTGTTCCTGCGTTAGTAGGTGAACTTCTTTTCTGCAGAGAGGAGTAGAGTGGAGTACCAGTGTGTAGACTAGGGCCCGATTGGGACTAACTAAAGAATTTTTATTATTATTTTTTTTTCAGTACCTTAATTTTTAGGCTATACAGTATCAGAAAAATAATTACAGGGAAGGATATAGTATTTTACTATTATCTCCAAGTGCTTTCTGTTGCATTTTGTATTTGTTGACATCACTATGAAATTTTTAGGAAATAGATCAAGATAGCTACCTGCCTGGTTATGGGCAGTGAAGCACGGGGACGCTGAAGTGTGATCGTTTCGCGTCCCCGGGACGTTTCTGGGGACAAAACGCGAGGCGGGACGTTGATTTTTATTGTCTGACTTCTGACGCTACTCGTCCAGTCACCCGGTTGCCCCATCCCCTCGGCGCCCTCGCACGACGCCCCACGGCCCCAGTTTGGCAGCCCACTGCCATTGCCCTTCACGGACAATAGGCATCGACATGACAGCATTGCAGCCCACTGCCACTGCCCCTCACATCAGCATGACAACATTTACTATTCACTGAATAGTAAATGCTTCTCGAGAGAAACGTGTGTGTGTGTATGATATTAATTAAATAGTTTTAATATATATTAAAATTTATATTAAAATTATTTAATTAATATTTTTATTAAAAAATATTATTTAATTAATTTTTTTATTAAAAAATAATTATTAATAATTAAATTTAACTAATAGATGAATTAATTTTAGAATTTTTTTTATTTTTTTTCTCTTAATTTTAATAAATTTAATCTATTTTTAAATATATATATATAATTTTTTTAACATTTCCTGCCGTCCCCGTTTCCTATACTTTTAAAAAATGGCGTTTCCGGGGGGTGGGTGGGGCGAATATTAAGCGTACCTTGCCTACTTGTTCCACCAAATAAGTACTGTCCTTTTGTAAGTGAGAATTGCTGCTAAGGCTTAGTTTGGTAAAATACAATATTGAAATGAGATAAAAGGGACCAGGAATATTTTGTCTATTGGTGTGATTTGGTGAAACAACTTTCTCAGGGTTTAGAAATAATAAAGAGTAAGATAATAGTTAAAACAGCATTAATTTATTTGTCTTTGTTGCTATTAAATTTTTATTGAGTTTAAATAGTATATGTATAAATTTTTGATAAGTCTAAATAAAGAATTTATAAATACTTAATATTTTATATATTAAAATTACAATAAAATGATATTTTCTTTTACAAACGCTATTGATTGATAATCTCTATATTTCATATAATACTCTCTTTGTAAAAGAATATAAGACATTATGGATTTTGAAGATAAATTTTGACTATTAATTTCTTTTAAATTATAATATATTATAATTTAATAATATAATTGTTATATTCATATTGAAAAATGTTTTATAATAATTTTTAAATTTTTTTATCAATATATATATATATTAAAAGATAATAATGGTTAAAGTTTGTTATCAAAATTTATAATATTTTATATTTGATATACCAATTAACCTCCTCATCATTCATTTATGTAAAAATATGAAGTGCTGTGGATTCCTTGGATGCTCATAAGGCAAATACGAAATTACTTCATTACTAGTATGTGGATCTAGTTAACCGTTAGTCGATGTTTGTTGGTATTCAACATTTGTTTTATATTTTCTTTTAATTATGGTTATTACTTTACCAATTGCAGGATGTTGAATACTATGTGTGTAAACATTTGTGAGTAATATAGTTTAATAGCAAATGAAGATAAAATATAGTTTTGCGCCACACATGTAGTAGCCTTTTATTTTCCAATGCTCTTTAAATTATACTTTCTAGGTTTTTTGGACGTTATGTCCAACTGGTTGAGTTTTCTATCCTGCGCAACGTATGGGCATTTTCAAGTTTTGTCAACTAATTCTTTAATTTCAGGAATTATAATTAATGGCTTTTTGTCTTTTTCTTTAGTAATATGTGATGTAATTGTGTTCCTTCGATTTTGTTTTTCATTTTTATCAAGTATATATGGATACATGTATTCCTTACCTGTCATAATAATTTTCATTTGGTATTGGATTGTTTTATAGCAAAATATTGTTTTCCATGAAGATGCGTTGAGAATCAACAACAATATATTATAAAACTTCGCACACAATTTTCATGAGAGAAGGCTAAGCCTTCAATATATGTGCAACAAAAGCCTTCGGTACCACATTACAAAATTTTCATGAGAGAAAGCCTTCAATATATGTGCAACAAAAGCCTTCGGTACCACATTACAAAATATATTATAAGAGAGCACACACAACGCTGTTACACTGAACATAATTAAGTTTTAACTATATAGTTTTAAAGAAGTTAAGTATGACCATTAAGGAACATCAACAAATGGGAAATCAATGCTACAAATATTATTGTTTTCCCATTTGTGGAATTCTTTCACTATTATATGAATAGAACTTATAATATATTTGATAATTTTAAAATTTTTATAACCAAAGAAGCTCTTTCTACCAAAACCCTTTGATTTTTTTCTGAAAGAATATAATTTATTTGGACGCATCCATATACATTTGAATTTTTATGTGTTTTTTTTTTCAGACCATTGTAATTTTTGGTATACTTTATGAAACTATGCTATTTGGATATATTTGATGTATTCTGTTTTTTTTTTTCATATAGAGAATACTAAAACTTGCATATTATCAATTATTAGAACATTAATGATATTTTATGTACTTACTAAGTATTAATTATTATTTAACAAAATTATTGAATTCAAATATTACATGGATTTGATTAATTCAACTAAAATATACAAATATTAGTACTATAATTATAGTTCATGATATTTTAGTTTGTGAAATATATAAAATATAAAATTTATGTATTTGATAAATATATTTTATCTTTTTAAAATTTATGAAATTAGTCAACTGTTTTTTTTTTTTTATCTTTAGAGTGCCTTATGCACAACCCTTTTGACTGTTTTATGCACAATCCTTTTGAGTGATTTGAGGTGTTTGTATCTTCGGCCGCTTTTAAAATTTAACCTTCTGGCTTCCTTCTATATCAAAAGGTTCGAACAGTAATATTTCCATTCAAAGAGATAAGACAATTCTTCTTCTTCTTTGTAAAATAAGCAAATGAACATAACTATTTCTCATCTCTTTCTCTACTCACTTAGGAGTTAGGAACAATACTCAATCCTTCTACTGTATGCTCCACGCAAATAGCATCTGCCTCTTTCATTCCTCTTAAGGAGCTATCTTACTCGGTTACTCGTCTTCTCATTTATAGTTTTACATACACGTCTTCTCTGGCTTCGCTCTTATGTCGACCAGCGTGCTCCTGTCACTGTTTTGATGGCTCGAAATAAAGACAGATATATAGTGGCAGAGGTATGAGTCGGTGGAGTTACGTGACTGGTTTTAGACGAAGCAAAACAAGAGTCCAGGGTTCTGGGAAAGTGGAAGGTGGCAGGGTGTAGAGGAAGACGGTATCGCTGGTGAAGGCTAAGGCTCGGCACTGGTTGACGGCAACGAAGAAAAAGAGGGAAGTCGGTTGATCTAGGTGGACGACAGGGTGGATCTGGATATTCCGGGGGGGGGGGTGTAAGGTATGAAGTGGCTTACCAACCGAGGACGACAAGGACGGATGAATATGAGAAAGATCGGCATTGACAGTTTGTGACGGTCAACGGGAAAGGACTACGATGCTGGATAGTTCATGGCTGCGTTGGGTATCGATTATGGCTGGACGGGGTGTTGGAGCAGTGGGCTACGGGAACTGGTAGATGGTGGCGTGGGTTACTGGGGTTTAAACAGATAACACTCTAACTCTAATCCACACGGGCAAAGAGAGAGATTCAAGTAGAGAACTCACGCAAGGTTCTAGCAGGAAGTACTTGTTAATTCCATAATCCCCCAAATTTCCTAAGATAATGCTAAGCGTGCTACTAAAATTATACAACTTACAACCATCCTATGTGGCAGATAATTAAATAAAGTAACATTTACTAATAAAATGTCATTTACAATTCCTTAGCTGCAAGTATGATTTTTCTATTGTGCGTTCTTTACCATCATTTCCTGTTATTATCATTTCTTGTTTTCTTCTCAAAATCTATCGGTCAACATTTCATTTACATCTCAAGCATCCCTAATTCGCTAAATCTAAAATCTTCCACGGTTAAGTCACATCCATTCTTAAATAGAGATAATAAATAAGATGATGAATGTTGTCTTAGACACACTATCGGACAGTGATTGGGAAGACTACTCAAGTCATTCAACTTCATCTCTTTGTATTACAAAAACCTTTATTAAACTCAATGTCTCTTGCGTTAAAAAAAAATAGTCATTAGTAGCTTCCAAATAGAAAGTGGGATTATTTACACGAACTAATTTTACAAGAGTTACTGAAATCACGATCACTGCTTTGTATTATTACAATGTCTATTAAACTTGATGTCTCGTGGGATTGGTAATTAAATACCAGTTAGCAGCTTCTTTGGTTGGACTTAAAGTTTTAAGTACCAGAACTAATTTATTTTTTGACTTTCGGATTATATCCTTTTATTGAACTATAATTTCGTAAAATAGTTTATTTTGATAAAATGTGAGCAAATGCACAATTCTAATTCAAACCTAAACTAGTTGACTTTGTATGCCTTTGACAAATGTATTAAACTTGTTGATTTCATTCACTATTTTGTATTACTAGAACTTTTATTAAAATTGATGTACCCTGTGATTGGTAATATAATACCAAAACAAATTTTATAAAAGTTTAGCAAGCTAGCAGCTTCTCTACTTGGACATTAAGTTTAAATACTAGAACTAATCCATTTTTGAATCTAGGATTATTTCCTTTTATGATAATTTTAGCAAATGCAAAATTCTAATTTATACCTAAACTACCTAAATTTGTATGCCTTCTGCAGATGTAGGTATGGAAGGAGATTTTGAAGAGAGGTTAGAGAAGGAATGTACGATCATGGAAAATCCCAATGAGAAGTTGTTAGAGGCATAATTTGATCAACATATAGGTGATGGAGAATCAAAACATGTTGAAAAAATTGATGTAGGCACACCTGAGGTGGAGATGAAGTTTGAGGAGTTTGAGCAAATGTATGAGTTAGTTAGATTATACGGTGTTCTAAGGGATTTTCAGTGAGGAGGAGACATTCCAGAAAGGGCAATGACAGGACATTGAGATATGTTATGCTTGAGTGTAGTCGAGGTAATAGGTTGTTGAAATGTAAGGGGTTGAATGTGTTAAAGCCTAGACTGCAAGTTGGAACTGGGTGCAAGGTTAAGCTTTTAGCGTGTTTAGACATTAATGGTAAATGGGACTGGGAGATTACAAAAATAGTATAATACCCCACACTTTTGTGTAATGGATGAATGAGAAATTTTGACAAGTTTTGGACCTTTGATTTTAATCTAATACTATGATTTGATTTGGAATAAAAATTTGTTTGAAATCATGTTGGAAATGAGGTTTAATTAGTTTTTTAGGCAAACCCACCGACTGGTTCTATTTGTCGTTTTAGCCAAAATGAGTTCCTCGACTAAACTGATTGACTAGTGGATGAATAGTTGATTGGCATACCCAAATAGATCGATTGGTTCATTGAGTTGGTCATATTTTTCAAAGTTTGATTTTTTTTAAAAATCCCTTACACTAAAATGCAAACTTACCAACTCATACCGATTGTCTCTAAGATATTTCTAACCATTTTCATGATGCCCTTAACCCAAAATATTGCCTTGATTTGTTCTGGAAGTTGATTAAGACACATGAAGGAGAGAGATGACCTCAACCACTTATGTTCTTCCTCTTCTCTCATCTTCCTAGTTCTAAGATAGATTGCTTCAACCTCGGGCATGCTTTTGAGCAGCTGGAAGATTCCTTTCATGCTGACCTCTCATTTATTCATTTACGTATGAGAATTATGGTATGTTTGACTTGAGTTCCCCAAATTCATAAATTGAGCTCAGGAGACTAGGTCGATAAATCCGACCGTTCTAATCAAATTCAAATGATCACAAGTAGGGTTTTCAAGTTGCCTTCCGAACCCCCTCTATTTTTCCTTTGATTGGTTGGCTATAAATAGCCCAAATCCTCCATGTATTACTTTCTTTTGGCTACCAAACATTCTATGAGTTCTGTATTCTTTGTTTTTCTTCCACACTTCAAGAACTTGCCAAATTATTCTTTCACACTCACCTAATCCTACCTTTAACCCTATCTTATTTTAATTGTTAAGCAAGTAAGAGTTAGATTTTGGGAAAAGATTGAGCGGTCTAGTTGAGTTTTCCCTGTTCTACCCCAGTGGTATGTTCTTTCCCCTTTGTTTTCTTGTTCGAATTTTATGAGGTTTTGGTGTGAAACCTGAGTTAATATTTTTAGTTTTTAAGGTTTGAGAGTTGAAGTTTTTACAGATTTAAAAATTCTAGTTTTAAGGGATTTAGGCTGCACCAAATAAGTAATTCTTGCACCTAAAATATTAGCATGTGTTACTACATGAGAAGTGATGCCTTTTATTAGATTATACTTGTTGTTATGAAGAAATGTAGTGGTATGCATGAGTTATATGTTTAAATGACATAAGTTTAAAAAAGAGCATGAAAATGGAGGAAATGGGCTATGATGATGTTATGGTAAGAAATGCATGATAATCTGGTTACAAATATGTTAGTTGATGTTGATAGATGCTCTATGGTGAGTAGAAATAATTTTTATGCACGAATATGCATGGAACTTGTGAATTAGTGTTGTGTTAGGTTGAACAGATCAACCTGTTAGGTCAAACCGATCGACTGGTTCCTAGAACAATCAACTAGTTGACCCAACCCATCAATTGGTTCACCTACAGAGACCTTGGTATTGCTCTTTACTTGAACCCATTGACTGGTTTCACAAAACCAATCAAATGGTTCTCCTAAACCTAATAATTGATTTAAAGGAAGTATAGTCTAGTTGAGTTGATTTGATCGACTGGTTGACCCAAACTGATCGACTAGTTAGTGTAACCAATTGACTAGTTGGGCCAGACCGATCGACTGGTTTGGCTGGTTTGCATGATTTATTGCTTTGTGGTTTGGTTATGATTAGGGTTTATATTCGGGACTATATCATGATTATTAATGGGATGAAATACATATTTTAACATGGGTTACTAGCTTAATTAAGGGATTTAAAATGGATCATAACCTATGGCATGCACTATCAGCAATATAAAGGTTAAATGTGTAACTCACTTGTAATTGGCGATAAAATAGGAATAAGAGTAATAGAAATCAGTATGGACTTGGATTAAACCCTTTGATGGATATGAAACTCATTGGCTAATGATAAATGGTAAACCCACATGGTTGGATAAAATGGAAATAAAAAGGATAAACATAGCTTAGTATGGGGATTTACCTTGTCTACTTGTATAGGCCTTGCATGACCACCCATCCTTATGAATAAAATACTAATCACTTAAAGTGAAATTAAGTCGATTTGAGTATGGATCTAGGTTATCCGATCCTCAATTAGCTATTGGGGATTAGTGTGCCTTCAAGTGGAATCCTAAGAGGTCCCGGTGTCTTACCTACTTTAGACATCGATGATATACTAGTGGGTATCGATAATAAAGGGCCTAGTTAACTAGATGGTTGGCTTCGGCCTGGACTTATGTCCATATTGGTTGGCTTCGACCTGGACTTATGCCCATTATGGTGATTGACTTTGCCCTAAACTTTATGTCCTTTTGGATAAGCTTCCATGGTATGTGAGACCATGTGATAGAGCATCGTCAATCGCTTGATGATAATAAAGTATGGTTGTTAAGTAAGTAATTGATCATATATAAATGATGGTTAAGAGAATGGCGAATATTTGCCAAGAATGGAACTAATGGTAAGATTGATCGAAAATGAGTAGAAATGGTTATTGCACTTGACTAATGGTTGACCTAACCACTTGATTATGAAATGGAACATTGACAGATTGACTCACTTAGCTTGTACATAAATGAACTAATGGTAGAACGTGAGGATTTGATTAATTGGGAACCGATGTAGAGGTTGTTTGTTTCTCCTTCATCTACCTATGTGAAAAGTTGATGAGCTTATGCATGAAGTATTCTACTTGTTGGAATTATGCATGATAGTATGACTTCATGTGCTTTTATCCTTATGTATATATATGGCCTTCATAATGCTTACTATAATCTGTATTATGCATAATAAACTATTATACATATGTACATTGAGGGAGCAAATTGACTTACTCAGTACGTAGCGTATTGATGTGCTCGTTTGCTCGGTCAACTGCTCATTCCCATGAGTAGAGGACCTTGTTCTGGTTTTCAGGGATGACCAATAAATGTTCTACATCTGTTGGATTGGGGTTATGAGCGAGGACATTCGGAAGGTCTTAATGAGGTTTGTGGAGGACCATGGTATTTGTTTTGGGCCTTGTGCCCCAACCTATGTTTCAAAATTTCATACTCTAATGTGTGCTTGTAACTATTTGAATGGAACCCGTTAGGATTATTGTTGTAAACATTTTGGAAATTGGTTTCAATTAAAATATTATTGCGTACTCTTTTGTTTAGTATTTTTGCTGGTTTAGCCTTGTATTCAATATGGTTTAGGTGGCAGACATCTCACTTGTGTCAGGTATGGCGGTAACACCCCATTTTTCAAAGTTTTTCTGCTTTTACAACATGTTTTCAACGAAATTTCTTGGTAGTGAAAAATGGGAGTGTTACAATTAGTCCCTGACCACAAGCATGATTTAAGTTCCACGAAGACTTGATTTTATCGGTGTAATTGGAAACTCACTCCATCAATGAAAAGAAAATTATTGTTAAATGATATAGCAGAAGTCAGACAAAAAAAAGGATCAATATAATTGTGGTTTAGGCCAATGGACATGAGAACATGGGGTTTATAGACAAAGATGCAAGAAATTTCATTGAAAATGAGAGATATTTGCGCTTAAGGGAAGGCGATGCTCTTGCAATTCAAACAAAATTTTTAAAGATGCAAGCATCAAATACATGCTTTGTGTTTTGCATGGATTTGGATCAAAAAAATTGATTAAGAAATGTGTTTTGGGCATATGGTAGGTGTAGAGAAGCATACAAAGTGTTTGGTGATGTTGTGACATTTAACTCAACATATCTGACAAACAAATATGATATGCGCTTCTCACTATTTGTTGGTGTTAATCATCATGGGTAATCCATCTTTGTTGGAATGTGCATTGATATCAAATGAAGATACATAAAAAAAAAAATTTTTGGTTTTTTAGGACATGGCTTGAGTGCATGAATGGAGTAGCTCCTAAAGGAATTATCACATATCAAGACAAAGCCATGCAAAATGAAATTAAGATTGTGTTTCCTAATACTAGGCATAAATGGTGTTTGTGGCACAAAATGAAGAAGATGAATGAAAATCTCAAGGATTATAATGATTATGATTCTATTTCTGTTACTTTGAGTAAAGTGGTTTATGATACTCGAACTACTACAAAGTTTGAGAATCTTTGGGCCGAGATGATTAGTAAGCATGATTTAGAGAAAAATACTTGCTTGAGTGGATTATATGATGAGAGAAGACAATGGGTACCTTGCTTTGTGAATACATCTTTTTGGGCTGCGATGTCAATTAACCAAAGAAGTGAGAGTATGAATTCATTTTTGATGGGTATGTCAATTCAAAGACAACATTAAAGCAATTTGTAGAGCGATATGAAAATGCTCTAAGGAGGAAAGTTGAAAAGGAGCAACATGCATATTTTCATTACTTATCTAATATATAACATAAATACAAGTGTCTTACATTTTGATATTTTATTCAAATTAGCATTCAAAAATTCAATTTACAAATTTCAAAACATAAAAACCAAGAGATCAAAATAAAATCACAATGAAAAGGTAAACAATCAGAAAAGCAAGATTTTTGTAGTTGATGTTTTGCAAGTAATCTATTTTTCATTTTCATTTTCATTTTTTGTTTTTGATATTTAAATATTGAATATTTTAAATAGTAATACTTCAAAGTTTTAAAATATTTAATTTTCATTAATTTTTTTTTACGATTGTATTTCTCTAACTAAAAATCAACACTTACTATAATATCAATTTATTTTATTGTAATTAAAAATTAGACTTGAATATAGAACATTACTAAAAATGGGTTTCAATGGTTATCATTTTTATTTATTATTTTTCAACTCTAAATTTTTTATTTTATTTTTCAATTTTTTTATTTTAATATAACTATAAAATTTTAAAACTCATTTTTTTCATCTTGTGGTTTTTAATTTGTTAATTTTGAATTTAAATTTTAAGAAAAAATGCATGATATAATATGATTTTAGGTGAAGTATTTGACATTACCCTAAGTTTTTTGGTTATGTACTAGATAACCCTACAACTTAGGATAAATTATTTGGGTACTTTAAAATTAGACCTAATATTTTTCGAATACCTTACCTTTCAACTTAGCTCTACTTGGGTACCCAAATGGTGATGATAATTAATAAATACATTTTGTTAATACTATTTAGGTACTCATTTGGGTACCCAAGTGAAATTAAATTGAAATTTAGAGGTAGCTAAGTAGAATGATTCAAAATATAATGTATCCAAAAAATATTAAGCTAAACTTCAATGTAAGTAAATGAAATTTATCCAATTTTTTAATTAAAATTTTAACTTTTTAACTATTTAAAGAATACACTTAATACAATATTAATATTTATGAACTATATTTCTATATTTATAGGTTATTATATTATAATTAAATAATAAGTATTTTCAAAAAAAGATAATAAAACTAAAATTTCTAAAATAAGCTAAAATTGTTGTACATTATGAAAAACTAATTAATTTTTAAAAAATTGAAAAAAAAATCAATATATATATAGATATAAATTTTCATAACTCATTAATAACTATGTAAAAAAATTGTTGATTCTATATATTCTAATTTTTTTATTTTAAAAAGAAAGGAAGAAAAAAAACTCTTTGAACCTAACATTATGGAGCACATGCTTCCCCCACCTCCACCATCACGCCCTCCTTCATGTTGTTACTCCCAACTACATTGTCCGACTTAGTAGTTTTCATCATCTAGAACTTCAAAAACTTTGTTTGGTAATGGCCAAGCTCTGTAAGATCTATGTATGTGCTGATCAATGGTTTGTGAATAGGATTGTGTGGTTTGATTTTGTGAGTGTTAGGTTCAATTTAGTGTAGTTGCTTTAAATTGGTTCATATTCAACCATATAAGGTTTGATTTGGGTTTCCTTTGTTTGGTTTTGCCTCAAATTGGCCACACCAATGCTTCATTTTCTTCATCTTTAGCCTTCAATTTGCTTTCAAGTTCTAATTAAGATATGTTTCCATATAGATGTGCAAACTTGTGTTTTTGTAGGCAGTACCATTAGGGGGGGTTTATTCCAATATCGATGGGTTATCATTGAGAGTGTTCATGGTTGGGATATCCAATAAAAACTTTGGATATTCGAAAATTTTAAGCATGCCGCAAATAAAAAATATCAGGTAAATAATTATTCGATTGAAAGATAATAAACTAATCTAACTTGAGCCAATATAATTTAATGATTTATTCGAGTCTTAACTTACATAATATTCAATTAATAATTTTAAATTTTGGTTAATATTTAAAGTTTTAACAAAAACTAATTAAAATGTATATGTTTTACTTATAATAAACATTCTCTTTTCAAACTATATACACAAACACACATATATATACTTATATAGAATAAAATGTTATGAAGAATAAATATATTTTTAGAGTATACATGTACAGAATTTATTATATTGGATATCATTTTTGTTTACCAGAACATATATCTGATATTTTTTATTGTTTGGATCGATTATTTGATTTTTTGTGGAAGATAGGTTCATTGGATATCGAATGATATGAACAAGCTTATGTACCATATTTCATAGATGAAGGAAACACTAAAGTCTGTGGGTTTGAGGAGGTTGAATTAGGGTGGGTAACTCTACATGGAATGCACAATCAGACTAAACCGGCTGATTCAACTAATATAGGAAGGTCCCCCGGTATAAAAATATCCAGTATTTGAATTTGTGTACTAGCAGGGGGAAAAATTGGTCAAACTATTTTGACCTTGATACAAAGTAAAATGCCATTGTTAATCTCTTCACACAAAACCGTACACAAGGTTAAGGCTATTAACGAGCCGGGCCGGCTTGTGAATATTTTGAGCTTGGCACAGCTTGCTTATTCAACTAAATGATCCTAAAAATAAGGCTTGAGCTCATTTATAGTAAAAAAAACTCGTGAACTTGGCTCGTTTACTACAAAAGCTTACAGATTAACTCGTTAAAAGCTCAACTCATTTATAAACGAGTCAAGCTTGAGTTTCATTTTTAGGCCTGTTTATTAAACAAGCCAAGCCCAAGCCTACCCCTGTTTGGCTCAGCTCGGTTCATTAACAACCCTACACTTAGTTGAACTGGCTGGACTTGAGGTCGTAGCAGGTCAAAATTAAAAAAACAATATCAAGTCAAACCAACTTTTGATCAAGTTGTGGTTGAACTACATACCGACCCCTACATTAGTATAATTTATGATCGGGTTTTTAACACACTATAGCTTTGGAGGTGTGATAGAAGCAATACCAGTGGAGTAGGAGGAGTGGATTGGGAGAGTGGAGGAAGTTGTGGTGGGAGTGAGGAGAGAGAGGGAGTAGAGGTAGGTGTTTAGGAGATGATGATGAAATTTTCATAATTATCTTCCTTGTTTTAGTTTCATAATCTAATTATTATTTCTAATATTAATTGTTTAAATGATTAATTTTAAATTTATTATATATTTTTTTCTCAATAAATAATAAATAAATAAATAAAATGTAATGAAACCAAATAAAGTTTTAGCATATTTAGTTTATTTTCTTTAATTTTTAGTTTTAGTTTCATATTTAAAGTTATTTCTAATTTAATAATTTTTTATTTTAAATTTTGTTCAAAAACTAAATAATTACATGAAAATAAAATAAATGAAAGTAAAAAAAAGAAAAATCTATAATAGTAAAGTTAATTAATTAAAAAATAAGAAGAGAGAAATAGGTAAGAAAAATGGAGGGAAATATGAGTAATATATATGTGACTAATATGAAAAGCCTGTATGGAACACATAGAAGGCATCATAATAAGAAATGGAATAAAATATTAAAATATACATATGATGATCAAAATATGATAATCATATCATGTAAACAAATATCACCTATTAGCTTTGAATGGGTATTTGATGCATAAAATAATATCGTCTTGGTTCATGCTAGTGTAGAAAAGTTTAATATAGAATGATGGGTTATGTGATAAACACGGGGACCCTATGTTTATTATCATGGGCCGCGTTTATTCATAGAATGTGTTGAGGTGAGTTTTGGACTAAAAGTTAAGAGTAAGAAAATAAACATTAGGGGTGTGTTTCCTAAACACATACCATTTTTTTTTCTTATTTTCAAAACAAGTTATTTTATCTCGTAGTTTTTTTTCTAGTATAAAAGAGAGATAAGAAAATCCTATCCATCAAGTTGTGCGAGATAACTTCTTATTCTCAATATAATTCTTCATTATTATAGAATTGTAGATTTGTGTAATCGACTGATTGATTTGTTTAATAATCTTGTAATTACACAAGCATAGATAAAGATCTCTAATTTTTCCTTAATTATTCTATTTTTGATTGAATCATCAATTATTCATCATCTTGTTAATTACGATTTTGATTTGGATCCATTCAATCAATAGTATTCTGCAACAATTTGGTATCAAAGTTTTGGTTGTTGAAGAGATATGGTAATCGGGATGGGTATAAGATTTAAATTTGAGAAGTTCAATTGGTCCTTCAATTTCATGTTACCAAAATTAAAGATGCGGGTAATTGTGATTTAGAATCGATTAGAAAAAACGTTATCCAATCATTCAAATAAGTTAGATTTGATGACGGATGGAGAGATTTGAAGACGTAGATCTGAAGACCCTCTTTACCATAAAAATATTCTTGTCAAATTAGGTATTATAGAAAGTGAAAAAGGAATCAACGATGGTTGCTTTGTTGTTGAAGTTTGAGTCATAGTATATGATGAAATTAGTAGCAAATCGATTATTGTTGAAGAATCGACTTCATAACTTGAAATTAGGTGAGGAACCATCTTTAAAAGCTCATTTGGATGAATTTGATTATATTTTGATAGGTTTGCATAACATAGAAGTTAAGTTAGATGATGAAGATTTGACCATTGTGTTATTGCATTCTTTTCCTTCGATTGTTTAGTATTTTTGGGAGGCTGTGTTTTATGAAAAGGACGAGTTATTCCTTGAGGATATAAAATTTACCCTACTATAATGGGAGTATATTAGGGAGAGGTAATTATGGGGACTTACATAGTGAGACAATAGTAGTTAGGGGAAGGACACATGAGCGGGGGTCTAGTGACCGTAAGAAGTCTAGATCTAAATTATAAAGTTGACAGAAGAATGTTTCATGTTATGGGTGTCATAAGACGAGGAATATTAAGAATTTTTTCCCTAATAGGAAGCTTGGCGATAAGTCTAGTAAGTCATTTGTCATAAAGGATGGTGCTGCTATAGTCTAATGTGATAGTGATGGAGGTTGATGGCCATTGATAGACAGACTAAGATTAGTGGTAGATGGATCTTAGATTCTAGGTGTTATTACCACATATGTCCCAACTAGAGTAGGTTTTAGACGTTCAAGGAGACTCGGGGTGTAGTTGTCTTGATGGGAAATAATGATGCTCACAAATTTGCTGGGATTGGGATAGTAAAGGTGAGGATGAATGATGGTGTGGTTAAGACACTATCCAATGTAAGGCATGTCCCGAAGATAACCAAGAACATAATCTCTTTTAGTTCCTTGGATTGTAATGGTTATCGGAGTGTTATTGAGGATGGTATCGTGTGAGTTACAAAAGGGGATCTAGTGGAAATGAAGGGGAAGTATCTTGGGACACTATATGAGTCGGTGGGTTCCATTGTTGTGCAAATGGATTTAGTGATATCACTGAGTTGACAAACTCAAATGTTATGAGACTTTGGCACATGAGGTTGGGACACATGAGTGTCAGGGGACTTACTAAGCTCTCTAAAAGAGGGTTGTTGGATGGACAGAGAAGCATATTGAATGACACATGAAGCTAGGACACATGAGTGTCAAGGGAATTAAAGTATAAGAGTGATGTGTTTGGTGTTTTCAAACATTGGAAGACCTTATTAGAGAAGTAGATTGGGAAGCAAGTTAAGTATCTGAGGACATATAATGATCTTGAGTTTTTCTTAGCAAAGCTTCACTAATTTTTACCAATACCATAGGATAGCAAGATACCACACTTTATGTTGGGAGACCATAATAGAATGGGGTTGTTGAGTGGATGAACAAAAACCTATTGGAGAAGGTTTGTTGTATGTTTTCATATGGTTGGCTAGGTAGAGAGTTTTAGGCTGAGGCGGTTCATATGATAGCATAGCTGTTGAACTGATCACCAAATTGGTACATTGATTTGAATACACTTGAGGATTTGCGGCCTAGTAAGGTAGCTAATTACTTTAATTTGCATGTTTATGGTTGCCTTGCTTATGATTATGAGAATTATGGTAAACTTGAGTCTAGAGCCAAGAAGTGTATCTTTCTTGGCTTTACATCTAGAGTTAAGGGGCATAGGTTATAGGACCCAACTGTATCCAAGTTCTTGATTAGCAAAGATGTTACCTTTAATGAGTTTGTGTTCCTCTAGAAGATTGAGTCTTGTGATGGTGTATCTAAGAAGGTGGAGTAGGATAGTGCTTTGGGATAACTGGAGGTTGAGGTTGAGTTGTATGATAGAGACTCTTCTTATAGGCCCATTATTTATGAAGTGGGTGGATCCAAACAACAAGCAGAGAAAATGGGCATTTCTCTAGGCAGAGCATAGAGGATTTTCAAGCCTCTAGTGACGTATAATTTTGAATAATTAGCTGGCTATGCTTTATCTAGTGCATTGATTGTTGTTAATGTGAATAAGCTAGCATCATTCTTAGAGTCTATTGAGATTTCTAATTCTATTGAGTGGTGTGTTGCTATAGAGAAGGAGATGGAGTCCTCCTTGAATAATCAAGCATGGGAACTTGTGAAGGGACCTAGGAAGAAGAAGATAGTTGATTGCAAGTCTGTGTATAAGTTCAAATAGGGATCTCCAAGGGACGGGAGAATGTACAAGGATATTTTAGTTGCACGTGGATTCAGTTAGATTCTAGGCATTGACTATAATGAGGTATATTTTCCTATGGTTAGACATACTTCTATTCATACTTTTCTTAAGCTTGTGGCTATGTATGATCTAGAGTTTGAGCATTTAGATGTTAAAACTACATATTTTTTACATGGTGGGCTCGAGGAGGAGATTTACATGTGACATCTTGATGGGTTTGTTATTGAGGTGATATATGAACATGTATTCCTATTGAAGAGGTCACTGTATGGTCTGAAGCAATCTCTTAGACAGTGGTATAAATGGTTTGATTAGTTTATTCTTGAGCATAGTTTCTCTGGGAGTAAGTATGATAGATGTGTGTACTTGAAGGAGATTGAGGGAGGCTCTCTTGTGTATCTTTTGCTATATATGTTGATGACATGCTTGGTGTAGCAAAAGATATGTATGATGTTGATAAGGTATAGGCAATGTTGAAAAGTAAAATTGAGAAGAAGGATCTTGGAGTTGCAAAGAGGATCCTTGTCAAGAAGATCATAAGAGACCGTGAAAGGAAGATTTTGTACGTCACAAGAGTCCTATATGAACAAGGTGCTTAAGAGGTTTCATATAATGAATGCCAAGATGGTGAGCAATCCATTGGTTACTCACTTCATATTGTTAGCTTTGGATTGTCCCAAATCTAAAGAGGAAGAGGAGTTCATGATTATTGTTCCATATTTGAATGGTGTTGGTTGTATCATGTACTCTATTCTGGGTGTAGTGAGTCGATATGTGGCAAATCCAAGGTAGGCTTATTGGTAAGTAGTGAAGTGGATTCTGTGGTACTTGAATGGTATGACTTCAACTTTTATAGAATATGGGAGATCAGTTGGGTCACTTGTTGGGTTCATTGACTATGATTTTGGTGAAGACCTTGATAAAAGGAGTCCACAAATGGATATATATATATTTTTTATCTTAGTGAATTAGCTATTAGATGGAGGTCTTCCTTACAGGAGGTGATAGCTTTTTCCACTATTGAAGTAGAGTATATGACTATAACAGAGGCTTTTTTAGGAAGTTGTGTGTCTTGGTGGTTTAGTACATGAGCGAGGGTTTGGTGATGGTGCTTTAATCGTTTAAGATGATAGCCAAAGTTCTATATGTTTAGCGAAGAATAAAAATTCTTTCCATCATTGAATGAAGGACATTGACATCAGGTATTACTTTATACGAGGTAATGTTGTCGTTATCAAAGTTATGCTGGAGAAAGTGGTTACTTTAGATAATCTGGCCAATATACTTACAAAGCCATTTACCGTGGGTGAATTTGAGTACTTATTGGACTTGATTAGTATTCAAAGATCATGAGGTCCTTTATTGGGCCGGGGTTTTTTCTAGAGGTCTTTACATGTCATAGATCATAAAAATTGCGTCAAGGTGGAGAATTGTCAGCTTTTACTAGATATTTGATGCAAAACATAATATTGTATTGGTTCATGTAAGTGATGGAGAAGTTTAATTTAGAAAGGCGAGTTCTATTATAAAAATGAGGGAACGTATATATTAACACATGTCGTGTTTATTTATATAATATATTGATGTGAGTTTTAGGCAAAAAATCGAGAGTAAAGAAATAAACATGGGAGCATATTTCCCAAACATGGACCATGTTTTTTTTCCTTATTTTCGAAGCATGTTGTTTGACTCGATAGGATTTTTTTTATTATAAAAAATATATGAAAAAACCCTAGCTGTCAAGTCGTACGAGCTAAATTCTTCTTCTTCTTCATAGAATTCTCTATTATTATAGAATTATAGATTTGTATAATTGATTGATTTATTTTTTTAATCATCTTATAATTACAGAAGAGCATAAATAAAAATATCTATTTTTCCCTCAATTGTTCTATTTTGTGATTGAATCATCAATTATTCACCATCTTATTGATTCCATTTTTGATTTAGATCTATTCAATCCACACTATTCTGCAACATCACCAAAGCCATGTACTGCTCATATTCGTTCATTTAGAACATATTGAACCTTACGAACTAAGCATCCAAGGAATGTTCTCTGAAGTAATGATTAGAACCAATCTCAACCAAATAATTATAACATTAAAAATACATCTCATATCTCCATATCAATACCAATTAAACCATAACACCATAGGTAGGGCTCATAGGCAACTGTCAAACATAGATGTCACGAAGGCTACTACTGAAACACAATTAGGCATAAATGCTACTATGGAAACATGGGTAGGCATGAAGTCTACTATCAAACCACAAGTAAGAATGAAGTCTACTACCAATCCACATGTAGGCACGAAGGCTACTGCCAAAACAACAATAATTATTTCTATTTTTATTTACTTAAGGGGAGATCATATCAACCCAGAGATACTAAAGCACTTCGATCATACCAGCGCACACACCCAATATAGTTTCCTACCAACTATCAATAAAAGTACACTAAGGTACCTTGGTTATGCTGGAACAAGAAGGAGACATTGTACCCTATGAACATGGAATCTAATCCATAAGTATGCATGACCCCTATAAGTCTACAGAGATAAATAGAGTCAGATATAGGGTCTGGTTGGGGCACTAAGGAACACAAGCAAAAATCCATAATCAACCATGGGTAAAACCATGTCTGTAGGGTAGTAACCCTTAAAGAGCCACCATTTTTGGTTTCAAGGTCTATCACTTTAAATATTAGTATTTTAATAAGGTGAGTGCAAAATCACATAAAGTACAATAGATATAGTTTTCATATTGAACTAGTATTACTCGTTTCAAATTACTCAAGAAAATCATAATCAAAGTTAGTAATAAAGTGATAATCTACTGATGACATCCTAGGTCCAATTATTCAGAATTGAGCACATTAGACCAAAAATAACCAAAACACCCTTAGGACCATAATTACCATATTATGATCCATTTTAAATACTAATTCCATTTTATTTAATAATTTGTCATGAAAAGGATACAATGAAAAAAATTAAATTAATTAACTTATAATTAAATTTATAAACTCGCAAAGTGACTATTTTACCCTTAAACATGATATAGCATGTAAAACTCAATCATGTGTATCTAATTCATAAAAAAGTCACATATTCTCATACTTAACAATAAATAAAGCATTAGGCATGCTTATCAGAATAAATATCATGATATACTTAAAAAGATCAAATTGCCCTTAGGACACATAATAATAATCATTATGCTTAAACATGAATTTCTAAAATATCAAAACACATAACTTTATACTTAACAATAAATAAAAAATATTAGGCATTCTTATTAAAATAAATATCATGATAGGCTTAAAAAGACTAAATTTCTCCTACGGCACACAATAATAATAATTATGCTAAAAATGCGTCTAAGCATGCTCAACCTATAATATTGGACATACATGATGTATATAATTTATATCTGGTATTAAACCCATTTTAATATTCTTTTGTACACATAATATTTTACATAAGTAAACATGCTCTATTTTACAAAATTTTATGCTAGCATTATTAGGTAGATAATTATAACATGTCAAACATACTTAATACAATTTGTACATCAAAATTCTAATGTGTTATCATGCGATGTCTGAAATATTAGTAGAGTATAGGTATTACCAAATTTTAACAAAAGCACAAATTATAGACAACCTACTAAACATTATCAGGTTCCATGAATCTACTTGTTACCTAAAAATAAAACCAACATTAACCATTTTAATATCCATCCCATAAAAGAGAAATTTTTATTAAAATATTTATTAATTAAAATTACCAAAATAACCTTAAGTTGAAAAAAGAAAAAAATGGGCAGCCTCACGTTGCATGGTCTGGCAGTGTGAGTCCATGCATGATGAAGGGGTGGCTAGGTGGCGGTGTTGTTTATTGGAGGAGCTAGAATGGTGGTTGTCTCGGATGGGCAGGCTTGAAAGGGAGGAGATATGATGTAATAAAAGGGCAATGGTGGATGGTGGTGGTGATGGATGCTGGTGCGATGGGGCACAATGGTAAGGTCAAGGATGAATGGGGATGCAACAACTAAGGTAAGAGGAAGGGAGAGTTGGAGGTGGTTGGGGTTGTTGGACAGTGTTGTAAGGAGGGGATAGCGTGAGCAACTCAAACTGCATAGGAGGAACAACGTGAGGTTGCAAGACATTGAGGAAGGCAGTGGCCTTGGGAGAGGTCTAGTGGCATAGGGCGGCAACAATTATGGGAGGGTTGGTGCATAGATAGGTGACATAGGGAGGTAGTGGGGGTTGCTGTATAATGTCGAATGAGAATAGAAGCTAGGATTGGGCGATAGTAATGGATGAAAACTAGAGTTGGGTGAGGACGAATATGAGAAGGGTGGTAATTATGGATGGTGAAAAATGGTGTTTTTCTACATTAAGGGGAATGTTTAGGTTGAGGATCAATGTACGGTAGAGGGAAAAGGAAGAAGAAGATCGGAATAAAAAGGTCAGGGGTTTTGCGGGGGAAAACCGAATGGAACCAATGGAGAGGGAGGAGTACGGGGGTATATATACATGTAGATGGTTGAGGGTGATGGTTCAAGATGCTGGTTATAGTGGTCGAGGGTGTAGGGTTGTACAAGGAGTGCTCTGATGTAGGTTGGGAAGGGTATGCTTGGATGGGGTAGGGATAGGGTGGTCTGGTGGTATAGGGGAAGGCGTTGTAGTGAGCCAAAAAGGGGAAGGAAAGGAAGGGATAAACATGGGTTTACATGTAAATGCATGGCTCAAAGGGGAAAGAGGGGGAGCATGTTGAGTTGGGGAGGAAGAAAGGGAAAAGAAAAGGGGGGGAAGGGAAAAGGGGAGAGAGAAAGAGAAAAAATAAAATAAATTGGGGATTATGATAAGAATTATATTTGAATTTAAGATTAGGAAAGTAGGGCAAAAAAAATTATCTAGGGTTAGTGTATCCACTTAGGAAGAATAAACCAAGGAAAAATTAATTAATTAGGGTGGGTTTTAATTAAAAAGAAAAAAGATAAAATTAATCAAGGATTTTATTTTAAGAATTTATCTAGGTTACGGATCAATGATTAACAAAAATAATTAAGTTAAGATTTAAGGGCTAGGTTTTAAGTAAACGGCTAAAGGTTCAAAAATAAGGGTTACAAAAATTTTGGGTTTTACACTTGTTGTATCCAAGGATCATAATGAAGGAATCAAATATCTTGTACCAACATCTCGACACTTGTTTACGACCATATAGAGATATTTTAAACCTGCAAACCGAGTTCTATTTCTCTTTTTGTTCTAAACCTCTTGGTTTGAGCATATATATTTATTCTTCAAGCTTACCATAAATAAATTAAAATTAAAATTGCTCCAAGTTCAAGCCATAAATTTTACACATAGTAAGAACTACTCAAAATATTGTAAGTTGGATAACAAAAGAACATATCTAGTTGAAGTTGACTCTTTCTTTCGGAGTAAATCCTTTTGCCACCAATATACCATAGTACTATTTCACTTGGTCATTATCATCTCGTTTGATCTTGTAGATCCATGTGTTACCAATGGTCTTCATTCCTCATGGTAGTGTCATAAGATCCTATGTGTTTAATGTTATAAAGAGTTTCAATCGCTTCTAGTATTGTTACCATTCTTAGAGTATCTTTCCTTTTAATAGCCTCATAAAAAATCATTGGCTCTTCATCCTTTGTAAGTAAATAGTATGTAATGTTGCCTTCCATAATATATTGTGAGTGTTAAGTTTTTATCTCATCTTGTGAGTTTTCTGTCAAACTAGTGGAGTTTAAAACCTCATCATGCTCTTATTCTTTCTTTGTAAAACTTCTTGCTCTAGCTTTTTTTTTTAAAAAAATTGTAGTCATTTATGGTTTTTCTTTCTCTTTCATTTTATCAACATAGAATATCACATTATGCTAATGGTCACCTTGTAGGTAATGAGGTCCCACAAGTGATACCCCTGAACTCCATTAGGATACCCTAATAAAATATATTTTTTATATTTTAGATCCATCTTTAATATTTCTTGAGTATTGTGCATGAATTATATAGGACTTCCAAATGTATGCAAGTAATACTAATGTGTTGGATTACCTATATACATATTCGTTGACGTCTTCAAATAAATTGTGGATAATGGCGATCAATTAATAACATAATAGGTAGTCTTTAATACTTCATCCCATAATAACTTAGTTGATCCTATAGTTCTTAGCATTACTCTTGTTCATTTCAACAAAGTTTTATTCATCTACTATACTACTCCATTTTGTTGTGAAGTGTATGCTATAGTGAATTATATTTTGATTCCTTCTTTTGATAGAAGCTATCAAATTCATCACTAGTGTATAATTTTTTCATTGTTTGTCCTCAAATACTTGATCTTTTTTCTCATATTCAAGTTTTGCTTGAGCTTTAAATTACTTGAAAAGTTCAAACACATTTTCCTTCCTCTTGATTGAATACGCCTAACATTCTCTAGAATAGACATAAAAAAAGATACAAAGTTTCTTATGCCTTCTAGGGACATAAGTAGTGCTTTCCAAATATTATCAATAGAACCGTTGAACTTCAATTTGTGTTGCTCACTCATAACATAATGCTCATAAGATGAGAAAAATATCTTTCTGAGCACTAAATTTTTTTTCTCCGATGGAATCTTCAGACCTGGTTATAACATGTGGCCAAGCTTGTGGTGCCATATTATCATAATACTTTTTTCTCTGATGGAATCTTCTTCTTTTTCTTCTTCTTCTTCTTATTCTTCTTCTTCTTCTTCTTCTTCTTCTTCTTCTTCTTCTTCTTCTTCTTCTTCTTCTTCTTCTTCTTCTTCTTCTTCTTCTTCTTCTTCTTCTTCTTCTTCTTCTTCTTCTTCTTCTTCTTCTTCTTCTTCTTCTTCTTCTTCTTCTTCTTTATTTTTTCTACTTTCATAACTACAAACACACCTTTAAAATATTTTATGATCCCATTTTGAACATGGGCTTTGCATATCTTATTATCTTATTATCTTAGAGACAATAGATTTTTCTTCAGGCATTTCACATTTCATACCTTTTGAATGGTGCAAATGGTATCATTAAGCATCTTTAATTTGATAGTACTAATACCGATAATATTTTATACATATGATCATCTCCCGTAAACACTTATCCTATAGAAATAGGTTCATATTTATTTAACCATTCTCTTTGAAAATTTATGTGACATGTTGCTCCTAAATCCATAAGCCAAACATCATTGAACCTTCTTCTAGGTTCACTAGTTATTGCCTCACAATATAATATTTTTCCATCACACGAGTTACTGGCTACACAACCTTAGTGTTTTGATACCACTTGCTAGGAATATTGTGGTATTGAGGCACTCATTTTTCAACTAAGGTAGAAAAAAATGAAGATTTATGGGTAATTTATAGAAAAGACCATTCTATAGCAAAAGGATTACAACCACTCTTTAGACTTAAGGATAATATAACTAAAAATACCTCTATATTTGAATAGGAGAAAATATATACTTAAATAAAAGACTAAGAATTAGGAGAGACCTAATATTTTTTCTCTCTAAACACTCTCATTTTATTTTAATTTTTTCCCTCAATTAAGATGCTAAACCAACTATACAATGCCCCTATTTATACAAAAAGAAGAAAAGATGTGGTTAACAAGCTTATAGATAAGCATGAAATGCTTCATTCTTATCCTTTAAGGTTAATATGATAAGGTTGTCTGAGCTTGGTCTAATGATCTTCCAACAACACAAGTTGTACGTGGCATGCAAAGGCAAATTTACTGCTAAACTTCCTCATCCTTGTCTTCTTCTCTTGGCTACCCTTTCTTATCTCCTTTCCTCTATTCCCCCTATGTTTTTGTTGCACCTATGATTAAACATTCTCATATCCAAAAAATATTGAAGCCAATATATTTTTCATTTTATAAATTTACCCCTCAAACTTGAAGCTTCAAAAAACATTAGTGCTCCAAGGTTTATAATTGATTCTTTAGATAGAAATTATGGTACATCTTAATCATCATTATCACTAAGTCTTGGGAGACCCTATCTGTACTAATTTAAGCAAATGGTTCTTATGTAACCATTCACCTAAAGAGTTCAAAAAAATAAGAAATGGTTAAAATAAAATAATTCCCCAAATCATGCCCCCTTCCGACATTTTAATATCTAATTAACCATGGAAACTATAATTGATTACATTTAATTAGAGTTTAAAAAAATAGTTTCAAAACTAAAAAAAGGTCATTACAACCTTTTCCTTTTCCTAACAATTGGACATATGGTATTTTCAAAATTCAAGATAACTAAAGAATTATTTATTGGTCAATAAATCAATTATATGGTGTAACAGTTTTGTGCATTACATGTTTTTTTTAAAATCATTATTTTATATCCATGTACTAGTTTGTTGAAATTAAACTAATTAAAATTATTTTCATTATAAACCATGCATGCATGAAAAAAGATCCTAAACAAGTCTAAATATTTCAAAGTTGGTTGAAGATCATGAACATTCTCAATGGAAAATTGATATTATTAACACAGATTTATGTTGAGATTCCTAATAATTTTGCATTAGCATTTTAGAGTATTGGTCATTTTAGAAATTTATTTTTCATATTAAGTTGCCATATTTTGGTAGAGATGTGATGGAAAGATGTATGGACCAACTTATTTGTTAGACTAAGTTTTTGATGGAGATTCCTTTGTTATAGTTGTTGCCATGTGGGAACACATAAATATAATAATAATAATGAGATTATTACTTAAAATCATAAGTGTATTATGAATAACATAGAATTTCCCTCTTAGCCTAACAAAGACAACATTTAACATCAAAGGGGTAATAAGATTATGTAATACTAAGATTATGTGATTCACCACATCTATGCTAAAGATTGGTTATGTTTTTGGTAGTTATGATTTTATAGTAGGGGTTATAATCACTTTTTTTCTTAGCTAGGAGTAAGGGCTATATGGAGGTAAATAGATGGACCCATTAGTGAGAAATTGTAAACTAGCATTAGTGGAGAGTGCTAAGTTGATGCTCTAGTGTAATGCAAAGGTCATGCGCAAAGGTCCCAATGGTAAACCACTATTGCATACCCCCTACAAAAATTAACTTAATATCATATGGTCTGGTGACCCATGTATCAAATATTAAACTAATAAGAATAGATACTACACTTGATCTTAGCAAAAAAAAAAGTTGAGAAAGGTATGCTTCTGGACAATTTCCTCTTTCCTGTATGTAGTTCCTAATATGTTGGTTGCTATTTTTCTTAGTGATATGGGAAAAATCTTATCTTGGTTTGCAGGTATCATATTAACCTCGCAAATAATTTGATTTTTATGTTCACAATGAATTAACTATTCAATAACCTATTCGCTTATGAGAATCTTTCTTTTTACGCTGACTATATTCTTCTTAGAAATGTTAGGCTTGGTAAAATATATAATTTGTTGTTGAAAAATGAAATTATTCTAGAAAAATGGATTATAAATGTTTGAAAATATATAAATATTTGTCCTTAAGGTTCTTAATCAACTTGGTTCATTTTCCCAATGCTTCATTATTGTGTTTTGAGCCCGTCTTTCTAATGCAAATTCCAATAATCTAACTTATTTATTTCTAAATTTTAATTTTAGTATTAATAATATTTATTATTATTTTTATAATATTAGATAGTATAATATACTTATATTTGATATTATAATTATATGAAATTAGACTAGAGATTGTGGGATTATACTCGAGGATGGGAGCACGAATGGTTGCTTTATTATTTTTCAACCCATTTGGCTTGATTTGTAGTTATTTATCTCATTTTAACATGTAAACTTGTGTTAGTATTTTTTTTATTGTATTTTATAGCTCAATATTTGCTTTTTATTTAAGTGTATTATCTAGGGTGCATTTGGATTAGGTCATGTGTATTGTATTCTTGAGGATCGACACTCTTGACCTTTTGTATGCTTGATTTTGTGTCGTTAGGGTTCCTCCTCATATGGTTGTATAATACTATTTCCTTTTGGGTGCAATAAGAGCTTTGGAATTGAAATTTTGAGTGAATAAAATTAGCTAAAAGCTAACTAGTCTTCTTATCTCCTAGTTTTCCTCATGAGTTTCGCACCGCCATCATTGCCTTTTGGTCTTAATTGGTTCAGGTGAAGGATTTTCATTATTTTATCCCATTAATTCTTTTATTTTTTTCTTGGTATTATTTTTTTCATGTTGAATTTCTACAATTTCATCTATTTATGTTGATTCCCTCACTAAGATTGTGTCATTTGATATTAGAGCATCAATTACTTCATATGTTGTATTTCCAATGTCAATATCCTATTTTCATTTCCAACTTGATATTTTGACTGTGATTTGGGTTATTGCTGCTAATTGTGGCTTGGTTGCACTTAATTTATCCAATGTTTCCTTATTATTTCTCAATTGGTCATCTCGTTAAACTTTTGACAAACTTGCTCAAATCTTGTTGTATTTAGTAATTTATGTTTTTATATTTTGAAATATTTATTTGAATTTTTTGATTTGAATGAGTTCTATAGTGATACATTCCATCTTTCTGCCTTGAAGGTTTTTTAATGGGTTGTTAGCAAAATATGAGTTTGGTTATTGACTTTATGGATCATCAATCATTGATCATCATTAGAGCTTGGTGTTTGGATCCTTGGTTGCAATCTTTGTTGTCATTTTTGAAACCTAATTTACATTGTATCAATGACTATTTCTAGTCTTTAAAGTAATAAAAGCTTCACCTATAAAATTTTCTTTGTCATTTAAAGTTGGTGCACTTTAATCTTAATTCATGTATTTTTCTTCATTTCTTGATGTGTAATTGTTTGTTTTGATTTCTCTTGTTGTTGTTTGTTAACTTTATACATGTGTCTGCGTTGTGATATATGTATATTATATTTTTTATGCTTTTTTTTTTGCATTTGTGTATCACCCCCAAATTTTCCTCCTAAAATATTTCATTTAAAGAAAAATATGCAAAAGCTAAAGTATAAAATAAAAAATGTTACCGCCATACCTAATATAAGATAGATGCATATCATCTATTTCATAATATATGCAAGTCTAAAACATATCTAACTAAAACTTAAACACAATATACATTGAGAGAATAAACTCTCACAAGGAGAAATCTAATAGTAGATAAAAAACAATTTTACTGAACAAAATTATCATTGAAAATCAATGGAAGGCCTATGAAAAAACCTTGGATTATATAAACTTAGCAAGGTAAATATAAAATGAAAATTAGTTACAACACCATGAAATTTTCAAAATAGGTACAAATAAATAAATATAAGTCCCTAAGGGATAAAAAAATCCGGGTGACCTAACTCTCTCAAAGTCCAAGTCTGCAACCTAATAATAGCAATCAATCTCAAAACTACATGAAAGATTTTCTCCCCATCATCAGTGGATTGTCATAGAATCCATTCAATCTAGGTAGTATTAGTACAGGTCAAGTACTGAACAAATCAAAACTACCCAAGTCATGGAGAACACATAATACATATAAGGATTTGGTAATATTTAACTTACAATGCTCATGCTTAGGTATAAATGTGCTACACACACCATTCCACTCATACGATTTCAAAAAGTATATAGTATATTATTAATTTTTTTCCCAACAAGTATTAAGGAAAGTCATACATAAAATGACAAGAGTAAGACACACATGTGATAACTAGATAAGAAAATGCATCATATGGTAGCACAATTATAAGGGGAACAACAAAGCGATATGCATAGGATAATGAGGCATACAACCCATGAATGAACAAGAACAATCAATTATTTTATTCCACTATCATGATCATAACAGTTTTATTATATTAACAAGAGGACAAGGACTCAAAGAAAACATAACTAATCTAGTACGCAAGCGGTATTAACTCTAGTTGGACCACTAAATAATATGATACATAAACACTTAAATATGCATGTATAGGGCCAAAATATATCGAGACATTTGTAGAGTAGAAGATGGCCTCCTGGACCTCGTAAGGAACCCGATATCATAGAAGAGAAAATACTATATTTGTATCAAGTGAATACCAAACTTGACTCGGATAGCTACCCGAGTGGTACAAGTCCTGATTCAAGATCTTTTATTTTAAGTGATTAATATTTTATATAAGAATTTAACCAAGTAACAATTGGGCTCACGAACAGTACTCAAATCACTTCCATCAACACAATTCAATTCCATTATTACATTTATTTAAAGAGACGTTAAAGCTGAGCACTTTCAAATAGCATTAAAGGCGATCCATTTCAAGGGGTATTAAAGCCGAATAATTCTAAGTGGCATTAAAGCCTAAAAATTCCATGGCATAAAAGCCCAACATAATAAATCACACAATTTTAATCCTTACTTAACCAATTATACAATTTTTCAAAACCAAACTTAATTAAACATATAAGAAAAAGCTAGCATATATCTGTATTGAAAAATATAACCTCATTGATACATGAAATTATCATACAAGAAATGAAATATATATTTTTGTTGACAGCGAGAAAGGGAGGACGAATAAGGGATGTGGAGGCGTCTTGTTGGTGGTCTTCCATTGCATCCCTAAGTGTACATCCTAACCGCTAATCTATTGTGCTACTACTCCTCCTTAGTTGTTGCTCATCCTTGGTGGTCGCTCGGTAGTTGCTAGTTGGTGACGAGGATCGAGCAGTGGTGGTGAGGTGGTTGTTGGAGATCGACGTAGGGGAGTAGGTTGTAGGAAGGGCAGGTCATGTTTGGTTTTCTAGCTTAGGAAAGGGAAAGAAAAAGAGGGAAGAAAAAATGAAAAAATGAAGAAAGGATTAGGTTGGTCGAGGGATGGTTTTTATTTTTATTTTTATATACAAGTATATATTAGATGATATTAAATATCTAAAAAGTATGAATGGATGATTTCACCTAAAATTCTTTTAATAAAAATTATTTCATAAGGATATGAAATTATAATATCAATATGAAAGTTATTAAAAGGATTTAGAAAAAATTTATAGAAGAAAATACCTAAAAGTATAATAATTTATATTATTTATAAAAATATATAATACGACCTCAATATATATATATATATATATATAATTATTTAAAAAATATTTAAATTAAATTATAAGAAAATGTAACTAATTTAAATGATTTTCAAAAAAAAGTTCATCTGTAAACCACAAAAGAAATGGAAAAAAATTGGAAAGATATTCATAAATTAGTTACAAAAATTATTAATGTAAAATATTTCATAGATATTATCAACCTTTTAAAAATAGATAAATTCAACAAATAAAATATTTGTTATGGATAAACATATTAAAGTAATTTTAGTACTTTAAAGGAGATTTTATAATCTAAAAAATTTATTTTAGTTAATGATATATAATTCCAAAACAATGTCATAATCACACGATGAGGTTATAATCAAAAACGATTTTAAAATATTAAAAATCAAAACACAAAACATAACAAAAATATATTTTTTCAAAAGGAAATAAGAATCATATGAATATAATAAAAATCATAATCGCATATAAACTTATCTAGAAAAATTCAGAATGGTAATGATTAATTATATTTTAATATGAATTCAAAATCATCTATAAAATAGTAAAACAAAAATCATAATTAAAATAATTAAATGGTTTCATTAAATTATGTTAATAAAATTGAATTAAAAAATGGGTTATTACAACTTGTATTCTATTGTTTTCCCTACTCTTGTGTTGGTATAGCTTGGCTCAATTATTTTGTCCGTTGTATGTTGATTGGGTATTGACAGATTCTTTGGTTATTGAATTGGTCTTGCCATAATATGTTGTGGTTGTATTACTTGATGGGATTTAATTTCTTTCGTAGCTATTTGGCAGTGGTAGTTAATATATTAAACAGGTGAGGTCCTAAGGACTACGTGTTGATATTTTATTGTTGTTGTAATTAAGACACTAAAGATGTATGATGTTGGTAAATTTTTGTGGTATCTTTACAATTAGATGTTCTCTTAATGATCCGATTAAGGTATATAGTGAGTGTCAAAAGTTCCACTCTAAGGTTTTTGTGAATGATAAGTGTTGTGATGTCATTATTGATAGTGGGAGTTGTGAAAATCTTGCAAGTATTGTCTTGAATAAGAAATAATATCTTTCTACTATGAAAAATCCTCAAATCCTATATGTTACAATGGATTAATGAATTGGTTGATTTTGAGGTTACTAAACAAGTTTTGGTCTCTTTTAAACTTTGTAAGTATGAGGATGATATATTGTGTGATGTCATACATATGCATGCAACTTCTTCTTATTTAGGTAAACCATGGATGTATGATCATCGAGTGATATATGATGGTTTTAAGAATAGGTATACTATACACAAAGGTAATTTTAAGGTTTTTCTATGCCCTTATACACCTCAACAAGTTTTTGAGGATCAATTATATATAGCAACTGAATTTAATCAAATTAAGGAGGAAAATATGTTGCATAAGAAGTATAATAATTATTATATGCCTTTAATTAGTTAGGTTTTTATGTGTTTGATTTTTTAAGTTTATATATATATATATATATTTGGCTTCATCTATGTTGTGTTTGTGAATGATCTTGTTATTTTTGGTTTGGAACACTAAGGTATTGTTGAAATGAGCACTAGAGTTTATATTGGGTCATTAGAGAAGGTAAGTTAACACTATTTATGATTACTTCTTTGGAAAATTTAGTATGAATTTCACTCTCTTCAAAAGTGTTATTGGCATTTTATACTAAGATTGATACGAATATCCTTGTCAATAGGTATTTTCCTTTGTGGGTATGCTTGTTTATATGTCTTATATGCTTGAATAACTTTTATATATGGCATTTGTGAGTTCCGTGTCTATTGTTGCATATTTGGTGTTTTGTGCATACTTGTTGTAGTACCACTATAGACTTAAGTGGTTTATGGGTGGTGTATTATTGTTATATGCAATCCTACTACATGTGCTACTTTTTACTACTATAACTTCTCTCTTTTTTTAGTTTTTAGTGCTTATTTGCTACTTTCCCTATAGTCTACTTGTTGTGTTGACTAATTTTATTGGTGCATATGAAGTGTGTTGTGGTGTACGTCCTCTATGTGTTTGTATCTTCTTCTTTTTTCATATAGGTGTGCTTTCTTATGTGTCCGTAAGTGTTGTGTACTCCCTTTGGTTTGAAGTGTTAAACTTGGGGTTTGAAGCAACCTTAGTATTATGCAACTTATTCTCCTGATGGATAAAATATAATTATCTATGTCTTGCTTTCATTAGCTATACGATGGGGTATCACGCCTTGTCATATGTATTGATTTGCATTCTAAAATTTTGGTGAGCCTTGATTTGGTTTATCCATTATCTTTGTAAGCAAGAATTCTCGGAGATTTTTCTCTTGACTTTGGTTAATGAGGTTGGGTCATTGAGTTTATCTATAGTTTATAAGCTAGTTTAGTTTCACCTTTCTAATCTACTTTATTTTTTATGGATTTCAATTTTAAGATTAGCTTGTAATATTTGTGCTAATCTAATATCTCATGTTCTCTTTTAACCTCTTTTAGGTTGTAGGGAAAAATATTTTTAAGAGGAGGAATGATGTGAACCCCAATTTTCTAAATTCTTTATTCCATAATTTAAACTATTCTTATTCTTAGACTATTAGGAATTCTAATATTACTTATATTTGGTGTCTTTTATTTTTGTAGGATTGTTTTTAATAGACTTCTTTTATCAGAATTGATTAGGTTCAAGCCGGATAGTGGGATTATACTCAAGAATGTGAGTTGGACCAAATATATGTTTCTTTATGATTTTTCAGCCCATTAAGCCTAATTTGTAGTCACTGGGCTCATTTTACGCTGTAAGCTTGTGTTGGTATTTTTATTGTAATTTAGATGTGAAACTTTGCGTTTTGCCTAAGTTTGTTAACTAGGGTTTATTTGATGGGGTCCTCCATCATGTATTCTTGAGGATTACCGTTCTTAAGTTTGATCCATTATGGTTCCTCCTCATTTAAGTGTATAATCTTCTTTCCATTCTCGATATAATACGAGATTTGTAATTGAAATTTTAAGTGAATAAACTTGGCTAGAGTTGTTTTTCCTTTTTATCTCCTAGTTTTCTTTGTGAGTTTCGTACTACTATCATATCATTTTGGTCTTGATAGGTTTAGGTAAAGGATTTCCTTCTCATAACCCATTGCTTATTTGATTTTTGCTTGGAATTAGTTTGAATCCAGATTGAATTTCTATAATTTCATCTATTTAGGCTGATTTTCTTGCCAAGATTGCATCGCTTTCTTTTAAACTTATGAATACCAATATGCAGCTCTTCCTCCTTCCCTTATTTACATGCTTTGCAGATAAGATACGTTTTCGAAAAGCAACTTTATTAGCTGGTTGAATCAACTTGGGATATATCAAGCTTAGCTTCTCTAATATATGAATGCTCATATAGTATTTAGGAGGACATTTATAGCGAGCTCACATAAAGGCAAATCCCTTCCAATCTGTGTTCATCATAATCCCCAACCACTTTTATTGTCTTGATCACAGCAATGAGTTCATCTTCCCCCTTCATTTGAGATCCAACTGTTGTTGGATGGTTGTCATTCTACCTTGATATATAATTAATTCCCATCCAATGCCTACGCAATCAGGATCGCCACAAATTCCAATGACAATGAAATAGTTCCATCTAGGAATATCCTCACTTCCACCGTGTCTCTTTATTCTCATAAATAAACAACATAGTTTGCACCTTCCAAAGACATGAAGTTATTAGCTGGAGCGGGAACTTCGTAGCTTATATACTTGATTCCTGCAAAATCAACCCCTTGTAGAAAGTTTACAAATCTCTGGATACTTGCTACTGTATTATTAACACTTATTTATAAAGGAGTTAGTTACATATAATGCAGTAATTATTTTCTAAAAATTTAGTGCAGTAACTATCTCCTACTAATAAAGAATTAGCTGCTACTATTTATCTACAAGATAATGTAGGTGATGGCTTGGTTTGTTGCTGAGAAGATATAGCTAACTCAACATCCCCCACAAAGTAAGCGTCGATGCGCAGATGGTTAGCTTGTCATGAATCATTTGAAAACAAGGAGCTTCTTGGTCTTTAGTAGAGATTAATGTAACATCAAGCTTCTTGGAGGCCACTTTCTCTCGCACGAAATGATAGTCAATTTCAATATGTTTAGTGCAGGCATGAAAAATTGGGTTGGCTGTTAGATAAGTAGCTCTAAGATGTCACACTACAATGTTCGAGTGGAGGTGGAGAGGCCAAGCTCTGGTAGCAAAAACTGAATCCATATGAGCTCTGCAGAAGCAATTGCTAAACTGTGGTATTCTACCTCGTACTAGACCTGGACACTATCTTTTGCTTGTGTGCACTCCAAGAGATAAGATTAGAACCAAAAAAGATACAATAGCCACTCGTAGAGCAGTGATCATCAACACACCTAGCCCAATCAGCATCAGAAAAGGTATGAAGCGAGGAGTGAATAGAGCGACGAAGAAGAATACCATGATTCACAGTGTGTTTAAGACAATGAAGAATTCATTTAATTGAAATCTAATGATCCTCCCTCGGATCATACATGTATTTACATACTCTTTGAACTACAATAGAAATATTAGGGTGAGTAAAACTGAGGTACTGAAGAGCATCAACTATATTCCGATAAGAAGTAGGATCCACAAGCTCAGAACAACAAATAATGATAATGGAACATTAGCAACAAGTGGAGTATGGACATGCTTCACACCATCAAGCTTAGTGTGTTGTAATAGATTAGAGATATATTTCCATTGTGATAAAAATAAACCTATAGGGTTAGAGGTGGCTTCAATACCTAAGAACCAATGTAGAGAACCAAGTTCTTTGATGGAAAATTCAGATTGCAAACAATAAATAAATTCTTTGACAACAGTAGAACAAGAACTTGTAACTATTAAATCATCAACATAGATAAGAAGATACAAAGTATAGTCTAATAGACGCTTGATAAATAAAGACAAACAACTTTAGATCCATAGAAGCCCAGTTGAAGGAGATAAGAGCTTAACTAAGAGAACCATGCCCAGGGATCTTGCTTCATTCCTAGAGGGACTTATGAAGTTTGCATACATAACAAGGAAAGCGAGAGTCAACATAGCCAAGGGTTGTTTCATAAACATTTCCTCATGTAGAAAGCCATGTAGGAAAGCATTTTGAATGTCTAATTTTATAATAAGCCAAGAATATATAAGAGCATAGGATAGCATAAGACAAATTGTACAAGGTTGGACAACAAGACTAAACGTTTTCTGAGTAATCTATGTTAGCTTTCTTATTAAAACCCTTAGCTACAATTCTTGCTTTATAGCGATCACCAGAACCATCTAATTTCCTTTTAATGGGAAACACCCATTCACATCTAACAATATTCATTTGAGGAAGAGAAGGAACAAGAGACTAGGTACTGTTACAAATCAAGGCATTGAGTTCATCATCCATTGTAGTACGCCACTAAGGATTAAGTGCAGCTTGAATATAACAGTTTGGTTTAGCTAGATCTTCAACCTACAGTGGATATTTAGTAGTAGTGAGACATTTTATTTATGGGTTTATAAATACCAGCTCGAGCTCGAGTTATCATTGGATGTTGGGATCCTTAATTAAGGAAGGTGATGGTGAAGTAAGTGATGAAGGAGAGGTATTGAGGGTGGAGGAGAGTTGGGTTGTGGAAGGTGTGGAAGAGGAAAGGTGGGGATGAGAAGAGGGGGATGAAGGCAACTGAGCACTATGTGATGAAGATGGCAAAAAAGAGGAGGGAGAAGAAACAGAAGTGGGTAGAGAAGATGAAGCATGGGATGTGGGTATGAGTGCAGAGGTGGTGATAGGAACAATAGTGTTACTAAGGGGAGATGAAGAATCCTTACAGTTTGCGGCAAAAGGAAAAATGGCTTCCTCAAAACAAACATTTCATGAGATGTATAACCGTTGGGAAGAGACGTGATAACACAATTAAACCTTATGAGTGGATGCATAGCCTAAGAAAACACATGGAAGGGAACAAGAGTCAATTTTGTGTGAGTTATAGGGATGAAGACAAGGGAAGCAGAGGCAACCAAAAACTTTCAAGAACTTGTAATTTGGTTTCTGATGAAATTAAGTGTGAAGGGAAGTAGAAGATTATTAATTGTAGAGGGTTGATGATTGATATGATAACAAGTTGTAGTGAAAGCATTGTCCCAAAATGAGAGAGGCATAGAAGATTTGTATAACAAAGATAAACATGTCTCAACAATATGGTGATGGCACCTTTTAGCTAAGCCATTTTTCTCAGAGGTATATGGATGGGAGAATCTATGATATATACCCTGAGACTCAAGCTAAGGTGTGAATTGAATTTTCCACCATTATCGAATTGAAGTATATCTTGATTTTTTGGCCTAATAAATTTTTTCAAATTTTTTGAAGGAAATGAAATATGATAGTGCTTCATATTTGCAAGGAAGAGGATAAAGCCATGTGAATCGACTGAAAACATTAGTGAGTAACAAAAAATAATGAAACCCTTTATGTGATAATTTGACTCAATGGTCCTGAATAACATGTAGAACTCAATGAAAAAGGAAGCTTACAACTCTTGCTTAGATGACATGGTTAACAAAAGAATCTAGATTTAGTAGACATTAGTAAGTTATTAGAGATAATAATATGTTGGATAGTTCAAGACATAGGATGTCCTGGAAGTTGGTGCCATAAAGACATAGACGCATAATGCAAACAAGAGCAAGAAGAGTGCTTGTCCATCTCAGGAGCATCTTCAAATTGTTGAAGGCCTCCCTTATTCCAGTAGTGCAGAAGGGTTGCCCACGTGTAGCAATCCTTGAAGGTGGGATGAAATTCAAAATAGCAATCATTGTCTTTAATAAATTGAGAAATAGAATGTAAGTTAGAAGAAAGAAATTGTAATACCCTATTTTTTATTTCAAATCCTAATTATCATATATTAAGGTCTATTATTGCGTCTAATATATATATATACACACACACACACACACACACACATATACGTATACATATACATATACATACACATACATATATATCTATTATATTATCAAGTCTCATTCCGTTCGTATAAATATTTAAACATTTCGTCGATTATTTCTCTTGTGTGCGTAAAACACATTTATTACAATTCTTCCGATTCTTGTGTTTTCACTCTTTTTGACCCCTTCAAAATTTGTGGATCAATCTAAAATTAATTTTGAGTTCATCCATCAATTCTATTCATTAAGGTTTCTGCCTTTCCTTTTGAATCGTCAAATTGTGAAAAATTTATTTACGTAATTAGATGATTTTAGCCATTTTTGCTATTTTTAATCTGTTGGTCGTCAAATGAGTTCTAAGACCAAATATTTTTATATATTTGATTTTATAAAAACATTCTACATCAATGCGTGATAATTTGAACCCCCATTATTCGTTTTGTGAATTTACGAAAAAACGCATTTCCGCAACTTACTCGTTTTTGCCGTTTTTGGTCATTTTTTGTTCGTTGAGCTTCAAACCAACTCTAATACTGAATATTTTTATATATTGGAGTTTCTAAGATTATTCCAAACATTTTCATAATTTTTTATAATTTTTAGAATTCGTGTGATGTTTTTTCCAATGAGTGCCCATTATTAGACTTTCTTGCAATTTGATTGATCAAAATAAATTTTAACCAATCCTCTAACTAATATTTCAATCCTAACTAGTCCCCTAAGCAAACCAAATCAGATTTGTAACTTGGTTACATTTCTTCCAACCAAAAAGTGCAACTAATACCATAATCATGATTTTATGACATTTTTCTTACACACTCAACCATAGCATATCATTTCTCTTACACCCTAAAGCTAACATTCAAGTGAGGCAAAATTCAAACCAAATACTCAATCCACACTCCTCCATCTCAAATCTCACTCTATCATTGCCAAATCGTGCGTTCCAATCTCAAAATGCACACAAAATTGTGTTTTTGTTTCTTTGGAAATATTACATTGCATATTACGACTCCATATAATTTAAATTCCTAAATTCAAGCTCCTTCAAGGTCATTCATAACCAAACTTTTGCTTCCCGACCAACTTAACAAAATTAGCAAAGCTGATTTTTTTGTGACTTCTAGCATCTACCCCGTGTCAACCTTGCTTCCTATACTATATGTTCTTGTTTTATATTTTTCCTTGCATGTTATACCTCATCTAGAGACCCTTCCTACTAAGAAAATCATTCCCCTACCCTCTCTTTTTTCCTCTCCTATCTACATTGCTGAGTAACTTTGGAGTTTTGTTGCAGTTGTTGAGTGGGTTGCAGCAGAGATTTCGTGCCTTTCATCCCTTCTTTTCTCATTGGTTTCCTCCCCTTTAACCCTCCAAAACCTTAATCCATCATTACTTTGTGGTTATTGGTTGTTTTGTGGTGGTTTTCAAGCCTCCCTATTCAAGAGTAATATTTTATATTTCACTTCTTCCATTCCAATTCCTTTCTTTTCCATTTTTCTTATTTATTAAAATTTATTTATCTAACTCTTTCATCGTATATTCTTGAAGGTGACCAAGTAGGTTTAGAGAAGGAATTGCTTGATTCCTTATTTTATCTTTGCCAAGGAGCTTAGGAGTTTTGGTAACTAAACTAACATTTAGAAATAGGATTTTGTGCTAGGTGTATTATATGTTCTCTTATGTGTGGATAGCTTTATTTTAATTATAAGCATGAAATAATATCTTGAAAAATATTGTATGACATGTGTATGTTTCTATCTTATGTGTATAAGCATGAACATCTAATGAGAAGATGGTTTGTGTGATTTTTTTTTTTATGTTTATACCTGCTAGAAAGGTGATGAATATTTAGTGAAGAAGTGACGAATGTTCAGTAGAGTTGTGCTGAATTTATAGCATAGTCATGATGAATATGCCTGGATCCGAGTAGTTTAGCTCTCGTCCTTTTTATTTTATGTGACCTTTGGTTGTTTTAAATTTATCTAAGTATTTCCCTGTATGTATAATAGTGTATAGAAGCTAAGTTATAAGTTTTGGATCATTTAGAGTTGAAATGAAATTTTTATAAGGCTTAGACATATTCAACCATGGGTACATTGGGTAATAAAGATTGTTTTTGAAAGTTTTAAGTACACCATTTTCTTCATTGGGTCTTTTGCATAAAATTTGGTATATGATATGTTAGGATTTGATGTTGTTTAGAGTAAGTTATGAATTTTAGAAGCTTAAGGTAATTTTTGGTGAATAAAGACATTTTGGCCATTACATGTAAAATTCTAGAAATTTTGAGACCTAATTGAATATTATGCTAATATAAAAATTTAGAATGTATAAGCCTAATACTTGGGTGACATTGATGAGTAGAGTTAGAGACCTTAATTAGAATAATTCATTAAGTAAGAAAAAGAAAAAGAGAAAAAGATATTTTGGGTGCATTGAGGAATCTTAATATTTTATCTTATTTTCCTATTTATATTTCATCTTAAGAAAATAATTGGTTAAGTGTAATAACTTTTAGCATGAAATACACCTCTCTTGACATTAAGTTAAATTACTTGACCTTATTGACATTTTAGTCATTTATTATGTCTTTAGACTAGTTATTTAACTTAGCCTTATAAGTAAACCCTTAGTTGACTTAAATGTTGGCTATTGATCTTTGTCTCGAATAATTGGATTTAATGTACATTGAGAACTAATTATATTAGGTCTTTCATGGCATGAAACTTGGGCATTACTGCCTTAATGATCTTCTTAGGCTTTTTATACCTTAATAATATCCCTTAGGCTTTAATGCCTCATATATTCAATTGTACTTTAATGGCATGATTATGGGCTTTTGTGCTCTAAATGGTTCGAACCTTGATTCATCTATGGATTAAGTGCATAGGTAATATTGGAAGTTGCTAAACTAATTGGTTTATGTCCAAAGAAGTGATTAGGTGATGTTTTGTGGCCTTGTTCTTGTTCGACCTAAATCTTTGATAAAATATTAATCACTTAAAATGAAAGATCTTGAGTCGTGACTTATACCACTCATGGTAGCTATCCAAGTTAGGTTTGGTATTCACTTGGTACCATTCCAGTGTTTTTATTATGTGATCTTGGGTGCCTTAGGAGGTCCGGAGAGGCCTTTTTCTACACTATAGGTGTCTTGATATATTTCGGCCCTATAGGGGGTATGCATACTTAAGTGACTAGGTGTCCTATTATTTGGTGGTCCGGTTACGTTTCTGGGCAGGCCAACTAGGGCTAGTATTGTTCGAGTACTATATTAGTTGTTATGTTTTCTTTGAGTTTTCATCCTCAAATTAATATAATAAATTGGTTGTGATCACGATAATAAAATATAATAACCAATGGATCCCATCTACCCATATATTCATATTACATTATTTTATGCTTGATGGTTGAGTTTCGTGTTATCAATGAACATATATGCATAAGCTTGATATCATCTTTTTATTATATGCTCTATTTCATTCTTCGCATGTACCTCACACACAATGATATCTCTTTAGGATAGTTGAATTACTTAGTACAAGATGTATACTAATACTACACATTAGTAGATGTTGTGTCACAGGTATATGATGATGATCCTGGTGACTTTGAGGAGGTTCCTGAGGAAGAATGATATGGGTTTATACCCTGGGGTTAGGGCGTAGAGTTATTTTTATTCGATGTCGCACATGTTATGTGCCCTAGATTTTGGATATCTCTTTTGGACTCTTCATCTCTTTTAACCCCATTATCTCTTTTTATACATTGTATTATCAAGAGCATGTACTCCATACTCTATTATTATATCTAAATTATTCAAGTCTTTTGTTATTTATATCTATTTCTATAAGTTTTGATTTATCTGATGTAAACTTTTAGCCTTGCGCATAGTATGAGAAAGGTATGGACTAGACTCGTGATATGTGTGGCGGTAACACCTGCTATATTATGTTAATGCTTTCGCTTAAAAATGAAAAATTTTTAGTAGTAAATTTCGGGGTGTTATAGAAATGGAACATGATAAAGATGATTTAAGTAAAATTTTCGAGAGGAAGAGGAGAAAGATGAACTACCAATATGAGCAATTAGTATAGTCTTACCATCACCAACTTTAATTTGATCTGGAACAGTATAAACAAAGTGAAGATTAATCTTGTTGAGGTTAGAAGTCATATGGTGAGTGTCACCATTATCAGGTAACCAGTTATGTTCAAGGGTAGATCCAGGAGCAGCAGTGTAGGCCTAAGGATAAGGCTTAGGCACCTAGAAGGATTTATCAAATCAAAACCAGCAGTTAAGGGCAATGTACTTTATTCGTCCACAAAATTAAAATTGGCCTTGAGCATTCATACTGGGCATTGGGTGAGGGGCAGAACGAATAGCTCCACGAAGAGGTCTTATGGCTCAATTATTTCCCCAAGATGAGGATGATTTGTATGAACCAAATCTATGATGAGATGCAAAGTTAGCCATTAGTTGCTGTTGAATTGTGTCTTGTTGAGACTCGAGTCTCATATCAAACGCATGTAAATGAGAGTAGAACTATTCCATGGAATAAGCATCATTAGTAGTAGTTAAAGTAGTGACAATTGGATCATAGGCAGAATCGAGACCGGCAAGTATAATTTGTTGTAGGTCTGGAGTCGCAACATGGTTTCCTGATGCAGTAAGATTATTGGCCAATTGTTTGGCATGAAGAAAATACTTGGAAATTGGTTTGTTTCCTTTTTGGAGAGTTTGGAGAGATTTGTAAAGCTACATAATGCCAGCATTAGAGCAATGGGCAAAGTGATTCTCAAATGCTAACCAAACTTCTTGAGAGGTAGACAAACCAACCACCTGAGCAAGAATAGATTCACCAAGAGATGATAAAAGCCACCCAAGTAGAACATGGTCTTGTTTCTGCCATTGAGTATAAGCAGCGTTGAAATCGGTATAGTAGGAAGAAGATATGCGGAGGATAGGGTAGAGTACCATCAATGTATCCTTCAAGACCATGTGGCCTTTTAATAAAGGTTTAAATTAAGCAAGCCAAAGCAGATAATTAGAAGAGTCAAGTTTGATAGTAATTTGATGGTGATATGAGTAGTTGGAAGAGAAGTCAGAAGAGGGAGAGTGGTAGAGTTGGCGACAGAAGTTGTGGGAGATGAAGCCATTAGAGAAGAAGATAAGGATGATAGTAAGAAGGATTGAGGCCGCCTGATACCATGTAGAAGTTTACAAATCACTTGATACTTGCTATTGTATTATTGACACTTTTTTATAGATGAGTTAGTTACATATAATGTAGTAAATATTTTCTAATAATTTAGTGCAGTAAATATCTCCTAATCATAAGGAATTAGCTGCTACTATCTAGCTACAAGATAATGCATATGATGACTTGTTTTGTTGTTGAAAAGATATATCTAACTCAACACCCCTAACCATGCATCAAAACACCCGGCAAGATTAGTATAAAATGAGAAGATAAGGTGGTCCTACCAACTATAGCAATGCATCCACAAAGACTAAGAGAAAATGTAGTGGAGAAGATGTGGGAGATATTTCCTTTGGTACCGGAATAGAAGGAACATCTGTCATAATTTGAATTGAAAACACATATTATGGCCAAACTCTCTTAAGAATCTTATTGTTTGGTTTATTTTGAATGATTAACCAAACAATTAGTTCCATTCTTAGGGCAGTTATTCCCTTCCTGGTTTCTTTTCATTCCATTCATGTTGTTGAAAACCTCTTTCCCTGTGAAGAGACATTGTGAATGCGAGTAAAAATATGACAGTTCAAGTACTTCTAACCAAGATTCCTCCCAGAGTTCTTAGCTGGTTTCTTGATCCTATAAAAATTATTGGTGCTTTTTTAATTACCCAATTTCTTAATATTATAATCCAAGAAAAACGGGAATTGCAGCCATGCAGAGATATAACAACTTTTTTCCACAACTAACATATAAAAGTAAAAGTTATTTCTTTCTGATTTCCTAATTTTGACAAACTTTACTAGAATAGTCCAATTTACTCATTTAGATACCTTCATTGATGCTTGATTACTAATGTTTTGTAAACTATATCAAGCAATTTAAATCTTACACTGTTAACTTTACTATTTTACCGTAACAAGTCACATAGCTATGATGGGTTTTGAGGATGTAATCATATAATTGCAATGAGTTTGTCCTTGTTGCCTTTAGCTATATGAAACCATTTTTTTTCCTTGTTAATTGGTTGAGATGCAATGATTTCCGACAACAATAACTCTCACAGTCTCTTAATCTGTCATGGTTCAACACTAATTCTCTTCACTTAAGGTTCACATCCTATGTGTTCACTAGGGCTGTAAATGAGCCGAATCGAGCCGAACACTCATAAGCTCATATTTGGCTCGTTTATATTTTATAAAGCTCGTATTCGGCTCTAGCTCATTTATAGTTCGATTAGTCATGTTCGGATTTGGCTCGTTTAGTATTCGCGAACTATTCAGCTCGGATCGTGTATATTATTCGAGTCTGTTGGGCTCGTTTATGGCTTGTTTTGATACTCATTTGAATTTCGTTTGGGGCTTGAGTTCAAGGTTCATTAAAAGTTCGTTCGGGCTCGTTAAAAGCTCGTTTACGCCTTATTAAGGATCGTTTTTGTTTAAAATTGGTATAATTACCCTTAATAAATCAATATTTGACGAAATTCAGGCATAATTTATCTCAATTATAACCTGAGCAAATATTAACCAGTTTCAAAAAAAATTTGCCATGCACCTATTGTACACAAATTTAGGAGAAAAATTTCTCCCCTATTTGAAAAAAAAAATTGCCATGCACCTATTGCATACAAATTTAGGTGTAGAATTTCTCCCCAAAGCCTGTTTAATATTACAATAAATCCATAAAAACTAAATACAACTAGAGATGTAGATACTTCATACATCAATAGATTCAATACACAAACAAAATGGCTTCAAAGCTCCATAATAATCATCACAGCCACATCCATTGCCATTGACCATTGAGTAATATGATAAAAATAACCTGCATCAAATTAAAAGTATAAAAATAATATTAGCATAGCTTGGAAGTTATGATATAATAAAAATTACTATGATAAATATAACAATAATAATGAATCTTTTGTTCAGGGGATGCAATTAAAGGGTTTCTTTTGTGTCCCACATTGTTCCTAGAGATTGAGCTAATATTTGAACTGCCATTCATGTATATGTGTAATGGCTTTAAGTTGCAAACAGGTGTAGAACATCAAATCTGGTGTCTATGCTGAAATAAAAGAGAATAAAACTTGGAAGAACCAATTTTACTTGAACTCTAGCAAGTCCACTCGCTCCCACCTCAATGTCATATAGAAAGAAATGTTGGATTGTCATGGAACTGTTGATAAATTTCTTATTTATTTTGTGAGATCATATATCTCAGCTTCAGAATCACATTTTTGTGGCAAAAACCTTGCTATTCCAAAGTCTCAATCTGGATTGGTTTGGCTGTCATGCGAACTGGTTTTAGTTTTCTCTAGTTCACATGCTATCCATGTAGAATATTGAAATGTTTCATGTATCAATTTTCTCATTAAGTGTTTTTATTCAGTTGGGAGCAGCTTCATCTATGATATCATGCATTCATTAAGTGTTTTTATTGGTTTGGCTATCATGCAAACTGGTTTTAGTTTTCTCTAGTTCACATGCTATCCATCTAGTTCACTACAGACTAATTCATTGTAACACATAAAACAACAAAGCAGGTAATAGATACAGAATACTTTATTCTCAGCACTTCATCTATCATATCATGCATTCATCAATGTGTTGTGTATCTGCAGCAAGCCAAGCCAAGCCAACCCATAGGTGCAAATACTAGCATCTAACATTTATTTCCCTTCTCTGCCTGTCTCTTGCTAGTTGCTATTGTGATAGACTCCCTTGAGTATCTAAATCATCTTCACCTTCTAAATTATGAACAAATGGGGAAGGAATATCATCATTGTATTGTGTCTGATCTTTGCTAGGATCCACCTCAAGATTGAATTTCTTATCCTTCAAACCATGCATCTCGTCATTCTTCAACAAATGGTCCTTATAAAAATCAAATTCTCTGAACTTAACATCCCTACTAACAAATACTTTTGGATTTTTATCATCTAAACCTAATAGTTTATATCCTTTAGTTCCCTCAAGATATCTAAGAAGAACATATTTTCTTGACTAGGTTCCATCTTCCCGTCATTGATGTGAGCATAACATAGTGAATCTAATAAGATACACATAGGAAAAATAGAATAATTATTTGTCTTTTTTTAGTGATTATTTTAGTCGTACTTTTATGGTGATTACTTGGGTTGCTTGAGTGATTATTTAAGCCACTCAAGTAATTATTTTGGCCACACATTTTTCCCTTAACTAGAATTTGGTTATTTTGTATAATAATCTCTCTGCATATATTTATGACACCAAAGTATATTACGTAGAGTAAAGTGCAACATAATCACCAATAAGTATCAAATAATCACAAAAAATTAGGCATAATCACTAAAGTATGTAACATGATTACAAAAAGTGTTGAATAATCAGTAGTGATATCATATATAATTACTAAAATATGCAATATAATCACAATAAACAATTCTTCTGCAAATGATAAGAACATTAAATAATCACTAAAATATATAACATAATCACAAAGTGTATTATGATACTAAATATAATATAGAGCAAAATATAGGACATAGTCACTGATAAGTATCAGATAATAACAGAAAAATTAGATATAATCACTAAAATATGTAATGCACCAAAAAGTTCATTAACGAGACTTTCAGCGGCATACCGCCATCCCCAACAAACATGAATGAGCTAGTTTTAGAAAACATACCATGACACCAAAATAAATCAAAACGAGACTTCGGTAGCCAACAAAAAAAAACACGATCCACAATCTGCAAAAACAAATTATTAAAATTATAGTCATCATAGAGGCAAGTACCTTATATTAGAAGTTAGAACATTACCAACCAAATTATGGCAAATCAATTTCCTGCATAGCTTCATATTCTTGTGTGTGTGCCTATTTTTTTGTTTTTTTTTTTTACAAAAAAGGGAGAAAATAAAAAAATTAGCAGCTGCACTTAAATTGAAAACATAGATTAAGTAACTAAATTTAAATAATAGTAAAATAATTACCTTTTTCTTAGGCAAGTCATTATTACGAACCCAATCACCAGCGCAAAGTAAAACTTCAACAGTCTTGGGATCTAAAGATGCCCGATATGCATCAATTACCCTCCCACCAGCACTAAAAGCAGCCTCTGAAGCAACTGATGTGATAGGAATTGATAAAATACCGCGTGCTGCTTGTGATAATATAGGAAACTTCAAGGTATTTCCCTTCCACCAGCTGAGTGCAGAAAAAGGAGAACCTAAGCCATCTTTACACATATACACACCTTCCTCTAGGTATATATCCAACTCTGATTTGCTCGATTGTTGGGTGCTAGCACTCATAACAAACTTTTCAAACCTTTATTTTCTAGATAATAATCCTTTTTCAATCACATTACTAAGACCAACCTCATTCATGTCCTTCTCTAATGCATTCTCAACACTACTCACATAATGTCCAGCATAATAATCAAAAATCTCCCTCAATGTTTTTTTTACCTCTCCAATATTTTTCTCAACCTCAAATCCTTTGTAAATGATAGGAAATGTATAATCAATCAACATCATTTTCTACCGAGGATCTAAAATAGAAGCAAGAGACATCAACATATTGCATTCACCCCAATACTTATCAAACTTTTCTTTCATTTTCATGGTCATTACTTGCATAAAAATGTCATCATTATTTACCTTCTCATCTAATGCCTCTTTTATCGCCCAAATCTCTGAAAGATACAAGTTTGATGTTGGATATTCACTTCCTGAAATAACTTTTGTAATCTCATTAAAAATAGCAAGAAATCCACACACACCCTCCACTTGTTTCCATTCATCATGATCCGGTAACCATTGGTATCTCATATCTTGTTCAGCATATCTAGAAAATACATCTTCAAACTCTAAATTTGTGGACAACATTGCATAAGCCGTACTCCATCTTGTTTTAACATCTAACACTATTTTTTTGTCAAACCCACTTGCTTAGCAATCTCACTAAATAACTTTAAACGTGCTTCAGAATCCGCTAAATACTTCACACTTTCTCTCACATTTGTAGTAATATGTTAAATACATTCAAGCCCATCTTGAACCAACAAATTTATTATATGGGCACAACATGTCACATGAAATATTTTCCATCAAAATAAAGCTTATTCTTAGAAGCAAAGCTATCTCTTGCTATCTTAACAACCCTATCATTAGCAGTTGCATTATCAACGGTAAGACTACAAACTTTATCCTCAATTCCCCAATCTATAAAACATTTGTACAAAGCATTGAAAATTGTTAGACCAGTACAAGGAGGGGCCAAGTGGAAAAAATTTAGGACATATTTACATAAGACCCAATCATCACCAATAAAATGTCCGGTCACAACCATATAATGGATTTTTTGAGCATCTGACTTCCACAAATCAGTAGTGATACTAATCTTCTGTGTCTTATCCAACACATTCTTAATTTTTTTCTTGTAATGATCATAAACAGAAAAACAATCTTGTTTGACCATAGCACGTGACGCTTTTTTGTAATGAGGAGTCAGGGTTTTTAAGTATTCATTGAACATTTCATGTTCAACCATATTAAATGGGTACTCATGGACTAGAACGGCTTTAGCCCAAGCCTCTCTTGATTTTGCATGGTCAAATTGAAAGCGGGTAGCAGAACTTACCCCCATTGATTTTGTTAAAGACAACTCTTGCTGACCTTTTGGCTTGCGGAGTGCACAGGTAGACAAGTGTCTTCTCAAATGCGAGGTAGTACCGCCAGCGATGATGGAAAACTTGTCATGACAATTATTACATTGCGCCTTCTTCGTTCCATCTTTTAATATAACCTCTTTAAATTCTTCCCATACTAATGAAGTTTTCTTTCGAACCTTTTTCTTTATCGCACAATGCTCATCATCTTCTTCAAATCCGCTACAAGCTTCAACACCTTGCTCCCCATGCTCATTACAAGCCTCTTCTTCTCGAACTTCGACCATATTGTTATTGTCTTCTTCCATAACTGGACTTGTAGCAGAAGATCATGAATGTGTTGAGTTTCATCCTTGTTTAGAAGAAGAAAATTCTGAATATATTAATTTTGACATAGTCAGAAGTTATATATGGTAATTGAAAAAGAAAACAAAGATATTTGGGAGTAAGAGCAATAGCAACACTTATAACACTAATAATTTAATAAACAATCTAATTTTGTAAGTTGTACATACAATTTAAGCAATTTGATCCTAAATTTGAATAAGACCAGGAAAAAAACTAGAAGAAATTACAAGGCTTAATTTTTTATTTTATTATACACGAAAACAAAACAAATAATAGAATTAAAAAAAATACCTACTAAGAAAAGTTCACACTTCTAAATTTTTTTGTTAAAACATAAAAGACAAAACATGATATAAAAGAACAATTATAAATAAAAATCATAAAACTAATATTGTTCTCTTATATAAATCAAAAAATTAGAAGCATCTATAAAACAAAGTTCTTTATTAAAACAAAAATAAATAAAACATGATATATTAAATAGGATTATAAATCAATATACCAAAAAACTAAAAGTATAATAAAATAATTCAAAAAATAAGGCGTTGCTAATACTACCTACTGACCAATTTTTTTTGTTGACTTTAGTTCTTCAACCATCAATGTTTGTTAACTTCTTCAACCTAAGACCAAATCAAAACAATATTATTTAGATAAGCTTTAATAAGTAATTTAAGCATTAAATGCTGATTTTATATTTAATAAATACTTAGGTCATAATTGAAAAATAAAATGCAACATATTTTACATGATTGATGGATAATTCATTTCAACATATTTAATAAATACTTAGGTCATAATTGATGGATAATTGAAAAATACAACCTAAGACCCAGAGTTTGAGTGCTCTCTAGGTTAACCCTAAGTTCAAGTACCACCCAGGCTGCAGGTCCCTCAAGATCATAGACATTTGTTTTGCTGATGATCTTCCAATTTTTTTACCAAGGAGATCTCACCTCTGTTCAACTAATAATGTAGAAGTTAGAGGACTTTGCTGAAGTTTCAGGGTTAAAAGCAAAGCAAACCACAGTAAAATTTGTGCTTACTTTGGAGGGGTGATTGAGGCACATACAAGAATACTGCTACAGAGTATGGACTGAAAATAGGGTGATTTTCCTGTTAACTACCTCAGAGTGCCCCTTATTGCCTAACAATACAAACCACTTCTGGATAGGCTCATGAGTAAGATGATACCATGTGAAGAAAGTATTTTTGGACTGGTTCAAATGTAGGAAATAAGGCTCTTGTGGCCTTCTTACCTAAATCTGAGGATGGAATGACAGTGTGCAACCTATTTTGGTGGAATATAGCAGCTATAGGTAAGCAGTTATAGCATATAACGGAGCACAAAGAGGGTCTATGGGTGCATAAAATGTATATAAAAAACTACTCGATTGTTTCCTGTATATGCCAAGCCACATTATTCTTGGTTTTTCATAAACTTCTTAGCCTTAGAGATACTTTACTCCCACACTTAGTAAATCAGTCTTGTATCACTAGAGGGAAGTTCAAAATATGAGCTATGTATGACCTTCGACTCGGAACTGCCATAAAAAAATTCATTAAATCTATCAAACTAGTGGTTTTTTATCAGTTAAGAGAAACAAAGGCAAGTTTAGCTTAGGAAAACAGTTTTCCATTAAAAATTTAGGAAAATAGTTTTCCACATAAAACTGAGAAATTGTTTTCATTTGTACATATTATAAAAACTATTTTGTAAGTATGAAATTACTTCGTTTTAGATTGGGAATTAGAAAACTAAAATTTAAATTTAAATATGTTATTTTGAAGATTATTTTACAATGTAATCTATTATTTTTATCATATGACAATAACTAAACAATGTTGAGTGATTATACATTTTGAAGTATAGACATACTAAGATTAATTTCCAGCGGCACCCAACCTAAATACAATATTTAAGATTCAATTTATAAAAGAAATATGCACTTTTTCAACATACGCTTAAAATATAAAAACAGATTATAACTAAAAAAATTTGTTGGTAAAATGGGCTTAACATTTTTAAGTTAATAAATTTGATATATTATATATATATATATATATATATATATATTTAATTTATTTCCCTTCTTAAATTTTAACAAAATAACATTTCCAAATCTCACTATCCCTTTTCCATTCTATTTTGCATCTTCAATTTCCACCAGGCTTGGCAGATCGATTGATAAATGCATTAAAGCTAGCTTATAGGCCACAGTAACACCTAATTAGAAATATATTGCGAGCGAATGAAACAACTTTTTACTGAGTAGTAGGGCCTTACCCCGTAGGGGGCCCTTCCAGAAATTCTCAACAGCCTGAGCCAAACCCAGGCCGAAGAGGGGGTTTGGAAATAGTTTTCAACCAGCAATTGACGCGCCTCGGTTAGAACCTCACTAGCTGCGTCATTGCCCCAAGCGCAAAGATGCTGAAACTCAATGCTCGGCTATTGCTTTAATGGCGGCACACGATTCTCTTTCTTATACTTCACCAATGTGGGATCTCATCTCCCACTGCATACAATTCCACTGCCACTTGTTTTTTATTTCGTACTTCTATAATTTATTGCAACGTATGTAAAGCATGAAGCATGAAAAAAGTACGAGAAACGAAGCCTGCGCTCAGATTACTGCATCAAAAAAGTACAACACAAGTTTACTTCTGCATCTATTTCCATCATCAATACAAAATGAACTTCAAAAGCACATCTCCTTCCTTTGCAAGTCTTCGGGCAGTTTTGATAATTTCAGAACAAGTATGTGAACTATAAGGACAACAAAAACCATAGCGGAGAGGAACAAGCAGTATAGTGAAACGCCACTTTCATCCCTCAAAAGCTGTAAGTGAGCTCCCGCCACTACAAAAATAGAGACACAAAAATCGCCATGAGGAACAAGGAGCAGCCATCTTCCTTCTCATCCGTGAACAAGCACTGCCACTACATCTAAAAGAGAGGAAGATCCACTGTATGACCTATGCTAAGGGAAGTCGCGAATCAAAGAGGAAGGTTCTCAAATCTTATGTAATAAGTCATTACCATGCTTCCATGGCTTCATTGGATCCGTTGAGGTTATATTTCCAACATCCACAGTAATCAGGATGTGATGGAATTTCGTCGTTGAATAGAGGTTCCATCGCCCGCAAGTCATATAGAAAGGATAGGATCGCATAACTTATTTCCGTGTCCCGCTCCCAGAACTCAGAAAACAGATTAGTACGAGCATAAATTTCCGTCTGCTTTATGGGAAGGTCTAAGAAGACCTCCCTCCCAAAAAATTGGCGTATGCCACTTATAGCAGCAAACACACGGTATTCTTTAGTAAAAGGCGAAAGAATAGTTCGCTTTGTGCTTACTGCGAGGCTGCGTGATATCATCGGTTGGTGGATACTCATTTTTATAACAATCTCTGCTAGGTTATTATTAGCTCACAGATGTGGGACTTGGTTTCAAAAGGATTAATAGACATCGTGGGCCAATAAAGGATATGCAATTGGATGAATAAAATTCGACGGATCAAATCTGAAATTGCAGACTGGTTGCAATCCACATATACTAACGATGAAGTTTTGTGTTTGAATTCTCAATTAAAAAAGGCAGGCTGCAATCAAAGGATCTGCAATGTATAAATATTCTGTAAACTCGCCATTTTGTGTTTGAATTCACATTTTCCATTGTACGAATGTTAAGTCTTTTGTGCATCCCTATATTTATGCCCAGATAGATTTAACAGTGTAGTCTTCGGAAGCGGATTTCTAATAGGCTAAAGCAAAACTAGTAGCATTGTTGGTTGCTGGGAGAATACATCCTCAATGGTGGGATCAATGCTAAAGATTTTCATCATGTAAAGTCATTTACTCAACAGTAAATGTTCGTCAATAACTAACCGTGATGGCAAAATCAGGAAACTCCAATAGCTATCAATAAACATCTGTGAGAAACAAAAGCTACAGCAGAGAGAAACAAGCCATATAGTGAAACACCACTTTCTTCCCCTAAAGAGCTACAACCTGCGATTTTAAAAGAAATGAAACTCGAATATCTAACTACCTACTTCTGATCTATCAACCCTGCTGTTACCAAGAGTTGCCATTTCATCTTCAAAGTGAGAGAAGATCCACTCTGCGGACTTTGTCAAGGGATGTGGCGAAGCAAAAAGATCAAAGCTTTTGCAAGAAATCTTTACACCATCATGCTTCCCTTGGCGTAGTTTTGTTGGGCTCCGCCGTCAATCAGACTAAGCGAGAGGAAAAGTAAAAATTGCGTCGGCCTAGTACGTGGTTCGTCGCCGTCTCCAGTTCCATCAAAATACTTGTAACTTATCTTGAAAGTGTGCTTATAGCCAGAACCGGACAATTAGTAAGGTCATTGAAAGTATCATTGGTTATCACACCTGGTAACTAGATTGGCCTGTTAAATTCACATAATAGGCCCCTCTTCGAAAGCTTTTGACAGTGGTTTATGGGATGGCCCCGCGAGACCACCCTCCAAAAATTGGCGTATGCCACTTATTGCAGCAGGCACACGGTATTCTTTAGTAAAAGGCGAAAGAATAGTTCGCTATGTGCTTACTGCGTGGCTGCGTGAGAGTCAATGAAGCTGCTACGCTGTTTTATTGAATATTCTTCTGGGACTACTGTAAGCTTCCCGATGTGGGACTTTTTTTGAGAGTGTATTAATTGTTTACTTGCATCCAGAGCAAATAAAGGCTAGCTAGTTCGGTCAATTAAAAAAATCGACCGATGAAAGCTGAATTTGCACAAACTGATAGCAGCTTGTCAACTGATTGATGACAAGATCAGAAAGTTCCAATAACTATCATAAAACATCTGATACTGAAGTAGTATTTTACAGTAAGAGAATGAAGACAACTTTCCATACAGGAGAAAAGGTGATACTGTCAATATGCATATATAGTTGTTGAATTTAGATAACACAACTGCAACCTGTTTGTTTCCTTATTTTCTGCTCCTCCATCTTCTCTCTAGTATTTAAGGCCTCTTGCCATTGATCCATCGAAGCATGCATGTTAAAGAATGAAACAAATAATCCACATTCGTCCATACACAATGCACGAGCCCTTTGCATAACCTCCTTAGCAACCTTAAAATCGCCTCTTAACTTGCATCCCTCAAGCAGAACGCCCCATACCGCGATATCAGGCTTGAAAGGCATATTTGCGACTACACTAAATGCCTTCTCAAGCTGGCCATTTCTACATAATAAATCAACATAGCAACCATAATGTACGAGCTTTGGACTGATCTTGAAGTCCTCCTCCATCTTGTGAAATATCCTTTCGCCTTCTTCTATTAATCCGCCGTGGCTGCAAGCGAACAAAGCACTAGAAAATGAGAAGTCATTGAGCTTAAGCCCTTCGTCTTGCATCATGAAGAAAAGCTTTATTGCATCTTCGGTTCTACCATGGATTGCTAGTGACTTAATCATGACATTCCAACAAAATACATCTTTTTTCCCCATTTTGAAGAAGACTGTAAATGCTTTGTCGACATCTCCGCATTTAGCATACATTTCAACCAAGGCTGTACCGACTTGAACTCCCATCCGTGACCAATCTTTGATCAAAGTGGTGATCCACCTCCCAAATTCCAGCTCGCCTAAATGAGAACAGGCCGATAACACGGAAACCAGCGTGAACCCATCCGGATCTATGCCTTCCGACCGCATGCAGACAAAGAGATCTAGTCCTTGCTTGAATTCTGCATGCTGGACATATGACGAAATCATGGAATTCCAAGACACAACATTCCGATCAGGCATGTCCTCAAATATCTCTCTTGCATTCTTAAGATCCCCTATGCTGGCAAAGGCCCTAATCATGGAAGTCCTCGACACAACATTCTTTACGGGCATCTTTTCAAACAACTCTCTCGCTTCTGCTACATTCCCAACTTTAACAAATCCTGAAATCATTGAGTTCCACGAAACAACATCTCTTTCAGGCATTTCTCCAAATAGCTGGCGTGCACACTCGATATCACCAAGATTCACATATTCACTGATCATCTTATTCCATAATTCTACAGGTTTAGCAAACATTGCATCAAACACCTTGCGGGCATCAGCTAAACGTTCAGTTTGTCTGTCACCTGAGTCAATAAACTCCGACATTCTTATGTACGTACTAACCAGAGATTCAGCTACCGAAAGTGAAGAGTCGAACCCTGACTTGATTATATGACAGTGCACATATCTGCTAATATCATAACAACCCAGCTGAGAGCACGAGTTGAGAACATAAGGGTAGGTGAAGTTATTGGGTCTGAGTCCTCTTCGACGCATTTCGTCGAACATTGAGACGCAGGTCTCGAATGGGCCATTGTAAGCATAGCCTCTAATCATAGCATTCCATAGTGTGATTTGATTGTCGTACGGAGAAGCTAGTTGGACGAAAATTGTATCGGGATAATCCATACTGCCGTATTCGGTACTTCGACGAAGGAATTTTGATAAAAGTTGGTTCTTTTCATAAAGGGATGATGTGATGATGAAAGCATGGATTTGTTTGAGCTGTTTGAAGGTGCATGTGTGCAGAGCGTTTGAAAGTTTTATTTCTGATGAAGCGAGCATAAGATAACATGCGTAATTGATGTTAACTATAAATTATGTAAGGTGAAGAAATAATTACACATTCTTTTCTTCAATTCGGATTCGATCTTCCTTTCTGACCCTGGCTCCCTTCTCGTTAAGAATCTTAAACTATTGCAAGATGTTGGAAGCATAATATAACAGCTGGTGGAGAACAGACGATCCTCCAGGTACCTTTTTTTCATTTTTCCAAGCATAACTAGGGCCGTAAACGAGCCGAGCCGAATATCCCTAGGCTTGAGTTCGGTTCGTTTAACTAAACGAGCCTAAAATAATGTTTGGGCTCGGCTCGTTTAACTAAACGAACGAGCCGAATCAAGCTTTTAACGAGCCGAGCTCACGAGCCAAAGCCAAAAAATAAACTGAGCCGAGCTTTTTCATGTTTGAGCTCGGCTCGTTTATTAAACGAGCCGAGCCCGAGCCTCACTTTTAGGCTCGTTTAACTAAACGAACGAGGCGAGCCGAGCCGAATACCGAACTGGCTCAACTCATTTACAGCCCTAAGCATAACAAACAACTCATGTTATTATTTAGAGTTTGAGATTGAGGTTACGAGAAATTATAAGCCCTTCCTCACAGAGGGGTACGGACACATACAAAATACATTAGCAATCTTATTTTTTTTACGAGAGGATCTACAGTAAATTGAGTTCATCTAAGAATTTTTGCTGAGGTTACAATAGTTCGCGGTAAATCCGTCGTCCATACATCATCTGCCTTATCACAAGAAAATTTTGTAAGGAGTAAGGTACTCTATTATTCAAACTTAATCCATAGAGTCATTCATTGTATATGTGGATGAGAATTTTAAACTCAAACAATCATTTGTCAACCTTAATTTTTTAGCATTTATATTATTTTTGTTAAATTTATTTTCTAACTAAAGTAAAATAATTGGTAGCAATAGTCATCAAACAACTAATGCTGCTTCCCCTAACATACATTTAATGTCTTCAAACACCCTAGCTTCTTCCTTAATATCATGAATGATGGTTGCTAATCTTGAAGGCCTTGTTGTACCTTGTATAATTCTCTAAATAAGTATTTGGAAGTCCATCTTTAAGATAATTTGTTGCCCATCTTAGTGCATGTAACACTACTAAGTCGTTTGCATCCTTTTGCTGCCAACAACCATTCATTTCTTTCCACTGTATAATCACAACATCACTAGTAGAGGTGGCAATCAGGTCAGACATGGGTTGGATTGTGTTAGTGCACATTGATTCCATGTCAACTTTGGGCCATTTCACTTCATGAGTTAAGCGATTTCGAGTGTATATTATTACAAGCCATTTTAGCACTCGAGGTGGTTATGATTTGGATCAGCTTAGAGTTTGAGTCTAATTAATTCGAGTTAGTTCATTTTGATATGAGTTGTTATGGGTTATTTTGGCACTTATGTCAGATTCGGGTTAGTTTTGGCTTGGGTCATCTTAGGTCAATTTATCAACTTATGTTATATTATTTTGGGGTAGGTTATTATGGGTCATTTTGTTAGTTTGGGTTGAGTAACTTTGAATTCAAGTCATTTTAAATTTGGGTCAATTGATAATTTTAGGTTAATTTATCAGTTCAGATTGAATATGAGGTATTTCAAGTAAATTATTCTTGCCAAGCTAAGTAAGACAACAATGAATTGCTCTTTATATTAGAGAATATGAGTTTTCTCAATGAAGCAAGGATATTCAATCACTACCCTCACGTACCACTTCACCCACATTATCAACTATTTTAAAGGCATTAGGAAGATCAATCACTAAAAAGGAAAGAGGAAGGAAGTTCTTACTGGCACTTTCAAGGAATGGAGATCTAAAGTGACAACAATCGAAGAGGTTAAGAATCGCACAACATTGACAACCAAATGGATAAAGTCGTTTAAGAAGAAGAAGAAGTTGTTTCTTACATTGAAAGCTTCCACATCTTCAAAGTAAAAGGAATTGATAATTAAGGGGGATGGAGGGAAAGGTGAAGAAGGTAAAGAAGAATCTCCCATTGATGATGAAGAAGTGGCTGACATTACCAGGTAGTTCAAAAGATTTTGAAGATCAAGGGGCAAAGGTGGACGAAATGGAATGCAAGTAACTAGCTTATTTAGAAGGTCAAGATAACCTAATAAGGATGATAAGATCAAGTGTCCTTATTATGGAAAGCGCAGACATGTTATATAGGATTACTGTAAGGTTTATAATAAGATAGCAAAGCATATGGCTAGGGGTAAGGGCATTAGCAATAACAAAGGAAGACAAGTTCCAAGAAAAGTTGTGCTCACTTTTGGAAAAAGTGAACGAGAGCCATTAGATGAATAAAGAGTGGCAAACCTTTGTTTCATGGCCTTGGAAGATTAGTTATCCACCTCCCCATCCCTTACTAGCTTCAATTGTATCACCTTGAAATTTTATAAACCTTTATTTTTGGGTGTTTAGTCTTTTATTCAAAACTTAACCCTAAACATTTGTTTAATTACATTAAACCATAACCTAAACCACTTACTTCAATATTTTATCCTAGCTATTTTCTTTCTTTTTCCTTTTTCTTTACCCCTCACCCTTAAGCGATTGTTTTTTCAGTTTGGCTTTTCTAACCAAAAATCCTAAACTAACCAAACTTAGCCTAATTTCACTAAATCCTATACTAACACTCAAACCCTTACCCTTTTCTTTTTTCACGCAACACCTCATTTGCTTAACCTACATAACATGTAACATCCCAAAATTTACTACTTTTTTTAAAAAAAGCGGAAGAATTAAAATAGAAATACTTAAAGCCTGTGAATTATGGAAATGTTACCGCCACACTTAGTACCAAACCGGTTCTCTCCGACCGTTTCAGTACCAAGTGCTAAGGCTAAAGAAAATATTTACATTAAACTCAAACTAATAGTTCATAAAAGAACTCGAAAGATAATACATTAAAATCAGAGTGCACATAAAGAATCATAATTAATAATCAAATAGAAATCAGAGTGTGAAATCAAAATTCCTTGAAGGGAATAATCTTACAATTTATAAATGGTTAAATCGAAACACTTAACACAAGGTAATAAATTAAAAAGAGTAAATGCGAATCATAAGAAGTATCATAACGAAATGAAATCACATGAAGAAAATTACGGCCACGACACTCTCGAACTTTAAGCCAAAACATGCTCGACACTCAGCCCCAACTGATGTCTCGCCCACCTGCACACATTTAGAAGGGCATACTACTCGTGGGAATGAGCAGCACCCATAAAAAGGGTGATCAGTACGCTACGTACTGAGTAAGGTAACCGAACACTAAGGCCAACACATAGGCACATAAAATCATGCATAAGAATAAAAGATCATAAAGACCATAATCATATCATAATATCGACCAATCATTCAGGTACATACATAAAGGCCCAATCATAGTCCAAATTAATTACTTAATTAATCTTTTATCGGAATTCGATACACATCATGCCTTTTATCAAATCCATGTAATCACAGGAACACCCCACTATTATAATCGGTGGGCCGGTCACTTGTGGGACAAGGTCCACACCACTATTATTTGTCGGTGGACCGGTCACTTGCGGGACAAAGTCCACACCACTATTATTTGCCGGTGGACCGGTCTGGTTCCTGCTCACATGGGGTTCCACTGTAAGTAATTAATATCTTTTAAGTGTCTTTAACAAACTCGGGTTCATTTTTATTAAACTCAAGTCCCCCACTATTATTCGCCGGTAGACCGGACACTGGCGGGACAAATTCCACACTATTATTATTTGCCGGTGGACCGGTCTCACATAGGGTAATAACCCTAACCACTATTCCTAACCGGTGGATCGGTTGGACCCGGCTCAATAATCTTTCACTTTAAGTGATTAATATCTTAAATATTTTATTCAAAGATTTCACCCTAGACATGCATAAGTCATCACACATCCTAAATCATAAAATTCCACCACCATAATTACACTTAAGTCACCACATACACATGATAACGCAAAAACCCTAATCAGCCACCACATACCTCAATTAACCACAACAAACCATAGTTAACAACTCTAAACTCTATTTAACCATACCAACCATAATTAGTCACTCCATGCCTTAGTTAATCATAACAAACCATTTATCCACTCCAACCTTAGTTAATCACAACAACCCAGAGTTCATTACTCCAAACCCTAATTTAGTCTCTTTCGTACCCTCATAATGCTCCACGTACTATTTTCCGTCCAAAATAGTTCAACACCCAAATAACACTTACATTGCCTTCCTTGCATCCCAAATTAACTTTCCACACGTAAATTTCATACCCATGCAGACATTAGTCTCCCCATGCAAACCTTCAAACCTTTTTCATGCAAACCCTAAAATTCCACGTGAAACCCTAAATTCAACCATGCAAACCCTAATATCACATACAACCATCAATGCCACTATGTAAACCCTAATACCTCCATACAACTATAAATACCACCATACAAACCATGATTCCGTCATACAAAACTCTAAATTCAATCCATACCAACCAAATATTCATCCTTACCAAACCCTAGATTCAAATCACATAAAATCGAAGATTCATCCTTACCTTAAAATTGATTAGATTCTCCCGCATAAAATCATAAAGTAGAATTTCCCAAGCAAAACCATAAATTGGATTCCCCCAAACAAATCATAAATTAGATTCTCCCAATTAAATCATAAATTAGATTCTTCCATATAATATTATAAATTACATTCTCTCAAATAACTTCTTACATTAGATTCTCCCGAACAAATCATAAATTGGATTCTCTCCCACAAAACCCTACATTTCTCATTTTATTTTTCCACCCATAAATCATTAAGATACTTAGGTCAACTCACATCTTTTGGTCAACTTCTTTCTCCATCCTCATTTTTCATCCTTTTTCCCCCGCACAAATCATATCAACATCCTCACATGCATGTCTTACAGGGTCACAACACATATTATCATACATAAATAATACACATGCCATACAAAACATACTTCAACTCCACGTCATATCATATACGACATAATTAATAATCATAAACATAGAATGCATAGCATATGAAGCACATAATGCATATAAGCACACAATGCCCTTAGTAAACCCTTACCTAAAATGACACCGGTCTTGGAGCACGCTCCTACGCCTCCTTAGGGCTTTGACCAAATAATAACATACTAATAAAATAACCTTAACAAAATTCTAACTTTGCTAAAGACATAAAAATAATAGAGAAATTATAAACCTTGATAATATAGGGTTAAAGACTTTACCCTAATAATAATAATGATACTAAGATAATAATATCAAAGATATAAAAACTAATATCAATGAGAATATAAATAATAATAACAACAATAATAATAATAATAATAATAATAATAATAATAATAATAATAATAATAACAATAGTAATAACAATAATAACATTATTAACAACACTAATGTTAAAATATTTGTATTAATAATAATGGAATAAGAATAATAGAAATTTGAAATAGAAAGTAATAATAATAATCATTCTTATAACATATTAATATTAATAATAGTAATAAAATAAATAATAAGGGAATAATAATAAATCAAATTAAAATACAATAAGGCTTCAGCCCTCAACATAAATAATAATAAAACAATACTACTACTACTAATAATAATAAAACATATTAAGAATATAAATATTAAGAATAATAATAATGGTATTTATATGCAAATAATTGAAATAAATTAAATCAAGGCTTATAATAATATGAAAAATGGTTGAGAGGGTCTAGGGTTCAACATTAAGCTGGTGGGGATAGGCGGCATCGACGGTGGTGCACGGCGGTGGCCGGAAAAATAGAAGAAAAGAGGGAAAGATGGATGTTGGAAAAAAGATAGGAAGAATTGAGGTGAGATAAGAGGTGTTTATGGTTTCCCAGGAGGAGAGGGACAAAATGATGGTGGTGGTGTAGCTATAGGTGGCGGTGCACGGCGGCGGAAGGTGGTTTAAGATTTCGGGGTAAAAATTTTGGCAAAATGAGCAACCAACTTTGCAAGGTTATGGAGGCCCGTGAAAGAAGAATCGAAGGTTAAAAATAGTTTAGTTAACTAGAGGGCGTTGTAGGGAAGAATTTTGGATGATGTTGTGGTGCTGAGGTTGGCTATCGGCGGAGGACGACGCGTCTTAAGTTGCGATGATGGTAGCCCTCGCCGAGGGTTTCGGGGAAGAAAAATCTTCCACAACTTCTACAATCAGGATTTTTATAGATGGTAGATGGGATAATAGGGTTTTGGGTGTCGGCAGGTAGGCATTAGATGCGAGAAATTGGGTGGCCGGTGGCAGAAAACGGTCGGGCATCATTTGGTTTGCTTCAAATTTTCGCGAGGCTGGGGAGAAGAAACAGGCGAGAGATAACGGATGGGAGTTATTCCAATTTATTCCTCAAGTCAAGAGAAATACTAAGAGACAGGAAACGGCCGGTCAAAGGTCTCGTGGTCGGAGATGCCATTGATGGCGGCCAGCGTTGCAACATCGTGGACGATGGGGAAAGGAGGAAGAAGGAAGAAGAAAGGGAGGTGGGCCGATCGGCCAGAAAAGAAAAGAAAAGAGGAGAATCGGGCGGTTCGCGCCCGGGGAGGGCGTCATTAAATGAAACGACGCGTTTCGGTGGAAACGGAGGCAAAACGCGGCGCTAGAAGGAGTCAGAGGAAGGAGTCGCGTGGGCTGGGCCGAAGAAGAAGAAGAAAAGGAAGACTGGGCCACAACTAGCCCAGTTTGGGGAAAAAGAAGAGGAAAAAGAAAAAGAAAAAAAAGAAAGAAAAAGGAAAGGAAAAAGGAAGAAAGAGAGAGAAAAAGGGAAAAAGGAAGGGAGAAAAATAATTAGGTTAGGGCCAATTAAATTAATATGAATATTTAGGATATTTAAAAATAATAATATTTAAATAAAATAATATTTAAATCCCTTTTTAGGCTAAAATAAGATTTTTGAAAGATTTTCCATAAATTCTATATTAATTAGTAAAATACCCTAATTTTCCCCAATTAAATTATTTATAAAAATAATATTAATTAAAAAATATTTTCCCATTCTTATTTTAAATAAAATAAAATAATTTATTTAATTAATTCCCAAATTAAAATCTTAATTAGTTAAAATACCCAAATTCCTCCTAATTAAAATACTTATAAATTTATTCTTGATTTGCCATAATTAATTTCCTTTTATTTTAAATAAATTAATATACTTAATTAACTTTTATAATAAAACCTCATTTAAATATAATATTTAAAATTAGGAATTTTTTGGGGCATTTCATAACAAGTCTCAGTCATCTCCATCTCACATGCTTGATCTCCTTTACATCTCCTCTCCTACACATACCAAAATCTCCAATAATTCATTCATCCTCTATTCATTTTTGTTTGACCATTTCCAACAAACCAACTCCCTACCTCCCCTTCCATTTTCTTTGCCTAGTCCTATGTCAATTGACCCCTAACCTCCCCTATATTTTTGGAATTTTTTTGTTTGAACCACCACCACTGAGCCTCCTATTTTCTCATTCCTCCATGGTTCGTTGTCTTTCTCCTTCCCCTAGCTATTCCTCATTTCAACACACCAACACCATCATTCCTCTTCAACCTCCTCTATATTTTCCACCCCATAAATCCTTTTCTTCCATCACCAACAACCACCACCATCCCCCTCTTGCAACACCATTTCTAGTGTTTGAGCAACCATCAATTTCCCCATCTTCTATATCCTTCCTCATATTTCCACCAACCTACAAGCAACACCATTTATAGTGTCAGCCATCTTCTCATGTAGCACCTTGCAAATTCTAGTAAAGTTGTTGATAAATCAAGCTGGCTCTTGAGCCACCTTGGTTAGGCTTGTTAAGGGTTTGGCTCGGCTTGTTTGTTAAGAAAAGCGAATCAAACGTAAGCCTTATTTTTAGGATCGTTTATTAAATGAGTCAATCTCGATCTAAGGGAGGTCCGGCTTATTATTTATAAGCCATCTCAAATTTGACTTAATCTTGGTTTGAATGGTTTATAAGCTCGGCTCATTCGTTAATAGACTGGGCTTATATATAATTTACATAATAAACAAGCTAAGTAGTTAAATGAGCCTTTAAAAAAGTTTAATAATTAATCGAGTTGACTTTTTTTGTCTAACTTTCAAATGAGCTTGATAGTTAATTGAGCCAAGTCAAGAATCAAATTATGATAAATGAGCTAATTTGGTTTATTAATATTTTTAAAAGTTAAATGAGTCGAGTCAAGCCAGATTGCAAACCTTATTGAGTTAGGCTCATTTGACTCATTTTAAAATTGAGCTGAATTTAAGACTAAAAATATTAAATGAGCTTAGCTCTCGTCAAAGGATATTTGGCTCATTTCAGCTCGTTAACAACCCTAATTGCTAACACCACCTCCTCTTATTCTAAACACCATCCTCCCCCATTCGGCACCAACTCTTCCGCTTCTTTTCTTTTTCCTTTTCCTTCTCCTTCTCCTAATTTTTTGCTACAACTTTCCTAGCCCCTGTTGTGTCAAGCCTATATGCAACTCAACTCATCTTGCGCTCAAACTCCATGCACCCAACCTCCTATCACATCACTACCTCATTCTCACCTTGCCCATGTAATGTCAATACCTCACACAATTTAACCCTTTCTATGTGACCTCCTTATGTTGAAGCACACCACAAGTGTGATCATCTTGCACAAATTCCTCCTCTACAATGTGAAACTCTCTCGTCCCCTAGTCTTGGTAGCATGACTTAGTTGCATTAGTCCCCTCTTGCAGCATGATGCATAATTGTTGTTGCTAACCAATTGTGTAACCTTGTTATGTTTGGTTATCTCCCTTGTTTGAGAAACACAAGTTGAGCTTGGCTCTTAACATGAGTTCTCACTTTTTCCCACAAATTCCCAACTTTAGGCGAGTTGTGTCATTTGGTTTGGTTGATTTATTTTGATGCTATTAGGTTACTAGTGGTTTAGTTACTAATATGTGTATTTTTATTGAGTTGTTTTTAGGTAAATGAGATTATTAGGAGGCTAAATTTTGTTGTTAAGTTTTTGGTATTTCACTATTTTTACTTGGCATTATGGTAACGCATATGCCTTACTTGAGATTAAGGGCCCCAATGCCTTAAGTTACAATTTTTACCCTAAGTATGGCTTGTTATGTTGTATTTATTTTCCTAAGTATGCTAGCATGAAATTACGTATCATTGAGCATGTTAAATTACTTATAATATTTAGTGTACAAAAGTATGCTATAACATGTTAATGTTGTGGATTGATTACTCATGATGTATAATTATACTATGATAGGTTGAGTATGTCTAGGCTTATTTTTACATGATTGTTAATATGTGTATACCCTAGGGGTAGAATCATTTTTAATTGTACTATGTTTAAATTATCCCAACACATATACCTAACATGTATCATATGATGTCAAGCATGAAAGTATGTGATTTATAATGAATTAAATACGCAACTTAGGGTTTTATATGATTAATCATGTGTATGGGCAAAATAATCTTTTACCATGTCTTATAATTTACATGCATGCTAAATTTTTTTATATTATTTTATTTTAGCTTTTTATGAAAAATTGTTAATTAAAATAAAATTAACATTTAAAATGGATAATATCATGGTAATTTGGGTTTCAAGGGCATTACAGTTATTTATGGCCTAACGTATATAAGGGTGAATAATTAGACATAGGATTCCCTTAGTATACTATTACGTTGATCTTATTATTGACTTTGATTTTGATTTTACCACTGATGTTAGGGTTGACTTGAATAATTAGAATTAAAGGAGAAGTGGCTAAGTATGGAAATTATACTTGTTTACGTATTAGGTGATATTCATAATTATCAAATAAAATATTAATATTTAAAGTGGAAGGCCTTGAGATTTATGAATGGTTTACTATCTAGGGTTATCTACTCTATAGATGAAATAAGAGTCCTCATTTTATTTTGATTTTATAGGGGGTGCCTTAGTGTCCCAATAAGGCCCTATTATTCTCTATAGGTGACTTATGGGTTCTATAGAGGTTATCTTAGGAATTAGGTGAACTATAGTGAAAGATATTGTACTACCATTAGTGCACTCGTATAAATAGTGTATTTTATACATCTTTGGATTGTATGTTTGGGAGGGTATTGTGTTGCTTTTGTCTACTAATATGACACGTGTACTTCATATGTCTCCAAGTTGTCTCTTATATCCCATTGAGTAATAAAAATGGAAGTAACTAATGAATAGTTATTAGTAATGTGTTTGATTCATGATGTAGTAGTCGCTTTCATGCTTACCTATGATTTATATGGAACGATTAGGAGGGTATTGTTTCATCCTAGTGCACTAGTTTGAATGAAGTACTTTATATAATTTTATCCTTGATTGGAATTAATTTGATAGTCTAGTTGGAGGGTATCTTGTCTCCCTAGCACATGGCTATGATCAGAGTATTTTATATATATTCGGTCATTTATCTATTTGTGTTGTTTTAGAATTTATTAGTATGATCGTTGAGGTTTATAAGATATGAGGTGATTGTTGTGGAATGGTATGACAAGGATGTACCTTGGTAATGTATATATTGTGGCAAGTTTATCCTATTTTTTATCACATGTATGATTCCCTATGTTTATGTCATGTTTCACTTGTGATACCTTCTATGTGCTCCATGGGACATTTGCATACTTAGTTTTGTATAGCACTTTAGTCAGTATCTTTGTACTGATGGGTTTTATTTCATGGCTCTTTGTCTATTCAAAGGATAGTTGTGACTTTGCAAGATATCTTGTAAGTTCAATTGGAAGGCTAATATTTTAATCTTTAAGAGTTAGGACTACTTAGTGTCTGATCAAATATCTTTTGATCTATATATTCTTAAACTCTTGTGTCCCTTCTGTATTTATTTTGATTTGACTTGGTCTAAATACCCTTGTGTTTATCAAAACTTGTTAATATATAATATAATATCTATTATGTTTCTTCTGATTGTGGTCTTCATTTAAGTGGAGTAATATTTTAGCTTTAGCACTTGGTATACAGATGGTAGAGGAAACCAGCCATATACTAAGTTTGCCATAACACCCTACATTTTTAATACTTTAACTTCTGCAATTAACTCTTTAAGATGAAAATATTTAGTGCTAGAAATGGAGGTGTTACACTAATAGTGGTAAAGAAAATGATAAGGTATAATCTAGTTCTCCCTATATTTATTATGAATTATTATGTTATTTGTATGATACCTTATGTGAAAATGATAAGATAACAAAACAAAAAGATAATATGAAGAAGATATATGGTCACCTAAATGAACATCATAACAATCTCTTGAATGAAAATATTATTCTTAAATCTCAAATATACCACTATAAGTTTAAACTTAATATGAAAATTGGTGAACTTAAGTCCTACAAAAGGTTTAGCTCTCTTTATCAAAAGGTAAATATAGGTTAACTTAAGACAAAATTAGTTTATTTTCAAGCCAAATGTGAGCTTACGTCTTCACCGAAAGTGAATATTGAACTTCTTGTTAGGTGATTAGCGATATTGTAAGAATCACAATGGTCTCGATTATGGTGACTTGAAAGTAATGAAGTGTCAAACCCTCAAAGTTTTCTTTGTGAAGGCCTCAAAGGCATGTTGATCTTATTTCTCTCCTTCTCCTATTGTATATGATGTGTGTGGAAAAGGTGGTAACATATCATCCTCTTGAAAAAATAGTAGATATATAACATTTACAAAATCTAAGAATGTGTGTGTGCCTAAATGAACCGTATTTCAAGGATCGAATGAAAGACTCCCTAAAATAGGACATTTATGTTTATAATTATGCTTTAAGGTGAAAATGAGAAATCAAAAACAGTTAGATAGTGGGTTCTCAAAGCACATGGTAGATTACCAGATGATGCTCTCCAAGTTTGACACCCTATGATGGTGGAAATGTCACTTTTAGGGATAACTCTAAAGGGTATATAGGTGGAGTTGGTAGCATTAATATTGGTAACTCTAAACCTTTTAATGATAATGTTTTTTTAGTTAGTGGCCTCGAGTATAATTTGATTAGCATTATCTAACTTCGTAATAAAGGGTTTCTAGTTGAATTTTCCTACACACATTGCATGCTTTCAAATTAGGTATATAAATATACTTTGTATACTCAGGTATTAATAATGTTTATATGCTTGATGTGAAATCAATTAAATTGTATAATGCATGTCTTAGTGCCATAGATAATGATGCATGGCTATCGTATGCAAACATTGCACATGATAGCATGTATTTACTAATCAAACTTGCTAGAAAAGACTTAGTGCATTGTTGTAATACCCTATAATTTACTAATTAAAATTTTCATTTTACAAAAGTATTAACTTCAAAATAGTTGGTGTTACCGTCACATTTAGTATAAGTTCAATTTCTTCACCTCCCTTATGTTAAGTGCTAAGGCTCAAAATAAGTTAGATCTAAAACAAAAAAAATTGAAATAAGAGATAATAACATAGATAAAAGTTACATATGAACATCATTAATATAACGATGATAATCAAAATACAAAATGGGATATAAGAGTCTGAAGAAAAACCGACTACAACCAAAAACTAGCACCCAAAGTACTGACATTGGTTTGCTCTAACTTTTAGACCCAAAAGCCCATTGTGAGAATAGAATCTCCTCCCTATGAACCCACCGATCCTTATTGCTTAAAATCCTCATGCCACTCCTTAGCCTGCATATAATCATTTGCAAATATAGTATTAGTATGGCTTCCTTATGCTGAGTAAAACACAATACCTCATAAGAGATAGCATGATTACATTGCACTTAACCATATAAAATCAGAAAACATGATTAAAGCACAAAAAACAAATGCAATAACAATAATATGATTACCATAAGATAACATATACAATATTGATGTCTCATGCTTCTCAACCAACACACTTATCCATTTCACATCAATCTCAAAGCACACAAGAATCATATTATAACCCATGATGAGAAAGGTAGCATACTAAGGCTCTACCAACCAACCAACCAACCAAATTAATTCTAGTTAAGGTTAAAATAACAATGATAGCATGAAGACATATAAAGTACTCTAGTCATACTGGGGCACATAGCAACACAAAACTCTCCCATCCATACCATCAAGTCAATCCATATAATCCACAAGTAGGCACAAAGGTAGCTACTAAAATAACAATAAAATACATTATTGATATCTATATGCATTAGTTACTTCTATTTTTATTACTTGAGGGGATACAAGATACAATCTGGAGATATATAAAGTACACCGATCATATTAGTACACTTATGACAACACAATACCCTCCCAACCAAAAAATTTAGAGACATATAAAGTACAATGGTTATACTAGTGCACTCATGGCAACATAATGCCATATCAACCATAGGTCACCTAACCCTTAAGTATTGATATAAACTATAGGGCCTATAGGTTACTTATAGAATAGACTAGGGCCTTATTAGAGAGCTAAGATAGACCAGTGAAACCAAATCTAATATGAGGACTTCTGTCTCGTCTCTAGGGTATATAGCCCTAGAGAGTAAACCATTTCTAATCTTGAGGTATTCTAGTTTAAATATTAGTACTTTATTTGGTGATCACAGATATTACATAATGCATAATAATTATAATTTATTTACTTAAACATTTATCCTTTATTTATATTTATTCAAGTTAACCCTAAGGTTAATGGTTTAATCTAAAGTCAAAGTCAACACTAAAGTCAACCTATTTGTATTAGGTCAAAATAACTAAAATTTACTTAAAACCCTAATTATACCATCATTCTCCAACTTACATGTATAAACCTTAAACATACATTTTTAATATGTCATATATTCTATGCAATGCATAAATACAGATTTATACTATGACTCGACATCTAAGATAACAATAAATATCATGGTGCATGTATAGAGCATGTGAATAGATATTAGCACAATATAACCCTAATCATACATTGCATACCATCATGCCATATATTAACCTTAGCCACAACTTACAACGATAATCATGGAACACTTATTATGGCATAAGATTAATAACTTAACAAGGCCACATTGTAACACTCCAAAATTTTATAACCTTTACTTTCGAGTGTTTAACCTTTTAATTCAAAAACTAACCTTTAAACCTTAGCCTAATTATTTTATTAATAATATTTAACCTATAAACTGAATAATTTATTAAATAATTTTTCTTGATTGTTTTACCTTTTTTCTTAAATAAAATTATTTTTCTTGGGTTATTTTCCTAACTAGTACTCTAACTTAACCTAACTCAACCCAAAACTAAAATAAATAAATTACTACACTATACCTATCCTATCCTATATTTGTCAACCCCCTCTCTTTCACATAACCCCCTTAATATGCCCATTTACACTACAGAACACTGCTATTTTTCCTCACATTTTCACACTACAAACCCCTCACCATTACCTTACCTTTTTATCGAACCCACTCCATTTCCCCCATCTATATATAAATACATATGGTCCCCCTCTCTTTTGTTTCTTGTGGCTTTTCTCCGCAAGCTAATATTTCCTCCTCTCCTTAACCAGCCCAACTAATGAAGCCACCACTACCACCACCCTCCACTACAGCCCTTCCAACACCAACCATCTCTTCCCCCATCACAGTCCTCATCCTATCACACCACCCACTTTCGTTTGAATTTCTAGCATCCGAACTAGCACCACCATCTCCACCACCACTAACTCACCCTTCTTCCTTAACCTAGCCTATTCCCCAGTTAGCAGACCCTCCTTTTTTTTATGCCTACTTATGATGCACATGTAGTGTGAGGAAGATTTTTTTAAAAAAATTTTAGGTACCCAATTTTTATAAGTAAGAGTATATTGGTAATTTTGGATAATAATTATTTTATTAGTTAAACATTAACATGATTGTCATGGTATTATTTTTAAGTATGAAAGTTTGATGAGCATGGCCTTAATAATTTTAGTATGACACTGATAATTTGTGCTTTGTTGGAAAATAAGTAACTTTTATACTCTACTAAAATGATCAATATTATATGATATCACATAAGGATTTTTTTTTGTATGAAATATGTTAATCATGATTCTTTATATTATAATTATGTATTTATTATTGTTAGCATAAAAATTGAAAAAAATTAGCATGTTATGTTACATCAATTTTATGTGCATAAAGTATGCTAACATGATTTAGATGATGGGATATATATATATATATATATATATATATATATATATATATATATATATATGTCATGTACGTGTAAAAAGATATGTTGAGCATGCTTATACATATTTGTAGTATAATTATTATTGTTGGGTGCCCTAGGGGTAATTTAGTTATTTTATATACATTATGATATTTTTCCCGACAATCATATCTAATGTATATTATATATCATTAAGTATAAGATTATGTGATTCTTAATGTATTAGACACGTATACCAGAGTTTTATACGCTAAATCATAAATAAGGATAAAATGGTGAATTGTTGTATTTGATAATTTAATTGCATGATAAATAATTTAATTATTGTGTTTTAACCTTTTCATGATAAATTAATAAATAAAATGGATTTAGTATTTATAACGGATAACAATTAGGAAATTTTAGTATTAGGGAAATTTTAGTCATTTTTCACCTAATACGTCCAAATGTGAATAATTAATCCTACGACGACCTTGCTTTATTTTTAATAATGGACTTTGAATTGATCTTGTTTATGGCTATCTTGAATAAATGAGAAATGAGTAAAATGGCTAAGTATGAAATTAGATCTATATGATTAGTGTGTGACTTTGTGATCACCCTAATAAAACATCGATATATAAAGTGAAAGACCTCAATATTGGGAATAGTGGCTCTGATGCAGGAGCATCTATTGAACATAATGATTGTCATATTCATTCTAATCCTTAAGGTAAGGAAGATGATTTAGCTTTCTTAATGTTGGAGCCTATCATGTTAAATATTCTTGATAATTCTAATATGCTTGACATTGAAAACCATTCAAGTTATTCTTGTAGGTATGTTACATATTTACAAGAAGATGATGTTCATATACATTGATGTGTACAAGTATTTCGAGGCATGCAAGGCTATGACATACATGGAATGATACATTACAACAAGAGATAAAGTGATGAGATTCATTATTTGTATAAACTTGTTGTAAACCCTAACCCTAAGTATATTTTATGTAAGCTAGGGTATGGTTATAATTTCATGTATGTATCTTAGTCAACTGTATAGCTTTGTAATATTAATACTTAGTATCATTTAACTAATGATATTATGCTTTGAATTAAGATTAATATGGGCTTAATTCAACCATGATTAATGGGCTGGATTAAGTAGGTAAACTCGGTTGGTTTAAGCTAGTCACCACCGAACTTATTCCTTCTCCTATATATACCTCCTTGTGCACATGATTGTATGCAGATTATTGAATGATAATTTAAGTCAAACTTTGAGCAAGATAGCTAAAGTATAAGCCTCCATATTAGTTCTACATTGAGCAAGGAAAATCCGGGATAATCCTTCCTCAAAATCTATCTTAATTCGACACATTTGAAGTTCTTCAAATCTGCCGAATACACCTCCAACTTGTATCTTCAAGTTCTTCGCCTATAATCCACCAATTCACTTCATTTCTTTTGCATTAGATCGTGGGTGAAAGCTTCTAATACAAATTTTGATCCAACATTCCGTTACTTTGATAAAAACCACATATGGCTCTTTAGGGGTCCTTACCCTAAATAATAGTTTAGCCATGATTGATATTATGGATTTTTTTTTGCCTTAGTGTCTCAACCAAGCCCTATATCTTACTCTATTTAGGTATGTTGATTGATAGAAGGTATACATCCTTATGGATTAGGTGTCCTTGTTGTTAGAGTACTATACTACCTTCGTGTGTGAGTGCAACCAAGGTACCTTAGTGTCCTTGGGTAGGTATTCGATAGGATACTGTGTTGCCTTGGGTGCTAGTATGAATGGAGTACCTTAGTATTTTTAAGTTGATTTGATCTCCCATAAAGTAAATAAAAAAATAAATAAAAGTGTTTATTATTTTATTATTGGATTAGCCGGTGGTAGTGTATGTAAGGCTGTTGACAAACTAAACCGGCTCGCGAGCTTTTTGGGCTCGGCTCGTTAACGGCTCGGCTTGGCTCGGTTCGCTTATTAAACAAGCTTAAAAATTTGGCTCGAGCTCGTCTCGATTATTAAACAAATCAAGCTTGAGCCTAATAAATTTAGGCTTGAGCTCGTTTAGAATGCAAAAGCTCGTGAGCTCGGCTCGTTTACCACCAAAGCTCGAGAGTTAGCTCGTTAAAAGTTCGGCTCGACTCGTTAAAAGCTCGGTTCGTTTATAAACAAACCAAGCTCAAGCTTTATTTTTAGGCTCGTTTAGTAAATGAGTCAAGTCCAAGCCTACCCCAACTCGGCTCGATTCGGTTCGTTAACAGCCCTAAGTGTATATGCTTACTTGTGATTTAGTAGCAGCTTTTGTATATACTTGTAGTTCGACAGTAGCCTTTGTGTGCCTACGTGTAATTCGGTAGCAACCTCTGTGCCTACCTATGATATTGTAGATTTTACTAGCATTATGTTTGTGAGCCTACCTATGTTATAAGATTTATTGGAATTGATAATGATATATATAATATGTTGTTTTTATCTTAGTTTTAGGGTGATACTGGCTCTAATTGTACTTTAAAGAGGATCCCTTGGATGTTTGATTCTCATTTATCAATATGTTATAGATGAACAAGCATAAGTAGTATGTGACCTTTGTGGTATTCAGTTATCTTATATGGTTACTGTGTTTCAATCTTCACACGTACAATTTGATGTTTTATAACATGTATTATTGTAATGCCTCATATGTGTTCTATGTTGGTTTTCCATATTGGCTTGGCATAATGGGTTGTTTAATATCATTGTATTAAAGGGTTCCTTTTCATGGGCCCTTACTTATTTAATGAGAAATGGTATTTGTAGGTCAACTTACAATTTTAACCAAAACCTTATAGTTCAGGTTGAGATCCTAGGACTACCCATTTTCCTTTTCATTCTCTTGATTCCAGCTGTATTTGGACCCTTATATCCTCCTATACTTTATCTCATTGAGTTTGTAACTGTTGATGTTTCTTTTATTTAATATATATATATATATGTTTGTCATCTCTATTTTTTTCTTATGATCCTATTATTATTTAATCAGAATAATGATTTTAACCTTAGTACTTAGTATAAGAATAGCAGAGTAACTAGATTTGTACCAAGTGTGGCAGTAACAACATTCATTTTTTTTAGCTTTCATGCTAAACTCTTTAAAAAAATCTTCAAGTCTTAAAAATGGGGTTGTTACACACATACCCTAACAAAAACCTAGCATGCATACATTAACACTTTACAAATACCACATGCATATAACCCGCATTTTAAAACATATTGAACATATATGGTAATTATCTAAGATTATGCTTTCATTTCATCACACATACTCATAATGCTTGCATAAAATAAAACCCTAGCAAGATTCTATTTCTAAACAACCTATTATACTCACACACAAATTATGATGCCTTATGAGTGATTGGATTTACCTAAATCTAAGCTACACAAAAGTTAAAAAAAATTATCTTCTCCATGTCACCTTAAGGATTACCTAATCAAGCAACACCTAAAAATTTTTATATTAGAATCTAACATAATAAAAAAAAACTAAAACCTAATAAGGAAAATGGATAGAAAATAACTAAGGTAAAGGATAGACATGCAAAGGTAATAACACAGTAAGGGAGCAACAATAGGTGAAGCTCGCACTCTATGACCTTAGTAGCATGAGGTATTCATGCCATAAGGAAAGGAACTACAACATAAACTCACATGGCAAGGGGAGTAGCATGCATTAGTCAAACAAATAAGAGAAGCTCAGTGGTAAAGGTTCACAAAACAAAGGAAAAACAACAAAAATGGAGTTGCATTATGTGAGGCTTAGACACGACTGATAGGGAAATCCATAAGCACATAGGTTTGTTGTAGTTATCACGGTCGATCCTCTAGGGAATAGGAGTTAATTACTAAAATTTATATTTTTGGCAAGTTAAATAAATGAGTAAGGTAAAAAAAAGAATAAAATTATAAGATTAAATAATAATAAAAAATAGCTAATTAGGTGAAAAACAATATAATGAAGGGTTAGGATTGGCTTTTCACCACAACTTCCATACTCAATGATTAATTATTTCATCTCTTGGTGTTGGTTTAAACTAAAAATGGTGAATAAGCCTAAATTAATATAAATCATCTTTCAAGGTATAAATGTCGTGCCTATTAAACTCAATTACCAACTTTTTTGAAATTAAGATTAAATTAAACCCACTAAAATTCTTGTTAATCTAATATAATCCCCAAGGAATCCAGCTTACTTTCATGGCTCAAATTCTCTATTTAATTTCTAGAGCTCCAATATTAATTTTCACATTTCGGTCCTTCAATCAATTACCTGTGATTGATAATTTGGTAATAAAGCAAGTCAATAAAGTTCAATCACAAGAAGTTTAAATATTCAAACTTTCACCAAGAACACATACTAATTCATCATTTATTATAAAAAATTTTGGTTCTTTCCCAAACGCAAACAATCAATCTACTCACTCATGATTGAAAATAAAGAACACATCAAATAAATATGAAATTCAATCATAAGAAGAAATTAATTAAAGAGAAGAAAGAAAGAACAAGTTTTTTGATTAAAATCTTTAAGGTAGAAAGTTACAATCCAATATTGCATAAGAAATCTTTCATTTTACTTCCATACTTGAGCTCTAGATCTAGATTCTATTTAGCAAATAAGATAAATCTCAAAAAAATATCCTATAAACCCTATACTAAAATACACACACACACACACACATATATATAGGTTTTAAAATTTTGTAATGAAATAAAGAAGTTTCATAAATATTGTAATCGAACAACATGTGTGGCATGTGTTGGCTTGCTTAATTTGTGCTCGTTTGGAAAGTCTTTAGTATTCTATATGTAACATTTTAATCCAATCTTATATTAACGTGATTCATATTACACTGGAAAGCTATTAAAGATGCCTACAACTTTGGTCTTTTAAGTTTTTTTTTAGATTCACACTACATCACGGTTGAAGTTTCAATTATACATACACTTGCATCCATTTTCTTCTCAAGAAATGTAATCTAAATATTGTTGTGGCTCTAAACTCTTGTTTAACTTTCAAAAATCATCGAATCTTTCAATTTTGATCCAATACCTACCTATAAGAATACTAACTAAAGTAGTGTCATAGAGCTAAACATGAAATATGCATAGAATACCCATAAATCATACTTGAAACACACTTAGATAATGCACATTTTACGTGTTTATCAACAACCAAAGGGTAGCAATGTGAGTTGACGACATTACTAAGGATGGTGAAATATGAGTTTCTCACACAGAGGAGGAGGAACAATGTGAGGTTGTAGAGTTTTGACACAAACAATGTAATACCCCATAATTTGATATTTATAATGTGAAAATTTTTTACATTTAATAAAGTCTAATGTTTGATCTTGATTTACAAATATATTTTGGATTTGATTTGAAAAGGAATTGGGAAAGTTAGGAAAATTTGAGAGAAAATAAGTTTTATGGCGTACTAGTCGACTAGTTCTATGATTAATTGACTAATCTATCATTTTTAGCTTAATTTTTTTATTCTATAAAACCAACTGAATAGTTTGGGAAATTGATTGAATGGTTTATATAATACTTAACAGGTTAACTAAATTGATTGGCTAGTTTGTTAAGCTGAGTGACTTTTTTTAGTTTTATTTTTTGGAAAAAATCTTCTAACTTTTTGGAAATTTAGTGATCTAACTCCAAATTATTTCTTGAATAATATCTAGCTATTTTTTAGTATATATCCCATATTTTCTTTGCCTAGAGAAAATTTGAATGCTTGATTTTTCATACAAAAGGGGGAAGATGACCTCACCCCTTGTCTTCTTCTTCCTCTCTTCTATGTGTAGCTCTAGAATGGGTGATCCACTCCATATTGTCTCTACATGATTGAGGGATTTATTTCCCATCAATTTGCCTATTTCTCTTCTTGCGTTTGGCCTCTATTTGAAAAGTCTCAACCTACATCCTCCAGAAATTACCATTGGAGATCTATAAGTAGGAGCCAGCTCTATCTTGATAAATTTACCCCATTTGGTTTGTTTTTGAATGGGAAATTAGGGTTTTGATATGTTTTACCTCTCTCCTTTAGTCTTTAACCAATTCTTTTGTTATAAATTTACCTCTCTTTAGCCATCAAAAATATTCCAAGTTCTTCCCACACTTATATTCGACTCTTCTTATTTTGAGCCTTTATTTTAATTTATTTACCTCTTCTTATCCTTTCTCTATCTCCCTCTTATTTTTATCCTTAAGGAAGAAAGAGTTAGATTTGGGAAAACTTGAGATTTATTTTTAACTAATGTCTTAGAATCTCCTTAAGGGTGGTGAGTTCTATTTTCTTTCCCCTAATTTGTATTTCTTGCTTTATAAGAATTGTAAGAGGGTTTCAGAGTTTTAATCTCTTTTTTTGAAGGTTTTGAGAGTTGAAATCTTTCAACTAAAGGTTTTGCTTTGTTATTTCGGAAATTTTGTTAAGCTTTCAAGTAAGTCATTCTTGCCTTAAAATGTGGTATGCATGAGCATGTGAGATAGTATAATTGGTAATTTTTTTTATCTTTGTATGCATATATGATATTTTTGGTATTTTGGTGATACATATTAGAATATTTATGAATTCTAAGAAAAAGTATTATTTTATGAGAAATTATGGTTGACTTTATATAAAGGTAGCATAATTAGTATATGAGCATATACAACCTCTATTTTATATAAGGGTGGTATTATGATTTAATATGGTTGGATTTTAGAGCCTTAGTCATGTTTAGAATGCATGTAATTTGGTGTTTTGGAGCAAGATGCTCAACTAGTTAAGCCAAACCGATTGACTAATTCTTAGAATAGTCGACATGTCAGCTTAACCCTTCTACTGGTTTGCATGTGGTGACTTTGATTGCTCTCTATTTGAACCCATTGACTAGTTGTGTCAAACCAATTAACTGTTGTTAGAATAGTCGACTAGTAAGCACAACCCATTAAATAGTTTTAGGTTGGAACTCTAGGTGGTCTCTAGTTAAACCCATCAATTAATTGGTCAAAATTGATTGAATGGTCTTATAATAGTTGATTGGTCTAATCGAATCAATCAACTAGTTTTGAGAGGGAATAGTGAGGTTTGGATGAGCCAAACTGATCAACTGGGTTGGCTAGAGAGGGATATTCTCATTCCTTTTAACCATAGAATGATTTGAGATTTTTTATGTTGCTATTACATGAATCTTTAATAATGATAACATACATCATGGCATGAATTAACTAACCTATTAGACACATTAATTCCTTCATAATTCATGTTATTATCCTTATGTGCCTTTACGAAGATTTTAATGGGAAAATTGGAGTAAACATGTTATGATGCTACCATTAAATGATGCAATCCAGATTTTTTTCATGAACGTATTAACTTAATGGATGGACTAAAATTGGTTAAGCGCCAATGGAATTCCCATCACCTAGTTTGGATGGTGGTGATAGTTAAAGTGGAATGATTATGTGGATGTGTTACTCAGTTGTTATGTGGGCTTTATGTGATAATATGAAATTGGAAAATAAAACACTAATCACTTAAAGTGAAAGATGAATGAGTAGTACATGGGTTTAGATTATCCGATCCTCAATTAGCTACCGGGGGTTAGTTTGCCTTCAGGTGGGATCCTAATAAATTCCTGTGCCTTACCTACTATAGAAATTATTGATGTACTAAGGAATATCAATATTAAAGGGTCTAGTCACCTATGTTGTTTATTTAGCTTCAGTCAGAACTTTATATACCCTAATAGTTATTTGGCTTAGACCATGGCTTTATGTCCATTGGTGGTTACTTGGCTTTAGTCAGACTTTATGTCCTTTGGCTTAGTTTGACTTCCATGGTATTAAGAGACCATGGGGTGATAATCTAGCCTATCACTCACAAAGGAATAATGGCATATCAATAAAAAACCTTATAGATTATGTAAACTTAGAATATGGATATAATGGGTGATTTATGTAAGTGGTTTGTTAGATCCTAATGAGTTGTTGGAATAGCTTGCTTATATGATTATATGTTAGTATCCTTAGTGTGTAAATTGTGATGATAAGAATGATGACTTACAATTTGTCAAAGTTTAGTATGGCATGAAATCTTAATGTATTCTATGACCATGATAACATATGTGAATCTAATTGTATTATGTAAGCATAATAAGGTGTTATAACATGATCTCTATTTTTAAATTAGCCTTGAATGTTTGTAACTCTCATTAAGGAGGTAACTTATCTTACTCAATACGTAGTATACTGATGTACCTATTTGTTTAGTCAGCTACTCAATCCTACTAGCAGAAGAGCTTGTGTAAGTTTTTGAGGATGACAAGTAGTTGGCCTACCTTGTATTGGGATTAGAGGCTTGAGTGCATGGACACCAAGAGATCTTTTATAGTTACTTAAGGGACTAGTGTCTTACCCTACTATTATTTTCTCTCTATTGTATTTTAGCACTTTCATTTTACTCTCTTCTATGAATTTCATATATTTTAGGGACTCAATGTGGTTAAAATTGTAAACACATTATTTTTGGTATTCATATACTATACCTTTTGCACACCATATTTCTTGTATCTGTTTTAGTTGGTTTTCTTATCCTTACATCTAACATTGGGCAGGTAATGGACATCTATCATGTGTTAGATGTAGTAGCAGTACCTCATTTTTTCTAGGTGTGTTTGGTATTTTTTCACTTCTATAATGTTTAAAAATAAAAATTCCAGGTAGTAAAAAATTAGGGTGTTAAACGAAAACAATAAAATAACGAAGGAGAAGGTTGGAGATGCTGCGAATGGAAGCTCAAGAGGAAGGGGCTGAGCACATAGACTAAAGGGCTCTGATTTTGGTTGGATCAAAACATAAAAATGAGGGATGAAGGAGGGATTATATAGGAGAGGGTGGTGTGCAAATGGTGAGAAAAAGATGGGGAGAACATGAGACTCAGGGGTACAAGTAAGACATGGAGTTCATAGGGGGGAGCTAGCTTGAAGGAGAAGAATATGCAGAGAATAAGGTCATTCAAATAATATAAAAACACAATAGGACTATGCATTCTAGGTAAAGTAACCAAAATGAGGAAAAACATCCAGTTAGCCAAGCTCGGTAACCATGACTAAATAGATACAAGTTAAGGTCTAAAATAGGGTTAAAACTAATCACTCAAATTCTATCAAATTTTAACCTAATTAAATTTATATCTAATTTTTCATAATTATACACATAATTATAATAAATGTAATAATTAACATCCTACAATAATTATCATAATTAATTACAAATAATTATCAATTTTATAATTATGATTTCTATATTAAGGATTCTAAAAATAGGGTATTATAATTGTTTTCCTAAGTTGAACTTTTCAAAAGATTGATTATGTGATGTATGTAAATAAGGAAAACAACACAGGATCTCATTTAAGCTTAAAAATGTTGTGACCACATCTAAACCAGTTGAGTTGTTGCATATAGACTTATTTAGGCCTACTAGAGCCTGTAGTATAGATGATTGTGGATATACACTCGTCATAGTAGAATTTTAATCCCGATATACATGAGTATTATTCTTTTTTACCATATATGAGGATTTTAGTTTGTTTCTTGTGGTAGCTAAGAGAATTTAGGTTAAAAAAAGGGGTAATGATCCATTCCATAAGGAGTGATCATGGAAAAGAGTTTGATAATGCCACAATCACAAAATTTTGCAATCAAAATGACATCTCTCACAACTTCTCGTCCCCTAGGGAACCACAACAAAATGGTGTTGTAGAGTGGAGGAACATGACATTGGAGGAATTTGCAAGGATAATGGTGTGCAATCCCAAGCTTCCTAAGTAATTTTAAGCTAAATTAGTCTTAAGCTAAAGTAGTCTATATTCTAGTTATGTAATGAACCGTGTGCTCATTTGTGTGCTACTCAAGAAGATCCTCTACAAGCTCTAAAGAGGTGAGAAACCCAATGTGGAATACTTCCACACATATGGTTTCAATTTTTTTATCCTCAACAATAGGAAAATTATATTGGGTATTTTTAACTCTAAAGTGGATGAAGGCATCTTCATTGGCTATTCTTTGCATAGTAAGTAGTATTGGATACTCAACAAACAAAAAATTTTAGTTGAAGAATATGTATACATTGCTTTTGATGAGTCTTGTTAAAGTGTGCAAGGAAGTTAAAGATAAGGCATAGATATTTCCATACAAGTGGATATATTGTTGGAGGAAGAAGAACCAAACCTAAAGGAGTGCTAAGAATAAGAGGATTATGGTCCTCCAATTACTCAACAAAAGGATGAGAAAAGAGGATATCATCCAAGACCTTGGAGATGCACATATGGAAATCCTTAATAGTTTGTCATTGAATATCCATCAAGAGGAGTGGCTACATGGTCTTTAATAGGTTGAATTTGTAATTACCTAGCATTCTTATCTCAAAAGGAACCAAAGTTTCACTTGGAAGCCATGAATAATGCAAACTAGCTTAGGGTAATGAACTATAAGTTCAACCAATTTGAGAGAAATCAAGTATGAAATATGGTTCCTATGCCTCAAAATAAACCCATTATTAAGACTTAGTGAGTATTTAGGAACAAGCTAGATGAAAAGGGTATTGTGATTAGAAACAAAGGTTGATTCGTTTCCAGGGGATAACCAAGAGGAAGATATTGATTTTGAAAAGACTTTTGACCTTAGAACTATACTTGAGGTTATATGCACGTTACATGAATTTTATTCTTCCATGTACTTTATATTATATCAAATGGATGTTAAAAGTACTTTTTAAATGGTTTTATAGAGAAGGAAGTTTATCTTAAACAACATTTATGCTTTAAGGATGAATCTAAGAAAAAGCATATTTATAAGCTCAAAATACACCCTATAACATTACAAAAAAAACCTCTTAGAGCTTGGCATAAGTGACTTAGTAAGTTTCTAATTGACAAGGGTTTCAAAAGAGACAAAATTGATATAGCCTTGATTATTGAGAAAAATAAGAAAGACTTATTGCTTGTTCAAATTTATGTTATTGACATCATTTTTGGTTCTTCTAACTAATATTTGTGCAAGGATTTTTCCAAAAATGTTGTGCTATGACTTTGAGATAAGCATGATGGGAGACTTAACATGCTTCCAAGGACTTAAAGTCAAGAAAACAAAGGAAGGGATCTTTGTTAACGAGGAAAATTACAACAAGTACTTGCTTAAGAAGTTCAATATGAATGAGAGTAAGCCTTATAGTACCCCCACTGCCACTACAACAAAGCTTGAAATGGATAAAGGAGGTAAAAATGTTAACCAAAAGCATTATCAAGTTATGATTGGCCCCCTTATTTACCGTATTGAATCTATACTTGATATTATGTTTAGTGTGTGTTTATGTGCTTACTTTTAATGAAATCCAAATGAATCTTATTTCATTATGGTTAAAATAATTCTTGGGTATTTAATTGACTCATATAACCTAAGATAATTTTGTCCTAGAGACTCCCTTTTAGACCTTATAGGTTATTCAGATGTAGATTTTGTGGGTTACAGAGTTGATAGGAAAAGTACCTCAGGGACTTGTCAATTCCTAGGTGATGTACTAGTTATTTGACATAGTAAAATATAGCTTGGTGTAACATTATCTATGGTAGAATTAGAATATGTAGCCACCAAATCATGTTGTGCTCAATTAATTTGGATGAAACATCAACTAAGCCATTATATGATGTATGAGTAAACATTCAAGAACTAACATTCATCATTATAGAACCAAATTTTCTTCATTTAGAAAGGATTTTCCATAAAATTGAAGATAATTGGATGACTACGTTGCTAGTTACAGATGAAACTTACCATATACGCTACTAGGTATATACATGTATGTGCATGACATGCATAGAGGACATGGCTATGTGCATAGGGGAAATAATATGTAGCTTAGATGTGCATATTAGTTGATTTAGTTAATTAATTAATTAATTAGTAGATTTAGAGATTATGTAGAGAATAAAGTAGCATAAATCAACCTTTTTAAAGAATATTCTATATTTTAGTATTTTTTAGCATATTCTATATTCTAGTATCTTTTAGCTAAGTATCTTTTGAATACTTATGCTTTTTAGTTAGTATCTTGTAATCGATAGCTTGGCTATATAAAGCCATAGGACCCAAAATTTGAGAGATCAAGATTGATTTGAAGTTGAATGCAAATTGCAAGTATTGAATTCTGTGTGAGTTCATCTCAATTTTAATCGAATCTGTATGAATGATTAATCTTGAAACTCTTAATCTCTTTATCTCTGTGAATTAGAGATTAAATAATATATTTTATAATCTCCTTAACCCACACCCTTATATCCATATTCATCATCCAAATATATCCCAAAATCAAAACCCTAATTCAAAACCCTGAACCTAAGTTTCGAACCAATCCTAACCCTAACCCTAATTTTTGAAACTAACCCTAACTCTAACCATAACCCACAACACCTTTTATCATTAAAACCTAATTTCCAAATCATCGTTGTCATCATTTCATCATTATCTAATCAACATCATCTTCATCTCATATAATTTGAATAATCTTTATCATTAATTCATCATCACTATATTCGAATCTTCATCACCATTATTCTATCATATTCGAACATACTCATACATAATTCATCACTTTCAAATAATCCTCTTCCTAATTAAAATATAATCAAGCATTAATTTTACATAATTTATAATTCCATACTTCCACACACATCATTGTGGGTTTTAACTTGATAAGATTCCCATTAGGTGAGATAATACTAGTGCAATTTACCTCACTAATAATCTTTTTCAACACTCTAAATCTAAGCATATGGAGATAAGAAATTATTTTATTAGATCCATGTTGAGAAAGGGGATGTGAGTGTAAAATTTATAGATATATTACATCAATGGAGAGATATATTTACAAATCTACTCAATGAAGAAAAAATCATAATAGAGGTGACAATTCTCCCCATGGGTTTGGGGCCCCATTGGGGATTTCTTATTTGAGTTTGGGGACTTTTTTTAGGGATGATTTTGGTTCTTCATCCCTAAACCCATCCTAATTTAAAAAAAATAGAATCTAAATTAAAAATATATTATAAAAAATGGGACCAAGTATCAAGGATATGATCGAGTATTAGGGATGGGATCAAGTTTTAAGTTTGACAAATAAATCAAATATGGGGAATGGATCGACGATAAAGTCAGGTATGGAGATTTTATCACTGTAGTGATTGGTTGACAATTCCTTGATAAGGAAAAAGTGGGGATTAAGGTGAGCTTATGGAGTATTTTTCTTATTAGGTTTGAGTATGGGGATGGGGTCTTGATTCACCCCATTTCCATCCTTATATCATAAAAATTGTGAGAGAAATTGGAATGATATTTATATTTTTTTCTCTCTCTAAATATGTGAAATAATGTAGTTTTTTATGCTCTGTAACACGTTAAATCCATGTTTATATGGCATTAATATGTGCTGAATTGAATTGTATTTGGAATTTCAAGATTTAAATTAAGTTTAGTAAACATGTAGTCACTATTTATCTAGTAACCTAAAGGTATGTGCTTTATTTTCTTAGTGGCTCACTATCACTAGTTAACTAGTTATTCTACACCATATTGGTTATTCAACACTAGAAGTCAATTGTTATTGAATAACTAGTTGACTGGTTGGCATGAACTAGTTAACTAGTTTTGAAAAACTAGTTAATTGGTTTTGGTCATATAAAAGTACCATTTGAGTGCTTAGATAAACCATTCAGCCATCCTATACTCTCCCCCTTTTCTTATTAATTAATCCCTTAATTCTTAACCAAAGTTAACCAAACCACTTGCATTATGCTTGTAATTATTTAAGGATTCAAGGGGTAAGGGTTGTTGAGGGTTTTGGCCCCTATTCATCAAATTGGTTTGATTAGTTGTTACTGTTAAGATATTAAGCACTATTTAGAGTTGATTATTAATCATTGTTGCTCTATAAATGGTTAGGAGGCCTAAATCACTCTTGATGAGGATGGATAAGGAAATGACAAAAAATAGGAGACAAGATCATCTTGCTCTCCATCTTCTCCTTCTATCCCCACACCTTCTTCACTTACCCTTGAGGCAACTGCTACTTTTCATTTAAGCAATATCTTTGATTGTTCATATTTTGATTTATATCTATTTAGAAATGCTAACATGTAAAGGTAGTGGGTTTCTAGCCTCTATGATAGGATTATTATATGAGAGAAATGCATTAATGTCTAAGAGTGCGCATACACTTATAGATTAGCCTACATGGAAATCCTTTACATACACCACATTATGATACTTCTTGAGCTGCAACTTTTCTATGCCAACTTTACCATTTTATCCACCTATGATTATAGAGTGGACTCTTTATCATATCTTAGGGATCACCAATGAGGATATGATTGATACACATGTGGCTAGCAAGTGGATGCGAGGTGGTACAGACTCTAGAACACATATGCGATTTAGATAGAGCATTTGTAAAATACACTATAGTTAGAGGATTTCGAGTGTGGCTCATTTACTTCCCTCCACATATTAAAATATTACATGTCTTATCACGCAACATATTTTAGAGGAGTGCATATGACATGAACTTCACAACCAAGGATTAGTATGTGATGCAGAAGCGTCCACAATTGATGATCACATTTTAGCTATTAATTTTTCCAAGTTTGACGATCACAAAACCCTTCTTTCTTGGACAAATTAGTTATCTATCAAACCCTATCCATGCAACAATCCCTTGTTTACCTTTTCGTTAATATGCTAAAAAGAATAACCCTAAGTCATGTTTAGTTTATAATTTTCTTTATTAGTTATTCCTTTATTTTAACCCTTCTTTCCTCTTGTTTTTGAAACTAACCCCAACAAACAAAATCAAACCATGGCATATAATCCTCGGGAGATCAAAAAATCAGCCACAAGTCAATTTTAAGTAACTTTTTGCATTTTTGGAAGTACAAATCAGGTTTTAGGAAGATTAAGGAATGCTAAAAGACATTCATTACATTCTTTACTTCTTTTTTGTTACTTATAAGGTTGAAAGAAGTTTTTTCCTTTTATTTTTGTGTATGTGGTTGCGGTAACTTTTGTACCTTGTGAAGGAGTGACTAGGGGGTTTGAAAATCAGTTAAAATACTACCCTTAAAACCGAGAAGCATGGGTTGGAGTATAAGCTTGATTTTTATCCTTTTTTAGGCTTTAAAACAAGTATTAGTTGTTTAATTTGTAAAACTTAACTCTACATGTCTCCTATAAGTGTTAGGGTATTATGGAATGAGAAGGAAAACTTACATTAGCTGCCATATTTTCTCTCAAAAACTAAGAGCCTACTTTAACCTCAAGTATAAGAGTTTGAAGTTTCTTTATTTAAATCTTACAAGATTTATCCTAAGAGTTGTATATCTTAGGTGACTCTTACAAGTATTAATTCAAGGAGTTACCAATAATCAATCTTTTATCTCACCTTATTCCTCTCATTTTCCCTTTTCATTTTTGGTTGTTCTTTATCCCAAGAACACCAACATCTAGCAAGACCTAATTTAGATATCATATGTATCAACTTGGTATCAAAGCTTAGGTTGTCCCAATATAGGTCTTATCATTATATTCTCCTCAACCTTGTCTAAACCAAAAGCCCACACAAAAATATCCCAGCTAACCCACATTGAAAGCCTATTTTCCTCTTCACACTTGTTTCTTGTTTACTTTCCAAACTCTTAATCCTTAATGGGAGAGCAACCTATACAAAAAGGGTTAAGCCTTGAGGAAACAAACAACTTGATAATAGATAAAGATATTGAGTCTCTTCATAATGATATAGAAAGAGTAATTGATATCTTGGAGACACTAGCTCCTGACATAATCTGAAACCACCTTAGAAGACTCCCCCAATTTGAGAACCAAATGAGGTTTTCGAAGATGAGGAAAGTGAAGGTGGTGAAGACCTTTTCTCAAGTGAGTCTTCTATAGATCCATGAAGGTGGATCCATAAAAAAAAAGAGCACTTTCATGATGTTAGACTGAGATTCTAGAGTTTGAAGGAATCCACAATCCCAAAGATTTTATAGAGTGGGAGTTGAGATGTAGTAGGTTATTTGAGGCTAAGAGGTATACGAATACCAAGGTCTTTAAGGTGATGTTCTTAATCTCAAATGACATGCCTCTTTGGGGTGGAAAAGTGTAGTTCATAAGAGGAGAAATAATAATAAATCAAAAGTTAAGTCTTGGATGAAAATGAAAAAGTTGATGAAGGAAATATTGCTTCCTCCTTATTTTACTCAATAGTTGTACAAGAAAATTTCCTTTGAAAAAAGGGTCATTAGGTATGGAAGAGTAAATTAAAGAGTTTGAGAAACTCTTCATGATGATCGGTTTGGATGAGTTGGAAGGACACACTATATCATGTTTTTTTTTTTTTGCGATATTAGGCAAGCCATAGTTAGGAAAGTGGAAATATAAAGGTACTATACTTTGGATGAGCTTTTTCACCTAGCCATCAAAGTAGAAAAAAATAGGGTCGTGAGGTATAGATGTCTAAACAAAGGTGATAACACTTCAAGGGAGGTTCCTCCACCATTCAAAGCACCTTCTATACCTTTGGCAAAAGATGTGAAGAGAAAAGTAGTGGATTTTGAAGGCAAGCCCAAGAGTATTAAATGTTTTAAGTATCAAGGATTAGGTCATTATCAACATAAGTGCCCTAACAAGAGGAAGATAACAATGATGGAATTAGAAGAGGTCAATCGAGAGGAAGATAGTGAAGAAGAAGAAGAACAATCCATGACCATGGATGGAGAAGAGGATTTTACACCACTAGATGTAGGAGAGTTTTTGATGATTAGAAGGGTGTTGTATACTAGAGAGGCTGAATTAGAAGGCTCACAAAGAAAAAAAATATTTTCAAACCAAGTGCACCATACTTGGAAAAATATTTTCTCTTATTGTGGATAGAGGATGTTGTGCTAATGTTACAACTTGCACTTAGTAGATATGCTTAGTCTTCCTAATTTGAAGAATAGTAGATCATACAAGCTATAATAGCTTAATAATGGTACTATGGTAGAGACGACAAGGTAAGTGAAGGTGTCATCTTCCATTAGAAAGACCTATCATGGTGAGGTGATATGTGATGTGGTTCCAATAGATATTTTCCACTTGTTATTGTGATGCCCTTGACACTTTGATAGAAGTATCTTGCATTATTGGAGGAGGAATACTTATTGCTTGAAGTTTTCCAAGAAGAAGATTGTTCTCACCCTTTTAAATAATAAGCCTAGTAGTATTGATACAATATATGAGTTGTAACAAGTCTTTATTTATAGGTGAAAATTTTCTAGAAAAATCTGTAATGAAGGGTAAAGCAATATACTTATTGTAGTTATCAGAAGATGTTGCAGAATCAGCATGGATTTAGATAGATTTGCATAAAATCGAAAGTAAAAAGGTTATGAACAATTAAGAATTCAAACACAAATTAGAATGATGGAGGACAAAGTAGAGATGTTTATTTGTATTCTTATGTAATTATAAGATCATTAAACTAATTAATCACTCAATTACATAAATATGCAACTCTCTTTGAATGGAAAATTCCATGGAGGAGAAGAAGAAGTCAGGACGCACGATGCATGATGGCTAGGTTTTTAACATGTCTCCTTTTATAGAAGAAAAAAAAATCCTATTGAGCAAAATAATGTGTTTCAAAAATAAGAAAAAAACACTATCTGTATTTAGAAAACACGGGCCCCTCATGTTTATTTCCTTACTTTTGGCTCTTACCCAAAACACATTAAAAAATTATGTTAGAAATGTGGACCGAGTTTATTAACACAACACCCCCCGTGCTTCTTACATAAAACTCCATACTGCACCAAACTTCACAACACATGCATGAACCAACACAATGTTATGCTATACTCAAATATCTAGTTAAAACTCACAATTCTCCACCTTGATGTAGTATTTGTGATGCATGACATGTAAAGACCTCTACAAAAAACTCTAATCCAACAAAGGACCTCATGGCCTATGAACACCAATCAAGTTTGAGAAACACTTGAGCTTACACACGGTCAGTGGCTTCGTGAGCATATCAGCTAGATTTCTAAAGTGACCACTTTCTCTAACATAAATTTTCTTGAAATAACAGTACCCTAGATAAAGTGATACTTTATATCAATGTGCCTCGTTTAATGATGGAAAAAATTATGATTCTTTGTTAAAAAGATAGCACTCTGGCTATCACCACAAACAACTGGACATCATAACCAAATGCCAACTCTCATACTAAACCACCAAGCCATAAAACTTCCTAAAAAGCCATTGTCATATCCATATACTCTACCTTAGTAGTGGACAAGGCTGTCACATCCTGCAAGGAAGATCTCCACCTAATAGTTAAACTACCAAGATAGAAAAATATATCCACTGATGAATCTCCTTTTATTAAGGTCTCCCCCATAATTAAAGTCTATGAACCTAACTAGCAAATCAATCGATCTCCCATACTCAATATGAGCTTATGTTTCTCCCTTCAAGTACCAAATGATCCACTTTACTTCTTACTAGTGAGCCTTCCTCATATTTAGCATATATCGACTCACAACACTAATAACTTAAGCAATATCAGGTTGGATACACACTATAACATATATGATATAATAAAAAACATTCGAATATGGAAAAATCACCATGAACTCCTGTTCCTCTTTGGATTTGGGACAGTCCAAAGTAGATGATCTAAAGTGAGTGGCCAATGAAGTGTTCACTAACTTGGTATCCATCATATGAACTCTCTCTAGCACCTTAATTTCATAGGACTTCTGTGATAGGTACAAAAGCTTCTACTCATGATTTTTAACTATCTCCATGCCAAGGATCCTCTTCACAACCCCAAGATTCTTCATCTCAAACTCACTTTTGAGCATTACCTTCTCCTTATTAATGTCAAACATATATTTTGCTACTATAAGCATGTCATCAACATATAGCAAAAGATACACAAAAGAGTCACCCTCTATCTCCTTTAAGTACACACATCTATCTTACTCACTCCAAAGAAACCATGCTCAAGCATAAAATAATCGAATCATTTATACCATTGTCTTGGAGACTACTTCAGGCCGTATAATGGCTTCTTCAATAGGCACGCATGATCAAGTATTCCCTTAACCACAAACCCAACAAGATATCGCATGTAAATCTCCTCCTTGAGCTCTCTATGTAGAAATGTAGTTTAAACATCCAACTACTCTAACTTAAAATCATGCATAGCTACAAGAGTAAGTAAGATATGAATAGAAGTATGTCTAACCACTGGAGAAAATACCTTGTTATAGTTCATGTCTGGAATCTGATTGAATCTGCATACAACTAAATGAGCCTTATACCTTTGTCTCTTGACCACCAGAGATGCCCATTTGAACTTGTACACCCACTTATAATCAATAATCTTTTTCTTCTTCGGTGCCTTCATAAGTTCCCATATCTGATCTTCAATAAGGACTCCATCTTCTCCTCCATAGTAGCACCCCCACTCAATAGAATCACTACTTTTCATAGCCTTTGAGAATAATTCCAGCCCATGCACATGAACAACAACCTCCACACTATATAAAGCATAACCAGCCAATTCTTCATAATTATACATGACCGGAGGCTTGACAATCCTTCGTCCTTTGCCTAGATCAACACCTCTTTGCTCCATCTATTGCCTAGATACACCCACTTTAGAAATATTGGGTTTATCAAAAGGATTTCTACCGTCTAACTCAACCTCAACCTCCACTTGGCCCGAAGAACTATCTTGCTCCACCTCTATAGTGACACCATCACAATACTCGATCTTCTAGAGGAACACATGCTCATTAAAGGTAGCATCCCTATTGGTAAAGAACTTAGATGCAGATGGGTCCTACAACCTATACCCCTTTGCTCTAGATGTAAAGCCAAGATGCATACACTTCTTGGCTATAGGCTCAACTTTACCATCATTTACATAAACATAAGTAGGACAACCAAAGACATGTAAATCAGAGAAATCTGTTAGCTTACTAGACCACAAATCCTCTAGTATCTTCAAATCAATTGACTAATTTGGTGAGTAATTCAGCAGGTATACTGCCGCATTAATCGCCTTATCCCAAAAGTCTCTGCCTATCTCTCCCTATGATAATATACATTGAACCTTCTCTAATAGGTTTATGTTCATCTAATCAACAAATCCATTATACTGTGGTCTTCTAACATAGGTGTCATGTCTTTGTATCCTATGATCTTAGTATAATTTAGTAAAACTCTACTTAACAAACTCAAGACCATTATTTATCTTGAGACACTTAATTTGCTTCCTAATTTTCTTCTCTATCAAGGTCTTCCAATATTTGAAAACACCAAACATGTCATTCTTATAATTTAAGAAATAAATCCATATCTTTCTAGAGAAGTTATCAATGAATGTGAGCAAGTACCATGAACCACCTTTGGATACCCTATTGTACTATGTTTAGATGTTGAAAATTTAATCCTCTTCTACTTGCCAAACATATAGTGCTCATGGAAGTTCATTGTACATGTACTTTGTCCATCCAACAAATCCCTCTTAGAGAGCTCAATCATACCCTTGACATTCATATGTCCTTATTTCATGTGTCAAAGTCTCATAATATTTGAATCTGACAACCTTGATGATGCCACAACAGTTGTTCCCACAATAGTAGAACCCACCAACTTATATAGTATCTTGACCTACTTCCCCTTCATTGCCACCAGAGCCCTTTTTATAACTCTTTGGGTACCATCCTCAACAATAAATCAGTACCCATTAAAATCTAAGGAAATAAAATAGATAGGTTCTTGGTCATCTCCAAGAAATGTCTCACGTTATATAGTGTCTTGATCGCACCATCATGCACCCTCACCCTCATCATCCTAATCCTTGCAACTTTGCAAGCAACATAGTTGCTAAAAACATCCTAAAGGAGAGTGAATAGGATTTTGTGGAATGGGAATGATTAAACAAAAAATTTACATATAATGTAAAGTGGTTCAAGAGTGAATTACTCTTTACATCCACTACCAAAAGTTTCTACCTTTGGGATTTTTTAAATATTGATGTGTTTTATTGATGATCACTCTTCTCTTACTTTATGAGCCTTACAATCTCAATGAATCTCTCAAGAGATGATTTACAATGTTATCTATTTATCTTCTCTAGATTCACTAACTAAATCTCTTAAGAATGATAGATAAACACTCACTAACTCCTTCAATTAATTTTTTAGGGGAGGTTATGATTATAAGTGAGAATAAAGTGTTGATATTTGAATGATATGTAATCTAGCTAGACATACTATATGATATTATAATTTGAGAATAATTCAAGGAATACTTTTAAGTAAAAACTCAGAAATATAAAAGTTTGGAATATTGAATGAGTAATTGAATGATTTTAGTGTAAGAGAGTAATTGCACAATCAGTGATTTGAAAATTTGGTCCTCAACTTGGTTACCTCATGTATGGCCGTTAGATACAAATTACCAAAAAGCTATCTTGCCCAACGGGCAAAAAATTAGCATTTAATGCTATTATGTCGATCGGTCTGGAGAAACCATTTGATCAATTATACAACCAATCGATCGGTTTGTTCTAACAATAGAAAATTACTGTTGTGTAAACTAGTCAATTGATTTGACACTGTATATGGTCGGTCATAAATCATATATGAACAACATCCTGGTATGGTGAGAGCATTCGATGTGTTTCAAATACCAGTCAATTGGTTTGTTAAACCAGTCGATTAGCTTGTTAACTAGTTGATCGATTGACAATAACTAGTCAATGTGTTTAAACAGAGAGAAACTAGGTTTCTACAAAAATGAAACCCATAGATTAGTTGGCCAAATTAGTTTATTAGTTTGTCAACCAGTTGATCAATTTGCCTGAACTAGTTGATGTGTTTAAATAGAGACGAACTGGGTTTTTGAAAGATTTAAATCCATGGAATGGTTGGTCAAACTAATAGATGTATTTAAATAGAGACGAATTGAGTATGTACATAGACTAGTTGGTTAAATCAGTCAATTGGTTTCCTAATTAGTCGATCAGTTTGCCTGAACCAGTTAATGTATTTAAATAGAGACGAACTAAGTTTTTACAAGAATAAAACCCATGGACTAGTTGGTCAAACTAGTTGATCGGTTTGAGAAAACCAGTTGATAGGCTTTATGCACTATTTGATCTGTCTGAGTTTTAACACAACCAGTGTAATACCCCGAAACCCTAATCTAGAAAATTATGGTAAAATAGGGATTTATTAGTGAAATTAATTAGATGTATTATTTTAATAATATGATGGGAGTAATTAAGAAAAAATAAGGGAAGAAAATAATCAAGAATTTAATTAGGAAATATTAGGGTATTTTGCTAATTAAAATATAATTTAGGAAAGATTTCTAAATTCATAAAAAAGGAATTTAATTATTATTTTACTAATTTTAAATATTTTTAAATACTCAAAAATACTAAAATATCCTAAAAACTCCAACCAACCTATTTCTCTTTTTTTCCCTCTTTCCTTTTTCCTTCCTTTTTTCCTTTTTCTTTCTTCTTTTCCACCTTTCTCCTTTTACTTTTTCTCCTCTTCCTTCCTCTGATTGGGCCTCTCCAATGCTATCCAACTTCCCCTCTCCTCTCTTCTGTCCCTATGAGGCCCAACATGTGTTGTCCTTTTGTTCTCCTCCCTCACCTGCTAGTTCTCCCCCTTTCTTTTCTTTTCTTTCTTTTTCTTTCCCCTGACCAACCAACTAGACCCTTTCTTCTTCCTCCTCCCTTCTCCCCATCCTCATGTTATAGGTCGGCCTGCAACTCTGCCACCGTCCTCCCTTCTCCCACTGTACCACCGACCTACACCTTTCCCTCTCACGCCTATATTTTTCCTTTCCCTTTCAAGCTTTCCCCTTCCCTTTTCCTTTTACTTCCCCTACAAATAACACCTTGCAATTTTGTAGGCTCATAACAGCTTGCCACCGTTGGTCGATGAGCCCTACCTCACTTACCCCTTGTCCTCCTCCTCCTTTGTCTTATCCTCCCTCCATTAGCCTATAAATACTCCCATTTGGCCTTCTTTACCCTACCCAGAAACTTCAACACATTTTCACTGCCACCACTTAAGATACTGCCCTAACTGCCGCAGCGCAACACTACTGCCTAAAACACCACCTAAACCCTTCCCCGCATTACCCCTCCACCAAACCGAGCCACTCACCACCCCTGGTTCCCCCTACTCAAGCTACCCCAACCATGCAAAGTTGGTTGTTCGACCTGCTCCTTTGTACCCATTGCCACCCCTCTTGCTGCCGTGCACATCCTCCTCTGCTACAATCACCACCTCCCCTATTACCTAATTAACCAAGAAGGACCTCCTCTACCTTCCCCTACCTTTCTTTCTTCCTTTCTCCCTCTCCTTCCTCCTCCCTCCTTCTCCACCACCCTTGGCCACCATAACCACCACCATCTATGCCACCACCCTTGCTGCACCGCCATCACTACTCTAACTCTCTCAACTCCGAGAGTCTACCACCACTACAACCACCATCTCACACTCTCTCTTCCAGCCCTAAAATACCACCTTTTTTAAAATATCACTTCCACCACCACCGTCGTCATTGCTGCCAACGTGTGCCATCTCCGTCGTGCTACCACCCTCATTAGGTTGTGTCCTAACCCTTCCTAGCCCTTAAGTATAATTTATTTAGTTATCATTACCATTATTACTATCATCATCATCATCATCATTATTATTATTATTATTATTATTATTATTATTATTATTATTATTATTATTATTATTATTATTATTATTATCGTTATCCTTATCATCATCATCATCATCATCATTATTATTAACGTTATTTTCATTATCATTGCTAATATTGTTAATAATATCTTGTCATTGACAAATATAACTACCTAAAACTATTTTGGCTAATAATATCATGATTAACCATTTTAAGGGTAATATCCTTATTTTTAACACTAAAGATACTATTACTCCTCCTCCTCCTCCTCCTCCTCCTCCTACTACTACTACTACTACTACTACTACTACTACTACTACTACTACTACTACTACTACTACTATCCCTAATATTAGGTTATAATAGAGGTGAGTAGAAATTAATGAAAATTTTAATAAGAGGGAAGTTAACCCTAGTATTTGCCCTTTTATAGGTGAACCAAGTCCGACCCCTAAGGAGGCGTAAGAGCGTGCTCCAAGCCTAGTGTCATTTTAGGTAAGGGTGTGGTTAAGGCCTAATATGTGTATTATGTGCTTTGCATGTTATATGTGATGATATATTTGTGTACCTTATGTGATTATGACTATTTACTTATAGGACAGTGTGGAGCTAAGGTAAGTGTATGTGTTCTCTTTATGGCATGTGTAAAATGATAATGTATCTTGTGCTTTGTGGTGCTTATGTGATATGGCCCTTTAGGATATGCATGCTAGGAGGATTTAAATAATATGGTGCAGAGATGAAAAGATGAAAATGGTAAAGGAAGTGAGTTGACTAGAGGGGAGTAAGAATGACCTAAGTATCCCATGACTTATGGGTGGACAAATAAAATGGTAATATGAATAAAATAAGAGGGTGAATGAATCTTGTATGGGGAGTCTAGGATTTGCATGGGATAGATGGTCATTGTATGTAGATGATCCTTACACGGAAAAAGTTGACTTGAGGGTTAAGTAAGGTAAGGGAGGAGTTGTTGGGGTGATTGGAGTCTATTGGTGAAAAATAGAACATAGGTTGGTATAAGGGTGCATGAGGAACTTGGTTAGGGTTTGGGAGGAAAACCCTAATTGGAGGAGATTCTGGAAGGAAGAAATAATGGAGAGGATTGAAGTGTGGGATGAGAGTGGAAGAATGTGATATGGAGGGTGAATGTGTGTCATGGGGAAGAGGTAGTGATAAGTGAGAGTGATGAAGGGATAACATATGAGGAAATAAAGGTTCTAAGGTTTTGGGGATGGCTAACTAAGTTTTCATGGCTACATGAGCAAAATGGAAAGTAAAGTGGGATGCTTGGGGAAGGAGAGAGTAACGTGATGAGTTAGGAGCAAAGAAAACATGGGATGTGTGAGATAGAGGAAGGTTGGGCCATATAGGCTAAATTGGGGTTTTTCAGGGGAAAACCCTAGAGCTCAATAGTGAGTTGACTCAAAGATATGGAAAATTAGGTCTCGACCCACACACTTAGGAGTTGGGTATTCATGGTAATTGAGGAGAAGGGGGAATAATTTTTGGATGTATTAAAAGGCGTAGAAGTCCCAAGATATGGGACGGACCCTTTCAGGAGAATAGGAGTAGAAGGGTTGTGTGAGCTGGTAGTGCAAAGGGCATGCATGTCTAGGGTAAAAACATCTATTGAATAAGACATAGATAAGACACTAATAATTTAAAGTGGAATATTATTGAGTCGGGCCTAGATCAATCCACCGATATAATACTGGCTAGGCACAGGGTGCCCTGGAGACCGATCCACCAGCGAATAATAGTGGTCAGGAGTGCTTTGTCCTGTATGTTTTTGATCCATCGACTATAATAGTGGGGATACCGAGCTCAATAAATCAAAAGTTAAGTTATGTTAAGACATGGAAAAGATACTAATTACTTATAGTGAAACACCATGAGAGTTGGGGCCAGACCGACTGGCATAATAGTGGCCAGGAGCACTCTATCCTAGAGATCGATCCACTAACGAATAATAGTAGTTAAAAGTGTTATGCCCTGTATGTTTCCAATCCACCAGCTATAATAGTGGGGTTCTCATACTCTCATGGACTTATAAAGAATATAGTGTGAAATAGAAATATTGACTAGAGATCTAATGATTAAGTTAACTGGACTAAATCATGACTTGTACTATTTATCTTTGATGTATGGTTTATCTGTATAGTTACCTACTTGTGTTATCTATATTCTGTGTATGGCCTTATCTGTATGGTTACCTTACTTAGTACGTAGCATATTGATCACCCATTTCATGGGTATTGCTCACTCCTATAAGCAGAGATCCCTTCCGAGTTTGTGTAGGTAAAGACGCCATTTTCGATGCCTATGACATATATGAGGCGTCAGGCGGGGTTGAGTGTTGACCTTTAGGGACTTGGTGTAGGGCCCAAGAGAGATTTAGTGCAGACTCTTTCTAATTATGCTTTTGGTTTAATGCGTGGTATTATTCTAACCCCTTGGGGGCTTTGACTATGTAGCCTTTTTTGGTTGTAATAACTTTTACCCACGCACTCTAATTCTCTAGTTATAAATGTTTTGGTTTTCTACAGATCTCTATCTTAAGTGTGTTTAATGTTTTGATAAATTTTTTCTTAGCCTTATGGCTAGTGTGAGATTGGTCGGGGGCCAAGCTTGTGCTGATCATAGTAATAGCACCCTCATGCTATGTACAATTTAATTAAATGAAAATTTTCAACTGTGATTTTTTAGGGGTGTTACAACTAGTGGCTATGTTTAAACCGAACTAGTAGATCAGTTTGAGGACTAGTCAACTGGTTCTGACTAGAACCAATCAATTTGTTCGAAAAATACTTTTAAAAAATTTATAATATGGAATTAAGTCAAGTATTTTTCAACAAAGAGTTTTAAAGAGTTTTATTTGACATGTGACCTTTGATTAACTTAACTCTTTGCTATAGACCTAAGACATATAAAATGCTTAGCTTCACGTCTTGGTTCCTTTTGTTTGCATTGATTTGTTGAATATGCACACTTAATCAAACATATTAGATACTAAAATCCAGTTGTTATCATCAAAACAAGTATAATGACATTACTTAACCTTTGAGGTTAATAGTTACCCATCAAGATAACTCCACCTTAAGTCATCTCAAACGTCTGAAACCAATTCCGTTTGGGACATGTATGGTAAGAGAACTCCAAATTCAAGATCCATCTATCACTGGTCTTGTTATGTCTATCAGTGGCTAATACCACATCTCCATCACTATCACCATGGCAAACTATAGCATCATCCTTTGTCTTAGATAACTTACTAGACATAGCATCGAGCTTCCTATTAGGGAAAAAACTTTCTAACATGCCCCTTCTTGTAACACCCAGAGCATGTCACATTCTCTTGCCAACTCTTCGACTTAGATTTGGACTTCTTACATTCACCATACCCTTACTTTTATGTCCTCCCTCTGACTACCAATTCCTTAATATGTAAGTCCCTGGAAGTACTAGTCAACTGACTATCAATCAAATTCCATTATAGCAGGACATATTTCTCATCATCAAGGACTAATTCATCATTCCCATATAAAACAATCTCATAAAAATGTTTAAAACTTGAAGACAAAGAATATAACAATATAATGGCTAAATCTTCATCATCTAATTTAACATCTATATTATGCAAATTCATAACTATAGAGTCAAATTCCAAATGACTTTTTAGAGTTTGATCCCCACTTAGTTTTAGTTCATGAATTCATCTCTTCAACATTATTTGATTTGCTATTAATTTTTTCATATACAATGATTCTAGCTTCAACCACAAGGCAACTACTATTGATTCTTTTTCCACTTCTCGTGATACCACGTCCGATAAACACAATTGTATTATAGAGGGGGCCTTCAAATCTAATTCTTTAAATCTCTCATCCATCATTGATTCTAGCATCTTTGAATAGCCAAATATATCTTTTTCCAATTTGTTTTGAATTAGAGTCGCCCACATCTTCAATTTCCATAATCTAAAATTGACAGATCAATTAAACTTCTCAATATCAAATCTTTTATCCATTCCAATAACCTGATCTCTTCAACAATGCAACTCTAATACAAAATTGTTATGTAATTAGTATGGATTTAGATAGATCCACACAAAATCAAAATTAACAAGATTATGAAAAATATAGAATTCAAACACAAAATATAATAGTTGAGGAAAAAGTAGAGGTCTTTATTTGTGCTCTTATGTAATTACAAGATGGTTAAACTAATTAATCAATAAATTGCATAAATCTATAATTCTGTTTGAATGGAAAATTTTATGGAGGAAAAGATGAAGTTTGGATGCACGATGCATGATGGCCAAGGTTTCAAGATGTCTCCTTTTATAGAAGAAAAATCCTTACGGAACAAAACAACGTGTTTCAAAAATAAGAAAAAACATAGTCCGTATTTAAAAAATAATAGAACCCCATATTTATTTCCTAACTTTTGACTTTGGGCTAAAACACATTAAAAGTTTCTCTTGGAAGCACATATCATGTTTATTAACATGACACCCTTGTGTTTTTTACATAAAACTCTATACTACACCAAAATTCTCCAACACATGTATGAACCAACATAATATTATAGTGCGCTCAAATGTCCAATCAAAACTCATAGAATATAGTGAGGGAAAGGTTTGTAATGATCAACACACTAGGGTATTGTCGGAGGAGTTTGGTGATGTATTTCTTAATATTCTAATCCATGTATTACCCCCTCATTAAAGGTATAAGGCACCAAATAGACTTTGTGGCTATTGCTACACTTCCTAATAAGGAAACTTATAGGTGTAATCCTAAGTAATCCTTGAAGCAACAAAGGCAAGTGGGTAAATTTTATCCAAGGGTTTAATAAGGGATTCCCTTAGCCCTTGTGTCGTACCTACCTTACTTGTGCCAAAGAAAGATGGCATCGTGATAATTTGTGTTTATAGTAGAGCTATCAACAAAATTACTATAGAGGATATGTATCTTATACCAATACTTGATTATATGCTTGATTTTTTATATGGTGCATGTTTTTTTTTTCTAAAATAAATCTAAGGAGTGGCTACTACCAAATAAGAATGAAAGATGGTGATGAGTAGAAACCTGCATTTACAACCAAGGGAGGGTTATATGAGTAGATGGTTATACCCTTTGGTTTATCAAAAGATCCTATTACTTCATGAGACTCATGAATAATGTACTTAGACCATTTATTAGTAAATTTGTAGTAGTTTACTTTGATGAAATTTTTGTGTATAGATCTAGTGAATAAGAGCAAGTAAATCATCTCAAACTTGCATTCATAGAACTTAGAGATCACAAGGCATATGTTAAATTAGAAAAATATGAATTTTTTTAGGTACCTAGGTTACATTATTAGGTTTTGTGGTGTTCAAAGATGGGATAGCCATGATGAGTATAAGGTTGAAGCAATCAAGACATGGCCCCTTTCCTATAAGCCTAAAATAATTGAGATATTTCTACAACCTATCATCATTTTATAGGAGGTTCATTAGGGGATTTAGTATATTATTGACACCTATAACTAAATGAATGAAGAAGAGTGAGTTCAAGTGGACCAATGCGGATCAAGTTGCCTTCAAAGTGATTAAAGGGAAGTTGAGTGAGGCACCCACCCTAACATTACCTAACTTCAAAAATTTATTACAGGTTGAGTGTGATGATAGTGGAGTGGGCGTTAGTGCTATTTTACTACAAGAAGGAAAGCCAGTTGCCTTTAGTAGTGAAAAGCCCAATATTACTAAGGTGAGTTATAATATTTATGATAACGAATTCTGTGTTTTGGTTAGAGCCTTTGATCATTGATCACATTACTTGATACCACAACGATTTATGTTACACATGAATCATGAATCATAGAAGTATATTAATAGCTAACACAAGCTTAATCCAAGGCATGCAAGATAGGTGGAATTTTTATAATCATTTTCCTTTGTAGCCAAGCATAAAAGTGGCAAGAAGAATGTTGTAGTTGATACACTCTCTAAGATACAGTGTATAGTTCTATATTAGAATCTAAGGTAGGGCTGTAAATGAGCCAAGCTGAGCAAAATATCCCTTGACTCAAGCTCGACTTGTTTAACTAAAAGAGCATAAAATATGGTTCGGTTTTGGCTCGTTTAACTAAACAAATGAGATAAGCTAAAATTTTAACAAGCTAAGTCGAGTTGAGATCAGTAGCTAAAGCCATAAAATGAACCGAATATCACTTTTTTGAGCCCGAGCTCATTTAATAAATGAGCCTAAAACTAAGGGTCAGCTCATTTAACTAAATGAATGAGCCAAATTGAGATTTTAATGAGCCAAACTGAATACCAAACTGACTCAGCTCATTTACAGTCCTAATCTAGGGTATTGGGGTTTGAGTGTATTCGGCAGCTATACAAGGAAGATGAATATTTTGGATGCTACTTCAAAGAGGAAGACAAGAATAAGGGGTCATTCATCATTTAAGATAGGTTCTCTAAGATGGTTCATTCATTGCATGTCATAAAATATATTATGCCTCTTATATAATTGATTTATTCTTTAAGGAGATAGTTAAGCTACATGGTATTCCTAAGTCCATTATCTCTAGTAGAGATACCAAGTCACTTATCTAGATCTAGAAGATATTTAGAAGGTTAGTTGGTACAAAACTCCTATATAGTATTGCCTATCATCCACAAACTGATGGATGAATTAAAGTCACCAATATAACCCTCACTATGGTCCTTAGAATATTGGTTCACAATCCTTAAAGGATTGGGGCAACAAGATTTCATATGTCAAATTTTCCTACAAATGCTCACTAATGTATGTTATAGGGCACTCACCTTTCGAAGTACTATATAGGGAAAACCTTACTACTCTTGTCAATCTTTCACCTCTTCCTATTAAATCCTACCTTAAGAGATGGCTAAGGTAATGAAGAAAATTCATGAAAAAATGATTTCCAAAATTGAGCTAGTGACCGAGATAAACAAGAATAGGATAAACAAGCACTAGAAGCACTTATATGAACCAAGAGACTTAGTTTGGCTTCACCTTAGGAAGGATATGCTTCCTTTTAAGAGGAAGGACAAACTCATGTCTAGAAGTGATGGTCCATATAAGGTCAATGAGAAGATTGGTAATAATGTGTATATGCTAGAGATGCCATGGGATATGGAAGATATATCAAACACATTTAATATGGGAGATCTACTTCCTTATATCCATGATGAGCCTTTTGAAGATGAGGAGGTTGCTTTTCAAAAGGAAGAGGATGATGCAAAAACATCCACAATTGAGGATCAAATTTTAGCTATTAATTTCCACAAGTTTGAAGATCACACAACCCTTCTTACTTGGATAAATTTATTATCTATCAGACTCTAGTCTTGAAAAAATCCCTTGTTTTCCTTTTTGTTAAAAAGTAAAAAAAGAATAACCATAAGTTATGTTTGGACTAATTTTTCTTTAGTAATTGTTCCTTTACTTTGAACCCTTCTTTTCCTTTTATTTTTGACACTAGCGCTCCACCATAAGTAAGCCATGGTACATCATCCTTAAGAGATCAAAAAATCAATCACAAGTAACTTACAAGTCATTTTTTGCACTTTATAAGCACATATCAGATTTGGGGAAGAGTAAAGAAGGTTAGAAGACATTTCTTTACTTCTCTTTATTACTTACAAGGTTAAAAGAAGTCTTTGGTCCTTTATTTTTGTATATGTTGTTGTTTCTAACTTTTATACCTTGTGAAGGAGTGATTATGGGGTGTAAAAATTAGCTAAAATTCTACTCCAAAACTAAAATGCATTAGTTGGAGTATAAGCTTGATTTGTATCCTTTTTAGGCTTTAGCATAAGTATTAGTTATTTAAGTTTTGCACTTTAATCCTACACTTTTTTTTATAAGTGTTAGGGTATTATGGAATTAGAATGAAAACTAACATTGGCTACCATATTTTCTCTTAAAAACTAAGAGCCTACTTCAATATCAAGTGCAAGAGTTTGAAGTTTCTTTGTTTAAATCTTATAAGATTTATCCTAATAGTTGTATACCTTAGGTGGTTCTTGCAAGTATTGATTTAAGGAGTTACCAATATTTTATCTCACTTTCTTCCCCACATTGTCGCTTTTTTATTTTTGGTTGTTCTCCATCCTATGAACACCAACACTAATTAAGACTCAAGTAGAATCTCATATACGTCAGTATGTGATCGGACACATCCTCTCATGATAGACGATGTATCTATGGATGGACATATTTGTCCACATGTGCCATATGGGGTATCACCTCAGCCATCACACGAGAACAACTCACTCATTACATAAATAGTAAAGCACTTTCAAGTGCCACTCACTAGATTCATATTTGTTTCCCTATAATTAGGGAAATTATGTTATGATGAGTATGATAGACCCTCACTTAATTTCACGTTGTTTCAGGTAGGGTATGATGAACTTTAATTCTCTACCAAGGACAAATATTCCCTTCCTCATATTTAGAAGAATGAAATTCGCTAGCTAGGTAGAGAGATATAGATAAAGATATAAAAATAAAGAGTGAGAGGGAGAGATAGAGAGAAAGGTGCACATGTTCTAGATCCATTAGCTCATACTCCTACTCTTTCACCAACTCCTGGCACTACTGCTTTAGCATAGGGTCCTTCCATAGCTTAGGCATCTACCTCTACATGACATACTTTGGAATACTAGAATCTTAGTGGTCTAGAGGGGCAAGTTATAGTGTAAAACCTTTGGGACTTGCTAATTAGAGGTGTGTAGACATTTTAGGATCAATTCATACATAACAATCAGACTCTAACTGAGCACATGATGAGGATCACTTGTATAGAGAATCTTCTTATATCTACACACTCTCATGATACTCTAGAGAGTATTGATCTATAGATGTAGGTAGATCTTCTAGATCCTACTAATGATACTACTCTTGCCAATGTAGCTACGGCTCAGGGTGTCGCTCAGGCTACTTTTGTTGCTAAAACTAAGGATGTTGCTATAGTTTCTAAGGGTGATACTATCATTTTTTCTCTTATTAATAAGCTTAAGGATATTGCACTTCCACACACCAATGTAGAGATAATTTGTGGCCTAAGGAATTGTGGAGATTAGGGAGTAGATACTATATTTGATGTTGAATTAGAGTGAACATTATCAGATGACAATCTGTGTCCAGATCTAGATGCCTTTTTGAATGATCCATTTATTAGTTGATGCCCTTACCTAGTTAATGCCATTGATTGGTTTATGCCATGTTTTGGTTCTTGGTTAACTGACCCGCATCTTTTAGCTAACTAATTAATGTCCTTTGGTTAACTGACCGAACGACTTTAACCAATGTTGTAACACTCCAAAATTTACTATTTTTTTAGCACAAGCATAAAACTAAAATAGCTAGGTATTACTACTATAATTGATATAAGTATGGCTTACCATACTGTCCTTATATCAATTACAAGATGAAATAATTAGTACATAAAACATCATAAATATAAAACTAGAGAAACTTCATAAACTTAAATATGAGTGTGGAGATTAACTCCAAGTACAATATCTACAAATACAAAAAAGGATACCATGGACCTAAGAGTCTAAAAATGTAATATCTAGATAACATGACTCTGCACCCAAACCCCAATACATTAAATCACTCCTCCCCACATAGAGCATCATAAGTAGAAAAATCATCCATTGGGTCATTAGCCTAAATAAGGAAATATGGGTCTTTTACTTGTGGAAATAAGCAACACCTATGAAAAGGATGATCAGTATGCCATGTTCTGAGTGAGGTAACACTACAATCGAGAAGGATACAAAGAGTTACATAAGTTCACATCAAATAATAAGCTTACATGCATGATACATAAAATAATGAAAGGTAAATCCCAATTCCATATCTAATTATTAGATATGCCATAATCCATTCTTTTATTTATATTGAGTTCAATAACACATTTATTCATAATCTAGCAGGATAGACTAAAGCACCTCCTAAGGCAAAATGCTCCAGGCCTTTATTATTAAGTCAGTGGAATGAACTTTATACCTGCTAAGGCAATACACTCCTGGCCACTATTCTTAAACCAATGGAATGGTGTAAAGCATCTCCTAAGGTAGAATGCTCCTGTCCATTATTATTAAGCCAATAGAATGGACTCCTACACCTCGATCCTAACTCTCAAATATTTCACTTTAATTGATTAATCATTTTTTACTTATCTCATAATCATATTATCATTCATGTTAAGATTAGGGCCTTGATATTCTTAATTTGGTGGAACAGATAGATGCACCTCCTAGGAAAAATATGCCTAACTACTATTATCGTTCAATGGAATATACACGTAAAACACCTCAACCCGACTCATGTGACAATTCATTTTAAATGATTAATATTTTATTCATAATTGGTTATGACATCATGCATAACTCACGTAGATATCCACAACACATAACTAAAATATGTAATGGACAACCACATAGCTATCGAGCCCGTCCTCAAGAATTAGGTTCCTAATCTTCCTAAAAAACCTAATTTCACATTATAGGCATGAATTCTTTGATATTTATAATTTATCCACAAAATTTAGCACATCTTCCTTAAATACTATTATTATCTACATATCCTAAAATTAAAGGCTAACTTCAACGTCTTACACATGAGATAACGACCCTATCTCAAGAGTTATTATTTACGATACTTATAAAATGCAAATTTTACAAGCAAGTCATAAATTTCCTCACAAGGATCATATAATGAAAAAAAAACTAATATAAATTCCTAAAATTTCAATATCAATAACATATCAAAAAATCATGGCCTAACTCCACTATTTTACACATGTGATAATAACCTCGTTCCTAGGATTATTATTCCTAAATTAAGCCATTTTCTTATTTTATTGGGACTTAGGTCATTCATAAATACCCCAAAAATTCCATATGATATCATTATTATAATTTAACCCATTCGACACAGTAAAATACTAAAATTTTCATATTTAACACATATTAACTAAAATATCCACACAAAAGTCTAATATGTTTGATATCCCTACTTCCAAATCCTCAATTTATTACATCACCATACATATTGAGTATACTTATTTCCCACTTACCATACCTTTTCAAATCAATATTACAATAAGATAAATCATGCTCATTACTTAGGACTTATAATATAAGAATTATAGCAACAATATTGTATAATCACATACTTTTCAACTTACTCATTTTTCACCATATAATATCACATTACCACATCATAATATTAACAATCATGAAATTAACAACATAATCATAAAAATATGATAAACCATGCAATCATACATAATATTTAGTATATAAACCCTAACTACGACTTATTTCCTTATCGAAAAGAACACCAGTCTATAAGCATGTATATCCTACCATACCTCCTTCGGAACCTATGTAAAATCACCTATGAGAATAAAAAAAAATGTTATTATAAGAAAGGAAATGCTAAGGTAGTAGAGTGTGAAATAAGGAGCGAAAATTGAATCAAACAAAGGTACGAATTTAGTAAGAACTTGTGTAAAAATGGAGAGGGCAATGGTGAGATATGTCAAGGTTAGAGGGTATCAATGATAGTTTGTGTCATTGATAAGGGGTGGGGAATGGTGAGAAATGACAAAGGGATAGGGTGAATATTGGTGGAGAAGGTTGAAAGTGTGGAGGTGGCTATGGTGGTTTTAATCGAAGGGAATTAGGTGGCTTCAATGGTTTTAGTTGAAGCTAGGGGGTATGAAACAGTAGATTTGGTTGATGATTGAGAGGATGGAATAGTGGCTTTGGCCAGTGCACAAGGGGATCATTTGGTGGTTCTGACCAAAATTGGTGGGTGGTGAAGAAAATAAGGAGGCTTTGACGATGGACGGTGAAGCAAATGGGGAGGTTTTAGTTGAACTTACTGACGTAAAGGGGGAGGGAACAACAAGTGTTGCCGATGTAAGGGAGTGTGATGCAATGGAGAGTTACGTTGCTTGGTTGTTGTTTTTTTGTGACAACAAGAAGAATGAAGGGATTCTAGTTAGTGGTGTTCCTTTCAAGAGAAAATAGAAGAAGGAGATTTTGGGGACATTAAATGTGGAATTCTTGAGGTATATATACACATACATGCACATAGACAAAGAGAGACATGGGGAGTGAGGCACGATCAAGGAAGGAAAGATTTTCAACCCAACCCAGGAGTGTAGAGCATGGGTGGTGATGAAGGTAGGGTGTAGGTCAGGGAAGTATGGCAAAGGGCATGTCAAGGTGGATATGGTTGGGGGAGTTGTTTCATACAAGAGAAGGGAGAAAAAGGAAAATAAGTTCAGGTAGGGTAAAGAAAAATAAAAATAAAAAGAGAGAGGAAAAAGGAAAAAGGAAAAATAATGAAATAAAATAATTTTGGGTTTAGGATTATAATTAGTTTAAAATAATTTAGGTTAAGTTATTAGGGCGAATCAATTATCCACCATCCAGGGTTAAGTTTAGGTTAAAAAAATATATTAATAACCCAAAATACAAATTAGTATTAGGTTAAAGTTTTGGATTAGAAAATTAGGATAAAGGAAACTATTAATTTTCTAATATTAAAATTAGGTTAAGAGATTAATTACTTGGAATTAGGATTAGCTAAACTTTAGGCTATTATAGATGCATTATGATCGATCGACCAATAGACTTTATTTTATGTTTTAGTAATGGTTCTTAAGACACTTTATATGTCAAGTAACCCTAATAATTCTCCCCCTTATGAAACATGGGATGAACCCGTTCTTCTCCATTGAGAAGAACCATGTACCATGTGCCATGCTAAACCTAACTTTGATGCAGTAGAAGTTATGCTTACTTTTGAATAAAGGCTATGTAAGCATATCCTACCCATTTTTATTAGTATAGAATTTTTATAGATAGAGTCACTCCTCTTTGAGTGCATCTCGTATCTAGTGATACCTCACTTAGATGTATTTGAATCTTGAGGGGAAGTTGGAATTCTTGCTAACATGGCTAGCACTCTATGAATAATTGAGTATCATAAATTTGTCCTACCTCAAATTGATATCCTTAAATAATCTCTTCATCCACAACATCTTATTGCAATCTTTGGTAATGGCTATATATTCTGCCTTAGTGGTAGATAGAACCACACACTTTTGCAACTGAGACTACAATGAGATAGCTCCTCCACAAAAGGTAAATAGGAAATCTAGTGTTGATTGCCTTGTATCTACATCTCCCACCATATCTGAGTCATTATAGAGGAACAAAAGTGGCTCACCTCAATAGAAACAAAATCTCATCTTAGATTTCCCTCATTGATATCTCAATATCCATTTCCCCACCTTCCAATGTTATTTACCCAGATTGGACATGAACCGAATGATCATATTGATTACAAATATAATGTTGGGCCTTGTACTCATCATTGCATACATCAGACTCCTAATGGCTTACACATATGGAATCTGACTTATCTTATTCTCATTGTATTCATCCTTCAGAGATGAAGTCATACTCAACTTGAACTAAAGAGCAAGAAAACAACTAACTAGTTTATCATGTTATATGTCTATGAACTCTTCTTGATATAGAAAGAGCTTACCTTGACCTTGATCATATGTGATGTGGATACTTAGGATTTGCTTGGCATGACCTAAGTCTTTCATTTCAAAAAGAATTAGTAAAATTTTGCTCCAAATTTAAAATATATTTCTTATCCTAGACCACAATCAACATGTCATCCATGTACGAAAGTGTAATGATGAAATTATTAGCTCCACCTTTACACAAAAACAAATGGTCTACTAACATCTTCTTGTACCCTTTTTGAGTCATAAATGAATCAAGCTTTATGTACTACTACCTTGGTGCTGACTTTAATCGAACAATCCCTTAGTAGTTTACATGCCATAAATTTTTTATACTTTCCTCAAATCGCTTTAGCTTCTCTATGTATACATCCTCCTTAAGGTCACCATGTAGGAAATTAGTCTTCGTGTCAAGTTGCTCCACATTTAAATTTGTTATTTAATCCCAAAATCACATAGATTCTCTAACAAAATCCCTTAACCACTGACCTTACCTTGTGCTTTGACTCAACTTTGTCATCCTTATGCTTGATCTTGAAATCCCAATTCATCTTCAAGACCTTCATCCCCCTAGCCTCTCCACGAGCTTGTAAATGTTTTTCTTCTTAACAAAGTTCATATCTTCTATCATTGCAACCAACCACTTTTCTAGGCGAGCATTGCCTAGGACCCATCATATCATCGAAGCTCACCACTATCCAAGAGTAACACACAGTTTGTAGTACGATAGTTGCTAGTTGGTGTAGACCCTCTTGGTAGATCTTTGAACCTTCTATAGAGCTTTAAGTGTATTAAACTATTTGAGTTGTATTGAATCATTCTTATGATCTTCATGATCCACTACCTTGACATGGTTCCTTGACATCTCTTCATCAAAGTTGGATTGTGCCTTGGCATGGTGCCTCAACAACTCTTCATCAAAGTTGGATTATACCTTAGTTGACCCTCTAAGTTCACCCTTTCTCATCAAGCCACCTGCCTTTAAATCATCACTAGATTCCACCAGGTGATCAATGTAAGCCTCCCACCTCCCATATTTTATGAAGTTTTTGATGTTTTGGTTCTCAAAGAACACAACATCTCTATTTCGAATGACCTTCCTAGCTAATAAGTTATAAAACTTGTAGCTAAACTTCTTTTCCCCATATACAGTGAACACGCATTGATAAGCCTTCTCATCTAGTTTTGTCCTTTGTCCCTGGAATGTGTATGAATATTCCATAACCAAACACTCTTAGGTGTTTATAGTGTACATTTTGATCAGACTATACTATATCAACCACATCACCATTTATAAGACTTGATGGAGATAATTTTATTAGGTGGTATTCCATCTATAAAGCTTATCCCCAAAATGATAGTGGAAGCTCGTTATATGAGAATAAGCACCATAACTTCTTTATAAATGTGTGGTTTATCTGTTCTACCATCCCATTATGTTGAGGGATTTTAGGAATGATCTACTCATATCAAATTCCATGAGCCTAACAATATTTATTAAATGAGATCAGGTGTTCACCTCAATTTTCGATCTAAATACATTTCAACTTCCTTTAAGTCTCAAGCTCAACCTTAGCATGGAAGACCTTGAATTTGACGAACACTTGATCCTTGGTATTCACGGGATATACAAACATTTTCTTGGAATAATCATAGATGAAGGTCACAAAGTATGATAATCCATCCAATTCCTTCACCCTCATCGGACCACATACTTTCGAGAAGATCTGATCTAGCTTCTTTTTAGCTCTCACATTGGATATCTTGATAAAAGTGTCTTAGTTTTGCTTACCCATGTTACCCCCTTAGAACTTAGGTAGGGTGCCTTGGCTACTGATAAACTTCATCTCCTTCTCGCTCATGTAGCTAATTTTATGATGCCATACATTATATAAGCTTCTCACCAAGTTCACCTTAACTAATTTACATGACTTTGCTTGAGTCCAATATATTGATCAACACTTCATCCCTTTAACCACCATCAATGATCCCTTTTTCAACTTCCATAAGCCTATTCCAAACTAGCTCATGTAACATTCCATTATCTAGCATTCCAATTAGGATTAGATTCATTCTTGGGTTTGGAATATGCCTTACTTCCTTGAGTTATAACGTACAACCCAAGCTTGTCTCTAATTATATACTCCCTATACTGAATATCTTTGAGACACCATCATTATCCATTTATACCTTACTGAAGTTTCTGGATGTGTAGAAGTTGGCATTTTCAATTGAGGTGCCTATGCAAGCATTCAGATGTTCCGAGACAATTACCAAGTCATTATCAAAGATGATGGTCATCTCCACATTTATCTTACCTTTACCCTTATCACTTTTAACTCCTAATAATTATTCCTATAATGATCAAGCTTCCCATAATGGAAGCAAGGCTCATCCTTATTTGAGTTTCCCAGTTTACTCTTAGACCTTCCTTTGATCTACTTCCTACCCTTAGATTTCCCTTATCGTACCACCAATGTCTTGGACTTTAATGATGAGTTCACACTGCCTCCTATTATTACTTATTCTCTAATAATTAACATCATCACAGAGGCCATTATAAGCTTTCCACTTGGGACAGAACTACTAAGACACACACATAATATCTCCCAATTGTCACGTAAAGAGCCAAGGGCCAATAAAGCTTGAACTTCATCCCCAAACTTAATTACCTTATTCTTAAATTAGATGAATATGTTTTGGAACTAATTAAAGTATGATGTAATGGGATCTCCATCTACATACTTCATTGTATACAACTTTTCATAAGTTACACCTTACTTCTAATCATCTTGTTTGCATAGAGTGAATCTAGTTTTGACCACACTCCATAGGCAATAGTTTCTTCCTCAATGTGACGAATGATGTTGTCATCCACCCATTAATGAACATAACCAAAAGATCTTCTATTGAGATTCTTTTAATCCACTTATTTTTATTTCATGCTCTTCAACCCAACTCCTCCATTATCAATGAACTTATACAATTCTTTTACATAGAGAAGATATTCCATCTTGCTCTTCTACGTCATACATCTCATACTATTCAACATAACCATGAATGAATTTCTTGGTTCAATGATTGTCAACCACAAGCTTTGATAGTTGTTAGGTATTACTCACCCTTATCCCTCGGTTAACTAACAACATAATACACTCGCTCAATTATGATGTCACACTCCCTTCAACTAGTTGCGTGTAGAAGGCAAGATCAAACAATCCAAGGATTTAATCCTTATATCAATATCATAATTATAAGGAAATATAAAAGCAAGTTGTAAGAACAAGAATGTAGATTTATGGAAGAAAGAAATGAAGACTTTTATTAAGTATGAAAAATGGGAGAAAATGAGAGTTTTTCCACTTAATTTACAAATGATCAACATGAGGGCCTTGTATACCCTCCCTCATTTTTGGCCAATACTCTACCATCATTAGTTGGCACAAAAAAAATAAGTTTCTACCTAACATCAATAAAAGTCAACATAAGTGTACAAGTTAACACCTAATAATTAATTATATGAGTTAACCTTGTCAACTCATAATTCATTATGCTTGATGAGTAAAAATATCTTATATTAAAGGATTTTCTAACCACTCCAATATTTCCCATCTTTGGTCTGCTTATTCACATCTTCTCCATCAACCTTAACCTATATGCCAAGCTAACACAATTAAGAAGTTTCCCTCAGCCTTAACTTCTTGGAGCTCTTCTTAAGTCATATCTATCAACCCTAATTTTTAAAACTAGATTAAATCGACCAGTTTGATCGATGAACTGAAGAACTGATTAGGTCATTAACTAGATTACATTTAATAGTCCTTAGGAGCCTAAATCCAGTCAAAATTAGCCAAATTGGTGAGAACATGCGAATAGGTAAACAAAAACCCGATAAAAAAAAAGGTAATGACCTAATTAGATTAATGCGTAGTTTTTTTATTATATATTTTACATTTTTAAATTTTTTTTTTGAGTTAAATTGTATTACTAACGCAATCATTCCAAACCAATGGTTCAACCACTAAACTGATAATGATGTTGGTGCAATTTTTAAAACTATGTAGTTAATTCATCCTATCAATTAGTCTTTTGTTGGTTAATGCCCTTGCCTGACCGATGCCATCGACTTTCTAATGCATTTTCCTAGTTGAAGCGTTTTCCTAACAAATGCCATTAACTAGCTAACACCTTTTCCTGATAGATGCCCTTACTCGGTGATGCCATTGACTGGTTGGCACCATTTTCTAGCTGATACCTTTGCCCGCTAATGCCATTGATTAGTTGATTCCCTTACCTAGTTAATGCCCTTTCATAGTTATTGCATTATGTTTGGTCAACCCACCTTGGCCGATCAACCAACATTATAACACCCCTATTTTTACTACTTAAAATTTTTATTTTCCAAAAGCATTAATTACTAAATAATGGGTGTTACCGACACACTTAGCATAAGTTTAGTTTCCTTCTCTCTTTTATGCCAAATGCTAAGGTTCAAAACAAGTTATATGCAAAACAAACAATGGAAATAAGCAATAATAACATAGAGAAAAGTCCTAGATAAATATTCTCCGTACAAAAAAGTTAACCAAAATACAAAAAGGGATATGCAAGTCAAAAGGAAAATCAATTACAACAAAAACTGATGCCTGATGGTACAACACTGGTTTTTCCTAACTCTTAAATCCAAAAGCCCATTTCGAGAATGGGACCTCTTTCCAAAGAATCCATTTATCCTTACCACTATTATATTCTTCAAACTAATCTATGCCCTTCACAAAGTCAACTACAAAAGTAGTATCGATACGACTTTTTCATATTGAGTAAATCACAATATCTCACAAGAGGTAGTATACTTACATTTCACATAGTCACACAATAATTTGAAAACATGTTTTAAAACACAAAGCACATGCCATAACAATGTATAAAAATATGGGATAATATATATATATATACATATCATCAAGTCTTATGCTCAGCAGTTAATTGTACTTAATCAATTTACTTTATCTCAAAGTATAAAATAGCCATATTAAAACCATAGCCACAATCGACTTATCAACTCAATTCCAAATACCAAGATAGGGTATTGAGGTTTTTGCTAAACCAACAATCCAACTTAATTCCAAATACATAGGCAACATAGTATCCTCCAACTTTGGTCACCTAATTTTTAAGTATTAATATCTCTTATAGGAGCAATAGGTTACCTATAGAGAAGACTAGGGTCTTACTATAACACATCGACACATCAGCAAACCAAAACCAAACTAGGGCTACACCTCGCCTCTAGAGGAACTAATCCTAGAGAGCAACCATTTTCTAACTCGAGGTATTTGACTTTAAGTATTATCATTTTATGAGGTGATCACAGATATCACACATTACATAATAGTTCTTATTTCCATACTTAATCATTTCCCTTTGTTTCTAATTATTAAGGTAAACCCTAAGGTCATTGACCTATGTTAAAGTCAACACTTAGTTTAACCTATCAAAATATAAGGCCATTTAAGGTCCAATTATTCACATTAGGTGCATTAGGTCAAAGATGACCAAAATGCCCTTAAAACCCTAATTTCTCCATTACTATCCAAATTTTGTACCAACTATTTTTATTATGAGACTTTGTCATGAAAAAACTACAAGACAATAATTCACAATATTTTAGCACATAGGTAATCTTTACGTTTTAGTGAGTAACTATATTTTCTACTTTTCATGCATTTAATAATGTTACACGGATAATCCCTAATCATGCATTTCTAACGAGTTATATATTCCATGTAGAATGCACATGCAATTTTATAGCATAATACGTCATTTAATAGGGCAATCAACATCATGGTGCATGCATAAAATATTTCCAATCCTATATCATACATGTATCAATTATATTGTTTTAGCCCTAATCATGTGTTCTTACTTTCATGCTATTTATGATAACCCTAACTACACATGCGATGATAATCATGGAACATTTATCATGAAAATTATATCTTAACTTAACAAGATTTCAATCATAAACAAACCTTAGACATGCATACGTTAATCATTTAGCATATTAACAACAAATCAAGCATACCTTCTATTTAATAGGTTATCATCTTATCATGAATTTCATAATACTTGCATAATATGAAATCCTAGCATGATTCTAAAACCATTATAACATGCTCACACATAATTTATACCGCCTTATGAGTGATTGGATTTTTTTTCTAAATCTAAGCTATACAAAAAATACAAAAGATCATCTTCTCTAAGACTTTCAAGAATTACCTAAAAATTAACACCCATCAATACATATATTAATATTTAATATAATATAAAAATAACCAAAAATTTAACTAAAATCCAAATGGGGAAGAAGGTTAGAAAATAATCAGGTGAAGGAACATGCATGAGTTGAGCACGCTTATGTGAAGGTGTTGCATTACCTTGCATGTAGCGCATTTATAGGTCGATAAGGTAGAGCAAACACAAGCTATTTATATGCAAGGCACAATGGAATGCAAGGAGAGATCAAGAAGAGTACACACGATGTGCGAAGGTGGTATGCGTTCCATGCAAGAAAGGCATGGTTAAGGCGTGTAAGGCTGCGCAAGTGTGCGTAAAAACTATGTGAGATGGCATGGTTGGGTCGTGTGAGGGCCCATAGGTGTGTACCTCAATGAAAAATAAACAAAGTGTCATGGGGTGAGAAAGAAGAAGTTCCTTAGGTTGGCGAGGGTTGGCTACGGCGGGGGGCACTAATGTGGAGGTTGTGCTGATCGTTTATAGGGAAAAAATTATGATAATTGGATGGTTGTTGGTGGAAAGGTGTTCCGGTGTGGGCGGTGTTGTTTGTGCGAGAACCAAAGCAAGATTTGGGAGGAGGAGGAGAAGATTGGTTGGGTTGAATCAAAACACTAAGATAAGAGGAGGGAGAGATTAAACGGATGATGACATGCACATGCACATGCACATGCACATGCACATTGAGCAAGATATGGGAGAGGGAAACATGGGGTAGAGGTATAGCATGAATATGAGATGGTGTTAGGAAAAAGATTATGCTGGGAAAGGAGGTACATTTAAAAATGAATTTATTCTGGAACTTTATATATTATTTAAAGAACTAATAAAACTTATATTAATATGACACTTATATTGATTATAAAAAACCAGGGGTAATTAATTTATAGATAATAAAAAGAATAAAGCTAAAAGTAGAAGTTAGATGTCAAATTTTCTTTTCAGAATAATACTAATTTAGTGTTAGAATGACGGTAGGAGGCTGAAGGTCAAGGAAAGGGAGAAAGTCACCAAGTTGCGTAATGTAGGATTGGATCCAAATCGCACATAAATTTACAAATTGATGTATGTCTGTCTATTTCGGATCAAATCAAACGTAGTATACACATAAACTATGCAAGGGGGAGGGGGGATTGACCTGCTAGTAAAGCCAAACAAACACACCTGTACAAAGCGCCAAGCCAAAAGAACGAAATAAAATAAAACTCCGAATGATGATACACCCCATCACCACCCACCCTTTCAGAAAAATCCAAAGAGTTTCTTTGGGGTAGTTCCGGTCGCACGATATTTAGCGGCCTTCTCTTCTACTTTGAGCAACTCCTGCCCACGATTTGCCTCGACTATGGCTTTATTTTCCTCCGCTGCCTTGTGAATCATTGCAATTTTGTTCCTCATCTTCTCTTCATACTGTGCTTTCTTCTTCTCCAGCTTCTCCTGTTGAAATAAATAATCAACGGCCAGTGAATTATTATTTTAGATTATAGATAATAATTATTAAATACGATCGAGAAGCTTGAGGGTTGGGGCAAGAATAAACAACACAGTATTTGTAACAGGATTACCTCAATGCTCTTAAGCTCTGCCGCAATAGACGCTTTCTTACTGTTCTCCCATGAATCAATGGCAGACATCTTCTTGTGAGCTCTGTCCGTCAAGTTACAGTTTAGGCACAGTGACTGAGTCTAATTTGCAGAGGAAATTAATAAAGACTTTTCATTTATTTTTTCCCCAATCACGGAGCCGAATGAAAAACATACTTGTTATCTACTTTGCTCTTCTCATTATCTTCCCAAGCTCTGATTAGTGATATCCTCTTCTCCGTAGAAACTCGAGCAAGGACCGCGTCTGAAAAACCAAGGCTCGTAAAGCGTTAATGAAAACAACCAACCCACAAGCTCAATTCATTCCAAAAGGATGGAACAAACCAACCCATCATAATACCTCGGTGTATTGAGCCCTCAGCAGGCTTCTTCTCATCGGCAGATACCGGATCATCTGCCACCAACCAAGATTGTTAAAACAGGGAATTGTGCTGCAAAGCTTATAAGATCTACTCCGATCCATCAGCTTGATTAGACCGAACCCAAAGAAAACCCAAACCCGAACCCAAATTCAAATTAATTATTTATTTAAGCAATAAACTTCGTCTTTTCTTCTTTCTTTGAGAATTGTTCCTATAAGTCGACCAAGTTTTGATAACTAATATGCCTCCAGAGGAGCTTGCTCTGATAATTAATAATAATATATTTGCGGAGTTGTTCTAATCCGTGGACCAAGTTTTTATCTGGAAATTGAATTTGGTTTCCATGCTTAAGTATATGAACGAACAAGGGAAACAAATACAACAGCAAGAGTCCATCAAGGTATATGGATTATGGCATTCATATATCATGCTATATATGAAAAGCATATCAATTCTAAGGGATATATAAATAGGTTTTATGCTTACTGATACGCCTGATGTTCGTATTACTGTTTGATTGGCTCACGAAAAGCACAGCACTGAAAATCATGATTTGGAATCTTTTTTAAAAGAAAAATATACATACTAATAAAAAATGATATTTTTCATATCATCATACTTGCAAGCACATTCCTTTTCCCTTAATCCCATATTTCCGAGGCTCAATATCTGATCAATCATATACTCCCTGTACGATATATCTTATAGTTCAAGTCAACATGACAATCTCAAAATTCAGATCGACCTACTACTAATAATAATAAATGAGCCACCAAAGTACCCAAAGGCGAAACAGTTTTCAAGTAGTTGAAGAAAACACATACTTTCGACGACAACAAGTCCTTTTGAATCGCCATCATCATCAGCAGGTTTCTTGGTTGGAGAAGTCTCTGCCTTCTGCTCTGTCAGAGCTTTCTGAGTTGAAGGAGAAGTCTCTGCCTTCTCCTCTGTCACACCTTCCTTGGTAGGAAGAGCTAAATCCTCCTTAGGAATTGGCTGTTCTTGTGCTGGAGGTGTTTCCGGCGTTGGTGGTGTTGCCGATTCCCTTGATGTTTGAGTTTCCATCTTCTTCTGTCCCTCCTCCGCCATCTCTCTCTCTCTGAACAGAAAATTATGAATAGGATTGCTGTAGTAGGAAGTTGGTAAATATAGAGAGAGAGAGGAGACGAAAGAGGGACAAGGGGAGGTATCAAGCGCTAGTATTAATACGTAAGAGAAGAAAAAATTATGGGGGGTGGCTGGCGACACAAATAGGAATGAAGGAAAGAGTTGGTGTGATGGCACGGCACGAATAGCCAAACTGTGCCCCCCACCCCTTTACCCCAACTCAAGTAGATTCCACCCCCTGCAGTAGTGGCATAATCGTCAATAATTATATTTTTCAGTAGCAATAATAAGGTGCAGATAAAAACTTACTTTTTCTTTTTAGATAATTTTATTGATAATAAGCCACAAGGGCCAGCACAACGGAGCTTACTGATATGTTTATTCCTGTTCTTGCACATAATTATTTTCTTTTCCTTTCTAAGGAAATGGGGATTTCTCGACATTTATATTTTTAAATATGAAATGTCCTTTTCAACACCCCATTTAGGTGGCGACGGCAGGCCAGTCCAAAGGATATTCTTCAATACATGTCTTGGAAAAATTAATAAATTATACTACTATACATATAAATATCTCGAGTAAAAATTGTTAGATGACTAGTCCAAAGAATGCAATTAATAAATATCTCAATGATAATCTAGTAAATAAATAGAACAGGAACAGGCTGATTCTATTGATTCTTTCAATCAATAGCATCTTGACAATCGATATAGTACTATCTTCGTTTCATGTAGGAGATCATAAATTTCATTTTTATATAGAACAAAAAAAATGAATCGACACGGACAAAAATATATATATAGATATCACTTTTTAATTATATCTTTGGTATAATTTATAATATTTATATTCTTAAAATTTATTTTATTTAAGTTTAATAATTGTATTAATATAATTTGATAAAAATGTTTAATTATTTTAATTTTGATTTATCTTAAGGTGTTATCCATAGTTTTGAATTTATATTAAAATTTAGTTAATTATTGTCATCGTAGATCATTTGGATTAAGTTTGCTCAAGATCATAATTTTTTATATTAATATGATTTTAATTTTTATTTAAAAATATATATTTAAATTCTATCGCGTATTTTGATTTTTAACATTTTAAATTTGTCTAAATTATAACTTAATCGTATAGTTACGACTTTATTTTGAAATTATATTTCATTAACAAAATAATTGGTTTAAATTATAAATTCTCTTTTAAAGTAGTGAAATCATTTTAATGATTTTTATTCATAGCAAATATTTCATCGTTTAATTTATCTCTTTTTACGAGGTTAATAAGATCTTTAAAAAAATTAAAGTTTAAGATTTTCATAACTTATTTATGAATTTATTTCCAAAATTAATTTCATTGTATTTTACTCTTTTTAGTTTACAAATGACCTTTTTTAAAAAAATTATTTAAATTATTCTCATATCATATAATGTATTTTCATAAATAATATGATTTTTTTGGCTCGTTTGTATTTGTTTTATGAAAGCTTTTCCCAAATTCTTTAAATAATATTTATATTGATTTTAAGATTTTAGGTCCTTACATATTGATATTTTATTACATAATTTAAAAATAAAATCATCCATTAATATTTTAAAATATTTTATATTTTCTAATGTATATGTGTATTAGTTAAAAAAAATGCATGACAACCAACCCCCTCATTTTTCCTTATCCCTTTTCTATCTTTCTTTCCTTTCTATTTTCCCCTGCGTGCAAACCAGACCCCACAACCCTTGTTCATTCATTTTCTCTACTCACTTTCTCCTTCATAGAACCATAGCGCTACTAGCCACCACTAGGAATGACAATTTTTCCTACAGGTTTGGGGTCCCGTCGGAGATTCTCTATTCGAGGAGAAATTTTGGGATCGGATTTGGAGATTTTTAATGGCGATTTTTTTGGGGATGGGGCAGGGGATGGGTTTGGGGTCCCCATCCCTGAACCCATCCCGAATAAATTTTTCTATATATTTATATAATTATATATATATATATATATTTATAGAATATAAATTAAAAGTATAATATAAAAAAATGCTTGAGGATCACGGATGGGATAGAGGATCGGGTATAAAGTCGGGTTTCGGGGATTGAGTCAGATTTCAAAGTCAGGGAATAAATTGAGGATGGAAAATAGATCGGGGATCCGGTTGGGTATGGGGATTTAATCCCCATGAGGATTGGGTCGGGGAATCCCCAATAAAAAAAATCAAAAATTGGGTTGGATTTGGGGATTATTTTCTTTATTGTATTCAAGGATGGGGATGGGGTCCTCATCTCTGACCTGCCCCGTTGCCATCCCTAGCCACCACCACACCACTCCACCACCGACGACACCCATGGTAGCAGGCATAGTAGTGAGCAATGACAACGACATGCAACAACGATAGCTGCGGGCAGCAACACACCAACAACTCACCAGCAACATCCTACCACCGTGGGCTTAGTCAATTTCCAGTGAGTAATGGTCTTCACCCGCTCCGATTCACAACATTTGGTTCGATATAAATTATCAAAACACTAATTTCTAAATTCAATAGATCTTGTATAGATTAATTTTTTTTAATTATGTATGTATGTGTCATATGAGTAATTTGGATAGGTTAGATGTATAGTATACACTTGAATTATGGAAAATTGGATTCTTGACCCAATTATGTCAAGATTTCTCATATTTGTATGATTGAACTATTTTGGATAAATTAATTTTGCAATATGCTTTAAAATGTAGTTAATTTCATATTGGAACTATCAATTTAAGAAAATTGTGCAAAATTAATTGAAATTAGATTTTAAGGTCAAAACCCTAGTATATTAAAATTGAATTGCATAATTGAGTTGTTTTATTCAATTATTTTACAGTATACTTTAAAATGTATTTAATTTCCTATTCAATGTATTAATTTGAAAAGTTGTGTGAAATCCATCGGAGTTGGATTTTTATCAAAACTCTTGTGGATTCAAATTGGATTGTATAATTTAGTTATTTTATTTAATTGATTATATAATTTGCATTAGATTATGCTAAATTTCATTTCCAATCGGTCAATTAATATATTTTAGTAAGATTTGACTGGCTTTGTATTCTAGGATCAAAAACTCTAATTATACCAAATTGGGGGTTTCCTTTATTATTTTTGATCGATTGATTATACAAAGTTATCATGTAGTTCTAATTGTATTTCTAAACATTCAATTTAGACAAATTACTAAAATTCAACTGAAATGTATTTATGAGCCGAAAACCCTAGTTTCTTAAATAAAATTATGAAATTGGTTATTCGTGTATTTTTTTCTTTCTGAAATTGATTTTATAGAACTATTGGAAATGACCTTAATCCTGTTCTTATACCTTTAATTTTTATTAATTGATTTGAATTGTCCTAATTTGTATTTTGGGCTTTAAAACCCTATTTTTTTGGAAATAATTATCTTACATTGGCTATTCGTAAATTGTTTTTATTGAAACTGATTGTCTAGATTTACATAAACTTATTTTAATTGTAATTTAAAATTTTCAATTTGAGGTAATTAAAGTGAATTGATTGAATTGTAGTCCGGGTCTAGAAACCCTAATTTTCAGAGATAGTTTTATAAAATTGATTTATTTATACTTATTTTACCTAAACGATTACCAACTTTGATTTAAAATCAATTAAATTGAGTATCTAACTTATCGTTTTGGTAAATTCCCTAAAATTGATTGTTTTGATGTTTGGGTTGTAAACCTTAATCATTTAAGTGGATTTTAATGAAATTTACTTGTTTTCTATTATTCTATGCTTCGATGAATTTTCTAACCCAGTCTTATGATTTCTATCGACGATCCAAGAAAGCATTAGTGTGGATTCTCGAGCTAGATATCTAATTTTGCTTAGCTAGCTTTGAACTTAAGTAAGTCTTTACTTACCTTTGCTTATAGTGGAATCATGAAATGTATAAATTCTTGGAGTTGAAGGTGATAAGTATGCTTTATATGATTTCTGTATGTCATGCGCATATCATGTCTTATATAATACTTTCATGTATTAACGGGTTTACAATTTTCAATACAAATATATGTTAGCATGTTTTGATGTGTTTTAATTATAATTGGTCTTGGAAAATTGTATAATTGGTCAAGTATGGATTGAAATTGTGGGATGCCTTATATTAGGCTTTTATGCCATGATTTTGTTAGGATTTGATGCCACTTGAAATTGATTGGCTTTAACACCACTTAGATTGTTTAACTTTAATGCCACTTGAAGTTGATTGAATTAACGCCACTTGGAATGGATCAGCTTTAACGCCACTTTAAACTGATTGGCATTATGTTGATGGAAGTGATTTAAGTGTTGATCACTTTAAGGCCTGGTTTATGTTTGGTCAAAGCCTTAAATAAAACATTAAGCACTTAAAGTGAAAGATCTTGAGTAGATACTTGTACCACTCAGAGTAGCCATCTGAGTCAGGTTTGGTATTCATTTATCACCATTCTAGTGTTTTCTTTTCTTTGTGTCTTATGAAGTTTGGGAAACCCTTTTATACTCTATAGGTGTCTCAATATATTTCCTCCCGATAGGGTTTATGCATACTTAAGTTATTAGGTGCCTAGTTATTTGGTAGTCTGGTTCCATTTCTGGGTTTTCTAGCTCATGCTAGTATCATTCGAGTACTAGTTTAGTTGTTACGGTTCCTTCTATTGTTTGACCTCAAGTAAAAATATTCAAATGGTTGTGATCACAATAATGGAATATAATAATTAATTGTTCTCGTTTCATTCATGAAATTTATATTTTATTATCTTATGCATGTTCTTATCTCACAATCTACTATTTTAATACCATATGAGCCTTAAGTGCATAATGATATATTTTAGGATAGTTGTGTTATTAAGCATGAATTAGTGTTTCATTATATATTCATACGTAGTACCCCTATTATTGGTATGTAAATCTATGTGTTTATAAGTATGAATTAATAACCGTATGTTTTATCATACTTTATTGCATGTCTTACATGACCTCTTATATCATCACATATGCCTATGTGCACCATTGATATTTTTAACTATGATATTCCATATGGGTGTGCCTTACTTGAGGTATCAAATGTGTGTCTTGCTCTTGTTATTTCATGTATGAATTTTCTTAATACTTATTGGGTGGTTAATGAACGATATGTTATATACTTCGTGAAATCGTATGAGTTGTTGTATGAGTGAAATGGTTTGTGTATCACATGTATACTTGAGCATGAGTATTGTAAGTTATAGGTTACCATGTCTTTATATATATATATATCATGTGTCCTCTGTGAATTAGTTAGTTTTGAATTACTTGATACACGAACCGTATTGATACTACCTAAGTTGAGTGAGTCATATGGAGATCCGCTAATGCTGGGGAGCAAACCGCTCATGCAGGCTTGAAATCGATTACTACTATTGGGTTGATGAAATGGGCTTTGAGAGAGTTAGGCCACTTTGAGTTCTTGTCCTCAGTGATTTCTATTTACTGTTTATACCTATTTTGGAAATTTTCAAATGTTGTAATGGAATTTTAATGGAGTTATAATCAAAATTCAATTTCTTATTACTTTACTAAGGTTTAAAACCCAAATTTATTTTGCATGTTATCTATTGATTTTTCTACGTTGTTTTGATTTAGTGAAACGTTTGTTTTCTTTCTATCATTAGATAACTCATTGTGGGATTTTATTCTCTCGTTATTGATGATGTTTAACTTTTAGTTGAACAAGTTTTAGCATTTCACCTAGTGTGAGATAGATGAAAGACATTTATCTTACATTAAGTGTGGCTGTAACATTCCTCATTTTTTATTTTTGCTTCTGTATTACTCTTTAAAATAAAAATTTTCAGGAGTGGAGAATGGGACTGTTACATAAATGATTTAACTATTAACCTAATTATATTAAATAATGTTCTAACTGAGGGTATATTTAAAAACTAATACATTAATTTCACTATTTACAATGAATAAGATTATTATTTAGTCAAATAAAAAAAATATTAGATCTAGGGTAATGTTTGTAGGACAGAGAGAATATTATTTCAGAAACATTGGTTATTTAATTTCATTTGAACACCTCAATATTTTATTTCCACATAAGTATCTAAATGGTAAAAGCAATTTACCTATTTAATTTCATTTAGGTATCTAAATATAAACAGATCAAGATATTAAAATAAATTATGAAGAAACATAGAGTACTTGTAAAATATTAGACTAAATATTAAACATACTTAAGTAAAATTTATCCCTAATAATTTATGCACCACTCTAAAGTATAGAAGAATTCTAATTCCAAGACTTTCTATGTCACCATCTCTTATGCTCATAAGTCACAATAATGGTGCCTAAAGAAGATTGTTGTGGCCATGGATAATTGCTCATATGCAAAACAACTACCCATGGGTAGTCATGAGAGATTTTAAAATTGTGTTAAATGCTTAGGAAAATCTAGGAGGATACACTAGGAGGTAGGATGCAGATGATTTTTTGTTTTTTTTTACAGTAATACGGGCTTGTAGAACTGCAGTGCACTATCTCATTTTACACTTGGACAAATAACCAAGATGCATCTTCTAGGATACTATAACACCCTCATTTTTACTACTTAAATATTTTGTATTTATGGAAGAGTTAATTACCAAAATTATTTGATATTACTGCCACACTTAGTATAGGTCTGACTCCCTCACCTTTCTTATGCTAAGTGACAAGTCTAAAACAAACCATAACCAAAGTAAATCAACGAAAATATGAGACATTACATAAACAAAAGTTGTGGGTAATATACTTTCATACAATAATGAAAAATAAAAACACCAAGGGACATAAAAGTCTGAAGAAAACCAAATACATCAAAAAATATGTACCCAAAGGCACAACACCAATTTGTCTTATCTCTTAGACTCAAAGGCCCACAATGAAAATGGGATCTCTTCCTAAGGATTCTCTTCATTGTCCCTAAAGTAATCTTGGAGCCCCTTCATATCCTTCACGTAATCATCTACAAAAGTTGTATCATTATGAATTTCTCGTACTAAGTAAATCATAATACCTCACAAGAGGTAGCATACCCACATTGCACATAGTCACATAAAATCTGAAAAACATAATTGAGCACAAGGCATGTACCATAACTACATGTAATAATTATTGAATAGTATAAATAAAATTAAGTCTCAAGCTCAACAATAAAACATACTAGTTCACTTCACATCATCTTAAGGTATAATAGACATGTCTAATTAGTTAAATAGATTTCAAATACTAAGATAGGGCACTAAGACAACTACTAAACCAAAAAATCTAAAATAATTTCAAATACCAAGGTAGGGCTCTGAGGCTGCTACCAAACCAACAAATCTAAATCAATTTTGAATACCAAGGTAGGGCACTAAGGCGACTATTAAAATAACACATCCAAAATAATTCCAAATGCTAAGGTAAGGTATTGAGGCATCTACTAAACCAACAAATCTAAAATAATTCCAAGTACCAAGGTAGGATATTGAGGCAACTACCAAAATAAAAAATCCTAAACAATACCAAGGTAGAGCATCGATGCAACTACCAAATCAACACATCCAAATAATTCCTTATTATTTTCTTGCATAATAGGTACTTCCATTTTACATTACTTGAGAGGGATACAATCAACCCGGAGATATTGAGGTACACATGATCATATTGACACCCAAAGGTGACACGAGATCCTTACTCTCAAACCCAAGGACACCCTGGTACGCCTAGTCATACCAGTGCACAAAGTAACGCAATATCCTCCAACCTTAGTCACCTATTCCTTAATTATCAATATCCCTTATAGGGCTCATAAGTCACCTATAAAGTATAATAGAGCTTACTAGAACACAACAACACACCAGCGAACCAAAATAAATGAGGGACACCATTTCATCTCCAGGGTATCTAATCCTAGAAAGCAACCATTCCCAAATTTAGGTCTTATACTTTAAGTATTAATATTTTAAGATGTGATTAGAGATGTCACATAATGCACAACAATCTCCATTTCCATACTTAACCATTTTCTCATTTATTTTTTATTATGAAGGTAAACCCTAAGGTTATCGATCTATGCCAAGCTAAGTCAACAATAAGGTCAATCTATTAAAAGTCTAAGGCCATTATAGCATCCAATTATTTTTAAAAGATATATTAGGTCAAATTTTCAAAAATGCCCTCCAAAACTCTAGTTTTTTCATTTTATTCATTTCTGTACCAAACATTATTATTACAAGAATTTTTTCTTTACCAAATATTTCACATTATTTTAGCATGTCGGTAATATTTGTTATGATGATTAACTATATTTTTCACTTTTCATGCATTTAGCAGGTTACGCCCACAAACCCCTAATCATGAAACTCTCATGTATCACATCTTCCATGTACTATGTATACACATATTTAAAGCATAATATATCACTTAAATAAGGAAATTATCTTCATATTATGTGTAGGGAGATATCTCTAACCCTAGGCCATGCGAATAGAAATCATCATAAGCTAACCCTAATCATGCAAATATGATTCCATGCGAATCATCATAACCCTAACTACTATACATTAGCATTCATGAGGTATTTAGCATGTCATTCAAATCGTAACTTGACAAGGATAAAAATCCTAAAAAAACCCTAGACATGTGGATATAAATCATACAACATATTACTCATGCATATAGCTTAGCTTACAATAATTGTACGTATTATTTATTCAACTTGTTATCATTTTATCATGCATGTCATAATACTTGAAATGCATAAAACCCTAGTATGATTCTAGGTTTAAAAAAATCCTAGCATGCTTGCAAATAAATTCTACTGTCTTATAAGCAATTAAATTTGCCTAAATCTAAGTTTACACAAAAAGTATAAAAACCATCTCCTTTAAGATCCTCAAGGATTAATTAATAAACTAACACCCATAAACACATATATTAGCATTTATTATAGCACAATAATAACCCCAAATTAACTAAAATCAATTAAAAAAATGTTTGAAAATAACCAGGCCAAAGGACGTAGCAAGGGAATAATGACACAAAATCACAAAGTAGGGAGGAGGAACAACACTTTCTACCGTAGGAAGTGGGTGAGCTTTGATGGTTTTGGGTGCAGCAAGGGGGGAGCTACAACAATTTAGATGTAGCAAGGGAGTGTAATTCGCTAAATTTATCTATGGTAAGGGAGGATCTGCAACAACTTTGGGTGTAGCAAAGGGGGAGGTTGTGGCAGTTTTGGGTGTAGATCAAGGGGAGGTTACGGTGATTTTTGGTGCAGCCTAGGGGGGAGGTTGTGGTGACAATGGCCGAAGACAAAAGGCTAGAATAGAGGTGTTGGGCATTGCAAGGGAGAAAGGAACAAAGGTGTAGGATGTTGCTAAAGGGAAAGGTGTAGTGGTGGCGTGTGTCCTAGATAAAAATGGTGAATATGAAGGTGGGTAACAAGAGAAACAATGGAGAACGATGAGGTTTTCTTGCTTGAGAGAGCTCATGGGAAGGAGAGGAGAACACATACTTTGTTTGAGGTTAATAAACAACATAAAAAAAGGAGGGTGAAGGGGTTAAATGGATGGTGGCATGAAAGGGAGAGTTGAGAAAAACATGGGGAGAGAGACATGGAGTAAAGGGTAGCATGGAGTAAAATATACCATGGTAGAGGGAGTAGGATGAGGTAAGAAAATCTAGCATAGGGTAGGGGTAATTATTTAGGTAAATAATTCAATTAAAATATCTAGATAAAATTATCAAGTTACCAAAATTAGGGTTACTAGACCTAACAGATATTAGTCCACACTAGGGTTAAATTTTATAACCCAAAATCTATCAAATTTTAACTTAATAAAATATATATCTAATATTTCATAATACTAAAAATATTAATAATATTTTAAATACAAACATTCTAAAATTTTTATTATAACTAATTACACATAATTATCAGTTAGGGTTTCAAGAAACATGGTATTATAATTATGGTGTAAATTAGACAAGGTATTGAAAAATTATGAAGGGAGAACTAGATTTCCAAATGATCGTGTAGAGTTCAAAATATTTGTGTTTGATCATTTTGTGCATGGATTACTAATTGGGCAATCAAGTACCAGTAGGCCTAAACCATTTAGGTTATGTAATTATAGGGTTATAAAACCTAAATTTAAGGAGATAGTGTAGGATTTTTGGATAAAAGATACAAGGTAGTGTTTGTTTTAAGTGGTGAAGAAACCAAACTGATTAAAATAGATACTAGCTTTATTGGGGTCATGTAACGATAAATAAATAACAAGCTCATGCAAAGTGGACAAAACCTACATATTAATCCTCGGAATGTTTTGTTGATTAAGAACAACAGAGAAGAAATAATTAAATGGCATAGAAGAGATAATAAAGGGGAATAATTTTATAAGAAAAAAACTCACATAAATTTTATTAAACTTGGAGATTAGAATACCCATTACTTTTTTGGCAAATGTAAAGGGTAGATAAGCCCACAATAAAGTACACAAGTTGATTAATGACTCTGGCTAGAAGGCTGTGAGTGAGGCAAACATAGAGAATGTATTGCAATAATTTTATCACAAACTATTGCGCACTAGAGCTTCCTAGCTCAAGTACCTAAATCTTGAGCTATGTAGGCAAAACTAATATCAATAGGCACTAGAAGGGCATCATTACTTTCATTATTATTTAATAAGTTTAGACAAGATATTTTCTCTATAGAGGATTCAAAAATCCCAGGTTTTAATAATTATGATCCATGTTTCTTAAACAAAACATAGGGAAATATTCGTAGTGATATAGTGAAACTAATAGAGGAATTATGGGTATTAGGAAGACTATTGAAGCAACTCAACAACACAACAATCACTCTTATTCCAAAGGTATCAAATATCAATAAAACTAAAGGTTATAGACCAATAACATGTTTTAAAATTCTCTACAAAATATTTTCTAAGGCCTTGATAAATATACACTAAAATATGCTACATGCATTAGTAGATTCATCACAAGCACCTTTTGTTAAGGGTAGAATTCTCAATGAAAACGTGATGATGGCAACACAAATTATCCAGAATTTTCATAGAATTAATTTGAGAGCCAGAAGGATGTTTGAAGATTGATATTCAAAAGGCCTTTAACAACCTAAGTGAAGTTTTTTTAATTAACTTCTCCTATCACATAGTATCCTGAGTTACTTTGTGAATATGGAGATAACTTGTGTGAAGTCTAACAAAATCACTTTAAAGATCAATGGTGTATTATCTCAACCTTTCTAGTGTAAAAGGGCATAAGGTAGGGGGATATTATTTACCCTTATCTTTTTATCCTAATTATGGAGTATTTACATAGGAACTTACAACAACTATGACATGTAACTAAGTTTTAAAGGTATCTTAGGTGCAAGACATTACATATTGTGAGATCAAGGCTTGTATTAGTATTTGTAGTCTAGCATGGATTACTACATACATGTGTTTAGAGAAGTTTGGAGCTAAAAGGAGACCAAAAGATAAAACACGGGGGGGGGGGGGCGTGTTTGTGAAACATAGCCCATGTTTATGGGTACACTTGGTCCTACACATTTTTTTCCAAAGCCAAGAGTTTTGTAAAAAACATAAGGGACCCATGTTTTTTCCTATTTTCTACTATTTGCTTATATCAGTTGCATACTTCTACAAATAGATGTTTACGAAACCCTAGCGATGTGTGGTTCACCACCAAAACTGTCTAAACCTTCTCCTCTTGAATTCTATTATAGTTTTGAGAGAAGTGTGTTCTGAGTGATATTGTGAGGATTATTTGATTTTCCTTGTAATCACTAGTATTGTATGTAGTAAATATCATCATTGTTTCCCCAATTATTATTGTGTTCTGATTGTTCTCTCAATTAGATCTTGTAATTTCCCAAGTTCTTATGAGGTCAGATCTTGTGTATTCACATATGTTGTGAATATTTCCCCCCCTACAAAGGGTATCAAAGCTTTAGGTATGTGATTAATTTGTATCGAGGTGGCATATATAAGATTTGAAGCTAAGATATTTATGTTTTTGTCAATTTTGGGTTATGTAACTTGAAGATGAAGGCGATCCTTATTTAAAATGGATTGGAGAAGGTATTATCTGGGAAAGTAGAGAAGCCAGAAATGAAATTTGATGAACAATTTGGAGATATTGATTTAAAGGCTCTATCCACCATATAATTATGTTTGTTAAATGATGTTGCAAGAAGTAGCCAAAGAGAAAATTGTTACCATCTTGTGGTTGAAGTTGGAATCTTTGTATATGATGAGATCTGTAACAAATCATCTATTGTTAAGGAGACAACTTCATGATTTGAAATTAGTGGGTCAGTCCTTGGAATAGCATCCTGATGAATTTGACTCTATAGCTATGGGTTTGCATAATATATATGTTAAATTAGATGATGAGGATATAGCTATTATGTTGTTGTGTTCTTTTCATGTTGCTTATAAACATTATCGTGAGACTATATTGTATAGAAAGTTATGGAATATATCAAGAATGCCTTGCTACAACATGAATTGATTAAGAACCAATTAGCTGAAGTATGTCCAGGTGACTCACGTGGTGAGGGGATTGTAGAAAGGGGTCTGGTGACAAGAATAAGTCTAAATCTAGGATAGACAGATTCAAGAGAGTGGTCTGCCATGGTTTTCCCATGAAATACCATATTAGAAAATACAACCCTAATAGGAAACCTATAGATAATGCTGATGGTGTATATGATAAGTATGATACTGCCATAGTTGAGGGCGAGGGTGATGGTGATTTATTGACTAACATTGATGGATATACCATATTGGCTGATAGGTGGATTTTAGATTTTGGGTGCTCCCACCATATATATCCCAATAGAAGCTGGTTCCAAACATATGATACTATTCAAGATGGATTTGTTGTCTCGGGAAATGGTGTTTCATGCAGAGTTGTTGGGATTTTTATTGTGAAGATGAGTATGCATGATGGTGTGGTTAAGACATTGTTTGGTTTTCATCATTTTATTGACATGACCAAGAGCTTGATTTTGTTGTGTTCCTTGGATAGAAAAATTATAGGTGTGTCATTGAGAATGGCACATTGAAGGTTGCTAAAGGGGATGTGGTAGAAGCTGTTGGCAAGTGGGTCGAGAGATTGTATGAGATTTTTTGCACAACTATTGAGGGTGCACTTAGGGCAATGTTAAGAGTGTGAGGCTCAGATGTTGCTGGTCTTAGGCCGATGCTACTGGGACATATGAGTGTTATTGGTATGAATGGTGGGTCCTTGTTGAGTGCCTCGATTACATCTAGATTTATTATCTTTTGTGAGTCTAAATTCCTTCTTGATAAGAAGGTAGAGTGGGAGAGTTTGTTGGTTGCTTCAAACAAAGTGGAGTTTGTTGTTGGTCTAGGTGGTATACATTCTTCTAGTGAGGAGGGATCTAGACAGTAGGTGGAGCAAGTGGGCATTGCTTTAGGCAGATCCAGTTATGCACTGTATACTACGAGTAGTATTATTAGTGTGCTAGAGCTAGTGTTAGACTTAAAGGTTATTTTAGGTGTTGATTCTACCTTATGGTATTATACTATCGTTGCTGAAAATATATGGTCTCTTTGGTGGACTTAGACATTGGTATGTGATGCTTAACTAGTTATTCTTTTGTTTTGTATTTATAATATGCTTGTCGCATCAAAAGAAATATTATATGATAACAATTTGAAGACTTTGGATATGCCCAAATCCAAAGCGATTATGATGGCTTACTTAGTCATTAGTTCATACTTCGTAGTTGTGAGATGCTTGATATATGATGTGATTAGTATCGACCTTTGTATTGTTCTTGGTGTGATCATGTACATGGTGAGTCCCTCGAAGACACCTTGTTTAGGTGTGGTGTGGATTCTGAGATACTTTTTGCATACAACATTTTCTTATATTAGTATATAACACCCTAGATTTTAGGATTTGAAAAACTTTGTTTACAGAGTTAAGCTAAAAACATTATTCCTTTTAGATTAATAACATGATTACAAAAATCTAAACTAAGAGAACAATATATAAATACCGTGCTAAGTAAAAGCAACATCAATAATTTAAAAAATTCAAAGAGAGAAAAATACAGGAGGACATAAGAATGAATAATAATTAATATGATCAAAATGCCTTTTAGGTAAAAATTACCACATTTATATTCTCTTTAATTACTATATCCATTTTATTTATAGGTTTTTCATGAAAAGGCTAAAACATAATAATTAAACCAAATTATCAAGTAATTAAATTATTAGATAAGTCAAAGGACTAATTTAAGCTTATCTTAGATTTTTACAGATAAAACTATAGCATGTGTATCTAATACATCTATGATCATGTAATCTCGCGCTTACAACATATAATACACATTAGACATTTTGGTCATGGTAAAAATCATAATACGGGTAAAATGATCAAATTGCCCCTAGGGCACACATCCACACTTATTATTCCACAATTATATCTAAGCATGTTTAACCTATTATTTTCCACATATGTCTTAGATAATCATAAATCATTTTAGCCATACTTTTATACCCATACTATTTTACATCAGCTAACATGTTCATTTTTCTAATTCTTGTGATAATAATAATAATAATAATAATAATAATAAGCACATAATTATAATATAATGAATCACTCTTAACATATTTCATACACCAAAAACCCTAATATACTATCATGTAATATTTACCATTTTAATAGATTATAGCGGTTATCTGGATTCTAACAAAAATACAAATTAGCGATATCCTATTAAAATTATAAGTTCCCGCTAATGAAACTTTTGTACCTAACAAAACACCACAGTTACTAAATTAATATTTATAAAATAATAATAGTAGTATTAAAATATTTATTTTATAAAATTACTAAAATACCTTCACATTTAAAATAGGTATCAAAATATTTAAAAACTACACCACATTTCTCATGCCGCAAGCACAACATGAGCCATGCAGGAAGGTAAGGAGTGTTTATTAGGTGAAGGGTTGGTGGTGGTGGAAGGGCAATGTAGGGTGGAGATGGTGGAGGTTGATGGTGATTGGTGTTAGTTGGTCATCAACGATGGAATGTGGTGTTTGGCTATAGGGAAGGGTGGTGATGGTTGGGAGGGTGGCTCAATTGGAGGTGGTGTAAGGGCTAGTTGCTGGAGGCTGGCGAGGAGGAAGCAAGGCAAGATAAAGAGGGAACACAAGTGACTAGGGAATGGGATAGCAGTGGTTCTATAGGGATGGTGATGGCGATGAGAGGAGGTTACCGGTGGCATCTATGGTGGTGCGTGTAGAGGGAGGAGTTTACTGGGTTGGACAAGGGTTGCATAGGAAGTGGGGGCTACAAGGCTGGCAGTAATGGAAGGGTAGCTTAGCTGAAAGTGGAAGGGTGGTGTGATAATTTGTGGTTAGGGTTGGGGAGGGTTGTATAGGCTGTGTTGGGGATGATTATAGGTGGCTACAATGATGGTTGGACAATGTAGTATAGGAAGCGATGGTGGTAGGATGAAGAAGAAGAAGAAGAAGGGTGGTGGACTTGGTGGTGCACCGAAGAGAAAAAGGAGCAGGTTGTGTTGGTTGAGAAATGTAGAGGGCCGAGTTTTGTTTAGTTGAGGAAGGCTGGTTGGGGTGGGGCTTGAGGAAAGCTAAGGTTGAGAGAGGGAGTTAGGGAAGCTAGGCGATGGGGGCTGGTTTGGTTGGGGGGTTGTGTTGAGTATAAAAATGCAAAGAAGGTGAGATAATAGGGTGGCGGTAGGTGAAGTGGAGGAAAATGGGGGAACACCAAGGGAAATGTGAGGGATGAGGGTGACATGGGTAGGATAGAAAATATATATTATTTTAGTATTAGGTTTAATTTGGGTAGGTTAGGGTACCAGGTAGGAAAATATACCGGAAAAAATAATCTAATTAATATAGGTTAAATAGGAAGGAAAAAGGTAAAAATAATTAGGGATAAATTTTAGGAAATTTATTTTGGGTTATAGGTCAAACGTTATTAATCAAATAATTAGGATAAGGTTTAAGGGTTAGTTTTGAATAAAAAACTAAACACCCAAAAGCAAAGGTTATAAAATTTTGGGTTGTTCTAAAGTATGTGTTGTAAATTTTTCTTTTGATAGGTTACTCTGATCTTGGCTGTGGTCTTGATGATTAAAGGTACACTAATGTGCTACTGTTCAACCTTAGAGGTTATAAGGTTGTGATTGGTTATGATTAGAGCTAATAATGTTGTGTAGCTTGGAATATTAGCTTATGAGGATGGGATGATACAAAGAGTTGCTTCTGAGGTTGATCTAGTGTGTGTGCTATTAGAGCCATTGTTTGCTCATGTTCATATGTCATGGTGTGTTCTTTGGACCCAGGGTTTTATGATCTTTTCTGATCCTATTGCTTGCTGTTGTGAATACTGTGTCAAGGTGGAAATTCTGATATCATGACTTGTATTTGTATGTATAGTCTAGCATGGATTGTTGTATACAAGTGTTTAGAGAAGTTTGAAGCCAAAAAAGAGACTAAGAGATAAAACATGGGGGCTTCATGTTTGTGAAACATGACTCATGTTTATGGGTACACTTGGTCCTACACATTTTTTGCCAAAGCTAAGAGTTCTAAAGAAAACAAGGGGGCCTTGTGTATATTAACACATACCCTATTTTTTCATGTTTTCTACTGTTAGCTTGTGTTAGTTAGTTACTTCTATAAATAGATTTATACAAAACCCTAGCGATGTTTTGTTTGCTGCTGAACCAGTCCAAACCTTCTCCTCTTGAACTCTCTTATGGTTTTTAGAGAATTGTGTTCTAAGTGATATTATAAGGATTTTTTGAGTTTCCTTATAATCACTATTATTATATGTAGTAAAGAATATCATTGTTTCCCCAATTGTTATTATGTTTTTATTGTTCTCTCAATTAGATCTTGTAATTTCTCAAATGCTTGTGAGGTTAGATCCTAGGCATTCACATCTGCTGTGAATATTTTTCCCTTAAACATATAATTGATTTGTGTTTTGTGGATAAATTATTAATTTCTCGTAGATTTGATCTAGTTTATGCAAAGTTGATTTAGAAAAAAGAATTTGGTTAAGTTTTTAGCTTAGTGGTTAACCTAACAAAAACCAATGAATACTTTAGTGTGTTGTCATTGCATCTTAACCAACATAATTTAGTTCTTCTTAGGTGTAAATAGGGTATGTTCCCTTTTCAATATCTTGGAGCTCCTTAAAGCACTTCTCGACTAAGTATTAATCATTATCGATCACTATTGGATAAAATTTTACCAATAATTAACTATTAGACATCACAACATCTAATTAAGTTATGCTGGGATATTGTAGTTAATCAAATCTATTTTGGGTGGTATTTAGGGGTTTTGGAGAAAGTATTCATACTTATAAGAAGGTGATCCAATATGTTGATTCTGTGTGCATAACATTTTATTTGGACATAAGCAACATGACAAAATTTACTAACCTAAGTTTTCAAGAGTTTAGCTTCTAACTCTTCCTTAACCTCTCAACCTTACCTAAATCATCTTATCCTTACTCTTGAACCACTCTTTTCTATTTTTACCCTTCAAAATCCTAACTTTCATTTTAGTTAATCGATGATTGACCCAGTGTTGCCCCACAGTCGACTGGCCTACAAAAAGAGATACTGTTGGCCTAGGGGATTGGGTAGTCGACTAGACCAACCCTTGCAGTTGATCGGAGATGGGAATTTTTTCCCTAATTTGTTTCGATATATTTACTCCAAATCAATTTATGGATAATTTTATTTATATGTTTAGGTTCCCTATATTATTCCATACATTTGTATGATTATTTATAATTATGAGATTTATTTGCTATTTTTTCCAATAAATTCTTATTAATTGACATTTTTTTTGTAAGTAAGGATTTTGTTAATTCCAAATGCAAAGTGAGGAGTATAACCATAATACTTAGCACAATCAACTTGGCATTTCAACAACTACCTAACTCATCCACATAACTCATTAGTTTTCTAAAGGACTTATTATCTTGAAAAGAAATAAAATGACTACTTAGGTCACCAATAATATGCTTTCTAATAAAAGAGTTAGAGTGGGGGTTATTTGCAAAAATATGTCCACTTATTTCCTTCCAAAAATGGCATATAATTGCTACTAGAAGTCCTTAAACCACCTGTTTTCTTATCTTAGGACTCAACCTCCCTACATGGGCTTCCTCTTTCAAGCCTCTAGATCAGTAATAGTCCATGAGCATCCTAATTTATGGAGTATGGGGGCTAGGTCATAGCTACATAAGAGCACATGAAAATAATATGGGGAAGTGTTTCTTATTCATCACGTAGAGCACACTCATTTGATTGAAGAACTCTATAACTGAGTAGCTTATCTTGATTTTGGAGGTATATTGAGATTATAAACCAAAAGATAAGTCGGTGCCAAGGTGGTGTAAGAGGACACCAAACAATAGAGAATTGTGCATGATGACAAAAAATGATTGACTTTGATGATTATTTGTTGGTATTAGATTAGAGGATGGATATATTTTTATCTAAACAAATTGTAGGAATATATGTAATACAAATAATAACTATCATCGGTATTAAGTGGCACTAAAACTTTTCCCCGCCTAATTTTTATTAAAATCTTAGGAAAATAAATACCAACAAGTTATTCCTCATATTGCCGATCTTATCGTTGGTAATAAGGAATATATTTAGTTAGAATACCATGGAGGAAAAATTACTGCCAAGAAATGGGGAGTGAAAATCATGAGCTTAATACCGACGACGGATTGTTGGTTATAAGTGATATATTTGGTCAAAATACCATAGAGGGAAAATTTCCTCTAAGGAATGGGGAGTGATAATACAGAGCTTAATACCGGTGATTTTTCCTTAATACCGATGACCCATCGTCGATAATAAGTGATTTTATGTGTTTTTAGCACGACCAAAACAATGCCGTCTAACTTATTTCCTATTAAACTATTAGTATGAAGGGTCTATTATAATTTTTCCATGAACCCTAAATCCTCATTTACCCTCTTCTTCTTCAACTTTTGCTTTCTCTCATTAATCGTCGAGTACTTCCACCATTTTTTCTTCTACTCTTTCAACTTTCTCCTCCATATTTTTTCATTTTTCAAGGTTTGTTTTAATCTAATCTCCATTTTTATGTATTTTTTAGTATAATATTAGCTAATGATTGATTTGTATGTGTAACCACAAGTGTCAAAGCACCACTACTGCACCGTCGCAAGCTGAGCATCACATTATTAATTTGGTATAATTATTATGTATTTGTTTTTGTTTGTTTGTTAATTATTGTGTATTATTGTAATTGAATTAGATTATTACAGTTTGTTTTTATGATTAGTTAATTAGATCATTTTAATTAAAGTATGTATAATTAGATTATTGTAGTTGGGTTTCCTATAATTGATTAATTAGATTTTGTATAATTGAGTTATTATATTATTATAGTTAGGTTATGTGTATAAATAGATTATTTTATGTAGTTGTTACTATACATGTTAGATTAGAAAAAATATTAGTATGTTAGAATATAATAAATATTTTAGTTAATTTTGTTATTAATATATGTGTGGGGTGGTATCTTAGTATGTGTGCATGCTTTCAAGGTAGTATGTTAGTAGACATTAAATTTGGTGATATGTAATCTTTATTTTTTTGGTAAGCTTGTTAGAGTTTAATTAATATTGGCTAGATCATGTGTTTAATTCATATCTTAGTATGATTTTTGTAGTTAGCATCATCATTCAGGGATGAATGATAGAAATATATAATGTTGATTCACAATGTATAAAAAGGTAAATACTAAAAAATAAGATAAATAATTTTAAGATAAGAAGTACATCATTAGAAAATTTTATTTTTATTTATTATTGTATAATAATAAATATTAATGGTGCTAATACATTAAAAAAACATAAAAATATAGAAACATTCAACTTAGAGAATAATTAATGAAAATAAAGGAAATTATTTTTACTTTTTTAATATTAATGAATTCTATATCGTTAGATCCTTGTAAAATTATACATCTAATATATTTTTGGTCATTGGACATAAAAAAAATTACTTAGGAGGTCTTAACCATAGAGAATAATTAAAAGGCATGCATAAACCTAGATATTGAAAAATTGAAGGTAATTTTTTTAAAAAAAATTAATATTTATGAATTTGGCAATGTATGAATCTATTTAAAGGTTTATTTATAATAGCTATTTATTTTACATAAAAAAATTGATCTTTAACCTTATTGAGTAATTAATGAAGTGATAAAAAAAGCTCAAATCTTTAATATTTCTTAATTTTACATAGTTAGACCGTTATGCAATAGCGAAACTAAAATATTTGTTTAGTTATAAGAAAATAAAAAAATTTATTATATATAAGAAATATTAGAGATTGATTAATGAAGTTAAAAGAAATGAAATAAAGTCGATATTAAATTAAAAAAATGGTCTTCATATTCAAGTTTATTGTGATTTTGTACCATTTGTATAGGTGATAGGATGCTACTTAATGCATAACCTTTGTTCTACTTTAGGATATCTCATAATAGAGATATTAGGCATCATGTGAGATAGGTAAGTGATGTGCTATATCACATGGTAGAGAAGGATTTGTATTTGTGACCATATAAATTCAGTTCATATTATCTTTTGTTTACCTTACCACTTATACAACCATAGGTAGTGGTGATGACTAGATATCTATATTTGATTGTCACTAATGTTCCACACCCTAGATGTATTTAGGGTGAACATTTGATGAGATAATATGATCAAATTACTAGAGAGTTGATATTAATTGATGATGAATTGAATTCTCTCCGGAGGATAATGATAAGTGTATAACTTAATTATCCAAGTGACTCATTCGAGGCAGATGGGTCTTCTTCTAAAGAAGTGAGAGAGAAAATGATTCTATGAGAATTATGGACTCATTGGGTAATTGATATTTGGTCATCAAATGTTACAATGGGCTTTGGTAGGTGATTGAGAACATTAAAAGTGTATACCCTAAAGGCTATACTGGCCTTAAAAATAGAAGTTTTTGGTATTATGGTTCCTTATTAGATGTTAGATCTATGTTTTTTCTTGTTATTGTATATTGAATTTATTATTTGGTTAAAATTTCTATAAAGTATCAATTTAATTAAATTATAGTATTGTTGTTTTCTAATTTTAATTATTGATAAGATGAGTACAAATAATATACTTGAAAAAAAATTAACAGATAAGATGATCATCGATAAGAGTTAGATGGGGTTATGTAATCGTAGGCTTGATGAGTTTTAGAATGGGCTTCAAGATTTTATTGAAATGGTAAAAAATTATCTAAATTTGGATGGGTGTGTTTGTTGTCCTTGTAAGAATTGTAATAATTATATTTGGCACTCTCCTAATGTAATTGAAAGTCATATACAATGTTTTGGGTTCATGTTATCTTATGAGAAATGGGTTTCCTATAGTGAAACAAAGTTAGTGTTAGTTGAGGAGGAGAGAGGAGATGAGCTGATGCATATTTTGGGTGATTTTTGAGGTGGTACTCATATGCCTCATTGTAACACCCCCAAATTTCACTCCTGAAAAATTTTTTTTTTCTAAAGATTAAAGCGGAAGCTAGGAGCGAATTTGGGAAATGTTACCGCCACATCTAACACAAGATAAATGTTAACCATCTATCTCATGTTAGATGCAAGGCTAAAACCTGTCAAAAAATTAAATCTGAATTTCAAATCCCATCAAACAATTAAATCCGAATAGTAAACACTTATCAGAATACGAGAAATTTAAAGTCAATTACAAAACCCTTAGAAATCTGAAAACAATACTTGCAACTTCCAAAGGTGAATACAATTAAACAAAATAAATTCCGAAGGATAAATATCCGGATCGCCTACTCACTCAGGTCAAGCCTTCCACCCTAAAACAGTATCCGATCTTAACCTGCACAAGAGGTCTGCTCCCCACCATCGGTGGATCATCACAGGACCCATTCAACCAGTGTAGTATCAGTACGGGTCCTGTTCTGAGTAAGTCTCGCTACCCTACCTTATAGGAGAGATATCATCAAGTGCATATTAAATTGTAGTACAATACGTTAATACAATATCATACATACTCACAACCCACATCATGAATCTTGCCATACACTCATAGTAACATATAAAACATATGCAACCTCCCATTTAACATATAAGCGTGGTATAACCGAAGTAATAAGTGACTCATTATGCACATAAACAGCATGTGGTAATACATATAGTAGAAGCTGGTCATAGTCCAATTAGACTTATTCTTTATTCTCATTAATAGTATATTCATTCCACACATATTTTTTTTATAATCCATGTAAGTACGGGAGCCCCACTATTATAGCCGGTGGACCGGAAATCAACACTCAGGGCAGAACGCCTCTGACCATTATTATAGCCGGTGGACCGGAATCAACACCCAAGGCAGAACGCCTCTGGCCACTATTCTAACCGGTGGACCGGACTGGCCCCGACTTACATGGTGTTTCGCTGTAAGTACTTAGTATTTTTCCTGTGGATTACTTCATTCAGATTCATTCAACGCATTCTTTATTAGTCCATGTGAGCGCGGGAGCCCCACTATTATAGCCGGTGGACCGGAAATAAACACACAGGGCAGAACGCTTCTGACCACTATTATAGCCTGTGGACCGGAATCAACACCCAGGGCAGAACGCCTCTGGCCACTATTCTAACCGGTGGACCGGACTGGCCCCGACTCACATGGTGTTTCACTGTAAGTATTTAGTATTTTCCCTGTGGATTAACTTATTCGTTTGGGTCTGTCGAGCCGAGATCCCCCACTATTATAACCGGTGGAACGGATGTAAACACACAGGGCAGAACGCCTCTGACCACTATTATAGCCGGTGGACCGGAACGAAACGCACAGGGCAGAACGCCTCTGACCACTATTATAGCCGGTGGACCAGAACGAAACGCACAGGGCAAAACGCCTCTGACCACTATTCTAACCGGTGGATCGGACTGGGCTCGGCTCAACATCTTTCGCTTTACGTGATTAATGTCTTATTCGTGTCTTATTAATTCACATCACACCCTTGACATGCGTAAATCATTCTCTTTATACTGTACACATCACAACAAATAAAATCCCACATTCATAACTACACTTTAGTCAATATACCCATAATAACACCAAACAACTCTAAACAACCATAACCAACCCTAATTGTCCACACCAAACCGTGGTTAACCACTCTTAACCCTATTTTACCATAACAACCATACTTAGCCATCCCAAACCTTAATCATCCTCGACAAATCACAATTAGCTACTCCAACCCTACTTAATCACAACGACCCAGAGTTAATCACTCCAAACCCTAATTCTGTCTCCTCCATACTCTTATAATACTCCACATACTATTCTCTGTCCAAAACTGTTAAACACCCAAATCATACTTGCATTACCTTCCTTACATCCCAAATCAACCTATTGTACGTAAATTTTGCTCCCACGCAAACGTTACACATCCCACACAACCTCTCGAACTTTTCATACAATCCTAAATCCCATACAATCATTAACTCCCATGCAAAACCCTAATTCCACCATGCAGACCCGAGTACCACCATCAAAACATTAATACCACCATACAACCATAATACCACCATGCAAACCCTAATACCGCCATAAGCCATTAATACCACCATGAAATCACAAGTACCACCATACAAACCCTAATACCACCATGCGAACCCTAATACTGCCATAAGCCATTAATACCACCATGAAATCACAAGTACCACCATACAAACCCTAATACCACCATGCGAACCCTAATACCACCATTCCAACCATAATACCACCATGCAAACCCTAATACCACCATAAGCCATTAATACCATTGTGCAATCATTAATACTACCATACGAACATTAATACCACCATACAAACCCTAATACCATCATACAACATTAATACCTCCATAAAATCATAAATACCACCATACAACCTGAATACCACCATGCGAACCATTAGTACCGCCCTAGAACATTAATACTATCATACAAACTTCAAGACTCCCATGATGGTTCCCAACTCATATCACCATTTATCCTATTATGCATGTCCTAGGGGGCCATAACATAATACATCATAAACATCATACATATACATGTCATGCTCATATCATGAGAACACATACAACATACCTCAATCTCCAAGCTGCGCTACACATAAGGCAAGTTATACACAAATCATATAATACATGGCATAGCATGGCATACACAACATTCAACACATCCATGTCACACATAGCACAAGGCCATTAGCTTCGACCTTACTAAACACCCACAAGTAGAGGTAAGTAGAGACTTACCTGGATCCGAAGCTAGCTAAGCGACGTAAGAGGGAGAGAGATCCCTAGCTCATGGATCCACGAGAAAGCTTTCCTAGATCCGATAGAAATCGAAAATTAAATTAGAAACTATCCTATCAATCAATAATCCATATATTCTAATTAAATAAACACAAACGACACAATTGATCTTTCTTAGAAAACGTGTCCAAAATTAAAACTTAAAAGCATAGCTCTAATAAAATTTAAGGTTAAAACTAAATCAAAACGGATTAATACAATTATCCTTTGGGACATTTTAACTTAATTTGGAAATCTTGAGAAAGAGTAATCGATCATAAGGTAATTTATCGAAAATAACTTATTTATTAGGTTTTACAACTAAATAGGTAACCCAACCATTTACATAAAACCCAAATCCAAACCGATTAGGTTAAAACAGAATTTAAATGGTTTAAAACCCAAGGATAGAATTCGATTAGATAAAATACACATAGCAAAAATTAATTTTATAAAATCATCCCCGAAAATTAGGGTTTTTAATGCCTAAACCACAAATCGGCCAAATCACTTTGATTACCTCAAATTGATAGTTTTAAAACACAATTAAACTAATTTTAGATAAATCTAGACAATCAATTTCAACAAAACGATCTTCCGATAAATTAATTCCAGATGATCAATTTTCAAAATCATGGTTTTAAAGTCCACGGCGTAAACTCAGGTAGTTCAATTTAATCAATTCAAATTAAAGGTATTAGAAAGCAATTAATACCATTTCAACCATTTCTATACATTCAATTTTAGAAAAACAACAATACAAGTAATCGATTTCATAATCTCACTTGAAATTTAGGGTTTTAGGCCCAAAAATACAATTCGTAAGAATTCTATAAATTCAATCAAATTGAATGTTTAGAAATGCAATTAAACACATTTTATAACATATCAAATAATCAATTGCTCAAAACTAGTAAAAGAAATACACAATTTAGCCCAATTAGGGTTTTTGGGCCCGGAACGCAAATCCGATCAATTCTTGGCAAAACATATAAATTGACGGTCCGGAAATGTAATTAAACATATTCTAATGTAATTTATATAGTTAATTGAATAAAATAACCCGATTACCCAAACCAATTTAAACCCACGGGAATTTTGACCTAAAAATCCAATTCCGGTCGATTACGCACAATTTTCCCAAATCAACACTTCTAATATAAAATTAAATACATTTTAAACAATATTATAAAATCAATTGAGTGGAATAGCTCAATTATATGACCCAATTTCATTATACCCGAAATTTGACCTAGGAATCAAATTCCGATAAGACCTGCATAAATTTCTCAAATTGACGGTTCCAAAATGAAATTGGATACATTTTAAAACATATTGTATAATCAATTTGTCCGAAATCGCAAAAACGAGCGGATCCGAAAAATTTGGGCATAACCCGGCTAAAAATCCAATTTTTCCAAAATCTCAACACAACCACACAATTAACCTATCCAAATCAATCTTACAACATATACATACATAAACAAACAATCAATTTAGCTTTTTATAAGCTAAACACACTCAATTAATCAAATCAAGGGTTAGGGTTTTTCGGAAATTTATACCGAATGAAATCAACACAATCGGGTCAAGAAAATGCCGGAGAAGCTTTGTCAGGGAATAGGGATGGCTCGCCGGTGGTCGGGAGGTGTCGACGGTGGCCGGGCGGTGGCGTCGCTGCTACGGCTGCTCCCGCGCTGCTGCTGCTTCTCTCGCGTTACTGCTGGTTGCTGCTACTGCTGCGGTCGAGCTGGCTGCTGCTGTGTCGGTTGCAGCTGTTGCGGTGGTCGGTCGAGTCGCCCGTTGTGGCCGGCGGTGGTTGGCGAGGAGGAGCTGGGGAGGAGGTGGCTGGTTAGGGTTGTGAACCAAGGGGCAGGGGAGTCGGGGAATAGGGAAAACCGAAGGGAAGGGAGAGAAGAGGGAAAAGAAAAGGAAGGGGGTCGGGGCACGGGTGCAGGCTTCTTTTTTTTTTTTTTTTTACAAACACAAGTAAAAGTAAAATACTAATTATTTAAAATTTTTATCAAAAGATTTTATCTAAATTTTATTTAACAAACTTTATTTCAAAACAATCCGAAAGTTTAAAATTAATAAAAAGATGTACAAAGAATTTCATAAATATTTTCGGGAGAATTTACCAACGAACGTAAATATTTATATTATTTACGAAATATATTAGAAGACCCCAAAGTAATATTTAAAAACATATAATAAAATATTTAAGTCAAATTCTAATGAATCGAGATTAATTTAAATAATTTCTGGAATCCGTTTTCCGCCACCCAAAAAGCATAAAACGAAAGAGAATTAATTCCAAAAGGAATTTCATAAATAAACTCTGTAAAATCTTTTCAATTTAAAACTTTCCGAAAATATTAGCGATTACCGAAAACGAATAAATTTAAAGTCGGAAATATTTTCTACGGATAAAATTATTAAAATAAATTTAACTATTTAAAATGAAATTCTATAATTTAAATAATATATTTTATCAACGAAATATAACCTCAAAATACACCGTTAACACATGACGAAGTTATAATCGAAAACAAATCTAAAATATTAAAAATAAAAATAACAGTATGAGAAACAACGAAAATACATATTTTTAACCGAGAATCAAATCCATAAGAATATAATAAAATCATTGTCGTGAACGAATTTGTCTAGAATGGTTCGCAACGACAATGATTAATTACATTCAATTATGGGTTCGAAATCGTCGATAAATCTATAAAAAGAATCGAAATTAAAATAATTAATTGTTGACCTCAAATTACGCTAATAAAATCATTAAACTTAATAAATCTGGATTTTAAAAATACGGGGTATTACACTCATGTAGATGGCACGATTGCTAATGAAGTCTTAGGTGGTGACATTTTTGTTAATAGAGATGATAAAGAGACTTTAGATGGTGACTTGGGGAATGATAGAGATCAATATTATGAAGAATTATTTAAGGAAATGAAGATAGAATTATATCTCGGATGCAATAATTTCTCTTCTTTAAACTTTTTGGTAAAGTTAATACATTATAATGTGTTGAATAAGTGGAGTAATAAGTTATTTGATGTACTATTAAAGTTGTTCAAAGAGGCTCTTTCAGAGGAAAATAAGTTGCCTAGATCTCATTATGATGTTAAGAAGATGATGAGTAAGTTAGTTTTGGGGTACAAATTGATTCACATGAGTAGGCTTGATTGTTCACTTTTTTGGAAGAAAAATACTAAATGAACTAGTTGTCTAGTATGTGGTACCTCTTGATGGATTGATGAAGGTATGTAGGGAAAAAGTATCTCATAAAGTGTTGTGGTACTTATCTTTGACACCGAGATTGAAGAAGTTGTATGTTTACAAACACTTTGCTACAGACATGAGATGGAATCTGACTTGGCATTCTAAGGAGCCAAAGGGGGCTACAACATATTGGTGATGAACAAACATATAAAGATTTTGATTTAATGTATTCAGATTTTGTTACCGATTCCTATAATGTTGGTGTGGGGTTAGCATCTGATGGGTTTAATCCATGTATCATGGGAAGCAATTATAACATATGGCCAGTAATTATAACTACCTATATCTTTTCCCTATGGCAATGCTTGAAATAGCCATTTTTTATATTTAATTTTTTAATCCATGGTCATCATGGGCCTTAGATGGATATTGATGTGCTTTTTATACTATTGGTTGATGAATTGAAAGATTTGTGGGTGGAAGGAGTTGAGACATGAGATGTTTTTGGGAATAAAGTTTTCAAAATGTGAGCAACATTTCTATGGACTATTAATGATTTTCTTGATCGATCATATATATTAAGATAGGATGGAGAAGAATATCCTGTGTGCCCTAGTTGTAATAAAGATACAACATCTGTTAGATTGAGAGGTAATATAGGATATATAGGACATAAACAATTTCTTCCAACCAATCATCTAATGCAAGAAAGCAAATTATTTAATTATAAGGTTGAGAAAATAATTCCTCCTTAAAAATTATCGCTTGTCAATATCGTGATGCATTTGAGTCACATATAAGATCACCTATACGTGAAATATTCTTCCAAGAGAAAGAGAGGTGTTGATGAGTTAAATTGGAAAAAGAAAAGCAAATTCTATGAGATGCCATATTAGTTTATGCTTATAATAAAACATAATTTAGGTGTCATGCATATTGAGAATAATGTTTCTTCTAATTTGATTGAGACGTTACTTGGTACTATTGATGTAAAGGACACTAATAATGCGATAAATGACTTAATAGATAGGAACATTATGATAGGAATAAGCTAATGAAGGTTGCTATTGAATATATTCTTTCATTGTATGATAAAGCAACATTCCTTAACTTCTTAAAAGATGTGAAGTTTCCTAATAGTTCTGTTGGTAATTTGAGGAAGAATGTTCTTGATAATAGATTGAGCAGGTTGAAGTCATATGACCATCATGTCATAATGCAATATCTGTTATTAGTGGGTGTGTATTATTATTTTAAACAATGAGACAAACAACACCATTATAAAGCTAAGTAACCTTTTTACTTAGATATGTGCAAGGAAACTTTAGATGACTGATTTGGATAAAGTAGAATATCATATTGTTCTTATCCTATGTATGATGGAACACATATTTCCTCCATCCTTTATTAGTGTCATGGTTCACTGATTATCCACTTACCTGAAAAATCAAGACTCAGTGAACCGGTTCATAGGATATGGATATATCTGATTGAGTGGAAGTTAAAGGACATGAAGGAGTATATATAGAATCATGCTTGGCTAAAAGGTTCTATTGTCGAAGGTTTTATATCCGATGAAGTATTAAGTTTTTGTTCTATGTACCTAAAAGATGTTGAGACTAAGTTCAATATGATAAATTGAAATGTAGATGTGGTTGTGGAGAAACACCATGCATCGCTTTTCTAATCTCAGACTCGCTTTATTGGTAAGAAGACACATATGAGTATAATAGTTAAAGTTAAGAAATGTGCTCAGTGTTATGTTTTTAATCACTTTCCAATAAATCAAAAATATTTAGATTAAGTTTATTATAATATTCTCTATATTTATCATAGAATTATATATAATTAAGTAGTGAAAATGCATTATTTTTATAGTGAACACATGGATGATATCAACGAATGTGGGGGTGGTGGTAATTTGAATGAAGTACAAAGAAAATAATTTCAATCTTGGTTCTATTCAAAGATAATTATTTTTAGTAATAACATTTGAAGCCTATAATAATTAATCATTAGGGTTTATGATATCATTACTTATTTGAAACGCACAATAATTACAGATGTACGAGTTGTGTGAAATGAGATCACCCAAATGCACTGATGATATGGTCTTCTTGGCATTCAGATCATTTGATATGGTGCTCTCTTATTCATGTTACTTAATTATTGGAGTTAAATTCTCAACACATGATACAGATCTAACGAGAAAAACATAGAATATGGTGTATATGTATTAGGCGAGGGTGATGATAATTTCTATGGACAATTAATCAAGATCATAGTATTATCTTACTTGTATTGGTGTTCTATAGCTTTATTTAAATGGAAGTGGTTTGATACTAATATGATAAAGAAGATAATTGTGTGAATGAACTATATATAAGTGTGTATAATATGGTTGAGTGGTATAAGGATGACCTGATGCAGGAGCATCCATAGATCCTCAAGAAGATAATGATTTGTTTGACATACCTGATTATATAACTGATCACATTATATATCTTTGATAATAATAATAATATAACTAACCTTGATGATATTACTTTAAGTAATTCTTGCAGGTATGTAACATATTTGTAGGAAGAAGATCAAGCCATTTAAGAAGTCAAGATACATAAGATTTTATTTGTTATAAGCTATTACAAAGGGAACTATTATGCATGAAAGTTGACTCTACAAGTCAAGAGGCCTAGTAAACATCATTATTTTCATTAGGGTTCTTGTTAGTTGTTTTCATGTGCTAATTACCTACTTCATTTGTAATAGTATTTGATGAGTCATGTATTGTATAGGATATAATTACATTGTTAATACTAGTTTATGTGCTAGTTAGCCATTTATGTGTCATGTGGCTAAATTATTGTGCTAGTTAGCAATATAAGACTCCTATATAAACATAATTTCAACAACATTGGAACATGATGGTTAAGTATATTAAATTATAATGCAAGTAAATTACCTAGTTAATTCTCTCTTTATGATTGAATAATCCTACCTAAGAATATTTGGAGTAATCTTATATAGGGTAATAATCATACATATTTTGATTTAGATCCATGGAGGGAAAATTCTTCATGGCCTAGGATTCAATTAGGTATTGATCAAATGATGAATGATTGACAAAAAGATCATAAATGTGATCATAAAAATGATTGACAAGAAGATAATAATTATAAACCTTCTTTTTTTTTCCAGCTAGATGTATAGTAAAGATGTATTGATCTATATAATTTAGAGGATGTAAAGGTAATATTACATTTTGGTATAAAAATTGAATAAAATAACGTATAAAGAATATGAACAAATTACTATTTTGTTAGTGAAGGCTTTGGCAGACAAAAATATTGCTAATAGGGCAAAAGATACCACCCCTTCTTGTTACAATATCCTATCCTTATCACAATATATATCGCTATAAAAAAGTATTTTTGGGTTTTTGATTCTTATTTTATTATTATTATATAATGCGTTAACTTCTCTCTTAAATATAGGTCAATCTAAAAACAAAAAAAAAATATTACATGTGGTCGAGACTTATAGAGAAATGCATTTTAAGAATAACAAATGTGTCACTCTCTAACCTAAGGAGAATTGTGTGCGTTATTTATAAGCAAATAATTATAATATTATTAAGATTCCTTAAAATATGTCTAAATTTTACTTATGTACAAAACAAAATGTTAAGGAAAAGAGAGAAGACCTTATCACAAATAACTTCTTGTAGTGTTGATGCGGATAAGCCTAGACCTTAAGAATTTGATGAAGAACCAATACTAGAGGATGTCTTAGGTATTTTTCCAGGTCATAGAAAAAGTGTGGGACAAAGACTTGCAAGGGAGGGCTCAAGTTGTGCCGCTTTCCATATAAGTTGGATGCACTCTAATCTTCTACTAGAACAATAATGAAAATCTCAAGTAGAACAAAACCACAAATAAATAAGTGAGATTATAGCCTAACAACAAGAAACATTTGAGCATCAAGAGGAAGAAATAATACAAATGAGAGATTTTATCGCTACATGGGCTCAAGGTCCTATGCCTCCACCATCTAATCAAGATGAAGATGATTTAGGTTTTATACTAGTATTAACAAGTGAAATGTTATAATATTAATTTTTTTGTAAATTATGTTTTTATAATGACATTTAAATTTAAAATTTGATTTGGTTAATATTTAAAAAACCCTATTTTTGATTTTATATAATATTTTAAAAAGCGTATTGCTAAGGAAAAATCATCGGTAATAATGTTTCCTAAATTTTTTAGTCTTTAGGAAATGTTGGTAATAAGCTTAGTACCAAGGATAAATTGTTGGTAATAAGGTTTTTCCAATTCAAAATATTTTCAAATTTAGAATTTTCATCATTAGTAATAAGGATAATTATCGGTAATAAGTTTTTTTAATTCAAAATATTTTCAAATTTTCAATTTTAATTGTCGGTATTAAGGATGATTTTTTTTCAAACTGTCATTTTATATCATTGGTAATAAGCTTAATTATGATAAATATATTTTCATTGTTACATCTAATTATCTACGATCATAAAATAATTAATAATAGGCTAATTATAGGCCCACTTATAGCGATAATTTAATAACAACATAACACTGTTGGTAATATTTATTACCAACAAACAATTCCTTATTACTAACAACTTTTATTGTCACTATCTTCATGTAATGGTGAGACTTTCTCAGATTTAGGTTTAATAATCTCATATGTCATGGAGATGTTGAATATGCTCTTAATACTCACCTTTTGATGGTTTTATTTAGTGGTGAATATATTATGGAAGAGGGGCCTTAACTTCAGAATTCTCCCAAGAATCTAAGAGAAAGTGTTTTTTATATCTAGTTGCCACAAACCTTTTTCCTTGATATAATAGGTTTGTACCCATATTACCCATAAAATATCTTTCTTTATAGCTAAGGACAAAAGGAGTCTCCCCATTGTAGTTGTAGTCCATCATTTAATTCCAATAAAGCCCATAGCTCCTTGTTTAGGCTTACACACTTTAGACTAGTATATATGATCTTTTTTAGTTCTATCACATGATCCCAACCATAAATATCTTCTAGAAATTTCATTTATTTCATCAATGATGTTCTACTCAAATAAGTTATCTAAAAATTAATTTTGGTCAAATAATGACTCTCTTGACTAGAAAATTATCTCACATACTTCCCATATGAGATTTGACCTTGTCTTTTATCTTTCAATCGCAATTCTTACCATAATCCAATCACCTAACTATTCCACCCACTCTTAGAGCACCATAATTCTTCCTCCCATACTCCGTCCTTTTCCATGCCTTACTATCAACCTTAAAGTACATCTCCATCTTATTTTCCTTTTGTTATTCCTATATAATGTGGCTAAATCCTTTAGCCTTCATAACATACTTTAAAAAAAATTTCCGATAGCCTCAAATTTTCTCATCCTCTCTCTTCTTTCACTTTATATTTCCCTAGATATTGAGCCTCTATAATTTCCTTTCTCCTCATTATTTAGCCTCTTTCCCTCCTCATTATTGTCCTTTAGATTAACTCTTAAATTGTTAATAAGTGTATGGAGTTAATATTTAGAAAAAGTTGGAGCCTTAACATTGCTTCCCTTGGTGAAGAAAGTGGTCAATAATTTTTCTAGAAGAATGGTGCTTTTAATTAAGGATATACAACTCTAGATTAGGGCCTTTTAATAATATGTGTTTCCATTTATGTAAATACCATGTTAGCATAATTTTTTCTTGCAAACCATGATTTTGTGTTTTTATGGCTTATATTCATGTATTATACATGATTTCATATATGTTATATAATTTTATGATTTTAGGGTATGCTAAGCATGATATATAATTACTATTTTCTATAAGCTTTTTGATAAGTGTTTTGAATGATAATAATAGTTTGTATGAATTCAATAGTAATTGATAATTGGCATTTCACGTGATAAGTGTAAGTGTTATTAATGTGAGTACTCAATTAGGTTTTATTAAGTGTGGAGTATGAACCATGTTGTTTATATTGGTTAATAAGATATTCCTAATTGAAATGTAAGATCATGTAAATCAATATTGTTGTACTAGTTATATTGTTATTTTTAAGGTTGTTGTGACACCCATGTTTCCTAGTTGTTGTGATAACTAGAGTGGCCCTAGTTCTACTTTATATTTTCTATTCCACTAGCTTATAGGGCTATGCATAATTAAGGATTAGATATCTATTTTATGATTCCCAAGTGCATATTACCCTAGAATGGTCGATATGTCATATTTCATTCCACTAGATATTAATAGTGGTTCTCAAGTGTGTATTACCCTAAAAAGGTCATTATGTTATGATATCGTTCCATAAATGGGGAGTAGTGAGGTCCTTGAGCTCAAGTGACTAAGTAAATGAAATTATGTGATCACCTAATGATGGGATATAAAATGGTTTCTCTTAAGTCTTATTGTATCATGGATAATGCATGCATGACTAATATCTACCTTGTTACATGAATCTCATGCGTTATGCATGCTCTTTTTCTCTTGATGTGTACCGTTACCTTACTTAGTACGTAGCATATTGACTGTCATTTTTACAGGTGATGCTTATTTCTAAGCGAAGATGCCACCATATTTTGTAAGTATCTATTGATTTGATGCTCTTGATGTGATTGTCTCCCGTGAATAATTATTGAAGCTGGTATTAGTATATGGTTATCTAGATATCCTTCCCTCTTTCTCTATGGACTTTTAGTCCTCTATTTCCTCTTGTCTCTATCTCTTCTCTCCTATTTCATAATATTATATAGTTATGGGATCAATTACTTCCCACACTTGATATTTGGATATGAATTACTATTAGCCTTGCACATAAAATAGATTAGTCATAGAAAACACATTTTCCATGTTAAATGTGGGATAACACTTTGCATTTTCATTTTTAGCTATTGCAAAATTGATTTTAAAGAAAAAAAATTAGTTCATGAAATGGTAGTGTTATAACATATTTTGGTGAGAAGAGTAGTAAAGCTCTTATTTCTTGGAGTAATGTTCGTGCAAGATCTAAAGGTTGTTTGGTTTGATACATCACTAAAGTTGGAATAAGGAAACTATTAGAAAGTGCTTGTGGAGGATGATAAGAAATAAGGAAATTTTATGGATCAAATAGGTACATGAGGTACATCTTAAGAGAATTCCTATACAAGATTATGAACTAAAACCTCATCACTCTTGGATTTTCATAAAAGTAATGAGTGTAAGGTCTACTCTGCTACAACACATTGTTACAAGTGATTGCTAGAAACATGGTGCTTATAATAATTAGTATGTGTATAATATACTTAAGCTAAAGGAACTTAAGTAACCTTGGAGGCATATTGTGTGCACACATGCTAGATTACCAAGGCATAAAATAGTGATGTAGATACTATGTCACAATGGAGGTTGGATTAATTGAAGGAAAAATCAGATGAATAAGTGAATACTCAAGCTTAAGGTCTAATCCATGGATTCTGTAGGATTGCTCCTACAAGTCGGTTTGTTTGTAAGGGTAACATTAGGAACAAAATCAATTTGGTGCTTTATGCCTCTTATGGGAAGAAACTCAATAGGTAACACATTTGGAAAGATATCCCCAAACTCCCCTAGTAGGGTTTTAACTTAAGGGTTAAGAGTGTGTACATTCTCGTTAGACTTAAGCATTATTAATAAGTACAAGACCTTTCCTTTTCCTGTGGCCCTTTCCAACCCCTTCTATCAATGAACAAAGCATTCTTACATTTGGTGTCCTCCCTAAAAAGTGAGTACCAAATACTAAGGGGTTTGAGCACAATGTTTTTGTTAGCATAGTTCAAGCTATAAGTATTTTTCTACCCATCATGATTGTCATGCCTATCAAATTGCCATAACCTTCCTAATAATAAGTGACTAGCATCCATGTGAATGAAATCACATACAATGTTATCTTGATAAGTTTTTTCTATAGAAAATGGCACAACCGTTTGCATGATAACTTCAACCATTGAGCCATTATTAAGACATTGAAGCACAAGCCATTATTAGGACATTGAAGCTTATAAGGCTTAGCATGTGTCGTGGTTGGCAAGTTAAGCTTCTCCTCCAAAGTGTTGGAATCCACATTAGCACAACTACCCCCATTGATAATGAGGGATCATACTTTACCAAGTATGGTACACTTAATATGAAATATGTTCTCCCTTGGGACTCTTTTTCCATAGCTTCCCTTGTTTGCAAAACCCTCCTCCCCATCAGAATCCCTTACATCTGACGGTACTTTATCAATATCGACCCCTCCATCCATGGACGAATGATATTTGACATCATCCCCTTCCAATACCCTCTCTTCTAAGTATAGCAAAGTCATTACCCTCTTATTTGGACACTCATTTTGATAATGCCCAATTCCTTGACATTTAAAGCACTAAACACCCTTATTTCTACTAGACTCACCTAGGGTTGTAAATGAATGGAGCCGGCTCATGAGTTTTTTGGGCTCGTCTCGGCTCATTTATTTAGTTAAATGAGCCTAAAATAGGGCTTGATCTTGGCTGGTTTAAAAAATAAGTCAAGCTTGAGTATGAAAATTTTAGGTTCGAGTTTGTTTATAGTGCAAAAGCTTGTGATATTGGCTCATTTACCAAAAAAGCTCACGAGCTGGATCGACTCGACTCGTTTATAAATGAGTCGAGCTTGAACATCATTTTTAGGCTTATTTATTAAATGAGCCGAGTCCAAGCCCACCCCTGCTCGGCTCGGCTCGGCTCATTTACAGCCTTAGACTCACCCACATCTAGCCTTCCTTTACCCTTAACATCAAATGTCTTAGGATTAGAGGTTAGCTTTAGAACTTCCTTGGGTGGGTATGCATTCGACCTTAACCCTCCAACTTCTAAATTCCTCTTCTCCCTTTTATGCTTCTCTACCTTGATGGCTAAATGGAACAAATCATCTAAGGTGTAATATTTGTAGAGTTCCACTTTCTAGCAATGTCACTCCTTAAACCATCTTGCAATCAAGACATCATGTGATCTTCAACCTCTTCCAATACAAGCCTCATGATGAGCCTGTCAAACTCTTGAACATATTCTTCCACACTCAAGGGACCTTATCTTAAGGAAATTTTATTATATAGGTCTTGAGTATGAGAAGGTGGAAAAAATCTATCCCTCATCAATGTCTTCATCTTCATCCAACTTCCAAATTTGGACTTTCCCTTCCTCCCTCTATTTTGCACCAAATTTTCCCACCATAAGGAGGCATGCCCTTTAAACTTGAGTACAACAACCTTGAAGGACTTCTCATCATCTAAGGACCTAACTTCAAACATCCTATTACATCTTATATCCTATTCTAGAAAGTCTTATGGATTATGGGATCTGTCAAACTCCAGGATCTCCAGCTTAATATCATTAAAGAACTCCCTCCTAAACAACCTCCTCATCCATGGTAATCTAGGGAAATTTCTAGAATATGACTTAAATTTGGTGGGTTCATCCCCTATACCATACGCCCCTTCTCCTTCTTGTGGAAATGGATTCCTTGCTCTATGAATGTTGGCATTTGGTACCAATTATTCCAAAATACCCTACACCCTCTTCATATCCATTTGTAAGGATTTGATTCCCCTATCTCTTCTTAGGTTATGGGCTTCTTCAACACTCAAACCTCTATAAATAGGTTGGTTCTTCATTTTGATTGGGACTACACACATAAATTCTTACACAACCTAAGAGGTGAAAAAGAAAAGAAAATAAGGAAGGTGATTTTGAGTATGTGAGATAAATTGTGAAAGAAACAAATTTGTGTAGCGTTGAAAATGGAAGATGATTTAAGTGAAAATGTTAATGGGATGATGAAGACCCAAAGTTACAAACCTTAAGCTTTGATACCAACTTAACGCATAATACTAAACATATTGATTTAAGCCAAGTGTTAGTGTTGGAGTTTGGGTAGATACTGTAATTATCACACCCCAAAAAATTGATTAGGTTAATCCCACATCATTAACACCTTAATTTTATTCTAATATCAATAAATCCTATGTTAGCTTTAACCTAACTCCTTAATCTCAAAACTTTAACCGAATCCAAAACCTTGACTTGGATAAATCGTAATTCATAAACCAAAATCAAAACCCGCTAAAATTATCACTAATACTAATTACTTATGGATAATCCAAAATAACCCTAAACTAATCCTCCAACCCTTTTCTTTTTCCTTTTCTTTTCTTTCTTTCTTCCTTCTCCTCCATCTGTTAACCTTAAGCTGTAACATTTGAAATTGTTGCAACTTGCACCACCAATTGCACCATCACCTTTATGCATCCATCACCCACCACCTTACTTCCTTTATTCTTTTTCTCCTTCTCCTTCTGCTCCCTTGTCCCTGCTCGACTGCACACCCTGCACACTTCAATTTCCCTTTTCATTTTACTTCTTATGCAACCCCTACTTACAAACATCACTACCCTCATCCTACAGCTACTACCTTATCCCTAACCATCCTTTACAACCATCACCATCATCATCACCTTAGCTAAACCATCACCATCACACACCACCCCCTTTTCTTTTTCTTCTTCCCCAATTCACACCACACACGCACGCACACACACACACATGTGTGTGTATACATACTACATACTCTCCTTCTTTCTCTTTAGTTTTGCCTCATTCTGACCATCTTTGTGTTGAAGAGCCATTGCCCAAGCTCCCTCTTCCTTCTATTTTTTCCATATTCTTCCTCTTTCCTTCCCTATTTTTGGCCTTGTACCACCGATTCCACCACTGTACACTACCTCAGCCACAAATCACCGCCCATTAGCCAATGGATCAACCACCAAGGTCACCCCAACCTTGCCCAACACCATTGTCGTCCATCGCTGCTGACCACTGCCTCTTTTCATTCTTCTTTCCCTCATCTGTCACACTTTTGCAGAGTGCACAACCTATGCACAACCTCAGCACAACCATGCAACACTTAAAATCTTCTGTTGCACATTCGTGCAACCTTTGTACTACCTGGTCGTGCATGATATTTTCTCTCGACCTGTTGCAGCATAGCCATGCAACTTTTACACTGCTTGGTTGTGCGTTACTTTTTCTCTCGACCAAGGTTGCAACGCCTGTTGCACAGCCTTGCAACTTTCTATTTTTGGCCCTACACCCCTATTTTCACCCCCAAACCTTGTCCAAAAACCACCAAAATTTAACCATTGTTCAACCACACATTCCTTTACACATCCACACATCTCAAGCTCCTATTTAACTATGGTTATTTCTATTTTTGGCCTATTTATCTTGATTTCTCCTTCGATTTAACTCTTCGAGCCTAACCATTAATTTTATTTTTTTTAAAGGTGGTATTCCAGTAGATTTGGAGGAGGAACTCTAGGATTTGTGTTCTTAGAGCCCGGTGTCCTAGTTGGTGAGGATACTATTTGATGTTTAGGGTTTTTGGTGTTATTTGCTTATATGGTTATATGTGTTTTTCATGATATTGTTGATATATAATGTAACATGTGTTGTTCATGATATTTTGTGATGATATGCATATTATGTTGAAAGAAAGTAAGAATGGGTGAGAGGTACCATTATGTCATGATTTTGTTGTGATAATGTCATATTGTGAAAATATATCTTATGGTATAAAATAAGGGCTTAAGGATAATATGTTATTGAAAGAAAGTAAGAATGGGTAGGAGGCACCATTATATCATGATTTTGTTGTGATAATGTCATATTTTTGGAAGTATATCTTACGATATGAAATATGGGCTTAAGGATGTTATGTTATTGAAAGAAAGTAAGAATGGGTAAGAGGTACCATTATTATTTAGTTGAGGTAATGTCATATATGTGGAAATACATACATACATACATACATACATACATACATACATACATACATACATACATATATATATATCTTATAGTTGAAATATGGGTTAAATGAGTTTTAATAAATGGACTTAAGAATTTTCATGAGGTATGATGATTAATTGTGGACTTGAAAAATAATATGTGTGGAAGGCATAAGATTTTATAAAATAAAGGTTTTTATTTGTGCTTAAGGGTAACTTGGTCATTATGGGATAATAAGAAAATTTTGATATTTTATGTTTTAGGAGGATTAATATATGATAATAATAGCATGAGGATTCTTGGAATTATTATTGTTATTTGAGGTCTTTAAATGATTTAATGGATAATTTGAGGCAAACTATCTTGTAATGATAAAACCATTATTCCATGTATAAGATCTATAGGTTATACGGATTTTTGAATACATTACTAATGTTTGACCTTATGAGGTTATCTATCAAAATTGGTAATCATATAAATTTCATGGGAGGTGTTATGACAAATCTATGGAATTTGGGTCTAGGATATTTCTATAATTAACATATCGGGATGAGATTATTAAAGTATATGTATGGGAATTAGATCGTGCATTTTGGATATGATAATAATGATGGGATTTGGAGATGATATAATATAAGTTGTGTGGAATAATCAATATGAGAGAATGAATACTAAAGGGTGTGTACTTACAGTTTTGAAAGGACTTAAGGACTTAGACCTTTGCTATGTGTATCTCTATTTTAATGTCTTTTATGCCTGAAAATCAACCTCGAATAAGATACTAATAACTTAAAGTGAAAAAGCATGTGAGTAGGGCCAAGGTGATCTATTTCTATATATATATATATGTATGTATGTATTCCTATTCCACCAGGGAGAATAGTGACTCGGGAATGTTTTATCCCAAGAAGATGTTTTTAATCTCCATTCCACTAGAAAGAATAGTGGCTCAAGAGCATTTTGCCCAGAGAACGTGCTTCCCTCTGTTCCACTAGATTAAGAATAGTGGGCCCCTACTCATCGTGAAATGAAAATGTATCATTATAACTTATGGAAAAGATACCAACGATTTAAAGTGGAAGAATATGTGAGTTAGGACCAAAGTGATATATTTTTCTATATAAATATATATGTATTCTCATTCCACCAGGGAGAATAATGGCTCGGGAGCATTTTTCCCTGAGAATATATTTTTAATCTCATTTCCACTGGAAAGAATAGTGGCTTAGGTGTGTTGTCTCCGAGAAGAGTTTCAGACCATTTCAATGGTTTAAGAATAGAGGGGTTTTTGCACTCAACATATGTAAAGAATGAAAATGGACTATACTTAATAAAGGAATCTGGATCATTTTTTATCTTATGAGAAGTTTCATTTATTTGGTTATCTCACTTATTATCTAATGTGAAAGCATGTGTTATTTGTATCCCTATTTTGATAGTATTGTTCCTTTGCTTAGTACGTAGTGTACTGACCACTTGTTTTATGGATGCTGCTCATTCCCACGAGCATATATGCCCTATTTTGTAGGTGATTGATGCTTATTAGCTTAATGTACTTGCCTTGGGTGAGAGCTAAATGATTTGGTAAAGGGTATGGTTATCTGAATATCTCTATATCTCTTTGGACTCTTGGTCCTCTATTTTTACTATTTATTCTCTTCTCTCTATTTCATATCTGGTATCACGGTAGAATTAAGTGCTTCCTACCTGATTCCTAGATATAAGGTTAATTTTACCTTGCATCTGACATCGATTAGGCATAGGGAGTGCCTCTTCTATGTTGGATGTTGCATGACACCTCTACGTTTTGTGTTTTAGCTTCCGCTATTAACTCTTTAAAACAAAAAATTTAAGTTCCAAAATTTTGGGGTATTACAGTGATACCCAAAATTGAGCAAAATGTTATATAAATTGATTTGTCTACTTATATCAACATGTTATACGATCATTTTGGTGATTCCATCCTAAGAACTCTAAAATTAAGCATACCAGTCATAGAATAATTTTTAAGATGAGTGACCCTCCTGGAAAGTTTGAGAATTTTCTAAAAATTTCTCAGGAGGCGTGTGAGTGAGGATAAAGCATACTGAAATGACTCGTGTTGATCTCTAGGGTCAACTAATCAATTATAAAGGACTCTAAGGTAGCCTCTATGTGGTCACTTGGGGTGTTACAAATGGTAACAAAGCAAAACCATGATCATAACCTGAACTTGGATGAGCCAATCAGCCACCTAGCAGGATAATTCTTGGGATAAAGTGTATTGAGACAGTTAGTGGTTGAGGTGCAATGAGGATGTTTGTTCTTTAATTAGGGGCGGATGTAATATCTCAAATTAAGCAGAGTGTTATAAGGATTGATCTAACTATTTATATCAACATGATATACCATTATTTTGGTGATTTCATCCTAAGAACTTTACAGTTAAGCATGTTGGTCATGAAATAATTTTTAGGATGGGTGACCCTTTTGAGAAGTTTCAAAATATTTTTTTTTTAAATTCTCAGGAATCGCGTGAGTGAAGAAAAAGTATGTTGAAAGGACTCATGTTCATCTGTGGGGCCAGCCGATCAATCCAAAAATGCTCTAGGGTAGCTCCTATGTGGTTGTATCAACTCGGGGTGTTACAAATTGTATCAAAGCAAAATTACGACCACGAGCTGAACTTGGATGAGCTAATCAGCCACCTAACGGGACGATTCTTTGGATAAACTATATTGAGATAGTTAGTAGTTGAGGTGAAACGAGGATATTTGATCTTTGAGTGGAGGTGAATGTAATACCCCAAATTGAGCAGAGTGTTATAAGAATTGATCTAACTAATTACATCAATGTGATATACCATCTTTTTGGTGATTCTGTTATAAGAACTCTATAGTTAAGCATGCTAACCGTGGAGCAATTTTTAGGATGGGTGACCCTGGGAAGTTTTAAAATTTTCTAAAAATTGTGTTATAGATACCAACAAAAAAATATATAGATAAGAGGTAAGAATATGAGAGATGAACTAAATGTTGAAAATCCTTCAATATTAATCACTTACATTAACCAATTAAGGTTTCAACTCTTAACTTAAATAGTGTAATTTTTTTTAAAATTCACAAGACTAAACCCTAGCCTTGAGAAGGAGACTTTTGTGTCAACAATTGGTGGGTATATTCTTCATCAAAATTTGCCTCTCTCCACCCCTTTTACCTCTATATAGAGTGTATTCAGGACTTTAGTCAATACATTGCAAATCTAACTCAAAATGAAAAAGATTTGGTTACACCCCCCAACTATAGTTTATACTAATACAAGTTAACTAAGGTTTCTAGCTCTACAATCAACTAGTGTGATTGTCGAATCTCCCTAGCCTCCCATAACATGATGACTGCTATTACAACCAATGAAAAGTGCTTAGAAAACATAAATTACATATTATGAAATTCTAACAACATGCTTTAACTAAGTTTAACAAAGAAAACGAGACTTTAGTTGATTGAAAGAAGGAAGTAGTCTCCTTGGTAGGCTAGAACTTGGACCAAGATTATTGATGTTGCTTCCCCTTATTTTTAATCATGATTTGAAGGTCTTGATATACTCAACATTATCTTCCTAATGTCCCTTAATTCTACACATCAAATAGGGGTGCACAAGGTATTCTTCTTTGGTTGAAAATGATGGCGTGTAGGGGTGGATAAAATGTGGCTTTTGGTGAGCCATAATGGAGCAGTTTAGGAATAGCTTTGTAGAGCCATAATGTAGCCAAAATAGAGATAGCTACACATGGGGGTTGACGGCTTGTTTTGGTATTTTCATGGAGTTGCATGGCTCCTTAATAATCTTGTTATTTATTAACCCAAGTCAGAAGAGTTTTGTAGTCTTCAATTTTGGAAAAATTAATAAGTAGATTATCTTTGTTTTAGAATGCTCCTACATCAAATGACTAAGTACTCATCTATTTATTCTCAAAGTCCAAGTAGTATTTTTAACTATTAGATTAAAATGGCAATGTTATTTATAACAAAAGTTGTTGTAATTGCTAATATCAGTTAACAAGCTTGGGGTTTTCCTTCTTTTTTAAATAAGACAATAATATTGTTTGGAAGAAGAAAACTTGTAGGATATTAAAATATAAGGAAAAAGAGGAGGTAAGAGAAGATATATGTAGAAATAATAACATAGATCCTACTAGGGTTCAGGAGTTGCCTCCTCAAATGAGGGTATATTTTGAACAAGACATGGCCATGTCTAAGGTAGCTTTGAGCATGATAATAACCATGTTGGCTAAGATATTTTTCAAAGTTGAAGATGTGGACCGATGGATAGGAGCTTATGACATATTATATTTGTTGGGTAGAGTGTCATATATAAGGTAAATTTATTTAACTGTCAAATTTTAATATTTAACTATATTTAGCAATATTATTATCTTTAAATTATTACTAACACATGATCTAATTATTTTCATATAGGTACTTAAATGACACCCTCACAGTTGAAGAGGGTGAGGAGATGTCCACTTACTATCGATTCTTATGTCTACAAAGGTAAATGGGTAAATATTATAACAAAGACATGGATCTATACAAATACATTAGGCATACCTAGAAAAGTAAAAAAAGGATAGGCATGTGACAAGTTGGTATCTCTATCAAGCTAATAAATAAAATAACAAGTTGTTACTACCATACTTAATATAAGTCTAGTTACTCTACCATTATCGTATTAAGGTATTAAGTACAAAGCTAAAACGCTTAACATTAAACAACAACAAATTGAAAATAAGATATATTATATAAATCAAAACACAACAGTTTAAGAGATAAACCTCAAGTACATAATAAGGTAAAATACAATAACTAAGGGATATAAAAAGGTATTCGGGATATAAAAAAATAAAACTAATACTCTACCAGTTAGTTATGGTTCTAAGCTCAAAACCCATAACATTTAATCACTCCTCTGCAGGCAGCATATCAAAGGCATCCAAACAATCATCATATACCTGTGAGTCAACCAAAGAGTCATCTGCTCAATTGAATGAGTAGTGACCACACAAAGGTAGTAAGTATGAAACGTGTTGAGTAATATGAATACTAAAAGATAAGGCCTAACATATGAGATTATGCATATAGTATACAATAAAACAATATATGATAAACAAGGAATAGTATGCATATAATCACATATTATAATAAAATGATAAATTAAGCTAAATGACTTATTGGAATCTTTATTTTAGTGATCATATAATTTTAATTACTTATTCACTTCGAGAACATGAACCCCACTATTATCTTTCTAAGGGGATTTGACTTTGGTAAAGTACAAAACACAAGAGACTCACATTTATAGTTCTATAAATAAGAAATCATATCATCTAAAGTAGAGCACTTGAATGGACAACAAATTAAACACCTAATCTTGGGCCACTCTGGTTCTAATAGAACCAGACCGCTAACACTTGTATTACTCGGTCCTACCTCATGTGATATTTCAATTTAAATGTGATCAACACTTAATACTTATCATTTATCACTTTTCACTTATCACTTATCATACCAATAATTAAAAGATAACATGATAATTGAAATCATATTAAGGTAAAATCAATGCAACAAGCTATACACATAAAATAAAAAATGTAGGCATTATAAAACCCTGAGCCAACTCATGAGTAAGGAATCAACCAACAACAAATTTAAACACCCAAAAATAGGATAATGCTTAAAAAGTCCCTTAAGGTTATCTTGAAACCCAACAAAGACCAAATAAGTTGTAAAACTTGAGAAAATGCCAAAATGGCCATATAAGATCCTAATTCCCAAATATGCTATAAAGTCACGAAGTAAGCGAGAAAAAACTCACCAAACCCAAGATAACACTTAAACACATCGTATAAATATAATTAAGCCAAAAATGTAATTAAATTTCAAAATAAAATGCATAAAATAACGATTATACCCCTAGGGTTCTTGTGCTCATTTCAAGCTATTTTAACTTAAAACCCTAACTTATATTAATCATAATTATCCCAAATGATACATTCATTATCCTCAAATTATTCTCATCCCAAGAAACACTCATACATCCCAAATTTTTATAATTAAAGTACATTGACCAAAATACCCCCAATCACCTTAAAACACCTCCAAATTTGCCAAATTCAAAATAAATAGCAACACTTCCGGACCATAACATATTATGTATCAAAATTTAGGTAAAAGACCCACTAAACACAATGATCTAACCATTTTTTTTACGCAAACTATATAAAAAGACAAATGTATCCCTTAGTTAAAAGGTGTATTAGAAAACTCAAATATCAATTTGCTCTAAATCACATCAAATTCAAACACAAACTTTTACATACTAATATATATATATATATATGAAGGAATGCTTAAAAAATATTTATAAAAAAACTAAAAAAAAGGCCATAACGTTTTTTACATACTTTAAATTTTCAAGATATGAAAATGTGTGGTAAGTTAAACATCCTAAGATTTCTTTTGGTACCTTACTTCAACCATAAGACTAAACCAAAATTTATAGTTTGCAACAAAAATATAGGGAAAATTACGGAACTTGAAATAATCATATTTCATGGTATATCACATGTTTTTCATGCATTTTATATATAAAACTTAAGACATGATTCTAACACTTAAGATATAAGATCATATTCTCATAAAAATGAGTATTTTATACATATCGTGCTTGAAGAAAAAAATTAAATATAATATAGAGCATAAAAAACCTATGTCTAAAGAAGTAATCATATTACCTATAATGGAATCTTCAAGTAAAAGAAAACTACTCTTTAGAACCACCACTTCCTTCACCTATGCTTTGATAACCTTCACAAAGTAAATAAGAGATTTACAAAAAGATTATCAAAAAGGTAGAAATATAAAAGAATGAAGTAGAGATTCATGGAAAAAGAAAAATATAGCCCCTATCTTGACAATGTTGGATTGAGCCAGAATCATCAAGATAACTCTATACCTTTGTCAAAACCTTAACTCTCAATGTTAACTAAATTTTTTAGGGGTTAAGATAAAGGGAAATCAAGGAAACAAGAGGAAAAATTAGAAGGGAAAGGAGATGAAAATTTTTGGTTGGTAGCAAGGAAAAATAAAGAAAAAAGAGGTGGAGACCGATAACTAAACCACCACTAATCACCAAGAATCGCCAAGTTAAGGGAGTAATAAGGTGTGGGAGGTTAACGAAAAGGAAAAAAATTAAGGGAAGGAATGCCAAATTTGATGCCATCTGCAGGCGAAAGCCAAACACAAAGAGATGAAAAAAGGGTCTGAATAACTTGAAATTTTTGTGTGCGATGAATTTGCAAATGAAATAAATCAATGATAAAGATATGATGGGATTGAAGCTATAAGAAAAATCAGTTAGGGGAGGCCTAATTTTTCTTAGAAGGCACGTGAATGAGCAACCATGATGATGGAGTATGTAAGAAGGTGGAGTACGTAGGTGATTAAAGGATAAAAACATGATTAATGTACATTTAACCAAGTTTTTGGTTGAATGAAGGTAACTAAGTAGAAAATCTCATTTAAATTTAGTTAGGCTTGGTTAGGATCAAAAGAGATGGCTAGGAGGTTTCTTACACTTAATTTAAGTAATGAAATTGTAAAGAAGGTTGAATAATATTCATTCATTGGGAAATAACAAATAAATCCCAAATATTATGAAAATTTATGAAATATTGTGAAATAATTTTATGAACATAAAAACATATAAATAATTAGTGTCAGAGTTGGTTTGAATTCCCAACAAATGAAATCAAAGGAAAATTATTCAACTCATCTAAACATGTAAATATGTTTTTACATGGTTTAAGAAAATGAAGGATCAAAAATCAAAATTTTGGATTGAAGGGAAAGAATATCAAGATTAAGGTAATTAAGAATGGATTATGAGGAATATGGTTTAATAAAATAGGGTATTACAAGGAGTAATAACTTAATATGTCTATTTTACTTAATGTAGTGTCCCCAACAAAATGATGGGCATATTTATAGTTACATTTTCATGAGATTTATGAGTGACATCATTTGGTTATATTTAAGGGGAGAATCAAAAGTACGTATTAATTGTATATATAATTAATTTTATAATTTAACTTTAGCGACATATTGACCAAGTCATGATCATTTATTTTTTGTAGGTATTTCATGACTATGAACAGACTTATTTGTAAAAGCAAACAAGCAAAGTATAACAAGGATGGTTAGATTTTGGTTTTGATTTTAACAAATAAGGATTAAAGGAGAGATAGTAATGAGGATTCCTTAGTTGATATTAATATAATGTTAGCTGATGTTAGGGAGATTTGTATGCATATATGTTTGTATACTCTGCATTATTTAATTTAACTAATGCTAATAAAATGTTACTTGATGGTGGAATACACAACTATGTGCTTGTGTGAAGTGTATAAGAACATATGCAATTTTTTTTATTGTGGGTTTAGAGTGGTATATGATATAGGTTATAGGTGCTAATTTTATTTAAAACTAATGTCTAAAGCTTACTAGGAATATTAGGGTAAACAAATAGGTAGAGAATAGGTGCCATTATAATTTAAAACTATCGTGAAGTATTGATGACAATGTTAAGGCACAACCATCATCTATTCTATCCTGTAATTTTTTTATGCACCTTATTACTTATTTGGTTAAAGATTATTGTATTTTAAACTGTTTTCTATACTATAGATGGCAAAATTCTACACGGCTCTCTAAATATGCGATCTACACCTATTTATAATTGTCATCTACTGACTTTTTTATACTAATCTTGTTTGTAGAGATTGAACATATGACTAAACGTTTATTTTCTACCAAATAAGTTAAATGGACATATATACATATAATTTTGGGTGCTTAAATGCTTTTGTTCATCCTAGGTTCAATCTTAGTTAACAAGGGCCTAGGATATAAAACCTAGCAATATTAAGTTAAGAAATTGTTATATTTACTAGGAGGTAAATATAAATACCCAATATAAAAATAATAATTAAAGAATGTACTCCCTAAGAACTACTATCCAAAGTGGCATGATTTATTTATTATTAGCCTTATATAATTTAAATAAAAAAAAAGAAATTATGGAAGAATGAACACAAATCTAAAAAAAAAGAAATTTAGAAGAAGATAAGGAAATTCTTGAAGCTCACTTAGTCAAATCTAAAGCAAGTGAACATAAATCGAAGGGGAGTAGCCAAATTGAATAAGACCAAAACACATAATCGATTGCCCAGTCTTAAAATAAATCAAATTATCTTCATTATGAGAAGCCGTGAAAATCATAAAAATGGAACCGGACCAACGAACACCACGAACCAATATCTAAGCCAATGAAAAACCAAACATATAATTTGCTCTATCTACTCTGTGTTATCAGGCATTCTCAGATACGAGGATGGAGCAGTGGCAGTGGAGAATGGAGACGTGAGAGTGGTGGTTGTCTACTTAGCGGTCAGTGGAGGTGTAAGCCAAAGGATGGAAGTTGGGTGTCAAAGAAGGAGGGATGAAGGGCCTCAATGCTTCGTTCTTTTAGATTTAGTGGCTTGAATGACTAGAATCAATCGTTGGTGGAGCTGGGGTGATTGTTGGTGGTTGGGTGGAGCTCCCTTACCTAGAGGAAGAAGATGGGTAAAATTATTTTGGTATATTTTACTTTTTTTTTAAGAGGAATAAGATGGGAAATGGAGGAGTTTATGTTAAAGACGGGTTAAATTGGTTTGGGTAAAATTAGTATTTAAAGTGATAGGAAATGTAGGGGTTTTGAAATTGGTTGTAGTGTTTAAAGATTGAGTATTTTAATTTAAACAATTAGAGTGAAAAGAGGGAGAAAAATAGACGGAATGCTACGAGGATAAAATCATATTATAGATTATCATCATCGTTATTATCATAAAAATAAGCTAATTAATATATTATCTTTGTAATAGATGAACTCATATCCGACACGCCTAATAAATTTACCCGGAACAGCATTATAGTAGGCTAGACGTCAGTAAATACGGAAAGCCCAACAAAAACACTAGAGATGGTTTTACTAGCTAGCACACAACTTAATTATAGGATCAACCCCCTTGTTTTTGTATCCGGGAATCGATCGAACGGTAGCTAATTAAGGAGGAGGAAGCACGACGGACTGATTAAAAATGCAACACTCACGGGCATCCAGGCATGACACGAAGCTAAATTAAATAGCGGAATAGCTTTGGTCATCGACCTCACCATCTCGATCGTCGGCCTGAGAGCAGACGCTCAAGACGACAAACGCCCCGTACAAGACGGTAGCGACGGCCGTGAAGTTGACGAGCAGCGCCTCGGAGCCGTATTTAGCGAGCCCGGAGTTCTCGAGAAAGGTGAGCTTCTCCAGGAACCCGATCGCGGCGTTGGACACGGCTAGTGTGAAGATGAATAGGCCGAAGAAGACGTGCCACGGAAGGGTTGCGGCTTTCAGAGGACCACTGCCTCCTGGGAAGAAGAATATCACAAAGCTATATATCCACTGCAAGCGGAGAAGTAACAGTGAGGAGATATATAAATAAAATAATTAGTGCGTGCAGGAGGGGGTGTGTAATTAATTGTGAAAATTTAGTAGTCTAGGCGCAGGCATTTGGAGCTTGAATTAATGAGAGGCCGGCAACATTAACTTCTCTCTATGTTAGGTATATAGCTGAATGGGATGGGAATAGATACCTGAATGGCGTAGAGGCAAATGATGGTGATGCCGAGCCACGAGTGCAAGCTGTACAAGTTGACGATGCTGCTTTCGTTGTGATATTTGAAGGCAGCGCTGATGCCCACGATCCCAAGGACCAATGCGACGACGTGGAGTATGAGGTGTATTATTTTCTTCACTTCTTTATTAAAGGGAAGCGATTTGTAGCTTATAATAGCTGCATTTTTTTTTTGCCAGAAGTGGAAAAAAAAGAAGAAGAAGAAGAAGAAGAAGAAGAAGAAGAAGAAGAAGAAGGAAAACCAAAAAGAAGGGCGGAGGGGGAACAATCAGTAACAATTAGTAGCAGCTCACGACTCACAATCACCGAAATATAGTTACTTGCTTACATTACATATGGGATGGGAGCAACTAAAAACATATAGCTGTCCACATATCATTTGGTAGATTACGCATGCTTCTACTTTTAATTTGGAATTAACAATTTTAACATAAAATTAAGGGTCTATTCTCTTTTAACTTATACTATTTACTAATTTGGTATGAACTTATTATTGTTAAGCTAATCTAATATTATTATTAAGAGTAATATTTATTATAATTATAAGTAGATAGATATTATTAGTATTGATTTAATTTACTATTAGTAAACTAATAACAATATTATCGGTTATTATTATAATAATTATTTATTTATTATTATTATTATCTATATAATAACATTATAAATAACTATAATGATTCATAATTATTTATTGTAATCAATTAGATATTATTATTATCAAATATTAATAATATTATTAATTTTTATGAATTATTATTATTATTACTAAATAAATATTACATCTCTTCATTATTATTATTATTATTATTATTATTATTATTATCATCTTCATCTGTACTATTAAATTTAAGGCTAAGATTCTTACTTATTTTTACTAATTGTATTAATTATTATTACTAAATTAATTTCAATTATATCAAATTTTATTTCAAATATTAATAATAATTATTATAGATCACATTTTTAAACTAATTATATTATTATTATTATTATCATCATCATCGATTATTAATATTAATACTAATACTATTTGTTATCATTAAGAAATATTATTATTACTTATATCATTAAATCAATTAATATTATGATTAATATTTATTATAATTAATATTAATTTTCATTTAGATTATTCAATTAAACATAATATTTTTTACATTTTTAAATTATTCAACATATTATTAATTATTATTTTTATTGATTATTAATATTATGATTATTAATAATTATTAATTTATGTAAATATTATTGAATTAATATGAATATTATTAATTATTTTTTTATATGGTTAAATTAATTATTTTTATCATCATCAATAAATTTTTTTAGTATTGTTGTTAGTAATTACTATTATTTTTACTATAAATTATTTATTATTAATATTTTATTATTATGAAAGTAATATTTATATAAATTTTTACCCTTGTTTTTTTTTATATTTTCAATTTCATTGTTATTATTAAATTTAATATTATTCTTACTTATCATCATAATATATACATAACTATAAAAACAATAATCTAATTCTTAATTTTGTAATATTAAATTAATTATATTAATTATTGCATCAATATGATTCAATTTGATCCTATTGATGGTGACACGGTCTAATTTTATAAGCCGTAAAACAAGCGGAGGATAATGATGTCTTAATAATAGCAGTGATAGGCTTATGCCTTATTTGAGGACTTAAAGTTTTAAATTTCAAAAGTTTGAACTTGAAAAGACTCAACTATGTTTTTTTTTCCTGGTTCAGTGATTTTGAAGCCCCTCCATATATATCTTATGTGACTTAAGTTGTCCACTCATATATGGTTCCTATGCATAATAACAGTGTATAAGTATCATAATATATTTTAGGATTTGTATATTAGATTATACTATTCTTTCCGAATATTTTTTTTTTGAAAAAAAAATTGCCTTCCTTTTTCATTTTTGCTACTATTACCACCATACACACACGTTTAATTATGTTTCATTTGTTAAAAAATTTAGTAAAATTTCAATATGTTTGAATTTAATTTACGTCAATTTAACTATATTAAATTACAATTATGTCTAGTGATACAGTGATAAAAAGGAAAAATAAAGTCAATATAAAATAACGTAAAAAAAAAACAAAGTGAAAGAGGGAAGTAGCGGGAAAAAAATACAATAAGTGTTTCTATCTTTAGTTTTTTTTCTTTTTTTTGTTGAGAAGATTAACAATAATAAAATAACATTTTTGTACGCTTTCTGTTTATCGTCATGCATTAATTTTGATTGTAAATTGAATGTTGACTAATAATTATTGTTCGGTAACTAAGTATTTGAATCAATGCATATCAAATTTAATTTAAAATGTTAAAGCACCATTAAATATATATTTTGAAAGTAAACGATAAAAGGCGCAACTCTTTGTCGTATTTCCTTACCTAATTCACCTCTTTCTAGTGACACTTTGGTTGTGTTTTTGTTATTTCTTTGTATTCACCTTTTCATTTTTTTTACTCTATTTATTTGTATTAATTGATAAACCTAATTCTAATTATATTAACATAAACTAAATTTAATTATTGAAAATATTATTCTAATAAATATATATTAGGATGTGTTGTGTTCTGTTAATATGGAATATTATATATAGATAAAATTATAAATAAGTCGAGTTGAGTCGAATACTCTAATAGTTTGACTCAGTTATTTTAATAAATGAGTATAAAATTAAGGTTCATATTTAATAATTTTAATAAATAGGTCTAAAATAAAATTTTAGATTTATTTTATTTAACTAAATAAATGAACTAAATTAAATTTTTTACATGTTAAGCCCGACTTAAGAGGCCGTTGTTTAAAGGAACCGAGGTCGCAAGGAATCAGACATTTATCACTCAAAATAAAATTTGAGTATTTGAATTTTCTAGCCAACAATTATCCGTCTAGCCGAACCATTTATCAGCCAATTTATTCTGCAGAAAAAAGAAGCAGCAGCAGCAGCAGTATATTGAAAAGATGGATTACCTTCTCCTCCGATTATAACGAAACCAATCAGCATCAAAACGGGATGTAACTGCAAAGCAGAGCACGACATCGATTAAGCATATATACATGCCGGAGTGAATCACAAGAAAACATATTATTATTATTATTATTATTGAATAGGACTGGAAGTCCCATTACTTTAATTTAACTAAGCCAAATCTTTGGTGACCATCTACTAATAAGCACTACCACTAAACATTCAATGACGCACGCAGACACAGTCGACGCAGGCTCCGAATAGTGCCGAAGAAGAAGGTTAGGTGTGGCTACGCCTTCACGTGGGACGTGTGTGGTAGCGATAAATCAAATTTCTACCGACCAGTCAAAACCTACAACGCCCCGACCCGTCTCTGTCATAAAATCCGACAGGAGAAGCTATAAATTCACCGAACATGTACAGAATTACACGAAATCTCATTCCAACTTCAAAGTGATAATCAATCCGAACGAGTATACTCCGTCTGTGTGATGACAACGGATCGGATACGGATCGAATTTTCTCTATCCGTTACCCAAATCCGATAAAAAAAACCTATATCCATATCTGTATTTAATTTCAGCGGATATTTTTTTCCTCATGCATATCCATATCGATATCTATTTACATATCCATCAGGTAAAACCCATCGAATTTCGAATAACATCTATTAAGTATAAAGTAAAAAATCATTTAATGTTAGAATTATATATTTAAATTGTTAAAATTTAATCATATCTTCACTTTTAGCCTTAGAAAATATACTTAAGGTTACATAAATGAAGGCAAAAATGTAATTTTATATCGAATAAACAGATGCGGGTATGGATACGGATTTGAGGATCCCTTACCTATATCTATACCCAAACCCGGCAGATATTTCTCTCCTTTTTCCATACCTATATCCATATCCCGTTATCCATATCCATTTACACATCCAACGGATAAACTCATTGGGTTCAAGTAAAAGTCATCTGATTCCCATCCCTAGGCAGCAGATCCTTCAAAGTTAATAAAACACGGAGTTAAGGAGTTTTAATTAACACCTAAAGGCTTGTTTGGTATGGAAAGAATAGGGGTGGAAAAAATTTCTTCCTATTTTATGTTTTTTATATTAAGTATTTAATAACAATAAATATGTTTTTAATAAAATACCCATTTTAGATTAAATTAAGATCTAAAATAGATATTTATTAGATTAAGAATATTTAATTTTAACTAAATTATATAAAATATATAAAATATGATAATAATTTTTCCAACTCTATTACCCTATAACCAAACGACCACTAAATTTACCAATATTTGTTATTTTATTATTAGGGTATGAAACGGAAAATATGCATGCAAACGTTTTAAAACGAAGGGTTATATTTTGTCACGACCGACTAGAAACAAGAAAACTGGCTGAGAAGCCGAAAGTTGAAGTCCGAACTTATTTCATGAACTACTTTAAGTGTACGTTTGGTTGCCAAAAGCTTATATGTCATAAGTTACCCGAAAGTAGCTGTTCAAATATCGGTTTATAAGCTAGTAAAAAACTAGTTACCAAACATAACTTCTTAAAATAAAGGTAACTTTAAAGTTAAAAATCAGCCTACAATAAAACTACTTTTGGTTTTCAAAAATATACTACAGCAATATTATTATTATTTTGTAGAAAGAAAAAACTTTTTAAGCTTGAAATTGTCTGTCTGTCTCTAAAATTAACGAAAAGAGTTTAATTTGGGGGATCAAAGAAGTTAAAAAAATCAGTTACAATATTGGTCTCGCCGATGCAAAAGAAAAATAAAATAAAAAAAAAAATACGAACAAACAAATACAAACTCCCTATAAATGCATTTATATCGATCCGTAGCCCGAGGGACAAATACAAACACCCCACCCCACCCCACCCCTCATTCATCACATAGTGTAATTAGCTAGCTACCAAAATATTTGTTTAATATTTCGTGGTATTTATCTATGCCATCGTAGACTAACTACCACCACTAGCGTGTGCCGATCCGTTGCTTACATTTTGTCAACAAACTATCAGCCGATATCTATTTTATTTTCTTTTTCTTTTTCTTTTTCTTTCTTTGTGTCTCTGTGTGTGTGTTTATCCGTCGCTCGCTAATTATCGAGCACACTGATGTGTTTAGAGCAGTACGCTTGTACATTGTGCTAACGGAGATCTCGTATTTGATAGTCATAAGAATCCAATTATCGAGCACACTTACTTGGAAAAAATAGAAGCGCCTGAGAAACTGCTTTCAGTTGTTAGCCATTCAATTTTTTTAATTTTTTTCTTCTTAATGTTTCCGCATAGGACTAAAGAAATGTAATTAAAATCCATAATTCCCTAATCGAAAGAAGACTGTTTAATTTAATCAACTTTTTTCTTCCTTCTTTTCGGTAGTTCGGATTAGGAGAAGAAGACGCCGGTGTGGCGCATCCGCCTCAACATTATAATTCCCCTTCTTTTTCATAATAATTCATTGCATTCCGAGACAGAAAAACAAGCACTCAATTAGCTGCTCATGAACCTAATTAATTAATGTATGACCAGTAGATATAGAAGAACAATTAGAAGAAGAAGAAAAAAAGACACCGACATCACACTGTGAATGAATATAATAAAAGGCGGATTTTCGGAGGGGGAGGGGGGAGAGGGGAGAAGGGAAGGAAGAAGAAGAAAAATTACACAAGTATGGCTATACGTACGTTAAAGATGAGGCTTTTGTCCGAAGCTTCCCACGCCAGTCCTCCCATGATTCCCACGCACCAAATCAGCACCATCACCGCGCAGGCAATTGCCAGCACGTGTGCTACGAACGTCACGGGCATAGCCCTCAGTGCCAGCGCCATCTTCTGATTCTCTTATGTATTGATCTCAGCTCTCGACCGACGTCGTTCCTCTGGTTCTCGATCGGCCAGCAGTGGTGTTGTTTGTCTAGCTAGAATAGAAGAAGCAGAGGGCGAGGAGGACACACTGACACACCCCTTCTATATATATATATATATATATATTATCACGAGTCACGTGACTAACGACGCGTGTTATAAGGATATACTGTTATCTATCTATGTAGAGCTGCGTCTTTGTTTAATTTTCTGCTAATATCGTTTAATAATAGTGCTGTCTATTTCATCTTCCTCTGTGTTTTGGAAGCATGCGAGACTGGCCGTTCGATCAGGATCCGATGATCTTCAGAAATGTCACGTTGGATTTTAGCAGACCTCCGTCTTCCCGTCCGACCGAGAGAGCGAGCGTCGCGCGTCATTGGTCTCTTAACAATAGTAATACTAATAATAATTGGGCAAAATTATTAGCCAGTCTCATGGAATTCTGTTATATCATCACATCATTACCACCTACCTATATCTACAGCAATCACTAACTACTCCTCTCTGGTAGTTGGTAATCCCGTCAGTACGTAGTAAACCTTTTACGAGGGCTGCATACATAACTACGTACGTACGTACGCACATACCGGTCTTTTGCAATCCTATACTATGCACCTCTACTTTTAAATATCGTAGGTGAGCTATTTGTTTCCTTCAAATATTATTTGAAACCGAAATATGATCAACGCATTATCCTTTTTGTCTACTACAGAAAAAAAAAAAAACCATATTATCCAACGGACTTATTATATTTGGTCACTTAAGCAATTTTTGAATTTTTATACTTTTTAATTTGATGCCATTAGGACAAAATCGATTGCCTTTCTCGATTCAAATCAATAGGAGCCTTTGAGTCGGATCAAACAATGCAGATTTGAATACATTATCCTCTTTGTGTGATCTTCTGCGGCAATTTAGTTGTCTTCTTTCACTCCGGTCAACGAGGATAAATCTTAGAGAGTGTTTGTTTAGTGAGAATAGGGAGTTGAGGATGGAAATAGGAAATATCATTTAAAATATCTCATCTTTATTTAGGGGAAATGAGAATTAGAAAGAGAATGAGAATAAATCCCCAATATCTACCGCCAAGGAGGACTAATAATTCACATGTGGAAATTACAGAAAATTGTATATAAATTGTAAAATACTAAAATAACCCTATGCATAATTATATGAAAAAATAATATTCATCAGTTGCCGCTTAACTCAACCGATATTAGATTATGTGACCCCATTAAAAATTGGGGTGACTTATTACGTCGTGGGTTCAAATCTCACTCATGTCTGGTCGAGTAACACATGACCTCCTGTGCTTTAGAGGTACATGTAAGAAGTTTAACTCCTCCATGATGCCCTACTAGTGGGGCGGTGGAGGCCCTCGGGCAAATGATTCACCTTTTGAGAGAAATATTTTAAATGTAAATATGACACTTTAGAAAGTTGATTGTTTTATTCTAAATTCCATTCTTCTATATCAAATGCAAAATACTTTTATTCCTAAATCATTCCCATTACATACTAAATATGAAAACGAGAATGAATAAATCAATTCATATGCTTAATTAACATTCTTATACCCATTTACATGCACCAAACGACCCGTTAAAGTATTGCCCTAAACCTTATACATTTTAATTTGATAAATACTGTAATCACATATTTTAATACTTTTGTAATTTTTAAAATAATCCATACAATTAGCTTTATAATTATACATAAAATAATATACTTCAATGAGAATTAACTTTTATTATTAATTATAAAATTTCCAAGAAGAATGTAATAATTCATTTATATATTTTTTTATTGTGTTCAGTATAGATCAATAATAAGTACGTAACTACAAACTTAAATTATTCAGAATCTCAATAAACAACTTGAAGTGGCTGATAGGTCGAAGTCAATCTTCTGTGATTTAGAATATTAAATTATTCTTAAATAGGGATGACAACGGATCGAGTACTCTTATCCATTACTCAAACTCAATACAAAAATTCGTACCTAAACTAATGGGGTTTCTCCTTATTTATATCTATATCCATATTTGTTTATTTATATTCATTTTTTTATCTATTAGGTTTAGGATAAAAACCATCTAATGTTAAAATTAAATACTCGGATCATTAGTATTTAGTTATATTTCCAATTTTAACATTAAAAAATATAATGACATGGTTTTTTTTCTATATTCATATTTTTTTACATGTCAATCGAATAAAATCAGTTAAATTTTGGATAAAATTGGTCCCCTATCGACAAATACATGTAGGCAAGAAGTTCATGTAGCTACGATTCAACATTTCAAATACTTTTAGGTAATTACAAGCATGATTTGGAAATTTTTGATAAAAACCAACAGGCGAGGCCAGTAAGAAACTGACACTTGTCGTAGAATCAGTTTCCATCAACTTCCTTAATGTCTTCGGCTTACGAGGGTTCAAGATCTGCACCAAGTTATAAGGTCATTGTCCAAAAAAAAAAAAAGCAAATGTTTCCAAAAGCAAAGCTGACTAAAATGAGGCAACAGATTCTGTGATGAAGAGGAGATTGTCACTGACTTGACTTCAAAACACCGCCATCTACCAAAATGTCATAGAGGAGGATTCTAGGATGAAATCCAACAGTTAATTAAATGGGCACAAAAGTTCCGGACTCTTGTTGGGCAAAGCGATCAAACACAGCTCCATCAGTACTGCAGCCAAGGCAGGGGCAGGACTAGTTTATACAGAATTGAGCCAAACTCTGTAGATCAAATTCCTAGTGCCTGTGTATATTTTGAAGGCAAACTTAGCAGGGCACAAGTTAAGTGCCAAAAAACCGACGTACAAGACAGCTTGATGTTCACGATATTACAAAACGCGGAGGGCAATTTCCTCCATGCTGTGAGTCAAACCAAGTCAGCTTATTATTCTTCATGTGACCTATTTATTGACGTAGGAAACATCCCCAATTGTTCAGGCATTTGCAAATGGTAAAAATCACATCAGTCCAAAGACTGTCACTGTCAATGATTCATTTTTAGTCCTAGGAAATTTCTTTGCGCTTTCTCCTCAACTTATATCAATAGAGTGCTCATCATGTTAGCCTTATTAGTTACGTTTCGTATCTCTTTTTTTTCAGCAAGCAATAAGATCATTTTTATTTTCAGCACAAGTTACCTTTGCATATATATTTCCTTTATCGTATTCTTTGGCTCCATAATTGTCCAGAACAGCATCTTAATTGTGATGAATTGACATCCACGTCAATAGAACAACGAGAAAATGTAAAATTAAACAACATCGCCTACTTCCCGAATAGATATGGTGACCATGAAACGAAGGAACAAATTCTTCATAGCAACAACTAAATGCGAGAAGCACGTTTTTGTGCACAAAACCATATCATAGATATGGAGGTCCTGATTCTTTGCCATTGTTTATACATACTATTTGGGAAGCAAGGAAAAAGACTATCTTTGAAAATGAAGAGGTGGAATGGCGGAGTATGTTTTGGTTGGCCAAGTGGAAAGTGTCTTTCTGGTACAAGGGGTGGACTAAGAGCCGCGCAATCAATCTGCGTGACCTGCTGTTTGACATTGCTCACCCCCAGCATTCTTTTATTTTGGAGGACTAACATCTTCTTTTAATCCCCACAGGTGTAGGGCTGGAGCCCAAAGAAGTTGAAGAGGGCGTTGATGTTCGAATGCTGCACTTAAGTCTTAAGCTACAGGTGTGTAGTTTTGAAGGGAGGGCCTACCACTTTTGTTCCTTCAGCTCTCATCCGACGGGTTCTATGAATATGAGTTCTTGCCGGCCGTCTTTTGTGCAGATCTTTGGCTGCGTTGGTTTTGTTTCTTGGCTCGTTGTGGTGATATATGGCTTGCGTTTCTGGTGACCTTTTTCTTGTCGTAGGGAGTTTGATTGGGGCTGGGTTTTTGGGTCCATCTCGGATTCTCGGCATGGAGCTTGGTCCAGCTGAGCTGGGGTGTCTCCCGGTTTTTGAAATATTATTTTCTGCTGTCTTGGCTAAGCCAAAGCATATAATTACCTTACTGTTCGGAAGCCTTCCTAGAAGTTGGGGAAATCGGGTTGTGATGATGCTTTTGGGCTATCTTATTGTTTCTGTATTCGGAGATTGTTTTGTCTATCCAAGAATATATATATATATAGAAGAAAGGCTTGCGCAAATGAACTTGCAACAAAAGATTACGGCCTAACAAGTAGGCTCCTTGAGTTCCCAAGATGGAAGATTGGTTTTGCCTTGCCTCAAGTGTAATTATTGTTGGAGATTTTCCCAAACAAAGGCCTGATAGATTTTGACTCTTCCAGCTGCAAAATGAGTTGTAAATTGTAATTGTTGTTGGGACTAATTATAAGTCATTAATCATTAGTAATAGGATTTAGGGACACCATTATTATAATATCCTGTGTCTAAAAACCTATTTTGTTTAAAAAAATATTTTGAAGGAGAATTAATTTAAACTGGATTTGAGAAAATATTATCCAAACTAGAAGATGAATCAATTGGTAAGGCAACCTAATTGACTGATTTCCCTACTCTTTGTTTTTCATGTTCTAACGAGACTAATCAACTCGCAGCCCAAACCAGTCGACTTGGTATACTGTAATTATCCACTCACATCTTTTTTTAACTTTTGAAACTTGATACAATGATATTTAATCTCTATAATTTTGCTATTCTTGGATCAACCACACTCTTAAGGGAGTGAAGGAAAATTTTCATAATTTTTAGGATATTAATCTAATCAATTTTCCCTAACTCCTTTGAGTTTTATATAGTATAGCAGTAATTAGCTGCTGATTGCTCTTTCACCTTTTCGCTTTATCCCATTAACCTTATATCTTACACTCTACCTCTTTCCCCTCATCATACCTCCATCACCTTACACTCTCTTTCGAGTGTTGGTCATGTTAACTAGTCTCTCTCCTATATCTCTTCCTTATGCTTGACCACCACAACAAAATGAATTAGGTTTTCTTATTCATTAGCTTCGTAAGTCCTCTTATCTCTTCATTACTCCATTTTTCCCAAAAAGTTTTCAATTGTGAAACTAGTTTCCTTCATTTTCCTTCTTTGTCCCCTCATCATATTTGAATTGATTTCTTCTCCTTCCCTTCCATTTTCCTTACTTCTTTGGACTTCTACAATCTTTCTTTTAGTTTTTCACTACTTATCTTAAGTAGTAGAGGATTTAAGATTTAGAAAGTGAGGCAAATCTCCTTGGCTTCACCTTCTCCTAAGCTCATCGACACAAATGAAGGCATTTGCCATGATTTTATTTTCTTTATTTTTTTTCTCTTTCTCTTCTTGTGTTTAAATTGAATTTAGTGAGTTGCTATGTGCTTTTTTATTAAGGTAACCAAGGTGTGGAAAAGGAAGTTCAAGCATAGGAGATTTTCTCTTCTTTTCTTTAAAGCTTGGCTTTTTGTAAATTTAACTAGACATTATAGATGTAGAATTTAATGTATTGAGTGAAAATGGTGTTTATGCATTTGTAATGATATATAACATGGGTTGTATGTCAACATGTATGTAAGAGTTGAGCATGAAAATGTATCCGGGTGCATGTTAGGGTTTTTGAACCTTTTGGTTGAAATGGAAAATTTGAGGCATGAATTATGCTGAATGATTGTGTTTCCAAGCACGAGTTTGATGTTAGCATGTTCATGGTTAGTTTTGGAAACTTTTATGCATTGGGAATAAGTTAAATATGCCAAATCCCAAGTTGAAAGCATACTTGAAATTGTTAAGTGAATGTTGCTTGGTTTGGGTGTCATTCACCATCTCGTTCGACTAGCTTCTACAATTGATCAATAAGTTAATTTATTTTCCGATAAGTTTTGGTCTGAGCCTAAACACATCGACTAGTTCAGCCAAGATATTAGACTAGTTGGACTAAACCAACAAACTAGTTTCTTGATTTATTTAAATATGCATGGTTTGGTAGTGCCATACCAATTAACTAGTTCTAGTTGGGTTCAATAGTTTTTTTTTTTGTTTATAAGTATACCATAGCCTTATTAACTGAACTGTTTATCCTTTTTTTTTTTCTTCTATTAATATTGATGCATAATAAATTAAATAAATGGTGGGTTATTATGTGATTCAATTGGGCCTTTGTTGCATGGTTATATGGGTTGATATTGAATATATATATTCATAATCTAAGTGGAAAGATGAAGGGATTGAGTTGTGCTAACAACTGAATTTGGGTCAGCTAGTGGCAGGCAATCTGCCATTGTTAGAGTTGATTTGATAGCTATACTTAGGTCATCTTGTGGTTTATTATTCCACCATCTCTATCCTCGAGATGGTCTTTGAGGTAGGGATTATATGTTGTATACCTTATTTCTTGTGATATTGGCTTGTTTGCTTTTGTACATCAGTTAAGCCCCTACATCTATTTGAGTTAGATCTAAAAACTTATTAGAGGGTATAAATACATAAAGATTAGGTGATGGAGGTGGTTGAGTTGAGCCAATAAAAATATTTAGGTTAGTTAGGGTTGTATATAGTTCCCATGTCTATTTGAGATGTACTAACAACTATATTTGGTTTAAGTGGTGGTTGTTTATAGTCCATCTCTGTTGAGAATTGTGTGGTGATTTATTTAATGATCAAGTGTGAAATTAATGAATAATGAATGATGCATACCTTTGATTGTTGTAGATCAAAGTGGATTGATGGTAATAGTGTTTTAGAAGTAATTATGTATGGATAAGGTGTGGACCATTATGCTAATTATTGGTATGTGTAATCCATGTTAGTATATTATAATATATATCGCATATTATACTATTTTTATGTCATGTCCTACATGTTGTATACTATCTTTATAGGGGAGGTCTTATTTAACAAAGAGGCTCTGAGGGTGTGCGAGTGGTGCGGCTGCATAAGGCCCCTAAATTTAGAAGGGACTCATTTTTTTAATTAGAGATAAGTTATAATAAATAAAATAACATTAAGATAAGAAGCCTATAGGCTATAGTGGTAAAGGCAATATCGTGTTTTGCTACTACCAGATATTGACTATGAGGGTTGGCTATTTTTGAACTTTTTATCGTCCTTGCTAAACTTCTCACTTGCTTACATTTGTTGCATACTTTTTCATTAGTTTACTTTTACTATTTGAGTTTCTTTCTTGATCAAATAGAAGGTTTTCCATCTCTTTTTTTCTTTTCCTTTTTGCATTTGCTTATCTTTTTGATGTAGCATTCCTTTCTTGATCAAACAAAAGTCATTCACTACAATTGTATTTTAGTTTTTACTGATTATTATTTGTGTATGAGTAATTTTATTTTTAAATCATATTAATTTTGTGAGAAAACTAAAGAGTCATAAATATTTCTATAAACTTTCATAATTCTTAGCCTTAATTTATTATTAATCAATTGAAAATCTTAAATTGTGAATTATTCCACCTCATATTATTTCTATGAATTGCAAGCTAGAATAATCTTTTTATTTCAAAACACTTTATGCTAGTTTAAGTTATGTCTTTACAACTCTACAAATCAAATTTTATTTCATATAAGTGAATGACGAAATATAAATCAAAAATACTTTGTTAAATATGCCACAAGTTTGTGAGTAAATTAGTTACCTTTCTCTTCTATTTTTTTACTGAATATAATGATTTTATTTAGATAAATAAAACTAGAAGAATGATGCAATTATATATTAATATTAGAATATGATGGCATTATTATATGTTTAATGTGTCTATGTTTTGTACATGCCCCTGTACACTTCAACTTTTTTTTCTTTTTTTTTACTAAGGAGACTTGAGAAATAACAATTAGAGAATATGAATACAATCATTTTCATTTTCTAAGTATGGTTGAGTGCTTATTTTTTCATACAGATTTTGAACTTTCTCTAATGAAGTAAATATAGGTGACAATTGGGTCATGCGGGTTGGGTTATAGTAGGTCGGGTCTTTCTCTAGTCGAGTTATTTGTGGGTCATTTTTTTTACTGGTCGGTTGTGGGTCAGGTTAGGTCATTTCGGATCGCTTTAATGTTGAGGTCGGGTCAGGTTCAGGTTTGGATTTTTGCAAATCTGGGTTGTATCGAGTTAATATATTAGGTCGGGTCAGGTTTAGATTGAGATAGTTTGATTTCAAGTCAAGCCGGGTTCGAATTATTTTTGGGTTAGCTTATCAGGTCGTATCTAGAGATGTAAACAGTGAAGATTTTACTCGAAACCGATGGATTTTATTCGTCGGATACTTAAATGGATATGGATGATGGAAAAAAATACCCGTCAAGTTTGGGTACGGATACTGGTATAGAATATTCATATCCGTACCTATACCCATACCTGAATCCATATCCATACCCATTTACCAGATATATAATAACCCATTTACTAGGTTTCTTTCACACTTCTAAGGGAAGTTGTAGGAGGTTTGGGGTATTAAGCGAAAAATGAGTGCCACCTTTCATCCAACTACCAAATGGACAAACTGAGAGGACAATCCAGACACTCGAGGACATGTTGTAGGTCTACACTATGGATTTTCAAGGTGGTTGGGAGAACTGTAATACCCCAAAAATCCTAATTATGGAATTATGGCAAAATAATGATTTATTAGAGAAAATTAAGAAAATATATTACTTCATTAAATAAAGAGGAAGTTAATTGAGGAAAATAAGGAGAAAATAATAAATAAATTATTTAGAAAATTTTGGACATTTTACTAATTAAAATGGAAGTTAAGGACAATTTATCCAAAATAGCCTAACTAATTTAAAAATGGATTTAATTATTATAATTAAAATAATTATTATTAAAATTAAATATCTAAATTAATTATATAAATAAATAAAGAACAAATATCCCCAACCATTTTATCATTTTCCATTTTCCTTTTTCCTTTTTCTCCTTTCTTTTCTTTTTCTTTCTTCCTCCTTTATTTTTTTTCTTCTTCTTCTTCCCCCGGTTTGGGCCAGCCCGTCGGCCCAAATCTCCCTTCCCCCTGGCCTGTCTCGCGCGTCAGCCTGCTCCCTTGCCCAGGCCGGCCGATCCTTCTCCTTTCTTTTTTTTCCCTGGACCGACTGGTCCAGTCGCCCCCTTCTTCCCCGACCTGCACGCAGACCTGCAACTCGACTTGCAGCCCCGAATCTCGCCAGCAGCCACCGGCTCAGCGCCGACCGTCCTCCCCTGCCCTTCCCTGTCATTTTCCTTCCTCTTTTCGACCCCGACCAAGTCCCTCTCTCCCCTTCCCGCGTGCCCATCTCTTTCCCTTTTCTTCTCCCCCTCCCTGACCCAACCTGCCATGGCAGGACCTGCCGCCTGCCGGCCAGCCTGGCGCCTGCACCCCCCCTTTGTCTTCTTCCCCTGGCCTTGCCCGACCACCCTACCTATAAATACCCCCATTGATCACCTGGGTTCGGGATTTGGAACCCCGAAACCCTGGGTTTGCTCCCTCTCGCCGCCACCCCATCAGACGCGTCGACCGCCGCCCTCCCCCAACGCCGCCGGTCGAGCGCCGCCCAGAACCCCACCTTGCACCACCCTCCACCTAACCAAGCCCTCCTCAGCCCTCGATTTTCCTTGCACGAGCCACCCTAGGCCGTGCAAAATCTCCACCCCGAGTAGCCCCTTTCAGCCCGTCGCTGCCTTGCGCCACCTTCTGCCGCCTCCTCCGCCGCTACCAGCCACCCTGCCACCTCCTAAAATAACCGGCAGGTCCTCCCCTATCTGCCCATACCATCCTTACCCCCTACCTCCTTCTCCACCAGCCTCCACCATCTCCCACCACCTTCTTCCACCTTCGGCCGCCGCGTCCACCACCGCGCGCCGCCGTCTTTCTCACGCCACCACCCTCATTCCACTCCCCTCTCCCTGCTGTCTCCTCCCCCACACTTAACTTTCCTTTCCTTTCCCCCATCTAACCTCCACCTTAACCTTTCCCTCTCTTCTCCTCCTCCGCCGCGGCCACCGTCGCCGCCACGCGCCGCCGCCGGACCACCACCAACCCTAGGTGGTTCTCCACTCATCCAAACCCTAATACCCCTTTTATATAACTGCTACCATTTTCTTCTAATATTAATACGAATATACTTATTATTATTATTATTATCATTATTATTATCATTACTTTTATTATTATTATTATTATTATTATTATTTTCATTATTACCATTATTATTGTCTCTATTATTAATGTCTTATTTTCTTACTAATACTAACATCCCTTTTTAAACCCTAACTTTTATTATACTTAACTTTAATCTTAATTTTTATAATTGTTAGTATTAACATTATTAATAATATTACTATTATTACTTCTATTATCCTTACTACAGTTATTATTGTGGTTGCTAAACCTTACTTGGTTGTATTATTATTATTATCATTACTACTAGGAGTATTACTACTATTATCATAATTATTAGTATTATTACTATTATCATCATCACCCTTAGGAATAGTTACTTGTAATATTGTGACCTTATTATATTATTATTTCAAACCTAACACCATTGTTAGACTTAATCTTAAAAACGCTAGAGTTCTATTACTTGAAACATAAGTGTCACTATTAGTAGTCTTATTATTATTATTATTATTATTATTATTATTATTATTATTATTATTATTATTATTATTATTATTATTATTATTATTATTATTATCACTATTTTACTATGACTAGTGAACATTAGTATTATAAGAATGGAACTAATGGGCTTAATAAAATAAGTGTAACAATAAGTATCATAAATAACTATATTTCGACTACTAATATTTAGTATACTAATTCTAAGGTAAAAACCCTAGTTTTTGTATAACACCCTCTTTAGTAATAAAAACTCTAATCCTAAACTAGAATAAGGAATTGTGGTACTTATAAGGGGAAACTAATACTTAGCATTTCCCCCTTTTATAGGTAATCCCGACCCAAAGCCCTAAGGAGTTAGAGGAGCGTGCTCCAAGCCCGGCGTCGCCTTAGGTAAGGACGAAGCTATGGCCTTTGTGTGATGTGTGACCTGTATGTTTTGAATGTTGTATATGCCATGCTATGTCGTGTATTATATGATTGTGGGCAACTTGTCTTATGTAGCGTAGCTTGGAAATTGAGGTATGTTTGTATGTGTTTCCTATGACGTGAGCATGACATGTATATGTATGATGGTATGATGTGATATGATATGACCCTCTAGGACATGCATGTTAGGATAAATGGTAATATGAGTTGGGAATATAAGGATGACCGGAAATAAATGGGAAGTGAGTTCACTAAGGGGGAATATGAGGTTGACCTAAGTACCTCATGATCCATGAGAAAATATTTAATAAGGGAGGAATGACCAAAACAAATGAGAGTTGGGGAAACCATGCATGGGAGTCGTAAAATTTGCATGATGACTTGGGATGTTTGCATGAGGTGACTAACTCTTGCATGGGGGTGTGTCTTACGTGAGAAAAGTTGAATTTGGGTGTAAGTAAGAGAATGGGAGATTTGTGGAGTGGTTGGTGACTTGGTATGAAAAATAGTACGTAAGTCGGTGCGTAAGAGACCTTATTAAGGTTTTGCGTGTAAGTGGGTGTTGGGGAGTCTACATGGTGTATTTGAATTAAGCATGGGAATGAATCTTACTTGAGGAAAGTTGATTTAGGGCGTAAATGAGATAATGTCAAAGTTATGGGTCCATTGGAGACTTTGATGTAAAATAGTATGTAGGTGGATGTAAGGGTACCTAAGGGACCCAATTAGTGTTTTTTGGGGAAAAATGAGGAATTGGAGAGGTACAATGGTAAAGGCGATTAAGGAAGGGTGGAGTATGGGGTTGAGAGTGAGGGTCCACTTGTATAAAGGATGAGTATGGGCTTCTAAATGAGAGAAGAGGTTTTGGAGCAAAGAGGGGAGGTTACTTGGGGAGGGAGTCAAGAGCTAGGGTTTTGGTGTGGCTAACTAGGGTTTGGCGGCCACATGCGGAGTTGGGGAACAAGGAGATATATTTTGGGAATTTCTTAGTAGACGGGATGCGAGACAAGGAGATAAGTAAAGTTAAGACGAGTAAGAAAGAGTTGGGCCATATAGGCCCAAATTAGGGTTTTCCAAGGAGGAGCCCTAGAAGGGTGAGGACATGCTGGACCGATATCGTTGTGTTAGGGTTAGCCCACATTCTCGGGAGAGTGTGCCCTTACTACATTTCCTTATGTATAAGAGTAAGAGGAGTTGGAAATCGGGCGTGAGAAGGGGAGAACAGTCTCAAGATATGGGACGGGCCTCCTCGAAGGGAAGGAATAGAGAGTAGTAGACATGCATGTCAAGGGTGGAACCTTATTTAACAATACATGAATAAGACATTAACTACTTAAAGAGTAAGATTGTTGAGCCGGGCCCAGACCGATCCACCGGCATAATAGTGGCCAGGTGCCGGGGTGCCCTGGAGACCGATCCACCGGCGTATAATAGTGGTTAGGTGTGTTCTGCCCTATACGTGACCGATCCACTGGCTATAATAGTAGGGGATCCCGAGCTCAACAAACCAAATAGTATGTTGTAATTAAATCATGGGAAAGATACTATATACTTACAGTGGAACACCATGAGAGTCGGGGCCAGACCGATCCACCGGCATAATAGTGGCCAGGAGCGTTCTGCCCTGGAGACCGATCCACCGGCGTATAATAGTGGTTAGGTGTGTTCTGCCCTATAAGTGACCGATCCACCGGCTATAATAGTGGGGTTCCTGTACTCGCATGGATTAACAAAGATTATGGTGTGAAATGACTTACAAATAAATCATGGAAAGATACGTTATAATCACAGTGAAACACTATGAGAGTCGGGGCCAGACCGATCCACCGGCATAATAGTGGCCAGGAGCGTTCTGCCCTGGAGACTGATCCACCGGCATAAAATAGTGGTTAGGTGCGTTCTGCCCTATAAGTGACCGATCCACCGGCTATAATAGTGGGGTTCCCGCACTCTCATGGATTCATAACGATTATGATGTGAATCGACTATAATTATCAGAGTTATGAAAAGAAGAAGTTGGATTGGACCATAACCAATCTACATCATTCATAATATATCATGTTGCTTATGTGATTGCGTTGTGCATGTTATGTTGTATGATGGTATGCTTGGCCTTAGCGCACCTGCGCCCTTACTCAGTATTGGACCCATACTGATACTACCTTGAATGAATGGGTCCTGTGATGATCCACCGATGGTGGGGAGCAGACTTCCTATGCAGGTTTATGATCGGGTACTATCTTGGGGTGGAAGGCTTAACTTGAGTGAGTAGGCGATCCGGATACTGATCCTTTTTAGGGATTGTTTTGTTAGTTATATTTTGTATTACGTTTCCCGTTTTTAAAGAAAAAGCATTATGGGGTTGTAATCCTAAATTGTATTCAAACTTTGGTTTGACTTATATCTTATTAACGATTTATGCTAAATGTCATCTTGCGTTTTATGATAATTCGTACTTATTGATGATCGGATTTAGCCTTAGCACTTAGTACTGGAACGGTAGGAATGAACCGGTTTGGTACTAAGTGTGGCGGTAATACCCCCAAGTTTACGGTTTTAATTCTTTTGCTTCCGCTAACCTTTTGATTTAAACGAAATTTTTCAGTAGTAAATTTGGGGGTGTTACAAGAACCGTCTACATTTGGTAGATTTTTCATACAATAACAGCTATCATGCCAGTATAGGGATGGCACCCTTTGAGGTATTGTATGGATGCAAGTGCCGGATACCCTTGTGTTGGAATGACATCAGCAAGACTTTGGTGCTTGTGCCAGAGATGATTCAGGAGACAACCCAATAGGTCCAGTTGATCCAAGATGGAATGAGAGCATCTCAGAGTCGTCAGAAAAGTTACGCAAATAAGAGACGTTGTAGTGACGGTTTTGAGTTAGGGGACAAAGTTTTGTTGAAGGTTTTACCTATTAAGGGAGTGCAGAGGTTTGGTAGGAAGGGAAAGGTAAGCCCGAGGTATATTGACCCCTACAAGATTCTCGACAGAGTTGGTAAGGTTGCTTATCATGTTGGTGCTCTTGCTAGAACTAACACGAGTTCATGATGTCTTCCACATCTCACAATTGATGAAGTATGTTGAAGATCCCTCCCACGTGATTTGGCCTGATGATATTGAGTTCGATGACTCTTTAGGCTATGAAGAGAGGCATTTGCGAATTATTGACACCAAGGTATGTCGAATCCGGACAAGCTTAATTCTGCTCGTGAAAATCCTTTAGAGCTGCCATGAAGCAAAAGAAGCCAATTGGGATACAGAGAAGGACATGCATGAGGCGTACCCCAAACTCTTCATTACAGGTGTACTAAATTTCAGGATCACTTTTTTTAATAGGGTATTATCCGATGGTACTATGCCCTCGCCATTAGGGCTAACCACCGGAATCTCCTTTTCTTCATTCCCTTTATCTACTTTCCAAGCCTTGACTTGTGATTTTAGGGACGAAGTCTTCTTTTAAGAGAATAATGATGTAATACTCTAAAATTTTTTAAATTTAAAATTGATTTATCAACATTTTAGTTTACCCTAATTTCTAATTTTTATTTTATTTAATTATCTTAAATTAATTATAGGTAATTTTTTTTATTACTAATAAAAAATGGATAAAATTTTAACACTAGAGTTCTGTCAATGACTGTATAAATTTTAAATTAAACTTATTTGATCCAAATTTGATCAATATGTAGATCGAAACTAATCTAACCTAAATCCTATTTGATTGGAGTCTATCAAATCAATTTGATTTAATTCAATTCGAAATTTATAGATCAATACTAAATTCGAACTCAGAAAAAATAAAATAAGTAGAATACGATTCAAAATTATCGTAACTTAAATTGATCGAATTCAAATCACTCTTATTCGATTAGAATGCACCAAAGATATCGAATCCAAATCAGGTCCCGACCTAATTACGTAGTAGTTCTGATTTTAAGGCCACCCAAACTTGACCCGTATTGCCGTTCGCCACCGAGGAGTCACTACTGCATAGCTGGGCTCTCTGTCATTGAGGCGTCGACTTGTCGGACCGCAGATTAACTCCTACTCTCCCTTTCCGTTATTCCCCCACCGTTGCAGTATTTAGCGACATATGAAGTGCCTAACCTTAGCTGGCCCCTTCGTCCAGCCAAATTGGGTGAATGTGTTGGGTAATCTGCAGTAATAATCGGTAAGAATTCTTCCATCCGATGTTACTCTTCTTTTGCTTCACATCTGCTGGTTTGCTGAATGCAATCACCCGAAACTGCTCCTGTGTCATGTATATTGTCTTTCACTAGGGTTCAGTTTGTTTAAAAACCGCAAAATTGCAAATTTTGTCAGGGAATAGAAGAATAATAAAGGAAGAGAAAGTATGCCAACTGAATGTATAACCTGTCGAAATTAATGGAAACCGTGGAAAGGGAAGGGATAGGTATAGGTTGGCTTAAGCTCTTTTATACTAGGTTTATAGATGAATTTTGTAGCTCATCCTGGTCGTAGGGTTATCCGAGCCCTCTTAGTTTTATACCGAGGAGCGCGGGCATTTTGTGATTATAGTGTTTACGGAGATGGTGGTTGGGAGGACTGTCTGCCTGTCGAAGGATTGATTAAAGAATATTCGGATGGGCACTTTGGCTCAGCTTCTTATAGACCAGGAAAGGCGGATGATTGCCAGTTTGAAATAGATTCCTCGGTTGGGCGGATTTTTCGATCGCGTGGCTGGAGAGATGCAGATAGGGTATTTGAGATTTTAAAGCAAGACGATCCAGGGTTTGACGTGAAATCAGCTTTGGATGAATTGAACTTAAGAGTTTCGGGTCTTCTTGTCAGAGAAGTCCTGTTGAAGATTTTAAGGAATGTAACTTCTACAAATAAAACTTTGTCTGTCAAATTGGGCTACAAGTTTTTTGTTTGGTCTGGCCAAAAGGGAAACTACACGCATACAGTAAATTCATACCATTTGATGATGAGAATTTTTGCTGAGGCTGAAGAGTTTAAGGCAATGTGGAGATTAGTTGATGAGATGACTGAAAAAGGGTTCCCGATTACTGCAAGGACTTTTAACATATTGATATGCACTTGTTGTGAGGCAGGCTTGGCAAGAAAAGCTGTAGAGAGATTTATCAAGTCCAAAACGTTTAATTATAGGCCTTTCAAACATTCCTATAATGCTATTTTATATTCCCTTCTTCCACTAAAACAGTATAAGTTGATTGAGTGGGTCTTCCGGCTAATGTTAGCTGACGGACACTCACCTGATATTCTAACTTATAATATACTCATGTGTGTCAAGTATAGGCTTGGGAAGTTGGACCAGTTCCACTGGTTGATTGATGAAATGGGAAAGGATGGTTTTTCTCCTGATATTCATACCTATAATATCCTTCTTCATGTTCTTGGGAAAGGAAATAGGCCACTTGCTGCACTCAATCTTTTGAACCATATGAAGGAAGTGGCGTGTCATCCAAGTGTCCTTCATTTCACTACACTGATTGATGGTTTGAGTAGAGCTGGAAATTTGGATGCCTGTCAGTACTTCTTCGATGAGATGGTTAAAAGTAGATGCAAGCCTGATATGGTGTGTTACACCGTTCTGATTAGTGGCTATGCCTTTGCAGGGAATCTCGAGAAGGCTCAGCAATTGTTTGATCAGATGGTTTGTCTTGGACATCTGCCTAATGCATTCACATACAATTCTATGATTCGTGGGTTCTGTATGGCAGGGAAATTTGAGGATGCATGCAATATGTTAAAGGAAATGGAATACAGAGGCTGTACTCCAAATTTTCTTGTGTATAGTACACTAGTGGGGAATCTGCGAAATGCTGGAAAGCTTTCAGAAGCTCATGAAGTGATAAGAAATATGATGAAGAAAGGGCATTATGTTCATCTGCTCTCACGTTTTAAAAGATTTAGAAGACACTGAAGTTGGAAATTGGTAGAAAAACTGATGGATCATTGTAACTCTGTTTTTAAACTATGCACGAGTCCTTTGTGGCTGTGCTCCAGACCCTGCGCCTGCTGCCTGTGTCAGATATCTTTTGATATGCAAATGGTATGAAATCCCTATCATTTCGGAATTTCTATGAATTTATATTTCTGATGCTTCATGTGGTTGAAATGTATTCACTGCCTGGTTAGATGTACAAATATAAGCAATTCAAACAAGTTGCTCCATAGTTTGTGTTAAATATGTGCATCACATCTCTCTGGGCATGGTTGCTCATTGACTACAACTGCTAGCTACTGGTAAAACTGATGAAATAAAAAATACAATTGATTGGTAAAGTTGGGTAATGTTTTTTTTTCTTTTTTCTTTTTTGGAATGAAACCTGTTTGTCATGATATGGTTGATGTTTCCTAAAATCTTCCATTTCAAGCGATTATGGTACGTTTGATGGTTCATTTGTATCCATAAAATCTTACTGGAGTATAATGCAATTGCAACTTTTCAAAACATGGCTCCTGAAGTCGGTAGCCAAGTGATTGCAGCATTTTAATGCTACTGATATACTGCACACTTTTATGAAGGAAAAGTTTCTGAAAGATGCACAAAAAGAGGGGGTGGTGAGTAGGCTTGAAGGAAAAAAGCGGTATGGATGGAAAAAAAGAGAATGATTTTAATATTAGAACAATTGAAGAGTTTGCTTTATGTCAGATGATGTCATGATTTGAACACCAAGGGTATTTATTCGCATATGAGGAAGACTTGGAAATGACAACGTCGGGTAGAGATGGATCATGGATTGAAGCATAGGAGGTATGCTATATGTGTAGCATGCAATGAGCTTTTCTGTGATATCACGATCATAACCTGAGGGCATTGGTTCAAGCACATGTCACAGGGGAGGGGTGATGCGAACAAATCCTTGCCAACCAGAATATACTTATGAACCTGTAGTGACTGAAGCTCATGATTGATTTCCATTTTCTACTACTTTTACATGCTTTTGCAGTTCCTGATATAAGAAAAATGAGGACTTTATGACTGGGCTTCATGATATAAGCTTCGCACAGAAGTGGCCATTTTACTTTAAACTAAGTTCTTGAATTTGTTCCTGAGATATGACTCTCAATAAAGCACTTCAAATTGGATTGTGGCAGATGTTTATTTTGATACCTTTGATGATATTTGTAGATAGTAACGGTATCTTGGGGTCAAACTCACTCTAACTAATGTATCTGACTACCACATCTTCACTGATACTAATTTTTGGCTCAGTTAGCACTTGGCGACACTTTCTCTTGTTTCTTTTTTTCTATCTTCCTTTTCATATTGTGGGAAGGATTATTTTTCTTTTGAGGGACCTGGTATTTTGTTGCGAATAGTGTTGTCTGTCACCGTTAGGTAAATGAATGAATGTCATTTGCATATGTGGATGCAAAACAACGTGCTTTTAAGAAAATGTTTAAAGAGGCATATATTAGAGGATATTCAAATATTGAGGTGGTTTTATGTGAATAACTAGAATTAGTGGCGAGGTCATCTGTATCTTTCAGAGATTTGTTTTACTCATAAACCAAAGAATATCAAGCAGAAAAATTCAGGGGTTATATTTTCACGGGATTGGATTGGTCCTGAATTATGAGACAAATATGTATGAATGTATCTTGGAGTTGTAGATGGATGGAGGCTAAAATCTAAATAAGTAATTCCACTCTTCAGCAATATTTTGTGACTTTTTTTTTTACCAGCAAGACTGACACTTTGATTGGGAAAGACAGCAACTTGAATGTGGGGAAGAAGATGGCCAATCGATTTAGTTAGAGAAGGTAAACTGAGAAGGAGAGAGAAGAAAGACTGTGATTTGGAACTTGGTGATATGCTAAAAATTTTAGGCAAATTTTGCTTCATCTGAAGTTATTATGGTGCTTGACTTGCTTTGTGATGCTTTCTACTGTCTGAATGTATTTCCATGTTTCTTTATGTTTCATGTCTGCAATTTTGCAAAGCTTATAAAGTAGCTTTTTCAAATATTTATATAACTACAATTGATTATAAATATTCCACCTATTTATATCATTAACATCTGTCGTTTCATTAAACAATTTCCAAATCATGCTTCCTCCATTTAAGTTCTGTGCAGCCAACCTTTTTTAGAGAAAATCTAGTATGTTTGCCACCTGGGTAAGGTTTGCACTTTGCAGGCTTCCTGATTTTTATGTTGTCTAATTAAGATGGGTGCCCTTTGATTAATGTATTCTAGTTCCAGGATTGTTCTGTGATCAGTTGCGCTTGACCACTTTGCTTGATTGTTGTGTGGTGCATTTTCTTTCAGATTGCTTTCTCTTTGCAGTGGCATACTGACATTATGTGTGAAGACTGTATAATAGAATAGTGTTCTGAATGTCTTGGATTCTTGACATTGGTTGAAATCACTTCCTAGATCCGTGCCTTTGAAGTAGGACACATTATATGAACTATAAACTGGAACAATATAAGCAAACTGAAGGTTCTCACTGTTTGTAGACAAAGTGATGCATGCTCCTGATTCCTTCCCTTCCATAGAGTTTTAGGTTTTGCTGCTATAGTTTGCATAATTCCTGTTTTGTTGGTGGGAAGGAACTTCATGATCCCCAAGAATCCATCTTTAGTTGCTCCTGAACATGCATATTATTTCGTTAGGTGATGTTGTGATGGGATGCTGCGATAATTAGTGAGTTCTTCCATATAACATGAATTTCCCTCCTTGCTACTACTGAGATGCCAATGGACGACTGCCTACCTGGTTTTCATCTCCCCCTAATTTTAACCTCACGAACTATGAACAAACCTTTTTGTGCAGCTAGCATCTTTGCTTGTGACAAATATGGGTCAGCTGTAAATTTATACGCCCAACGCATGTATCACCGTGTGCCAAGTCCCTGAAGTGCCATCAATGCAGACTTACTCAAGGTATGCTGCAGTGAATCTTTACCTGCTATGATGTTGTGTTTAACAATACAAAGGTGTACAACTAGATTAGATATCAACGCTCTTGGTACGTAGGATTGCAAGTCAGGATATTGTGGTTTACAATGTCTATTATACGCAGGGCTGTAATTTTTTTATTCCATTTTGTTCTTTCACGTCTGGCTAGTGGTTGCAGCCGGTACCATTAATGTCTACCTACGAGTATACGTTTTCATCTCGGTTATTGGGGCTGAGCAGATAGGTGTATCTTTCAGAGTATACTGGACGCTTGTTTCTTACGTGTCTATCTGCACTTGTCTATACGGAGATGGACATGTAGACTGGAATTATGTACTGGTGATGCTTACGTACCACAATTGGTAGCGCTTCGGATGACCAAGGGGGATGCGTCAATGTTGTTTGTACATTGTACCCTCTCTTATTTCCAAATTGAAGGTATGCGATTTGAATTTTAGGACTAGAAATCAGTTTTTGGCTTTGATCCAAAAAGCAAAATTATAATGGCTGATTGTTGTAAAAGGAAAATAGCATATCAAATTTATATTAAAGTAGGATCTTAAATAAAGTTGCATGTAGCTTTGCAAAGATAGTGTTGAGTGTCCTCGTCTGTATAAAAACTATAAGTTGATGTTTATAGGAAATGTGTATTGTTTAGTGAGTAATACATGATTTTCTTTTATGTATGTATATATATAGGAGATTGCTACGTTTATCCCTTAGGGTCGACGGCCTTGAAGATGTGGCTATGAGCTGGAAATTTCAATATGTTGACTCATTAGATATTAAATATAATTTAAATTTAAATTCAAGTCTGATAAAGTTTTGGACTCTTTTTGGTTAAATTATTCGTTTCTCTTATCGTCATTATCATTAGTTTCTATTTTCAAGAAAATAACAGCTTGAATTGATTTGTTTCTATTTTAAAAAAAAATGTTGTTATTTTTAAATGATCGTTATTTCCAAAGTGTTGATATCTATTTCTATTTCTTCTTTTGCTTCATTTGTTTTTTGGATACCATTCCATTTTCTTTTTTCTTAGTTTTCATTTGATTTTTCTTGGGCTCTTGTGTAAGCTTTCGTAGGTATCTATTTCTTCTTCTACTTCGATATTTTAATTTATGCTGGCAAAAAAACCCAGCCTATACAGTACAGGTGCCGAGTAAAGCTGGGCAACGGGGCAAACAAATCTATGAATATATAAAAATGGAGTTTGGTAAAGAATTTAACTTTTCAACAAGTCTGTAGAAGCGAGTATTGTTTAGTTCAGTGATGTGCATCAAACAAATGTTGAATGTGCCCAATCATCCGAACAACCTTTAGTGGAGTCAAATGAGGGTGTTCCCATCCGAATAGCAATAAAAGAGGCTAGACTGGGCAAGAAGGCATTTGTATATTCTAAATGTTCAAGGAGTAGCAATTTACTTATTGGGTTTGAGCTGTTGGTATAAAAATAATAAATAAACAAATGAGATGATATGTTTAGTCTTAGATTAGCTGATTAGCTGGGATCTGGTTAAGTATGATAATGACTAAGTTTGGAGTGGCTGCTAATACAGCTATTTTTAATCACCCGAAACTTTAGGTTGAGAGTGTTAATGGACTTAAAGCTTTTAGGTTGATATCCTTTCAGTGAGCCAATATTTTGTTAAGAGGTTCCTTCTTTTTTCCTTCGTGTCTTCCTTCATAGATGCCCTCTGTGTTTAAAATTGGAAATCCTTAACCTGATTGGTTAAGAGCAAAAGAGGGCCCTTTCACAAAATGAAAATTGGCAGAGCAAGGTTGAAAGGTTTCTTCTAGGATTTTGATGTTGTTTTGAGTAAATGGAGTGTGAATTCTTAATACGTAATTAATAGTTTTTGCTTGCTGCTCTGTTTTGAGCAATAATATCTACTCTCATGTTAATAAGAATATTTAAACGAGACGAATAGAATAAGTAGGGAAAAAAAGGAAGGGAACTTGTATTGTGGTATAAGACAAGCTAAATTTTAATTTTTATTTTAATAATACAAGATGAAGTAGAAGCATTAGCTCAGAAAATATAAAAATAGAGTAACATCCAATAAACTTTGTTTTCTGCATTTTAATAATCAACCCTTTTTAATCAAAAATTTCAATAATCGGAGATGAGATGCCCTTTCCTTCAACTTCATTCTTTTCTGTCTTCATTCTCCTTGTATGCTTCTTCTTCCTTAACCACATTTTTTTTCCTTTTTGGATGCTAATTGTGGAGTTAAAGCAAGGTTTTTTTTGGAGCAGTTCTCTTACTCAATGTCATTCTTTCTAAAAGCGTGCTTCATCTTCGAACATCAGCAACACTTCTACCAAAGGGTCACTCATCGAAAAAACTTTTCTTAGCTATGGACCTTGGCCGTTGTAGATGAATCGCCGAATAAGATTTTTAATCTCTTCTCGAAGGTCATGGTGTTTAGCTAATATTTTTTTTGGTAATTAATGAAGACTTTATTACCAAAAGAAAAGAGGTACAAAGAGTTTCAACTACAAAAACCAAGGGGTATACACCAAAAAAACTCATACAATCCATCTATCAAGACTACTTAGATATTTTTTAATATGAACATTTCTTGCATTATTGAAGCTAACAAAGATCTCAGAGATAATCTGCTTAATAGTAGCCATAGGATTCCTTTGGACAAGCTGGAAAACAACCTTGTTTCGATTGATGCAAATATGGTAAAGAAGGGCATTAAAAATGGCTCTCCAAACAATCTTTTTTTCCTTTTCCTCTGGTTCTTCTAATCATCCAGTCTTTGCAGCTATTCTAATCAATGGTATTTCTCACCAAGTTCAGCCATCTTAAAATATAATTCCATGGGACTCTAGCCCCATGAAAGTATAAACACATATGGTTGATATCCTCTTCATCATCCCTGCACACCTCACATATGTTATCTGTAGTGACCCCCCATTTGCATAACTTTGATTTCAGAGGAAGGGCATTGTGACACAACATCCAAGTAAAGAACTTGTGTTTTTCAAGGCCACTGTGATTCCAAACAAAAGCCTTCCACTCAACCTTTGGCATAGCGTTCTTGATCAATTGATACATCAATTTGGTGCTGAAATCCCCAGAAATACAACACCTTGTATAGCAGGTTTTAATATTTTCTCTGACTCTTAAAAGCTACCCGAAAGTCCAAGAGTGATCAACTTTTTCCTTCACCTACCAAACATCATTCCCTATGATATATCTTTCATGCATCCACTTAACCCATAGGCTTTCTTTGAATTCAATGAGTTTTCAAATATATTTGGCCATACAAGCTAAGTTTCAATGGAGGCGTTGCTTTAAACCTAGGCCTCCCTCTTCTTTTGGAAGACATATTTTCGACCAGGAAACAAGTGTTTTATGCCTATGAGAATCCATATTATTCCGAAGGAACTCTTTGCAAAGGCTATCAAGATGATGAATAATAGCCTTAGGTAAGAAAAACATTTGCATCCAAAAATTTTCAATGCTAAAAAGAAAAGACTTGAGCAGCAGTATTCTCCCAGCAAAACTCAAAAGTTTAGTAGTCTAGGATTTAAGCTTGTGAGTGATTCTTTCAATCATAGGTTGATAGTGAGTGATCTTAGATTGAGAGGAATATCTAAATATCTGACAAGAAAGATCCTTCTTTGAAGTTCAAGAAAAGCAGGATTTGGGATTTGATATTCTTACTAACACCACCAAAAAATATACTGTTTTTCTAAGGATTTTCTTGCAGACCCGAGGTGAGGTAGAATTTGTTCAAAATCCCTTGATAAGCTCTACAGACTTGAGGTGGCCTTTGCAAAAAATTAAAAGATCATTAGCAAAACTGAGGTTGATGATTTTTGCCACTTTGTAGTCAGGATGCTCTTTGAAAGATTTCTCAGCCCATAAGGATTGTAACAAGCGAGAAAGGTACTCCATAGTCGGCACAGAAAGGTAAGGAGACAAGGGTTCCCCTTGTCTCAACCCTCTACCACCCTTGAAAGGTTTGCAAAGCTTGCCATTGAAAAAAATGGAGAATTGGGTGCTTGAAACACACTATATTATCATATGAGTAAAATGACAGGGAAAACTAAGAGCATAAAGAAATTGCTTAATAAAGCTCTATTCCACTATGTCAAAAGCTTTCCTTAGATCCACTTTAAGCATCATCCTTGGGCTAATATGACTCTTGTTATATTTCCCAAGGAGCTCTTGAGCCAAAAGAACATTTTCACCAATCCACTTCCCTTCAACAAAAGCAGTTTGGGATCCATGGATAAGAGAGAGAATAATGGTCTGCAACCTCTTAGTTAAAACAGAAGAAATAATTTTATAGGCAACATTGCAACAAGAAATAGGCCTATAAACATTTATGGTAGTGGGGGAATATTTTTTGGGGATAAGATGCAAGGAGGTATTATTCAGGGTTTTTCAGTAGGTACCCAGTATCCCAAAATTGTTTCACAGCAACAATGACATCCTCTCCCACTATAGACCAAGCATATTTATAAAAATGAGCATTGAAACCATCAGGCCCAGGAGCCTTATTGTCTCCCATCCTATAAACAACATCTTTGATCTCCTCTGCAGTGACTTGAGTTGAGAGAAACACTATTTGGTCATTACTTAGGATAGGTCCATGATTAATAATATCAAGATGTACCATTTGGAGGACAGGTGCTGAAGATCCTAATAAATTTGAGTAGAACTTTTGAATTTCATTGGAATCTCCAGCTGGGAAGTTATTTTTGTTCCTGTATTATCAACCAATGAAACAATATTATTGAACCTTTTCCTCTCATTAATTCTTGTATGGAAAAAAGCATTATTACCATCCCCCAATTTGATATAATAGATCCTTGCTTTCTGTTGTAGGAAATGTTCTTCAAGATTAACCTATTGCCACCATTTATTTCTCAGTATTTTCTCTTGAAGTTGTAGGTCATTATTTGTAGGTGAAGATTGGAGGGCATGGTTGCAGTTAAGCCAGTCTTCTTTTGCCTGAGTCACTCTTTTATGAAGGTTGCCAAAATTCTCAAGGTTGAATTGCTTTAAAACTTGTTTAAGATATTTGAGTTTTGCAACCAAGATGTATTGCTTGGATCCATAAAACGGTTTGTTCCAGGACTGAGCTACACAGTGCAGGAAATGAGGAGAAGAAGTCCAGAAATGAAAGAGTTTAAAAGGCTTTATCCCATTGTTGACAAGCTGCTGATCCTTTAATTGGAGTCTACAGTTATTAGAAACACAATCCTCAACAACCTCAACCCAAACATGATTAAACTGCTCAAACCATTCATGGTCACCAAGGGACCTATTAAGCTTGCAACTTACATGTGCATGGCTTAACTGATTATTAGACCAAGTGAAAATAGGAGCAGAGGTTGGTAGTTCTCCTAAGCCACATGAAAATATGCAATCAGCAAAATCATCAATGTCAGCAGTATGGGTATTGCCCCCAATCTTTTCCTGGTCTGAGAGAATGACATTAAAATCTCCAATAACTAGGCCCCGATTTTTGACAGCATGGAAATTAATAAGTTGAGACCACGAACACTGGTTAGCTCCTCTAGTATTCTAAGCATATACCACATATAGATGATAAAAGTTTCCATCATTCATCTCAACATGACAATGGATAACGTGCTCAAACACATCAAGAACCTGAATCTTCAAAATATCAGTTCTCCAAAGGATCCATGTTCGACCATTATAATGGGCAGAGTAATTATGAATGACAGAACACTAACCATCAAAACCTTTTAAAACAGCAAGCATATTTTTTTCCTTGACACAAGTTTCTAATAAGCAAACAATGAAACTTATTATACTTAATACACCTACTCACCAGCTTTTGCTTTAGGGGACTATTTAGATCCCTGACATTCCACACTAAAATATTCATGTGAACGAAAGCAAAGGGATAGTAGCATTATGTCTACTATCTCCCCCAGGCTGAAGAAGGCTCCTTTTTCCTTTCTTTTGTCATTATTATTTAAGAATTATTCAGCATGTATAGGGTCACATATGGTAAGAATATCATCATCAGTATATGCAGAAGGTTGAATTGCATTAACTTCCATGGTGTGGTTGGTTAATTCGGAGGGTTGATCCCGAGCAAGTTTGTGTTCAGTTTTTGGTATTATTTGTTGTTCTTGTGGAGGATTTTGCTTTTTAACTTCCCAAACTTTGTGGAAAGGTTTCCCTTTCTCCTTTTCTGTCATTGTCTTAGGCAAGTGGGTATTATGTTCATGACTAACTCTATCACACTTTGGGAAAAACTTTGGTCTCCATTTATAGTGAACTGATTGCCTTCTAACATTCCCATTAAGTAAGGAAATTTGAATATTTTCAATAATGGGCAGGCTCACATCCACTTCTATAAGCAGTCTAGGGATGGAAACTCTTGATTTTGTGGCTATAACCATATCATCACAAATTGGAACTCCAATGCAACTGCCTATTCTACTAAGGGAGTCTGCAGACCATTGAGTTACAAGGAGTCCAGGAAGAGTAATCCACAATGGCATTTTCTTCCATTCTGCATTGTTAAAAGATTCATTAGGATTCTATTTCTTGATTAACAGGGGTCGAACTCCATAACACCGGTATGGCATATTTAAGATGGATTGATAATCAGTTTCATTGTCAAATCTAAAGAGGAAAAACCCTTGGTCGTGTAGGAAAATTTGAGGGGGAGTCAAAATTTTAGTCCAGGTCTCCTTTACATATCTGACCATTTGAGGATGTGAAGGTTGATACCTGCAACCATCCCCCTCAAGGTAAATGCCCATTTTCTTTCCTCAATGTCGATTTTAGATTGTTGTAACTGGGATTATGCTTCCCCATTAACAATCATAGGGGGAGAGAAAGAAAGATTGAGAACCCCTTCTTCCGTACGATTCTTGAGTAAGATATCCTTCCAACTTTTTGAGGGCTTGATCTCAGGATTGGTTGGATGGATTTGATTCAGTTTATCCAGATTGGGAGTGTAAGCAATCGAAATTGAGTCAGTATTTTCCTTGGTTGTTTTTGCAACTGAGGATTCAAGTAACACATCGTTCGAATCATCTTGTTCCTTCGATGTCGGGGCCAATGGATGGGAAGGAGTCCCCTGCAAATTAAAATTGTCCTGATCAGAGAGGTCATCACCATTACAAGGATCCGTGTTTTTCTTCGCAAGTTCTTCCCTATTACAAGGATAGGGAGGCGTGTGTAAGCGCTTTCTTCTCAGCCAACCGTTCGAGAGTTTTTGATTTTCTCTACTTTAATTTCCTTTACAATCTTTTCGTTTAGCTAGTATTCCTTCGTATGAGTTGTGCATGTTTGTTTGGGTTGATGGCTGGAGAAGCTAAATGGTAAGGTGTTTTAGGACTTATTTGCATATTCTCTTGAAGATTCTGTGTAGCCTTTTTTTTTTCTTTCAGGATATAAAAAGTGACTTCTTTTTTCTTTCTACCAATACTTATAGACATAAGGTGCATAATTTTTTTTATTAGAAAAACTAAATGTCATAAAAAAAAAAAATTGGAGGTTCCCGAAGGGACCGAGAATAACTTTGGCTATTGGGAATGACAGTTCTTAATATAATTTTATTTGTTTATATATTTCATGTCAATAAATATATTAATTAATAATAATATTTAATCATAATATTAACTAATATTAATAAATAAAAATTAATAAGTAATGATAATATTTAATATTAATATTAATATTAATATAAATAAATAATAATAATTCATATCAATATTAATATTTCATATCATTAATAATAATTGATAATATATAGATTATTATCATTATTAAAAAATAATATATAAATAATTAATATGATGAATTGCTAACATTTTAATAATATTACTAATTACTAATTATTATTCTTATTAGTTACATTAATATTGAAGATAATTTTGTTTTACAAGATATTTTATGGAAGCTAAATATAGGGTGTTACTATCGTATCCAACATAGGAGAGACATGATTAATACCTAATCGATGTCGGATGTAAGGCTAAACAGAAAATTTATATTCCAAAATTTAATCAAGTCAAAACAAGTTCTCACATCAAATTTACAAAAAAAAATTACTATTTACAAAAATTACTATTCATCAACTTACAAAAATGTCGTTTTATATTGGTAAGCTTAAATTCAAAAGCTGAAATATAATTATTATCGAAAATTACTATTCACCAATTTTTACTATTCATGCTTGGTTATTACTATAACAAAAAAGGTCTAACGTTAATGATTTGAATATCGACAAAACATAATCATCGATATTAAGCTATAACACAAACGATTTATAGTCGGTATTAGAATAGGTAACGAAAAAAAATTATAATTGAAAAAAATGCTGGAAAATTCTTAATACCGACGATACATATCATCGGTATTAAGTGGCCCCAAACTTTTCTACTCCAAACATTTTTCACCAAATTTTTTTTTATTAAAGTGAAAATCGTATTACCTACGATTTGGTCCTTAATACCGACGATATATCATTGGTAATAGGAAAAATTAGTCGGCTGCTATGGGAGGGAAATATATCGTTAAGGAACGAGATTCGGTCCTTTATACCAATGATTTATCATCAGTATTAGGAAAAACTAGTCAATTGCTATAAGAGAAAAATATACCACCACCTCCCCGCTGCCGCACCGCCACCACCTACCAAGCCACTCTACAATATTAATTTGATATATTTATTAATTATTTATTTTAATTTATGGTAATATTTGGTATATTAATTAAATTGAAATTATGTTATTGTAGTTAGGGTTTGATTGGTTTATTAGATTCTTGTGTTTTAGTTTTGTAGAATTGATTTAATAAATTTTATATAGTTGGGTTATTATATTATTATAGTTAGATTACGTATATAATTAGATTATATATTGTCATTTGATGTTATTATGCATGTTAAATTAGAAAATTATTAGTATATTTTAGTTTATGGCTAGTAATTAATATATATTTTAATATCTTAGTATGTGTATATAATTTTAGAAGTAACATATTAATAGATTTTTAAATTTATTGATGTGTATATTTTTTAGTGAGCTTGTTAGATTTAATTAATATTTTTTTTACTAAAAATAAGATTAGAGATAAATAGTTAGAAATTTTTTTTTATTGTATAATAATAATAATTAATGGTAAGCTCCAACCTAAGTATTAAAAAAATGAATAATTGAAGAGAATAATTAATTATTAATAAAAATAAAATGAAATTTTAGAGATAAATACTTTTTAAAAAATATGCAAATAAAAGAAGGTTCTTGGATGATAAAAAAAAACATTCTTGTAGTGTATTGTGTATTATTCACAAGGTCAAAGTCAATATAAAATGGTCAAAGGTTGACCAATGACCCTTAATTATACTAAAAAGTTCATTTTAGGTTAATTATCCACCTTAGTAAAAACACTTATCATAAATATAATTAATCAAGATTAAACCTTACTTAGGATAATTAGAGCATCATTAACCATGAACACCTTGAATGCTTAGGAACACACCTAAGCTTACCAAGCTTTCAACCATAATTAAGATCATATGATAAGTTGAGAGACATTTTGGGAGGTTGCTTAAGGAGATGAATAAGGGTATTTAGGTAATTGCACAAGGTTTAGAAATTTTTATGACAAACAAAATGATTTCTAATATAATAGGATTTTAATGTAGGATTTATAGGTAATGTATATAGTCTTTAATATAGTTGAAACAACATAACATGTTGTATTTTTGTACGAAAAAATCATAAAATTAGAATATCAGTGGTGAATAAGGATATCTAAGATAAAAGTAAAAAGAATAAGTAAAATTTATAAAATAATATATTTTTAAAAACATTTATAATTTTTTTATTATGATAATTGGTTGATGAATTTATTAGGTTATATCAGATCACACGAATCAAATCAAGTTGGATCAACTTTAGGGATGACAACGAGGCAGGTCGGGGACACGGAACCTATCTTTACCCCCAAACCCGAAAAGCAAAATTATTCCTGAACCAGCCCCAATCTCTATTTTTTTTTCTTATTGGAAAATCACCAACCTGATTTCTCCTTTGGAATCAAATCCTCATATCCAATCCAATCCCCGAATAATTTTTCATCACCGAGCATAAAACCTGACCCTATACTTGAAATCCTACCCCATTCCAGATATCCGATCTTATTTTCTTACAATATATTTTAATTTATATTCTATATTAAAAAATATATACATAATATATATAGAATAATATAAAAAAATATATAATTTCAGGGTTGGTTCGGGGATGGGGACCCTAAAACCTATCCCCGCCCCATCACCAAAAAATTTTCTAATAAGAATCTCCGAACTCGACCTAATCTCCGAAATCTTTTTCCATACCCAAATAAAAAATCCCCGATGGAATTCCAAATTTGTAAAAAAACATTATCATCCCTAATCAACTTTTATCGACCCTAACTAAATATAGAAAACCTAGCCCAAGTCCAACTCAATATGGATTCAATTATAACACCCTCATATAATAATCTATCCCCACCTTCCTGCCAAAAAGAAAAACATAATAATCTACCCCCCAGCATTATTTACTCCACTTACGGCATATCCTGATACCCTTTACCACTTCCTTAGTTTCCCGATTCTCTCTTTACAAAAGTCATTGAAAAAGGACAACAGTAAGCTCTCGTATCCATTTTCCTTCTACATTCCTCCTCCAATTTTCTCACTTTCTGTACTCGTGCTAAGGGGGTGAAGGCAAGAACAAATCTTTCGGATCTGCAACAACTCCCACGAAGAGCAAAATTACAAGACACAGAAAAATTGGATGCCAGAGTTTAAACTTTAGTTTTCATTCAATACTATCCGGGTTTTAATATTTCACTAATTTTCAGTTTTACAGGATTGTGTCTGTATCACTGGTCCACAGCTAGTCTGTTTTAAATCTTTAGGACGAAAAAAACAAGATACCTTCAGAGTTGATATCTACAGTTATTGATGAATGGTGGTGTTTTTTTTTTAAGTGAATTGATAGACTACCCAGGCGCTCCTCTCAATCTGCCAAGCCCAATCCCAAATATATGAGCTAGCTCTTCAATCCAACACATGTCCAAGCTTTCCAAAATGTGTCCGAGCTTTTCTCAGTTTATTATTTCTGATTTCGGTATTTCAATTATATTTCTTGCATTTGATTTCCTGTATTTAGTTTCCATCCTCTTTCAGTTATTCTAGTAAGACGTAGGGAAGCGAGGCAGTTGGATCTCCTATAGATTCGGTCCCAATTATGCCACTAGGTTGTATAAGTCTCTAAAATGAAAGAGGGAAGGCAGTCGGGAAGTTCATCATTTCTGTGGTTTAATTCTCACCCAAAGAGGATTATTAACATCTCAAACTCTAATTGGGACCTATCATTGGTATTAGATCCAGGTTTATGGGAACTAACAAGGAGCGAACTGAGAAGCATGAAGGTGGTCTTAGTGGTGTAAAAGATCATCTACACAAAATGGAAACAGGACTTGCTGATGGATTTTAGCATTTGGAAGATACTTTGTCAAGGATGTCTGATGCCTTCTTGACAAACCGGGAGTCTTTGAGTCACCACCACTCCAATTATGAAGGAACAAGTCAGTGTGGCGGTGATAATAGTGAGAATAGTTGGCCCTTCTCCTCTAAGATGGCAAAATCGGAGTTTCCTAAGTTTACTTGGGATGATCCATCTGAATGATTGAACCGCGTTGAGCAATTTTTTGAATGTCAGGGCATTGTAGCAAATGAGAAGGTTTATTTGGCTGCCTTTCATTTAGAAGAAGAGGATAACCAGTGGTGGAAATGGTTCCAAAAATCATGCAAAGAGGAACAAAGGGACGTTACCTAGGAGGTGTTTGAAGATGAGGTCCGCATCCGGTTTGGGCCCCCTAAATCGGAGGACTTTGATGAAGCTCTGTCATGAACTAAGCAAGCTGACACCCTTGGTGATTATCTACATGAGTTTGAGAAATTGGGAAACAAGGTTAGGGAATGGACTTCTAAAGCTTTGGTGGGGACATTCATGGGAGGTATGAAACCTGAAATCTTTGATGGCATTCAAATGTTTAGGCCCAAAACAATGAAGGAAGTGATTTCTCTTGCAAAGGTGTGGGATGACCAGCTGGCTAGGCAATGGAGGTTTAATCGTCCAAGCCCTATTCGAACACCGTCGATTACCAACCAAACAAGTCAATCTGTAGCAGCAACTACAGTGAAGAGACTGTCATGGGAGGAGATGCAAAAACATAAAATTCAGGGATTATGTTTCAATTGCAATGAGAAGTGTAAGATGCCATAATTAATGTTGCTGGAAAGCTTTCAACCAGATGAGGAACTTATTAAGGATGGACATCACAATAAAAAGGAAGCAAAATGTGCAGCATTTGACCATATGGAGGGGAATAAAGAGCTTGAGATTACATTACATGCTTTGACGGGATGGAGTGCACCTCAAACTATGCAGCTCAAGGCTACCATTGGGCCAAATGAGGTTGTTTCTTTGGTTGATAGTGGTTCAACGCATAATTTTATTAGTGAATGGATTGCAAACACAATGCATCTACCGATGACACCAACTGCACCATTTTCGGTCCGAGTTGCTAATGGAGAAAACCTATGTTGCAACGAAAAGTACAACAACGTACTGGTTGATTTGCAAGGTACTAAGTTTGAGCTGGATTTTTTTTTTCATTACCATTGATCAGCCTAGACATGGTATTGGGGGTGCAATGGCTGGAAAGCCTTCGGTCAGTGGCATATGATTGGAAGAATTCAACTATAGAATTTGTGTGGCAACATGAACCCATGAAGCTCCATGGCTTGGTCTCAAAGCCAATTGAAACCACATCTGTGCACGGGTTATTGAAGGAGTACAGTCAAGGGTAAACCATGTTTTCTTTGATTAATATGCCAACTCAAGTGCAGGGGGTTATAAACCAAGAGGTGTAGGTAATTCTAGATGTATGCAGAAATTTTTAAGGAGCCGACCACTCTCCTGTCACAAATAGAAGTTGAGCATACCATTCCATTACACGAAGGCACTGAAGCTATTAACGTCAATCCATATAGGTATGCATATTTCCAGAAATTTGAGATTGAACAACAAGTTGAGGAGATGCTCAAATCTAGAATCATACAGCCTATCACTAGTCCTTTCTCTTTGCCAGTATTATTGGTCAAGGAAAAGGATGTCACATGTCATTTTTTTATAGATTATCGGGCTTTAAATGCTGCTACAGTCAAGGATAGGTTCCCGATTCCTACGGTGGAAGATATGATCGATGAGTTGTATGGAGCTGCTTACTTCACCAAGTTGGACCTTTGGGTTGGTTATCATCATATATGGATTAGGGACTCTAATATCCCTAAAACAACCTTTAGAACACAAAACGGTCATTATGAATATTTGGTCATGCCGTTTGGCTTATGCAATGCACTATCAACATTTTAGGTGGTAATGAATCCCATCTTTCGACCTTATTTGTGGAAGTTCATCCTTGTCTTTTTTTATGACATTTTAGTCCATAGCTCAACATGGAAGCAACACCTTCAACATGTAAAAACAAATATGGAGACTTTACGTCATAATAGTTATATGTGAAGATGAGTAAATGTGATTTTGGGCAGCAGGAGTTAGAATACTTGGTCCATATCATAACTAATTGGGGTGTCAAAGTGGATGAGAAGAAATTCTCTACAATGCTTGCTTGGCCAAAATCGGCTACAATCATAGAATTACGAGGCTTCCTTGGACTCATAAGATATTACAAAAAATTTATGCAAGGCTATGGTATTATTGCTCAGTCCCTCACTAATTTGCTCAAGAAAGGAAATTTCCAATGGTCCAACGAAGCTAAAGCTACCTTTGAACACCTCAAACGTGCCATGAATACCACCCCAAATTTGGCCATACCCAACTTTCATGAGCCATTTACTATCAAAACTGATGCCTCATGTGAAGGAATTGGAGTAGTGCTTTCTCAACAAGGCAAACCCATTGCTTACATGAGCCGAGTCCTTGGTGTTACGAAGCAGTCTTGGTCAACCTATGCTAAGGAGATGCTTGCAATAGTGGAATCCATCCATGTGTAGTGGCCCTACCTATTGGGGCACAAGTTTTACATCTTGATCAATCAGCAAAGCCTTAAGTTCTTTCTTAAGCAACGGATTGCCAGTCCGGCGTAGCAAAAGTGGGTGGCAAAACTACTTAGCTATGACTACGTGATTCTGTATAGGTCTGGCCAGGAAAACTCTATTGCGGATGCACTATCACACAGAGTTGACAGCCCCACATTACATGCAATCTTCACTTCTTTTATGGATATTTGGGAGGATATAAGGCGAGCTAGTCTACAAGGCTCAAATTTTCAAACCATGATATACAGATCAGTTGAAAAATCTAACAGTTCTTTTCGCTTGCAAGATGGGTTACTACTCTATAAAGGGAGGGTTGTGCTACCAACTAATCAGAACATTTGACCGAAGCTTTTGCTTGAGATGCATGATTATAAATCCACAGGACACTTGAGAGTTCTCCACACTTTCAAGCGCCTAAAACAAAAGTTTGATTGGCCTCACATGTATTAGACCGTGCAACAATATATCCAACAGTCTGATGCTTGTTAGGGAATTAATGCTAACACACTTGCTCCTGCAGGCCTGTTACAACCACTTCTATTCCATCTCAAGTGTGGGATGATATCACACTTGACTTCATTGAAGGTTTGCCTCGTTTTCTTGGTTTTTATACCATCTTAGTGGTTGTTGATCGATTGAGTAAATATGTGCACTTCCTTTAGCTCACTCATCCCTTCTCCGCAAAAATAGTGGCTGAAAAATTTGTTGAAGGTGTGATCAAGCTCCACAGGATACCCCACTCAATTGTGAGCGACAGGGAACCCATATTCATTAGCAAATTCTAGTAAGAATTCTTCAATCTTTAGGGGTCAAAGCTTATACTTAGCTTCACCTACCATCCACAAATTGATGGAGAAACTGAAGTGGTTAATAGCTGCATTGAATAGTATTTACGATGCTTTTTATACCAGTAGCCGAGTCATTGGAGTCATTACTTGTCGTGGGCTAAATTATGTTATAACACAACATATTATGCGTCTATAAAAATGTCCCCATTCTAGGCTCTATATGGAAGACTTTCGCTGCTTATCCCAGCTTATACTCTAGATAGCACTCCTGTCCATGAAGTTGATATCGCTCTTTGGACTAGAGATGAACTTCTAAACAACTCAAGCAAAACTTTGAATCCTCCATTAATAAGATGAAACAGTATACTGATACTAGAAGGTGCAAACTTGATTTTGCTGTTGGTGATCTGGTGGTTCTGAAACTCCATCCTTATAGATGGCAAATGGTCTTTAAATGAGCACACCAAAATTTAACTAGCCGGTTCTATGGTTCGTTCACCATTATGGAGAAAATTGGCGCTATTGTGTATCGACTCTAGCTACCTAAGACAGCTAAGGTCCATCCAATCTTCCATGTGTCCTTGCTAAAGTCTTATGTTGGTGAACCGTCTTAAGAACCACAACAAATGTCCCTTTATCTGAAGAAGGTGTTGTCCTGCTGCAACCTCTTAACATTCTGGATGTTTGTTGGGTCAATTAGGGACAATCATTTTAGGAAGAATGGTTGCTTCGGTGGAAATATTTTCCAATCAAAGATGTAACTTGGGAACCAAAAGAAGACGTCATTCGGCAGTTTCCTTCCCTGGAGCTTGAGGACAAGCGTCCTCTTCAAGGATAGGGTGTTGATAGACTGTCCAGGTGCTAATCTTGATCTGCCAAACCCAATCCCAAATATATGAGCTAACTCTCCAATCCAACACCTATCTAAGCTTTCCAAAACGTGTCCGATCTTTTCTCAGTTTATTATTTCTAATTTCGGTATTTCAATTCTATTTCTCACATTTCATTTCCTGTATTTAGTTTCCATCCTCTTTCAGTTATTCTAGTAAGACGTGGGGAAGCGGGGTGGTTGAATCTCCTACAGATTCGGTCCCAATTATGCCACTAGGTTGTATAAGTCTCAAGAATGAAAGAGGGAAGGTAGTTAGGAAGTTCATCATTTCTGTGGTTTAATTCTCCAAAGAGGATTATTAACATCTCAAACTCTGATTGGGACCCATCATGAATTTACTATTCTGAAGTGAATTTGCTGCTTCAAGTTTTACTAGTATTCTACTAATCGCTTTTATATTTAGAGCTGATGTTGCCTTTTTAGAAAGAATCAAAATTAAAATTCAGAAACTACTAGTTCTTCAGTACAAAATACAAACCTTAAGTTAGTATTTTGACCCTGACACCCTGATAAAAGATTTCTCCTTTCATTTTTTTATATGTTTTCTACTACCCAACCGGTGCTTAATTTTGTTCTATATGTATATACTTGTTTTCCATTTATATGGATTATGATGTTTGATTTATCTTTGGCGGAATACAGGAGCAACAACACTAAGTAAGAGGATATTGCTCAAGTAACTCATTAGTTAGTCAAATTACCTTTTTTTGAAAATTATGAACCTAATGGGAGGATGAATATCTCAATTGTACAAATTGTGAAAACAAATCAGAAGCATGTGGGATTTAACATGCTACAACATATCTAATAGCTAAATGTCACTGGGCAATGTATTTTTAAGTTTGTTATGTATTTTTTTTTGTAAACAAACAGTGGCTTACTTGGGCATTTGGTTATGTTAATTTTTATGGATCTAGGTAATAATAGTTGAAACACATCAAAATCTCTTCATGTCCTTCTTTACCTAGGACATCTGAAAGCAAATGAATTGGACATGGATGCCTAATGTTAAAAATTTTGTGTCTATGCTATTGCATGTTTTATTTAGAATTCCTTTAGCAAGCCTATTAGCTCAACTGGTAGAGCCATGTGCAATTGCATAGAGGATGTGAGTTTGAATCCCACATAAGCTATAATAAAGATTGTTCAAAGAGTGTTAACATTTATTCAAAATGTTGTCAATTCAACAAATACACTTCATCCCTCTCTTTTTTCTCTCCTTATAATAAAGAATGAATTTGAAGTAATCAAACTAAAACAAGTCCAAGACATATGTATCCTCTACATAACGACACCTACATATTAAAACCATCATCCTACATCAGCAACTCATCAATACACCAAGACACACACACAAGACATGTAAACTAAAAATACAAATAAATAAATAAAAGGAAGCCACAACCTATAGCAAAGAACTATCTAGGGCCATAAACAAACGATCCAAACCAATCTTTTAATGACCCGAGCCAAGCCGAGCTCACGAGCCAAAGCCAAAAATGAACCGAGCCTCAATTTTTTGACTTCGAGCTTGGCTCGTTTAATAAACGAGCCCAAAAGTGAGGCTTGAGCTCTACTCATTTAACTAAATGAATGAGCCGAACCAACTTTTAATGAGCTGAGCTAAACCGAGCTAAATACCAAACTGGCTCTGCTCATTTACACCCTTAGAACTAGCTAAACCCTTCCACATTACGAAGTTCTTACTGGGGAACTTGGTGAAGAAGATCTACTCTTACATGTTGATATGGTACAAATTTCCCCTAGATATACAAACAACACCGTGTGAGCATAAAGTTGTAGACCAAGTGAGCTTGAAGATAGATTTTCATGTCCCTACATACATGTGTAACTTGGAACGGGGGATTAAATGTTAAAGGAGCCATGTCATGTGGTTGGTTAAACTGTAACAATAAAACAGAAACAATTTTATATAATTCAAAGAAAATAAAAACAAATTAATAGATATATTCATAGTTGATATAAAGATTCACAATCATACCGTTGTACATGTTTGGATTCCATGGGGAATGCCGTATCCATTAGAAACATCAGAACTATTAGTTGTGTGTTTTGATCACTTTCTTGCACAAAGTCGTTAATTATGATAACCTTTCCTCTTTATTGATGGTCTTCCCCGTCCCCTTTTATCAATAGGATCCTTCACATGATTATAATTATTATTTTTTCCATCTACTTCCAACTGACAACTTCTTTCGACATTTGGAACCACTCGCTTGCCATATACCTTGCTAATGTCATTCAAGCTTCAAAACATGAACCCATGACTATCTCGAGTGATTTCCTTAGCCTTCAAACTCAAGCTAGAAAGAGAAGTAATCACCTCATCAAATAAAGTCTCATTTTTCATCGCCAGTGTACAAATAGGCTCAAAAGAACTTTGCATTTTCTCATAACTCTTCACTTCACTTGGTTTTATCCCCAATAGTGAATAATAAGAAACAGGGACCTTGAGAAGCTCCCTAGGCAAATCCTTCCTCCATCGATCTAGGATGTACTTCTTAGGAACAAAATCTAGGTCCTCCTTATTAAACACACATAGTAAATGGCTGCACATAATTCCATTAAATTCAAAATTCTTGCAATCACATCTCATATCTAATGTTTGTCTCTCCATCGTAACATTAAAATTTGTGTGCTTTCTCTTGCCATGATGCAATCTCCTCGCCACTACTTCATATATACATTTTCTCCCATCATCATCTTTCTTTGTAGCATTAGTGTATGTCATGCCCTTATCTTGATTATGAAATTCAATGAATTTTACAGATGTATATAACTTCTAAAATACATGCTCAAATATATGCTCCGTCCTATACAGAATTAGAGAATCTATGGATCTAAATGTTTCCTTGTCCTCTTCCTTAAGTCTCTTTGCCAATGCAAACCCATATTGCTCCACATATTGTTTCAGTGTTGTGTTGAGATTCAAAAATCCTTTGAAGAAGAAGTTCATGCCCTCAAACCTTTGGGTACTCGACATCCCAGCCCAAAATTCTTCCTTGAAGTAAATAGGAACCCATCGATGTCTTTCATCATACATGTTACAACACCAATTGTAACTCTCAAGTCCGTATTCCGTGATCCAATCTTGCTAAGAATTTTGGAACTATGAAATAGCAAGCGTATCATGAATAGTGTTTTGTAATCTTTTATATATGTCTTTCCATTGTGGATGCTTACCTAGATGCTTCTTTACATTTCTCATTATATGCCATATGCACCATCTATGTCGAGTTTCTGGAAATACCTTTGCCACAGCATTACCTATCAATAATCAAATAAGTTTCATATGTAAATAATGTAAACTAATAAAATACAAGAATAACAACATACAAAAAGGAAGAGAAAAATAGCTTACTGATACTATAATATGAAATACACACACACACACACACACATATCCAGTTCATATAATGAGCACTACAAGACTTACAAACATATCAAGTAATGAAAAGGTAAGTTTACGCACCTATAGATCTACACTGATCATTTAAAATTCCTTTTGGGGTCTTTTTAAACATACATGCCAACCATGCTTTAAACAACCACACGAAGTTTTCAATTTCTTCTCTGGCCAACAATGTGAAACCAAATAGGATGGACTAACCCTGGTTATTCACTCCAATTAAAGGAGCAAATGGCATCTTATATCCATTAGATACATAAGTCGTGTCAAAAGAAACAATATCTCCAAAATCTTTGTATGCAGCTCTACTTCTTCGATCAGCCCAAAAAACATTCCTTAATGTGCCATTTTCATCCGTATCGTACATGTAAAAAAAATTAGAATTGGTAGAGCACATATAATTAAAATACCTCCTCATAGCAACAAAGTCACCATCCTTCAAACTCAGTCTTGCTGACTAAGTTACGACAATCTCTCTCATCAAAAGACACTTTATTGTGACCACCATATTGTAAAAGAAATGAGTTGTAGCTCTTAGCAATAGGCACACTAGCCATATCATTGTTTAGAATCCTCCTCTCATTTTCAGGGCTAATATACTTGTACCTCGAAAAGAATCTAGAGTTTTCTGGTTGACAAGGATGATTTTCAGGAACAACTTTAGGTATCTTCCATAAGCTATTGGATCACAATGATGCATTAACTTTAAATGGGAATCCTGTAACACAAGTATAAACTATAATTTTCGGATTATTCGACCTTGACAAAAACTTTCCCCCTTTGGAGCAAACTAACCTTAGCCTTTTAAAATCATCAACATTTTCATCTTTCGTGCTTTTAATATAATTTATTCTTTCAAAACTTCATATATTTATTCGAAATCCATTAGTTTTCTGTATTTATGACACTAACGAATCACTTCATCAAACAATCCTAACATCATCCCAACATACGGACATACAATTGACTTTGCATCATTTGGTTCACAATCATTGTTGGATTCATCACCCACATCCCCAATAAAATCAACTCCAAAATCAAAATTTCTTTCTTGGTCATCCAAATCAAATCTAAGATCATCGTCGGAATCATTTCCAAAATCAGAGTTATAGCCTATATCATCATTGTCATTACAATCATCGTCTCTAGTCGAGCAATCAAAGTTCAAATCAAAATCTCTCGTCATATTTATCTGCTCATGAGGAAAAAGGTTAATCAATAAAATAATTTAAATACAACTAACTTCATGGACAAAGAAACAATGTCGAGATCTAAATTTGAAAGAAATAATAGTACATGTGGAAGCTTACAATTTTATTTCTATACGGAAGAGTCTGGATGAAAACTTAGATGAAAACTAAGAAAGAAGAAAATGGAATGGTATTAGAAAAAAAAATGAAGCAGAAGAATAAATAGAAATAGATATCAACACTTTAGAAATGGTGGTCATTTAAAAATAACAACAATTTTGTTTTTGAAAATAGAAACACATTAATCTAAGCTGCTAGTTTCTTGAAAATAGAAACTAATGATAATGACGATAAGGGAGACGAATAGTTTGACAAAAAAGAGTTCAGAAATTCGTCTGACTTAAATTTAAGTTTAAATTATATTTAATATCTAATGAGTCAGCATATTTAAACTTCCACATGTACTCCGGCTTAATAACTACATCCTCAGTGTCGTGTACCTTGAGGGTAAACGTAACATTCTCCCCATCCTGTCCTTCTATATACCATTGAGTATATAGGAAAGACATCCAAATATAGGTATTTATGTACCATTGAGTATTGAAGTTTTGGAAGAAGTTATTTTTGTCTTTACTTTTTCTCTTGTCTTCTATATTTTAAATACTTTATAATTTTTTGTTTTCAATGAATGTTGCTAATAAATAAAAAGTTGAAAATTTGAAATTTTCTTCACCCAATGATTTGTTTCCGCAATATTCTCAAAGAAGGTAAAAAAAGCCGGATAGTTGAATGTTCACACTTAGTCCATTGCCTATACTTCCAAAATTTGCTTCCCTAAAAAGGGGGAAAAAAAAGAATTGCAATTGCTTATCTACTTTATTAGTCAATTGGTAATTAGGAATGATAATATATGGTATTTATGTTAGATTTTAGATAAATTAGATCCAAATGTATTTATAGTGTGTCGACTTAAAGTTGTTAGATTTTAAAAGTTTAGATTCAGTTTTAGATATAAGTCTAATAGATAAACATGTTTTAAATAAATTTTACTATATCTTTTAAAGAATAAATAGTCTTTAGATATTGATATTTTTTTAACTTAATATCTAGTTTTTGTTTAAAACAATTATTTCAAAGGATATTTTAATCACTCAAAGCTTTGAGAATAAAATTGGTTAATTTATATTTAAAAACACTTGATCAATTACTTATGTAGATAGATATAAAAATTTAAAAATTGGACTAAAACCAATATAAAGAAACAATGGAATAAAACTTAAAAACTAACACAATTAGTTTATATATATAGTTAAATGGGCATGTGGGCGGAGTTAAATTTGAAGGTGTCAGAATCAAAACCTAAATATGTTAAGGATATATATAGAGTTAGAGTTGATATAAATTTATTGTATTTAAAAAATTTAAATTCGGATCTATTATGAATGGATTGGATATATAATCTATTGACATTTGTCATCGCTACGGGCGAGGCTGGTTTCCTATTACTGAAGTATTTGTCGCAAGCAGCTTAGGCAAAGTGTCAATGGTCTATCATTCCAAAAAAGTTTTACTTAAACGATTTTCTTTAAAATATAGAGAGAGTAAATTAAGGCAGAAACAGAACGAGGGTTTCCTATCATTTGAAAGCCTCCTTATCCGGAAGCAGCATTTGCAAAGGCTGATTATCTTGTGTGTGATCTTCTTTGCCAGGAAAATAACTTGGCTTATATAGCTTTGCATACCAAGAAAGACAAATTCTAGTAGTAGCCACCTGCCAGCATAGGAGGGTTATGTTATTATAATGTCATGAACCAACCTCGTAGCCTAGCGGTCATCTTCTCCCCCACCGATAGCAATAACCGTGGAGGGAGTTATAGGGATGCTATGATAACTGATCAGTGAAAGGAAAGCCGCTTGGTAAAAGCCGAAACAATACAATCTGGTGTTTCGATTCAGGGGACACCTTTTCAAGATAAACAGAACAATTGCAGTGATTCAGTTTTCAGTCCCGACAATCAATAAATTGGAAAAAAAGGCCTATTTGAGAAGAGCTGCTAAATGAATATCACCTATTCTTAAATATATTCGTTGATTAATAAGCTGGTTGAGGTGAGAGGTTGCATGAGATAGAGAGATGGGAGAGATTCTAGAGAGACAAAAGCCCCTGAACACAAGCTGCACCCTTTCCATCGACTTTTTTTTCACCAGATGATTCGGTTCCAAGCACTGCAGCAGCGGGAGCAGTATAAAAGAATAAAAAAAAATATATATGACAAAACATAGAAAATTGACCTAGCATAAAAAAAATTCATCACACAACTTAATGACCATATTAAGTGTATTTAATACGTAATGTGGCCATTTAAAATGTATTTTAAATACATTTTTTTTTCATTTTATCAAATTAAAACATATGATTTTGGATTGATGACAGTTAAAATTCATCGTTTTAGCAACGAAACTAACAAAAAAAAATACCGACATTTTCTGTCAAGCATTAGTGCCTCATTTATCAGTTGATTTTTTTTAGATAACTTATTATCTTCATTATAATTTCCACCAGTTTTTATTTTATTTTATTAAATAATAGATTTTGAGATTTATAAATAGGTTGTCTCAATATCATATTTTCACAGCATCTTCTATCTCTTATTATTATTGTTGTTATCATTGTTATTATTGTTGTTATTATTATTAATTAGTTATAAATCTATTTTAATGCCTCTTTTTTTTTAAGCGAGACTAAGTTACTCTTATTTAGTTATTGTTACTCTTATTATTATTGTTATTAGTTATAAATTTATTCATGTTACTCTTATTTAGTTATTTTTATTGTTATTGTTGTCACCGTCTAGTTAAAATTTATTTAGTTACTCTTATCTAGTTATTTTTATTGTTATTATTAGTCTTATTAATTAATATTTATGTTAGTATATTTAGTTTCTATTGTCATTGTCTTTATTATGGTTGTTAATGCTATTATTAATTACTATTAGAAATTGTTGATCTTCTTTATTTTTACTATTACTAATACTACTCCTACTATAAACTCTACTAATTTTTTATTTAATAATAATATTGTAATTATTGTAATAGTTACCTTCAAAATAGGCTCAAATCGTACCATCGACAAAGGTAAAGGTAGAATTAGAAAGTAAATAATTCTATAAATTCATCCACCCTTCAAAAATCACAAAATAGTTAACCTCGTTAAGGTATACAACATACTCAAAATGTGCAAAATTATGGACTCCAAGTACCCATTATAGAATATTGAAAAAAAATCTCAAATAAATTCCAATACCCCAAACCTTTCACAATAATTCCAACAATTTGATTGTTACACACCAACTCTAGATCAATCGCAAGCTCCAATTTTTCCTCCCACTCAATACAGTCAGAACTCACCACCATTTTCTCAACATCAACCTCAACGCCCATCATCTAGACAATTCGATTTGTACTCACCAAACCACTCTTATCCACAAGCTCAAACTTTTTTACCCGCTCAATCTCAAAGATGGAATTTTAATCAAGGAGATTATTCACCAGAACCTTTGATAGATCAACACCCTATAACCCCTGGTTCTAGTAGAAGTTCACAAATGTCACAAATGGTTTTTCCTACTTTCTCAACACAACTTGGTATGAATGATGTCAATGAAGAAATTGGTGGAAATGTTGATGGTGGTGGCAATGATGATGATGATGATGAGGCAGAGCTAGAGGAGGAAGAGGAGAGCCCTATTGTTAACATACACTCGGCGGAAAAAAAAGGCACCCAAAGTTTACTTAGTTTAGAGAATATAGCAAGACATTAGTCCACATGCACATTAGTGTGATGAATAATAGCTTTGTAGGAACAAATCAATCTTCTAACACTTTTTGGAGTAGAATCACTGAAGGCTATAATAAACTTAGAGGTGCTAGTCGTGAATGAACCCTCAATCAATGCAAGAATCACCGTAGGATGAGTTCGAAAGAAAGCGCAAAGTTTAGTGCTGCATACAATCAAGAACTTAGAAACTAAAAAAGTGGAGAATTAGATATTGATGTTATTAATCAAGCATACCAATTCTATATAACTACTAATGGCAGCAAATTTGACCAAATGCATGTTTGGGAAATATTGAGGCATGAGTCAAAGTGGAAAGCCAAATATAATGACCCACCATCTGAATCTACAAGTAGTGGAGCAAAGAGGAGTAGGGTTAATGAAAGCAGTGCATACACAAACACATCCTCAAATCCTAGCACTCTAACCACTATTGCTCCCCCCCAATAGAAGAATTTCTGCCTCATCCTCTAAGCAAGCAACAAACAGGAAAATGTGCTATTGTTAATGAGGTAATTAATTCGGTAAACACAACCAAGCATTCAATAAATGAGGCGTCTCACACAATTCAAAATTATGCCAAAATTGTAGAGGAAAAGATGAAGTTGGAAGCTCGTAGGGCAAAAATTGATGAGAATAAGATCATGATGAAGAATTGGAGGCAATATTGGAAATTATCACTACTAAAAAATAGAACACCTCAACAAGAAAGGTGGTTTGCACAATTGAAAGCCGACTTGTGCCTAGAAGATGATGAATGAGGAAGACTTGTGATTAATGCTCTTATGTATTTTTATTATGTTATTGTAAGTTTTATGCATTTATGTTGTATTCTAAAGTAATGTTTTAGGTATCCGCATTTTAACTTTATGTACTAGATTTTGTTTAATTTTTACGCTTTTTTTGTGTTCCAAAGTACTTTTCTATTTATTTTGTGTTCCAAAATAATGTGTTGTATTCCAAAGGATCATTAATCTTTTAGTTATCAGAACACCAATAGTGTCTGCACATGGGTTGTCTTTGTCTTTACCTAACACATTATTTGTGATATATTTTTTAGGTAAGAATATACATTATTGTAAGCATATTGTATGCCTTGTTTTTATCCAATGCATCAGAACACCAATGTTGTAGGCACATTTTTACCTTTGTCTTTATCCAACACATTATTTATAATCTATATTATTACAAAATCTGCAAGCTCTATATATTTGACATGAAGTTAGTCCAACAACCTAAGCCATCTACCACTATCTATTCTTACCTACCATCAAGTTTCACAAAGAATTAAGAAAAACATGTCTTCCAGCTCATCCACACATTTTTCATCAAGTTCTTCATCATATGATAAAGAGTACAATACAACCAACAACATAGAAAACGAAATAGTCCAAAAGGTCAATGATTACATATTCAACCTTGAAAATAAATTACGCCACCAATAGGAGTTAACACAAGAGCTTTCACAATATGCACAGCCATGAAGAAGAGTCAAGAAACATATGTACATAAATAGGGATCGTCAAGGTGGCCATAATCGCTTGTATGCTGACTACTTTTCTCAGAATCCAACTTACACGGATGCACAATTTTATCGTAGATTTCAAATGAGGAGACATGTTTTCCTTTGTATATTGGAAGCTTTAGGTAACCAAACTTCATGCTTTACTTAGAGATTTGAAGCATCAGGGACTCATAGATTTGAAGCATTAGGGAGGCATGGTTTATCACCGTTGCAAAAATGCACAGCTGGTTTGCAAATGTTGGCATATGGAATGTCAGCTGATAGTTGTGATGAATATGTGTGTCTTGGAGAAACCACAACAAGAGAATATGTTGAGAAGTTCACTGAAGGTGTGATAAATGTTTTTGAAGGAGAATACTTGAGGAGGCCGAACCAATCAGACCTCCAATAGTTACTTTATGTGAATGAGCAGTGTGGGTTCTATGTATGATTGGTAGCACCGATTGTATGCATTGGAAGTGGAATAATTATCCAATTGGTTGGCAAGGTCAGTATGCTCGAGAACATGGGAAGCCGATGGTCGTTCTTGAAGCTATCGCTTCATATGATCTATAGATTTGGCATGCATATTTTGGTACTTCTGGTTCGTGTAACGATATTAATGTCCTTGATCGATCTCCTGTATTTGATGATATTTACAATGATAATGCTCCACATGTAGCATTTACAGTTAATAGTAATCAGGGATGTTGATAAACCAAGCCGGCTTGTAAGCTTTTTGGGCTCGGCTCATTAAAGACTCAGCTCACTTATTTAGCTAAATGAACTTAAAAATTAGGTTCGATCTTGGCTCGATTATTAAATGAATCAAGCTTGAGCATAATAAATTTGGGCTCAAGCTTGTTGATAGTGTAAAATTTTATGAGCTCAGTTTGTTTACCACCAAAGCTCACGAGTCAGCTCGTGAAAAGCTCAACTCAACTCGTTAATAGCTCAACTCGTTTATAAACAAGCCAAGCTCAAGCTTTATTTTTAGGCTCGTTTAGTAAATGAGTCAAGCTTAAGACTATCGTAGTTTAGCTTGTCTAGGCTTGTTAATAGCTCTAATGGCAACCAATATAATTTAGGCTACTATCTCATAGATGGTATCTATCCACCATGGGTTACATTCATCCAATTTATACGTCTCTACAAGTTGAGAAGAATATACTATTTGCTCAAGTACAATAGTTAGTTAGGAAGGATGCTGAGCGTGCATTTAGAGTTTTGCAAGCACGATTTGCTGTTATATGAGATCTAGCACGATTTTGGGAAGTACAAACATTGAGTAATATTATGAATGCCTACATTATATTAAATAACATGATTGTTGAATATGAGCTTGAAACATATTTACTTGTGGCTAATATGTCTCAGTTTAATCAAAGTGATGAAGATGAGCCATATTTTGTGAGTGTACAGTGGAGCATGGACAATATATTCGAAATATTATCTATGTTCGAGATAGAGATTATCATCATCTGTTATTATTGGATTTGATCAAGTATATTTGGCAACATTTTGGTCCCGGTAGAAACTAAAATAATATTTGTTATTATACTTTCAGTTATATTGCTGCACTATCTTTAAATTATTGTTGTGTTTCGACTATGTAATTTCAATTTTTAGAGAATCATTGCTCTACTTTGATTATGTAATTTCATGTTTTATTGTAATCATTGTTGTTATACCAGTAAAATATTTTATGTTGTACTCTTTTAATTAAAAATATGAATTTTTATTAAAATGATAATTTATGTAAACAAAGATCCGTTGGAGGAAAAATAGTCATTAAGGGTATTTTAGGAATTTCTTAAACATTTAAAATGTAAAATAAAATTTTTTTAAACCAAAACAACATAAATTAAAAATATTAAAATATTAATTTTTTATTTAAATATTTAATATTAATATTAATATTATACAAATATTTTCGAGAAGAGAATTAACTTTATAATTAATTAAAATGATAAAAATATATTAATATGTGTAAATGAAAAAAATTATAATTTTATCATTTTATTAAAATTAAAAAATATTCTTCTTAATAACAGAAATTAGCTTTTAATTAATAATATAATTAATTAAGTAAATATTTTAATTGTTTGTCGTGAGGTATAGATTGATAAGATAGTATATTTTAGTACTTTTATTATTGGGTCTTTGTTGTATAGTTAGAGTTTAAAAGAGGTAAAAAAAACAATTTTTAAATTTAAAAGTGTATTGAGTTTTTTTCTCCTCCTTTGTTGTGGGTACTCTAAGAAAACTTTTCCAAGCTTATGGTCGAGTTGTCGATGTGTTTGTACCGTAAAAGGTTAAGAAGAACAATCCATACTGGTTGGTGTTCGTTAGATTCAAGGATATTAAATGTCAAGAAGAACAATCCATACTAGTTGCATACTAGAGGAAAAATGAGCATTGACTGGTGTTGGAAAATATATATGTAGTAATAGCATTTACGAGGTAAATATATGAATTGAAATTAAGCTACAAAAATAATTATCAAAAGATGTTGTAACACGAATAAAATGCTTCCCTAAAGAGAATTACAGTTGGGCCTCCGGTATAATTCTGTAAAGCTGGTTCGCCTCCAAGGTTAACACAACGACTCTCCGATCTCTTATACTCAAGATTGAAGATTATGGAGATCACAAAACTTTACCTAGTAAATGTATTTGAAAATAGAGAAAGAAATATTAGAAATATTGCTCTATTGTATTATGTCCTTTACCGAATAAAATAATATAGTATATATAGAGTATAAAAAATCTTACCCACATCCACCGCTTCCTTTTGAATCGGTCCACCAATGATGCAATAAATGCATGTATTTATACGTTCAAAATAGGAAAGAGTCAATAAAAAATAGTGCAATAAAAGTGTAACCGTTAAGGAAGACTAAGTAAAAAGTAAAAGACTAAATAATAATAATAATAAGTTTTCAACAAAAAGAATGTTGGGCCTGATCTACAACCACCCATGTAATTAAGCTTATATTAATAACTCAAATGCCAAGGTGGAAAGAAGGATATATAAATTTTTTTAAATAAAAAAAAACCTTTCCACTATTGTGGGATAAGGAAAAACCAACAACAAGAGCAAAAATACTAGTTATTTTACAATTATCCAACAACTAGAGGGGAGACTCATAAAGGTGCAACATGCAAGATACCAACGAGAATCCAAAGGGATGATAATTTCACAGAGGCTAATGGGTACATCTCAGCATAGAAAATCATTTTTTCCATTGTTTAGGGATGGGAAATCATATAGGAAGGTAACCACGAGGAAGAAGGAGGCGATCATAAACCAAGTGAGTGCTAGCACCAAGATAGGTGAAGCGAGTAGCGAGATTGGAACCAACTCCAACTCGTTGGCCCTATGAGGAAAGGCTAGTGAGGAAAACAGGGTATGGTTGCGTAAGAGCGTTCTGGGACAAGCTAAAGGCCCTTCTTTCCCACCAATGATTGAACTCCAAATAGCAGCACAAGGGACAATGGGGATATCTGTATGGAGCTTGGGAGGTTACCATCATTTGCTGATATTCTCTGAAATGGAGGATAAAGAGGATATGATGAAGGACCCGAGGGGATGGTTAAGGTAGTAGTATGTGTTGGAGGCAATGGCGCAACAATAGTGCTTTTGCTAAGCTACTTGTCACCTAGTGATAACTTCAAATCATGACTGAGCTACATGTTTTCATAACACTAAATTTGGTAATAAAGTATCAAAGATATATAACACACTCTAGGATTCTCTGGTGTGTTGTAGAAGATTCTATTGATTCCTAGATAGGTATGAAATAATCTAGAATATTGTAAAATAAAAGATAAGAAAGTGGAATGTTCTAAAGCATTTTTGTACATGAGAGATATTTTAAGGGAATGTTCTAAATTCTTAAGTGTAGGGAGATGGTTAAAGATGGTAATGGGTTGAGTATGGATCAGGTGTTCCTTATCCGTTAACTAAATCCAATAAGAAAACATATACCCATATCTATATCCAAATCCAAATAATTTTTTTTCCGTTCTACATATCCTTTTATCCATATCTATTTACGTATCCATCGAATTTAAATTAAAAATTGTTCAATGCTAGAATTAGTTACGTAGATTGTTTGTGTTTAATTCTATTTTCACTTTTAGAAAATATATTGAATGTTACATAATGACTTGTAATGAAACAATTTTTTATAGAGTAAACAGATACCGGAACGAGTATAGATATGAAGGCATGTACAAATTAATTTTAGGATCCCTTACATGTATCTATACCAAAACTTGATGGATATTTGTTCATTTCCTCTATTTATGTATCCATATCTATTTACATATCTGTCGAATAAAACCCATCATATTATCATCCTTAATGATGGTATAATAATACAAAAGAGAAATATCTAGACTTATCTTGTATTGTGTGGAAATTTTAGAACATATTTTTCTAAAGAAGGGGCTAAGGGGACCTCGACTATATATAAAGGTGCACTCCATTAGCTCTCACCATCCAAGATACCCCAAGTGCTGTAAACCCTCTACCATTATACATATTCTGTTGTAATATAAAGATTCCTTCTTCACAATTCTATTGTGTTTCATACTACTTGCACTCTTAAATTGTCATTAATTTGAGTTAGACCGGCTTAATTTAACCTTACCCAAGGGTTGTGATTAAACAAGTGCCACATGAATCTATATAGGGAATGTTAGGCCATGACCGCTGGTAGGTATCCTGTTCAAGAGGAACTACATGTCAGCCAAGCTAGTTACATAGGGTAACATTTGAAAAGGAGTAGTATAGCAAACAACAACACTGATATTAGCACTATTGTGGATGCACACTTGTAGAAGGGAATTTGGGAATGTATAAGAATTTCCTCATCAGACTTAAAGCTAGGGCAGTGAAGGTAGAGGAGCACATGGGAAAGATCAAGGATATAAGGGAGGACCTTAATGACGTAATTAGCATTGATTCCAAGTTGAATGGAAACTTTAAGGCGATCCAAGATAAATTCGTGAACATGATGGAGGATAACACCAAGGTAGTGAATGAAGAAATGGTCCTATTTAAAGGTGTGATACATCAAACTATGTTAAAGTTAGAAGCTATCTAAGGAAGTTCCTACTATACAGGAGGATATGATGAGATATAAGAGGTACGTGCTGCAAGGGAATGCCACAGAGGCTTCTAAGGTGGTAGATATACTAAGAACCTAAGAAATTATTATCAGGATAAGAAGTCAAATGGTGACCATGGCCAACACTAGTGGAAGGATAAAGGAAAATGAGATTCTAGAGAAGGACGTAATAAGAGAAACTCAAATTGTTTCTTATGTAAACTACATTTTGCTAGGGAATGCCTATAAAGGGGGGAACTTGCATTTTTAATATTCAAGAGGTTTGAGGAGTCCGAGGAGGAGGATCCATGATGTAGGGGAACCATGCAGTTAGTCCCTAAAGGAAAACAAGGTGAAGGGATGACATATGTGGATATGGATGTATATGGCAAACCAATCATAACACTACTGGATGCAAGGGTCACCAACAACTTCATGTCACTAGTGTTAGCTTAGAAGCACAAGTTAATAATTGAAGAGAATGTGTCCAGCATCAAGGAAATGAACTTTAGCCCATAACCAATAATGGGATCACCTGGAATGTGCCCATCAAGATTAGAGGTGACTAGAAGAAGAAGAAGATGGACTTCATAATGATAAATCTTGATGACTATCCTGCAATGTTGGGCTAAAAATTCTTTAGCAACACTACTCTAGCATATGTGATGTCCAGGGATTAGGCCATGTACATATCTGTAACACCCCCAAATTTCCAAACTGATTTTTTTTGTTTAAATAGCTAATTACAAAAGCTAACTAATAAAACTTGAGGTGTTACCCCCACACTTGGTACAAGTATGGTTTCTTCTACCATTCTTATACCAAGTGCTAAGGCTAAAAATGCTATTCCACTTAATTTAATAACACAATTATAAAATCCTAGTAGGGAGAGAGTCAAAGCAAATTAACATCATACCAAATAAAACCAACTATCTATTGTTACAAAATTTAGTGAAAATATATATAAGAACATAAGAGTATAGAATCGTCTGGATTAAAAGATACTGAGAAAAACACCAGATAGCCCTAAACTTTTAACCCAGATACTAGCCTTCAACTAATCTTGCAACCTAATCTGCAAAGAACACTGCCTAGTGAATAATCAAGAGCTCATGAAAGGAATCATTCAGTACAACAGTGCTAAGCAACCCATTATACAAAATTAATTTGAAAAGCTTACATGGAACACATAAAATGTATACATGGTATAAAACATTTGTTTATATAAATGTGATGATCAAAATATGATAATCACGTTAGAGAAACAAATATTACGAAAACCACATATTTCATACACTCGTTGACTTATAACACAATAAAACTTGCCAACCAAGCATACCAAAGGTGCTATATGTAATACTGATTAGAATCAATCTCACCACAATAACCATAACCTTCAAAATATATCTCATACTTTAATATCCATGATATAATAGGTAGGGCTCAAAGGATAATACCAACCAATCCCATAATCATTTTGATTCAACAATAATTATTTTTATTTGTATTTATTTATATTGAGTTCAAGGACTCCATTATTCTTAAATTGATGGAATGGTTTGAAGTACCTCTCAAGGCAACACACCTGAGCCACTATTATCATTTGAGGGAAAAAAACCTAACACCTCTCGAGATAAAAAGCTCCTAAGCCACTATTCTTAAACCGGTGGAATGGTCTAAAGCACCTCTCAATGACAACAGACCTGAGTCACTATTATCGTCTAGTAGAACAGACCCAACACCTCGGTCCTAACTCGCATACTTTTGCACTTTAAATCCTTAATATATTATCCATTAGGTTACTTATCTCAAATCCTATTATCTTTCACATTTATTTTAGGGCCCCACTATTTTTAATTTGGTGGAGCAGACTGATGTACCTCTCAGGATAAAATGCTCCTAAACTACTATTATCGTTTGGTAGAACGAACCTATAAAACACCTCGGCATGACTCACTTGATAGTTCACTTTAAATAATGAATGTATTATTCATGATTTATTTGAAAGGTACACAATACACTTAAAGCACGTAAGGCACATCACAAAGATCATAAGGTCATTCTCTAGGATTATGACCCTTATATTCTCAAGAAACCCTAATTTCACATTTTAGTCATAACTCCTCTTCCATTACTCTTTTATCCACCAAAATTAGTTAACTTTACCCAAATCTCATCATTATCAAATTTCAAGGCCTAACTCTAACGTCTTACACATGTGATAATAACCCTATCTCAAGAGTTACTGTTAATAGGGATTATAAACCCTAATTTTATAAGTACGTAGTAAATTTTTTCTGTAAGGACCATATGATCACCAAATTCAAAATATATTCCCAAAACACTAATATTAACTACATATTATAACATCATGGACTAACTCTACTGTTTCACACTTTTGATAATAGTCTTTGTTTTAGGGTTATCATTCCCAAATTGGATCATTCTCATACTTTATTAATCTTAGGTCATTCACAAATACTTTAACCACTTGCAATAAAATCCTTAGCATATTTTTAATAATATAACACATTAAAATATCATGATTCCCATTTTAATCCCTTATTGACTAAAATACCCTTACCGATAACAAAAGTCCGTATTTCATAAAGATCTTATATTTTATGGTAACATTATTTCCAAAAGCCTCTATTATCATCATATATCTTATTATACTCATTTCCCCACTTATCATGTCTCATTCAACCATATTACAACCATGTATCACGCCGAGGGTTTTTCCCATAGAATTAATAATGATATCGCATAACCTCCACTTACTTATTTTCTACCATATACTATCAAATCTTATATCATAGCATTAACAACGATACATTTAATCACATGATAACAATATCATGGTATAACACAAATTCATACATAGTAATTTAGCAACCAAAAATCTTAGACTACGACAAGTATCCTTACAAATGGTTTAGCATGAAAAATCTTAACATGTGTTTCTAAAACTCCAAACCAAATACTCCCATACTTAACAATAATTAATGCATACTCAACATTCTTACCGGAGTAAAGATCACAATATGCTAAAAGTAACCAAATTTCTATTAGGGCATACAATAATAATATTAATGTCACAATACACTTAGGCATGTTCAATCTATCACATTTGGTCATACATAACATATATAATTTATTTCTGGCATGAAACCCATTTTAGCGTACTTTGTACACAATAATAATTTATACATGTTAACATCATCCATTTCACCAAATTTCATGCTAACATTTTCTGACAATAATTACAACGTAACGAATATAACTAATATAATTTATAGATCAAAAACTCTAATGTACTATCAAGTGATATCTCATATTTTTGGAGAATATAAGAATTACAATGTAACCAACATGATTTACACAATTTATACAGCGAAAGTATAATATGTTATCATGCAATATCTATCATTTTAGTATACTATAAAAGTTAGTTGATTTTCAACCAAAGCACAATTTATAGGGTGACCTACTAAAATGATAAGCCACCACTAATCAAAATTTCATACCTAAAAATAATACCACAATTATCAAATTAATATTTAACAAGTAAAATAATATATTTTTGTGTGTGTGTATAATTATTTATGAAATATAAAATTATGAAATGTCCTTACATTAAAAAGGGTATAAAATTTTAAAAAGGATCTCACGTTGTAGGCAAGGCAGAAGGTGGCTTTGGGGGTGGATTGGTAGGTTAGGTAGAGGTGACAATAAGGCTAGCTGGTGGTTGACATGGTGATGGAGCTTATGGCGGCTAGTGTTGGGGGAGTTTGTGGATAGAATAGAGAAAGGATAAAGGAGAAGAAATGAGGGAAGATAAGGGCTCGAAGGAAGAATTAGTTGGCTACTAGATGGTTCTACAAGGAGGATGATAAGGTTGGTTATGTTGAGGCAATGGTAGGGGGCACTACAACGGAGGCATTAGTGGTGGTATGGTGTTGGTGCAATGTGGTTTGAAGGGCTATAGGGGAAAAAGGTGTAGAAGATCGGATGGGGTGTGTGGGTTGTAGGCAAGGGAAAATGGGGTTGAGGGTGGTTGGCTTGGTGATGGTGCTAGTGGCGTGAGGAGGCTGGAAGTCTGTAGAAGGGATGGGCAATAGTAAGGAGTCACACATGGATGATGGAGTGTAGGGCAGAGAAAACAAAGGTAGGGGATGGAGAAGAAGAAGGGAGGTATGAGCTTGGGGTGGCACTGCTGTGAGGTGGTGAGGCGTGGGTTGGAATGTGTTGGGTTGGTGGCTGCGAAGGACATGGTGAAGGAGGTGAGTCGGTGCATGCAATAAGAAGAGGAAGGTGGTGTTGTGGCTACGTAGGGGATGGGAGCTAAAGGTGGTGAGGCGCATGTAGGGATGAGTGGTGGTGCTAGGTGATGGTCCAAATGGGGGGGCTCATGAAATGGAGGGTAGGAAGAAGAAGAAGGGTATTAGACGATGTCGGAGTGTAGTGGAGACATGAGGCCAAGGTTGATAAATGGTTGGGGAAGTCTAGGAGAAATGTAGGGGATAAGGGGTAGAGGTGCTACTTAGTTGAGGAAATGCATATGGAGCTGGGTGGTTGTGGTGTTGGTCACGAGGTGCTACTTGGTTGAGGAAATGCATAGGGAGCTGGATGGTTGTAGTGTTGGTCACGAGGTGAAGGGATAATAAAAGCAAAGGCAGGGAATGCAGAGGTGCGGGATGGTGTAGAAAGGGAAAGGAAAGGAAAGGCATGAGTGAGGGAGAGGGTAGGTTGGGTTTGGCTAAGAAAGGAGAGAAGGACGCGTGCATGCATGGGTAGGGGTGCAGAGGGGCATCAGGGGTTGTTTGGGTGCAAAAGGAAGTGAAGAAGGGGGGCATGGGTAAGGTTCTATTTGGTTAGAAAGGGATAGGGAAAAGAGAAAGCAAAAAGAAGACAAAGGCAGGAGAAGAAAATAAGAAGGGGTGATGGGTTGGGCTAAGCAGGCCAGGGAGAGAAGGAATGAAAGACAAAAAGAAAAAGAAAAAAGAAGTGGTTGGGATCAAGGCGCATGCCAAGAGGGAAGGAAAGAAAGGAGAAGAAAAATAAAAAGAGAAAAGAAAGAAAAAGAGAAAAAAGGAAAAGAAAGAAATTTTAGGGTTAGAATTAGAATTAGGTTAAATTTAGGTTTAAGATAATATTAATTTATCTAGACTTAGGGTATCCAATTAGGAAAATAAATCGGATAAAATTGTCGGTTTAAAGTGAAATAAATAAAAAAAAGGAAAATATAGAATTATTTGGATAAATTTATTAAATATTTTATCTAGGTTTGCAGATTAATGATTAATAAAAATAATTAAGTTATTATTTAAGGATTAGATTTTTAGATAAAAGATTAAACGTTCAAAATTAAAGTTATAAAATTTTGGGTATTATAATATTGATTAATTTTGTTTTCTTGGGTATATTGCTCTTATTTTTCCATCAGTACGTCCATATCTCCGCATGGCTCAAAGAAGCAATAACAGTGTGAAGGAAAGCTTGGCTCGCTTGTCATAGGATCACTTTCCATGCTTGGCCTTACGCAACCTGCGTGCAATTGGGAGCTAGTGGGGTAAAGTTATCTCAACGGATAATTGTAACCTTAGTTCTGCCACGCTAGAAAGCTGCAAAGTTCTAATCTTTACGCCTAGAATGAAGCGCAACATTGAGTCGGTGAGGTTGGATATTTAAGGGAGGACATTACACCATTCATGCACTATAGAAGATTTCGAACCACCGGCAATGCGTGGTGGCCTGGAAGCTGGCCGGTTAGCCAGAAACATGATGCCGATGCTGACATAGAGACGGAATCTGAAGAGGTTGCTGGGAGTCAAGCGATGCGGTGCACAAAGGTGTAGTAAATGATGGCATGGAAAAGGAAATGGTTTGACCGGGAACTCATTCCTAGAGGTGGCAATCGGATCGAGTGAGTCAGGTCGTAGCAGGTCGGGTAATTTCGAGTTCGGATCATTGTATTTTTTGGGTTGGGTCGGTTTCAGGTCATTTCAGGTTAATTTACTGAGTTGGATCGGGTTTGAATTAAGCAAACTCAGGTTCAAGTCATTTCAGTTTAACTTAACTAATAGGGTCGGGTTGGGTGTGAATCATTTTCTTGTTAAATTGACTGGGTAGGTTAGGTCCGTTTGTGTCATTTCGTACAATTTGAAGGGTTGGTCCCGTTGGGTTCGAATTTTTTTGGGTTGACTTAATGGATCGGGTCGGGTTAAGTGTTGATGGGTTGAGTCAAATTTAGGTTCGGGTAATTATCATTTATTATATTATAATTATTAGAGACAAAGACAATTAAAAAATTGCTAGTATAGATAAATGAAATAAGAATATTAGATACGCTTTATTTTTACAAGTAAATAATAAATATATTTATATATTTTAACTATAAAAAATATTTTATGTTTCAATCTAACAAATATATTTATCATTTATCTGATTACTTAAAATATATAATTTTATAAAATAAAGGTGATCATAATATGACTATACAATGTATAATTATCATTTATTACATTGTAAATATTAGAGACAGTCATATCTTATTTTGGTTTTTAATTTGTCAATAATATATCTTATTTATTAAGGAAGATGGTGGAAAATTTCAGAAGATATTATCATTTATCAAGTTAAATGAGTTTGCTAATACATACAATATTTTATTTTATTTTATTTTATATAAAAACATGGAGTAATGATCAAAATGATTTGAATAACAAGTTGCTATTTTTTAGTTGCTAACTTATCATAGATAATAGAATCAGAGAAAAAAAATTTATTTTACATCATAAGTAATAATATATAATATATAATATAATAAATTAATAATTTGCTAGTTGAATAATATTAATGATTATGTGTATAAATTCATTTGATATTATAGGACATGTGTATGCTTACAAGTTGTGAATTTGTAAAAATTAGTTAGGTAAAGAAAATAAAAGATATTAAAAAATTATCTAATATACACCTTTTACCATCAAAATTTCTCCAACCTATTAACCTCGCAGGTATTAAGTTTGATTTCACATAAACATGTAATTAAAAATATGTTATTAATTATTATTTGTTTATTAAATTATTATTATGACTTCTTAATGTTGTATTATTGTGTGAAAAAATTCATTAGGATATCATTAATAAATAAGAATGTCTAGGATAAATGTATGAAAAATAAGTATAATTTATAAAACACTATATTTTTAAAAGTTTTAAATAAATAATAAAATATGTGTAATTTTTTATTATTATCATAAATTATAATGTCTAATCTATGAAGAATTATGGATTGGTATCGGATTGAAATGGGTCCGAATAAAATTTATTATCATTAGATCAGTGTCGGATCATGTCAGTATCTGATCAAATTTAAATCGGATCAAATTATTAAACTTTTAAAATTTTATCGGATCATATTAAATTCAACAGGTTGAACTCGAATAATTAACTTTTGACTGCTCATTCCGAGGAGAGTTTGATTGGCGGGCGAATCCTCATGTGACGACTAATGATGACTGGGGCCGAGAAAATCTACCAATTAAGGGAGAGGCGGAACTTCTGATGGTACAGGCTAAAGTAATATCGCGGGCAAATTAAAAAAAATGGTGAGGAGCTCGAGGGGATTAGGAAACAACGTATAGGGACCCATGATTTGATAATTTATGAATGGTGTTATCCTCAGAGACTTCAGTGGTTGGCGAAAGCGAGTCTATTTTGGCAGTTATTGACTTATTGAGCCACGAGGCCCACGAGTGGAGAAGCCCAAAGGTGTGCATATCGAGGCTTGGCCTCGTCAAGATCTAGGGTCAATTGTCATTCGAGCCGCACCGACAAAAAGAAGCATATATTTCCTCGAATGGGTCAGGCAATGGAGAGGGAGTTACTTATATCGGTCCAGACAAGTCTGAATCGTCTGGCCCGTCAGTGCCACGAGGGTTTGAGGAGTACATTCCACCACACATTCAACAGGAGAGAATTACGGCAGAGGGTTGCAAAAACTCAGATCCTCATGAGCGGAATACGGAGGGCGAAAAAAAGAAGGGTGCGAAATGAAGTGGCGGTGATTGATATTATGGAGTAGGGTAGGGGTGTGCATCGTTTTTAAATTGGATTGGACCAAAATTCAATTAAGGACTAGAATTATTTGAAATGGAGACTGGGGATATGACGGAATAACAAGTGTTGGAGTGGTTAGGATTGAAATCTATAAATTGTATGTATTATTTATTTAAAACATGAATTTTTAAGGTAAAATATTAATAAATTTTTAGGTTAGATCGAAAGATTAGCACAGATAATAAGAATGAAATTATTTTATTTTAAGATTGGAAACTGATACAATCCGTTCATTTTCATACTAACTCCTAAAATAACAGTTTAATTCAACTTACATTTTTGGTCTGAAATGAATGTTGACCATCTCTGGTGAAGAGGGCAGATGCCTAGCTTGGGTTCCAGGTTGGCAAACACGAGAAAGTTCATATGGGGGTGAGTTTGGGATATCTTAATGGTAAAGAAAAACTAGTTGATGACCCCCTGCGAGTGGAAGTGGTTGCGCCGCAGTGGGAGCCTGATCATAGGCCGCAATTACAATGGTTTAATGGAATATCAAGGGTTTGGGGACCACAGGCAAGAGATCGTTGCTCAGCTTGATCATTCAAAAACACACACCTTAGTTTGTGTTTCTATAGGAATCAAAAATTTCATATCCCGGCAAGTCAAAGTGGAGGAAAGTTTGGAAAACCCCAGACACACGATAGGAAGTGAATAGCGCAGTAGGCAACTCTAGTGGCAAAATTTTAGGTTGAGACATTTCAAAACTTCGGGTTACAAACTCGATAAAGAGGAGACCGTGGGTAGGATTTAGTGACTCCTTCACAAGTAATGATTTTCAATGTTTTCTTGTGAATGTGTATGTCCCTTGTGACAACGAAGAGCGTTATGCTTGTGGAACGAGTTGCTTGAATTCTAGAGTAATCATAGTATACCTAGCTTAATTATTAGGAATTTCATTAAGGTGGTTGATTACGGGGATAAGGGGTAGCTGAGTCATATCACAGATGGGAATGGAAGAGCTTAGAGAGCTTCTAAATACCAATGCATGCTTGTGGAAATCAATTCATCCGACAAGCGCTATCCATGGCACAAGGGTTTTTCTAAGAGTAAGCTGGATAAGGCATCTATAAAAAAAAGAATGTTTTGTTAGCGGGAACAAAGAATTGAAAATGAGAATAGAAAAAAAAATTGTATATTTATTTAAGGAGAATGTGAATAAAAAATATTCTACTCTTCAAGATTTGTTTTTAGGAAAATTTTGTAATTCACATTTGGATATTATAGGAAATTATATAAAAAAATCTTAAAATAATAAAATAATCTTAAAATAATTCTCGGCATAACCCTAAAGAGAAATATTATAAATTTAAAAATAATAATTTGATAAATTAATTATTTTATTTTCAATCTCATTCTCACATACCAAACACACCAAAATTTTATTATAAGTTATTTTCATTATATACCAAACATGATAATAAAAATAAATAAATAAATAAATTATTACTCTTTAATTTAACATTTATCATTATTCCTTAATTTTCAAAGTCTCATTGCTTTGCACCAAATGATCGTATCCAGGATGGTTTTATCTCATTTAGAGTAGGGACTATCAAACCACATCCCTTTGTCACTAAAGTCAGATAGTAAAAATTTGATAAGCCCTTACCATGTGAAGCCTCCCCAAGCTCAGCTCAGCAAACATACAAGACTTAGTAGCTCTCTTCAATCCAATTTAGCAATTTTACTTAAGTTAAGCCTTTTGGTATTAAGTAATGCGTTTTGATGATTTCTACTTGTAGAGCTTGTAGCCTCCTGTATCTAATCTCCTTCCTAATATTTCCTCTCTAGTTGTTAGAGAGGATGAAACTACTGGTGCAATGATTTATGAAATTATTATGTAAAACCAAGTTATCTTCTCCCTTGCAATTCTTTATGTCAATTTCCAATATTATTAGCTAAAACCTTCGAATTCCATTCTTGTTTCTGGATTTCTTAAGTTGCTAATCATGAGTATCAAAGCAGGACGAACCTGCCATGGATAACAACATGCGAGAAGCTGAACTTCATTGAGAAATGGATCACCTCAAAACTTCAATGGAGGAGATGAAGACGTCCTTCCAAAATCACTTGTAGGAGTCACAATAAGAGATTTCATTGGTGTTTCAAACCATCATGTCACATATTCGAACTCTAGTTGTTGGCCCATCCTCAAGTAGCAATTCTCCTTCCACAAACTCACCCATGCTGGAGACCAACCACCCAGATAATAAATTTCCCATTCCTGAACTAATTCCACCACCACCATAAATCATGCCACCTGTGCCACAACATCAACCCCAAAATCCTAAGTTTGACGATGGCAATGTAGAGGGGTAGATTTATAAGGCCTAATTTTTTTTTGTTACCATTGATGAGACACCAGAGAACAGCAAGGTGCACCTTGCTGCCATTCACCACGATGGGCTAGCTCTACAATAGGATCAAGGATACATAAAAAGTAGACTGCATCCTATGTATCTCACCTAGCAGGAGTACGTTGAGGCTCTTACCGCTTGTCTCTTCTCTTCACCATTTGAAAATCCCTTGGCAGAGTTAAGCAATGTCAAGCAAGGATTGAGCCTAGCTAACTACTAGTTCCCTTCTCACTCACCTAAATTTATCTGAAGAATATGTTGTGAGGTGCTTTTTAAGAGGGTTGCAGCCTAGAGTACAACATAGTGTGAGAATGTTGAAACCCCCTATGCTTAAAGTGGCATACGAGTTAGCTAAGCTAAAAATGGTCGTAATACAAACCTAGAGAAACTACCACAAACCACCCTTACTGTCTATGCCACGACCTGATCCAAAACCTACCAACTATTCTAGTTCCAATAAGACTCTTGATGGAAGATAGATGAGACCCCTCTTTCAAGTGGAGATGGATGCCAAGAGGACTAAGCGAGAGTGTTTTTGGTGTACTGAGAAGTTTACCCCTGGCCATTGCTACAATAAGAGGAAAATATTCGTGATGGACGTGGTGGATGATGACGAGGAAGAGCTAGGGGAGACCTTGGTAGAAGAAGGAGATGTGGTGGAGGAAAAAATAGAGGAGCCCCCTCAAATATCAGTGCACTCCTTGAGTGGTATGTCCACCTACCATACATACCACCCCTACCATACGTGTTACTTGGTATATTAAAAGGAAGCTCATTAATGTGTTGATCAACATGGAAGTTCTCATGAATTCCTCGACTTGAAGACTAATAAACAGGTGGGATGTCACCTTATGCATACACAACTCCTGACAATAGTTGTAGCTAATGGCAAAGCCCTATAAAGTTGTTATGTGTGCAGAGGGATGGTTCGTAGAATCTGGAAACATGAATTTTAGAGTGATGTCATTGTGGTACCTTTAGGTGGGTATGATATGGTCCTAAGAGTGCAATGGCTTAGCACATTGGGATGCATAACCCTATCTTACCACCACCTGAGTGTGGAATTTTGGATTGATGATAGCAAGGTAGTATTAATGGGTGCTTAGAGAATCAAATCTAAAGGAGTCAAAGCCAAAGAGATAGATAAGGCTTTGTCCAAGGTCTCCAAACATAACAGAGCTTAGCTATATGTCCTACAATTATATGATGGTGGCATTAAAGAGGGGATAAACTTGAAACCCTTGTTGGTAAATAACACAAAAATAATTTAGAAGGAGCTATAAAATTTACTTCAGAAGTATTTGGTGGTATTTGAGGTTCCATAAGGGTTACCTCCGAAGAGGGTGCGTGACCACCAAATTCCACTCAAACTAAGTGTAGGACCTATAAATCTAAGACCCTATAGGTACTCTCTATCCAAAAGGATGTCGTCAAGGCTTTTATTCTAGAAATGTTGAATGTAGGAATCATCCAACAAAACACTAGCCCCCCTTATAGTCCTAGCTAAGAAGAAAGATGGAAGTTAAAGATTATGCATTTATTACACAGACCTCAACAAGGAGACCATCAAAAGTAAGTTTTCCATTCCAGTTATCAAGGATCTACTAAGGAGCTTCATAGGGCCAAGTACTTTTCCAAAATTGATCTTCAATTAGGGTACCATCAAATACGCATGGCCCTCATTGATATTCCTAATATGACCTTCAAGATACATGAAGGGCATTATGAATATTTTTTTATGCCCTTTAGCTTAACTAATGCACCATCCACCTTCCAATCATTGATGAATGAGGTCTTTTGACCATACTTGAGGAAGTTCATATCGATTTTTTTATAACATATTATTTTATAGTTGAAATTGACCATCTCACTTGCTTCATCTTGAGTCTACTCTAGTGTTGATATACAAGAACCATGTGTATGCTAAGGAGAGCAAGTGCATGTTTGGGGCCACCCAAATTGAGTATCTGGGACATATTATCTCAATTCATGTGGTATCCACAGACCCTGAAAAGATCTGAGGTAGTCCAAACCTGGCCACTACCCACCACTCTTACTCAACTTAGGGGGTTTCTAAGCTTAATAGGCTACTATAGAAGATTTGTAAGACAATATGGTGTACTTAGCAAGCCCTTGACTGACATGTTGAAAAGGGATTCCTTTGGATGGTCAACGAAGGCTCAGGATGCATTTGATAAGCTCAAAACTTTCCTCACTACAACCCCTGTGCTAGCGTTGCTAGATTTTTCTAGGAAGTTCATCACTGAGAGTGATGCTTCCATGGCTGGAATGGGTGTTTTCCTCATGCAAGATGTGCATCCCATGGCCTATATTAATATGGCGTTTTTATCCAAGAATGTTAGTTTGTCTATCTATGACAAGGAATTGCTTTCCATTTTATAGTAGATAAATGGAAGTACTACCTCAGGAGGTGACACTTCAAATTTAAGACAAACCATCAACCACCCAAGCATCTCATCCATCAGAGGGGTCATTTGGTATACTTACAGTTACTTCCACAGTAAATACAACTTCCAGGGAAGTTAGATATTGGGAAATAGTTCCCTGGAAGAAACATTTATTTGTGTTTGTTACGTGTATGTACCTCCTGAGAAGTATGATGACTTCCTTAGTTGTTTTGTTTGGTTTATTTTCTTATTACTTAGGAAGTAGGCATAAAATTACATTAATATCCTTTATTAGTAAATATCAACATTTATTTTTTTCTACCTATTTTTTTTACATGAATAAAAACTTTATTTACTACTACAAAAATATAAACAATTATAACGGACAACAATATAATATTATAAAAATATCATCAAGTTATTAAAGTAGCTCTTGTATCAAAACTTACTGTAAAAAAGTAATAAATGTAATGACATAAATTAGAATGATGAAATAATTCTAATACAATACTAAAAAAATTTCTTATTGAAGATAATCATAATAATAATAATAATAAATGTGACAGAAATATTTTAAACATACGGAATCAATAAACTAATAATATATGTCCTTCGATAATCCTCATCCATACTAACGAAGTAGTCAACCTCTATAGGATCAGAAATAATTTTTTTTGCAACTTTCATAATCTCATTTGGAGTTAAACCTTCTACTTTCCTTACTTCAGAGAAGACATTCATTCTTCTATTATCCACCTCAGATTCATGTTTAAAGCAACTAGCGATGAGACCAATATGCTCTCTGGCAGCTTCCATCACATCACTCATTCGTTTCATATGTGATTCCATATGCTTGACAACTTCCAAGGTCTCTGTCCTAGCTTTTTTACTCTTATTGCTATTTGAGGTTGTGTCAACATGAGAACAATCATCTGTGGGTGGGGATGGTGTTTCATTTTGCTCATTTTGTTGTTGATGGTTATCGATCTCATCAACCACATCAGCGACACATTGAGCACCTTCTCCAGTAGCTTGATCATTTCCATAAACAATAGAAAGATCTTCATAATGCGGAAATGACTTGTTATTTAACCTGATAGCATTTGGATGACTCTAATCCAATGTGAAACAAATATTAATAAATTGCTATATAATAACTTTTTTTGTATCGAAATATTATTAAATAGTTACATATTTCAAATAGACACATATATATTACCTTTACCCGCTCTGCAAATGTGGCATCTTCCACCGAAATACATTTTCTTCTTTTCATCCCATCCAAATCCACTAGCATTAGGTCCACGCATTTCCGCAATTGCATGATATCTATCCCTTAAAATTTTAACTCTTGAATCATTGTGGGGCTTAGCCTTCATCTGACAGCCATGAATTTTTTCTTGCATAAGCTTCTCTAGTTCAAATTGATACCCCCGGCTTAAATTAACCATTTTCAGCCTTCCAACGTCCTTCAAGTACAAGATACACCAAACTTTCAACAAGGGCAGCATCCTCCTCTGAGCTCCATCTAACACAATATCTTCCTCTAGCATTTGATGCCATGATCGTGCTTCGTTTTCAATACTAAAAATAATCATAAACAAAAAATTTATAACAACAATCAAATATATATAATATAATATATAATGCAAATTCATCATTGAAGCATCCTCATACAAATAATAAATTAGAACTTGACTTTTACTAATTTTTTCTAAGCTCCTGCCACTGTTGAAACATCTCACAAGCTAAATTATTTCTAAATTTATTTTTTTAAATCAATAAACAGGTACATAATATGGAGGTATAATAGGTATATGCTGATGAAGTGGTAAAAAGTGGCCGAAATTTTTGCTAAAATTATGGATAGTTGAGGATAATTAGGTAATTTATAACTTAGGAAGTATTATTTACTTAGCTTTACCTCAGGAAGTAACTTCCTTAATGTACGGGTAGTTTAGAATTTTAAGAGAAATAGTTTTTTCCTTTGACTTCTTACATCTTTTATACCAAACAGGAAGATATTTGTATTTCCCAGAAAGTTATACTTTCTTTATCTACTTCCTTGATATCAAACGACCTCAGAAGGTAGTTACTGACCTTCTACAAACGTGGCTTGTTAAGTTAATGTCCTATGATGACTAGGAAATAATCTATGTCGTTAGCTTACGTATTTTAGGGGATGATAATTAACGAAACCTTTATGGGGTATTTCGTGGCCTTGTATGGAAAATTGTGTACACTTGTCGGGGGCACAATTCATGCCTATGCGTTTCCAATTCGGCATCACAAAAGTCTTCAGTGGTAGCAGGCGTAACGCACGCACACGCCGCGATGATAGAGTATCTATCGGCTGCTGGTTTCCTGTTCTTAAATTGAACAAGACCTTAATGTTTCAACTCTAACTGTCTCTTCGTCATAACCAACACCGTCATTTTCCCTGCGGCGTAAAAGCTAGGTTGTTCTAGCTAGCTGAGTTACGTGCGCGAGCAGCAGTACCAGAGTTTTCGTCGAAGCTAGACTCCTTCCGCGCATTGCAATGGAGTAGCATTAAGTAGGACCAAAAGCCCTTGAATCTAGGTCGCTCACCCTTTCCTTCACACCACGCCCGTATAACTAACAATCCTCTTCCTCTCAGCCATGGTTAAGCGGACGGCCATAGCATTCCTTATTTATTAGACCAAAAATTAGACGAGTTATGAGTTGAGATTGAGACTCGCGGTCGTGGAAGCTATACATATTCGAAAGATGTGTACCAAATACTGTCTGTTGTGCAAATATTGCCTGCTGGTTCAGATTTGGTTGTTGGTCTTTCTTCCGACCTCAGGAAGATGTTTGAGCGGCCATGGCGGTCCGTGCCGCTGTCATTTTCAGGAAATCTTGTGCGGAAGGAACGGCCCTCCCCATGATGAGAAGTTAGAATATTCCGTGCCAAGTTGAAATTCATTCTAACCAATCGGGTCACTGGAAAAGGAATCCATCGATGGAATTTATTTTAGTTTTGGGTCGGAAAAATCGTACACGTATGATCGGTCCACTTTCGAACCTCAGTGGATGGGTGCATTACAACGGAGATCCAATTGCGACCGCCCACCTCCTAAAGCAGCAGGGCATGCACGTATGTATCATAAAAGAAAATTCGTCAGGAAAGGACCACAAAATAAGATAAAATTATAATACAGACGCAACCGGAACTTTGTTGGCAGTTTGCATCGTACAAGGAATGGGAGAGGGAGACAAAACTACAGTTAGCCGTGATGATCGCGTTCAAGCAAAATAATGATACTAATATAATGGAAATAAATAAATAATGATTATTTAAGCGTGGGGATCTTCAGTGTGGCGGCCTTAATTTGGTCATCAGATTGTGAACCAATTATTTGGCTTTTTTTGGATATTTTATATCTAATCTGATTAAAAAACAATAATAATTTTAAGTAAATAAAAAACAACGAACCCCACCGCCGGGTGATGACGTTCCAAATCAGGCCTAAAACGTTAGCCCAACTTTCAAGCCTATGATGAATTTTTTTTTTAGAAAAAATTTCTTTGTAATCCATTTGAATAAAATTAATTAAATAAAAATTAAAATAATTATAAAATATTTAATTTTAAGTATACAATATTATGTACATATAATTATATTAATATGTACATCTAATTATATATAAATATATATATATATTATTCTCTATATATACACGTATATTAGGATACCAAAAAAAATAACTAAATATCAAATAAATTGTGTAACTTTAAATATTTTAATGTAAATGGACTTTCAACTATTTTTTTTTTGCCTTTACTATAATTTGAATAGAGGACCGACAACGTGCTAAGGAAGAGATTTGTAGTATTCCATCAGAATCTATGCGAATTTGAATTATGGTGAACTTTTCCATGGATGACAATATTCTGAGATCTTTGCGCAATTAAATAAAAAGGAAGAAGAAAAGACAAAGGAAATGAACCTAGCGGTAGTAGAATACAAGCAAGCAAAAACTGCCAACCAGGACAGATACGCAGATAGCTAAACTATAAGCGATTATTATTTCCACCGAAATAATAGTAATAATGATGATCATCATAAAAGAAAGGCCTCATCATATTCATAGCATTATATCTTTCGTACCTGTATGTATTATATATATTATATATCAAGCTTTTTTTTTCTTTTTTCTTTTTTAATTTATTTCTTCTCCTCTTTCTTCTCCTCCTTCTTCTCTTCCTTCTTCTCCTCCTTCTTCTCCTCCTTCTTTTCTTCTTTCTTCTCTTCTTTAGCTGGACCGACTGATACAATATCAACTTTGCCTACTTTCTTGAGCTTCTTCACGACAGCTACCGGATCCATCATACCTATCACCGTTAGCTTCTGTTCTTTTAGATCCGCAGCTATTGAATCCACTCCTGCAGATTCAATTCATCCAATCAAAATCTCACTCCTCAATGCCCATTTGATTTATGTCTTGCGCGATCTTTTGAGATATAAAGAGGAAAAAAAAAGAGACTTTTTTATTTGAAAATGTTTTTCTTATTTTTGAATAATTGATATAAATGATAGAGAGAAAAAAATGAGAGAGAGAGGGAAAAATAATAATTTTAAGAATAAAAAAGTACCATAAATATCAGCAGCGGCTTCAATGGACTTTTGCTTTGTTTTGTCATCAGACATGGTAAGCACCTTTAGAACCACTTTCTGTTTTCAAAAACAAAAACCCAAAAGCTTGATTATATATAAGTTTTGAGATATATGGAATTACTTGTGGGGATTTTAGCAATCAAAAAGAATTGGTTAATGCAAAAATGGAGATGAAGATTCATAGGAGATATATATATATATATATATATATATATTTATACCTGTGCCATCTTTAACTGAAATGAAGTAGAGAGTAGAAATGGATTTATGAGTCTGCCTGCAATACCTTGCCGGCTCTGATTCTAATGGGAAATACACAGCAGACCCTGATTCTGAAAGGTTGAGCGAGCATTTATAGGGTTGAAACGTAAGGTTGGCTGTCATGACTCATGCCTGTGGCCTGTGGGGTCCTCTGCATACGAACTTCTTTCATAAAAATTGAGGCTTCACAGTCCTAATAGACCACCACCTCACTGCTAGACTAGTAGTAGTAGTAGTAGTAGACTGGTAGTAGTATTCCTTTGTTTTTTTTTGTCCTTCTTCCTTCCTCCCTCATGAAAAATCAAAGTTCCTTTTGTTAACTATTTTTTTTGTTTTTGTTTTTGAAATCAAGGGTCAGATTTCAACCATCGGTACCGTTCATCTTTAATAAGTAGTAATCCTCTATAGTCTATTCCTTTCCATATATGGTCACCATTCCGCTTCTACGGTTCGTCGTACGAGATATGTGGGAATGCGTCGGACGACTGTTCGTTCTAATGTCAATAAAGGCGAGCGGATGCTTGGTATTCCAAAACCATTTCGACAACCAAGTGTACTGCCAAGATTAAACCCAAAACGTGAAATTGTTTTCCCCCCTTGTATGCATGGAGTCAAGCGTACTAGCATTTGATTTAAACCCGATCACATTGCTACTAGCCTACTACTAGTACTAGTTCTGCAAAACAAACGGCGCGTTCAATTGCACGGGAAAGCTCGCTGTCGTTTCGTAGTACTCCTACCGTCACTAGGACGGTCGGGTTACGTAATAATCAAGTTGTTTTAGTTTTGAATAATTTTAGTTTATTTTATTATATGATATTGAGTCATATTTGATGGGGATCGATTCAAGTTCAGACAATTTTAAATTATTGTAACAGTTCGGATCGCGTCAGATATCAATGATAACAATAATAATAGCAATTAATAAATATAAATTATGGCAATACTAATAATAATAATAATAATAACACATTAATTTTATTTATTGTGATTAGATCATATCAAGCCAAATGATATAACAATTAGATAAAGTAATGACCATTGACAAAGGACCAACTAGTATTGATTTTTTTTAATATATATAACATATTTAATGTAATAAAAATTATTACTCTTCAATTTTCATAATGAGTAATTAATATTCTCAATCTAGATTTTTTTTTACTTTCCTATGAAATTGTAGGTAGTATATCTTAAGGTATAGGTACTAACATATAGTGTTTAATGCTATAAATTTTTATTAATGTGTGCTTGTAATATAATTGATACTTTTTCCCTTGTTTAGTTGGCTTTTACTTATGATGCAATCTCCATATCTTTTTATACTCTTATAGAATTGTTCCAAAAATTTTAAATATCAAATTTAGAATCATGACCAATAATACTAACTATATTTTAAATAACCAAATGAATAGTGGTTATTTTATATTTGTTGTAAGCTAAAGCAACAATTGGTTCTTATCATAACTGTTGTTCATAATTGGATTGCTAGATCCTGGGTTAGAAGACTTAGTTGAAACTTTTGATGGACTTGATAAATCGAAATGTGTTGGATATCACTTTAGGTCCATAAGGTATGCCCCATGGTCACTAGGCTTAATACTATAATAATTAGTTTTCAACCCAAATATCAAACTGTATTGTTAATTAGTTGGGATCATTGATAATTCGAGCTTATCTTTTAGTTTAATGTATTTAGTTGGTTTCATTAATTTAGTTATGCTATGTATTGTATTATGGCCCTTGAGCCAAAATGCTTCTTACCAATTGCTATTATATAGGATTAGAGCTATGTATTTTGCATTTTATAGCTTTGCTCTTCTTATGCCATTTAGAATTGACAAAGTTTTATACTCAATTCAACGAATGAAGGTTATGTGCCATTGGTTTTTTCCTGTCTCTTTTCTTCATCTCTTTGTGAATGGTGGTGTGTGAGTGAAATAATTTCAATGATGCTCAAAAAGAAATATCTATATTCAATTTTAGTCAATAGCTTAAGTTAAGAAATATTTATGGTGGGGGTGTTTCTTCCCTTTATCCCCAACTCTTCAATGTTCTCCTCAACTCACTTTGATAGTGAGTTGAATTTGATAAAACTTTTCCATATTTATGAGGTTTTCTCTAGGGATCCTCATAATTACAAGCATATTAATAATAGTTATCACTACAAGAAAAGCTATTTTTGGCAACAGGTTTTAGCCACGACTTAAAATTTTCGTTGCGAAAAAATAATTTTTTGCAACAATATATAACTTTCGTGGCAAAAGCTTGTTGCCGTAAATGCCCAATTTTTTTGCAACAATAACATGTCGTTGCTATAAAAAATACTTTTACTGCCACAATAATTAATCGTTGCAAAAAAATATATAACTTTTGCAACGATAATTTTGTTGCAAAAAATAATTTTTTGCAACAATATATAACTTTCGTGGCAAAAGCTTGTTGCCGTAAATGCGCCATTTTTTTGCAACAATAATGTGTCATTGCTATAAAAAATACTTTTACTGCCACAATAATAATTCGTTGCAAAAAAAATAGATAACTTTTGCAACGATAATTTTGTTGCAAAAAATTGTATTTTGTAACAACCTATTAGGTCGTGACTAAAATTATTACGAGGGTAGAGGGTGTTTCATATAGCTTATTTATCATCACGAGATATTGTAGTTGTTGGTAAAAAAAAATAATAGTTTATTACTATAATAGCTTTATTTAAGAATAATAATATTAGCCAAAAAAATAAATTTATAAGAATCATATAAAATATTACACTATTTTTTATCCAATTAAAATGAATTAAGAAATGAATAAAATGATTTGAAAAGATTATAATAAAATTAACTTTGTTATGCAGCAACGAATTTTACTAATTGTTGGGAAAAAATATTTTTAGAAATGTCAATATAACTTTAGCAACGGATGAATTAAATTGTGGCGGAAAATAATTTGACAATTTTCAAACTTTACTAACTTTCGCAACGGAACCGATAAACTGTGGCTAAAAATATTTTTCTAAATTTCAACTTAATTTTTGCAACGGATAAAATCGTTACAAAATATTGAGGGCAAAAATAAGTTCACTGATTGCAAAATAATTTTAGCAACAAATTTATTAATTGTGGCAGAAGGATTAAGTTGATAAATTTTAATATATGTTTAGCAACGGATTTATTATACTGTGGTCGAAATAGTTTTATAAAGTTAAAACTGTGCAAATTTTGGCAACGATCGTGATTAGTTGTGACGAAAAAAAATTACCTAAAATTTTTCGTTATTTTTTGCAACGGTCAAAACCGTTACCATACATGTTTATTATGCTAAAACACATTAAGCGGGACTTTTCGGCGCGCGGTAAGAAACGACAAAATTTTTTCCTTAAACTCCCGTCCAAACTCTGCTACCTGCTAGCTCGAAATACTCCATGGCTGTTTCCCATACGTTGCGCGGCCGACCATAAACTCTACAACCAAGCAACGCACACAACCTTGCTTCCTTCCGACATTGCAACGGACGACGACTGGTGGTGTTCGGCCGGTGGTGATTCCGACGACGGGCGCTGGGCTGCAGACTCTGTCAGGTAAGATGGAGGAAAAGGTTTTTTTTTTTGCTGCAAAACTGAAGATAATAACCGTAATTAAGCCTCATTGATAGCATAATTCATTTTTTGATATGTTTGTTTGATTTATTTGTCCAATTTTGAATTTAGGTTTAGATTGAATATGCATAACGACCTGTCAGGTAAGATGGAGGAAAAGGTTTTTTTTTTTGCTGCAAAACTGAAGATAATAACCGTAATTAAGCCTCATTGATAGCATAATTCATTGTTTGATATGTTTTGTTTGATTTATTTGTCCAATTTCGAATTTAGGTTTAGATTGAATATGCATAACGACCTGTCAAGTAAGATGGAGGAAAAGGGTTTTTTTTTGCTGCAAAACTGAAGATAATAATCGTAATTAAGCCTCATTGAAAGCAGAATTCATTGTTTGATATGTTTGTTTGATTTATTTGTCCAATTTTGAATTTAGGTTTAGATTGAATATGCATAACGACCTGTCAAGTAAGATGGAGGAAAAGGGTTTTTTTTTGCTGCAAAACTGAAGATAATAATCGTAATTAAGCCTCATTGAAAGCAGAATTCATTGTTTGATATGTTTGTTTGATTTATTTGTCCAATTTTCAATTTAGGTTTAGATTGAATATGCATAACGACCTGCGGGTTTAGATATACTTCAGTGAATAGAAATCCTATATTGTGTGCAATATTGGCATTATAAACTTGCTGTGGAGTACAGTAATATACTATTTTCATACAATAATATTGGCATTATAATACTGATGATGTTTTTAATTTTCAGCATTCTTATAGGCGTCTCTTATCAAAGAAGGCGAAGTAGATATATCTATTTTGACAACTAAAGGTATTTTTTTCTTTTAGTCCTTCTTCTTTTTCAATCATATGATTACTCTATAGTTTTCCATTTGGTTTTGTATAGTTTACATGAAGAAAGTATATATGGAAATTTTTTAAGTTATGATAATTTTTCTATTAATTGCTATTCTTTATATCATCCAAAATTGTTTAACTTTTTATGGAAATAAAAATTAGGTAATGCAAATGGATAAAGAATGGATGAAATTGAATCGAGCGTCGCCTCAATATTTGGAAGGGATTGATCGTTTTCTAGATTTTGCTTTTAGCATGTCACATTCAGATGAACAGTTAGAATCTGAAAGAATGATTAGTTGTCCATGTAATAAGTGTGCAAACGTGCATTTCAAAAATAGAACTGAAGTTCGCTTTCATTTGTTGAAGAATGGAATTCTACAAAGCTATGTAGTGTGGGATAACCATGGTGAGGTGTTTAATGTCTCTTCATCTGACCATGAGACTTCTATTGATCATGATGACATGCTAGAGATGTTAGAAGTTGGTTGTGGTGTGACTGGGATGGATTTTTTAGAGAATGATGGTAGAAATGAACATAACTTCACCTCGGAAGAACCTACTGGCGAAGCAGCTCGATTCTATCGCCTCTTGAAGGAGTATAAAGAGCATTTGACTTTGGATGGCTCTAGAGTTTCAAAGTTAGGGTATCTTATGAAGTTGCTACATCTTAAATGTATGAACCATTGGAGTGATACCTCCTTTACTGAAATGTTGAAGCTTCAAAATGGGACATTAGGCTGTAATCTTCCGAATTCCTATAATGAGTGTCGTAGGATCATCCGTGATTTAGGCCTAGATTGTATAAAAATTCATGCATGTCCAAATGATTGCATCATCTATTGGCGTGAACATGTCAATGCACAAGAATGTCCGCAATGCCATACCTCAAGGTGGAAGATAGATGGTAAAAGGGTTCCCCATAAAATTTTACGATATTTTCCTATAAAGCGTAGATTGCAAAGGTTATTTATGGCAGCTGTGACAGCAAAGGATATGCGTTGGCATAAAGAAGATAGGGTTGATGATGGGATAATGCGACATCCAGCGGACTCTCAAGCATGGAAGTCTTTTGATGAGGAGTTTCCATCATTTGCAAAAGATCCTCGTAGTGTGAGACTTGGGTTAGCTACAGATGGTTTCCAACCATTTAATAATTTTGGGGGATCATCTCATAGCATTTGGCCGGTCATTTTGGTTCCTTATAATTTACCACCATGGATGTGTATGAAATCTCCTTATCTTATGTTATCTTTATTGATTGATGGGCCTAATTCATCGGGAATGGATCTTGATGTATATTTGCAACCCTTGGTAGAAGAGTTGAAAGAATTATGGGAAGTTGGTGCTGACACATATGATGCCCATGCTAAACAAAACTTTGTTATGCGTGCATCAGTGCTATGGACTATTAGTGATTTTCCAGCTTATGCAGACCTGTCGGGTTGGAGCACTAGTGGATTTTTTGCTTGTCCATGTTGTCATAGGGAAGCTGGATCGCGTTCAATAACAGATAAGATATGTTACATGAGGCATAGACGTTGGTTGCCAATGGATCATAGATGGAGACAATTACCTAATGCCTTTGACAAAACAAAGGAAAATGGTACAGTTCCTATCCCATTATCTGGTGATGATGTTTTGAGGCAGTGTAGTCAGTTTATCCAGGTACCATTTGGAAAGGCAGGTACAAGGAGAAAGTGGGATGATACAAATAGCTTATATGGTTGGAGGAAGAAGAGCATATTTTTTGAGTTACCTTATTGGCACAAGCTAAAATTACGTCATAACTTAGATGTGATGCACATTGAAAAAAATATTTCTGAGAATATTATAGGGACATTGATGGATATCAAAGATAAGACTAAGGATAACTTGAAGGCTCGATTAGATTTAGTGTCCATGGGTATAAGGGAAGATCTTCATCCAGTTGTTGAAGAGGATAGAGTAAAAGTGCCTATAGCATGCTATACATTGAGGGGTGATGAAAAAATAGCATTTTGCGAGATGTTTCAAAAGTTGAAGACTCCTGATGGCTATTGTTCAAATCTCTCCCGTTGTGTGAAAGATAATGGCCGGAAGATCTCCTGTATGAAGAGTCATGATCATCACATCTTTATTGAGCAACTTCTTCCTATTGCTATTCGTGGGCTCCTTCCCAAACATGTTTACGAACCATTAATTGAATTGAGTTCCTTCTTCAGGAAATTGTGCTCAAAGAACTTGAGCATGAAGGATTTGGATGCTCTTGAAAGTCAAATCCCTTACACATTGTGTAAATTAGAAATGGTCTTTCCACCATCCTTCTTCACTTGTATGGTGCACTTAGTCATTCATTTGGTAGAAGAGGCGAAGATTGCTGGGCCAGTGAGATATCGTTGGATGTATCCAATAGAGAGGTACTTTTTAAATTATAAGTTTTACATTCATTTACTTTTATATTTAAATAACCTAGTTCTGCATTTAACTTTGTATCAAAATTTATGTTATTAGGTATATGCGTACCTTGAAATCCAATGTTCGAAACAAGGCACGCCCCGAAGGATCAATTGCAATAGGTTATTTAGCAAATGAATGCCTTACATTTTGTTCTAGGTATATAGATGACATGACTACTATGTTTAATCGTAGAAGTCGAAATGATGAAGTTGGTAATGATGACAAAAGAAATCAAATAGACATTTTTAAACGTATTGGGCGTCCATTGGGAAAGCCTATCCTTCAAGAACTTGGGTTCGAGGAGTTTGATCAAGCTCACTTATATGTCCTCCATAATTGTGATGAGCTTCAAGAATTTGTAAAGTAAGTCAATTGTTATTCTAAAATTCATAAGTGTATTTATCATATATGTAGATTAAGGTTATATATGTAAATTCCTAAAACTTTCAATTTTATCTTCCATGCTAGGATGCACAAAGAAGAACTAGTGATTGAAAATCCAAATCCTAGGAATGTAGAGAGGAGACATAAGACTCAATTTGCAGATTGGGTTTATAATCGTGTATGTCATCTCTCCTTAATTTCTATGATGTTATAAAATCTTACCTATGATGTGTAAATGTATTCATATTTCCTTCATTGATTAATAGGTGGAGAAACTATATAATGAAGGATCAGTTGATGAAAGTTTGTATCACTTGGTGTGTCGTCCATTACGCACCACAAGGCGCTATAGTGGGCTTATCGCTAATGGGTTTAGATTTCATACACTTGATCGAGAAGTAGATAAGAAATGCCAAAATAGCGGTGTTATGGTACAAGGAGATGGTCATTCAAATGACTTATATTATGGTGTAATAAGAGATGTTTATGAGTTGCAATATCCCGGTGAAAATCATGTTGTTGTTTTAAAGTGTAATTGGTATGACATGCAACATGAAGGTAGAGGATATAAAGTAGATGAATATGGCATAACTAGCATACATAGAGGCTTTTCATTAAAAACAGATGAGCCTTTTGTATTAGAATCTCAAGTGGAGCAGGTCTTTTATGTTCAAGATCCAAGACATGATGATTGGAATGTTGTGATTAAGATAGAGCCTCGAGACTTGTATAGCATGCCGGAAGGGGAAGAAGAGCGAGTACTAGATCAAAGTGATGATGAAGTTGTGCAAGAAGGAGAGATTCAGGGTTCTAATTATGTTTTGCAATCCATAAGACATATGGAAAATGTCTCTTTAGCAACTAATCATTTCAAAGTAGAACGAGGAGAAAAAGTCGTCAAATGGGTAACAAGTAAAATGAAGAGCATAAGTCAACGAAGGGAAGGATGTCAGGGGAAGCGAAAGCAGAGAAAGAAGAAAAACAATGATTTGGATGATTTTATTGTTGCTAATGATGTGACTATTTTATAACTTTTTTCTAAGTATTTATTTGTGTGTAGACATTGAATATATAAAATCTTTTATTCCTTTTTTAGTTATTGTATGAAATTTTAATTACTTTTTTCATAGAGTCATGATTCTAGCACATTATAAATGTTAATTTATTTCAAATTTTATGTAGTGTTCTTTGTAATGTGAAATCTAATTACTTTGTTTTAGCTTGCATATATGTCAGGGCAAGATCGACCAAAGAATATGGGTAAGAACATTGTAAACGGAGGTGTTGGTGGTCGTAGAGGGCAAGGTGATTATTAATTTACCTAGTTTGGATGTTATTATAATGTATTCTAATTAATTAACAATATATTTTCTTTCTTCCATGATAAAACTCAGCTGACATACAAACACCCGCCATCACGAGGAGTGTCTCTAAACTAGCACATCAACATAATTGTAAACACTTGCCACCACCAGGTAATTAAAATGCTACCCAATTTTGAGTTATACTTAAATTTGTAATATGGGATCCTATTATTTTCATAATCTGCTTCTTTCTCCATTTGTAGTAGAGTTTTAAACTTAGCTTCACCCTAGTTAGAAGAGTTTTATTCTTGGTGACAGTATACCATACATAGGTTTATGTTATGGTACCTGATCAGAATGTGGCTTTCAAAGTAGTGCCATTTGACAAAGTATATCAATGTGGCTGCTTCTTTCATATCTGCTGGGATTTAGGATGTCAGACAAACAGTTATTTAGCAATTATGTTCAGCATATATATGTACTGGTTTGTGGAATAAGAAAGATATGAAAATTCTTATAAAAATATTTAGCAGCCCTTATTTTTATTATTTTAGAGGCCCTATTTAAGATTAATATTAATAAAGCTTGATACAAACTAATAATAATAATATAGAACAAGATTAAATGAGTATTACTTATATTTGTAAAAAAGGGTAAAACTGAAGAAATAACCTAATAATAATTATGCCATTGACAGGGTTCTGAGAGGTTTAGATGAATGTCACCTCACCTGTACTAGCTAGTGAGCTAGAAAGCAGGTCATTTCAGCCACATTATACATTATGAAATAACCTAATAAATGAATGTATGTCCTCTGAAAGTAGTATAGGCTGACTTTGTCAAATTTGAGTTTTATTATTGGGGAATGGAATTGTTGATCATTGGTTATTTGGTTTTCCACACAACAATATGAGAAGTTGGAAAGAATATCTTTGGTAATTTATTTTCTTCCTATGGAATTTTCCAAGAACCAGACAGGGCTCAAGTGTTTTCTGTTTTTTATACAAACATATGTAGTGTTCTCTGTGGATGTTGCTCTTCATCATCAGCTACCTCTGGCTCATTCACTTCTACTGGTGTATCATCACTAACACTGTCAATTATAGTTCTGATCTAGTAGTGCGAACACTGCTACTGTCCCAGTCCCACAATTCTGATTCTTTCACAATCACATCTCTGCTGAATTCAATCTTATTAGATTGTAGATTATACAGTTTATAGGCTCCAATAGGGTGATATCCTACTAGAATCACCCAAAAAAGCGAGCACAATAAGTAAAGAAAAAACATTCACATCATTATCAAGTTAAAACTGAAGTACTAATTAAAAAATGACAAGGACAGACCTGCGTTATATAAACCATGTCTGATGTAAGAGAAAGCCCTTCAAGCTTCAGTTGAGATATGTATGCCTGCAGCAAAACATTTATCTTTGCACTAGGATCCTCCAAGATTTCCTTAATAGGGATTGGAACACGTTCCAGAAGTTTAGCCAATTCCATCTTCTCATCTTGCCTTACAGTAACATATTTGAATTCTTCACTCAGGGAAAACAACCAGCAAATCTCAATATCACCCATCGTTGGCTTTAAGTGCTCATTATAAGTGGATATCGTTCCATGTGTTATGTAGTAGTAACTTGCAATACGACCCAAGTTCGTCACTTGGAGATACCCACTCTTTCTATCGTACTTAACCAAATTGTGTTTGTCCAAAATAGTTGTAGCTGAATGAACATGAAAGAATACAGCCCCCAAATAAGCTTGAGCTAGACAAGAAAGATTTAACATTTCAATTCATAATATCCCAAAATCAACAGAGGCATATCCACCTGCAGCATCTGCACTATATCTGCCTGTTCTGGGACTGGTAACAACTGAATTTGTATCACACCAAACTCCTGCTGCTGTGTCCAAAACTAAAAGCAGCAAAACAAAAGTCAATCAGAGAAATTGGCAACTCTGAGTTGCTGATAAGAGTGTATGTATGTCAGAGGTTCCTTAAAAAAACACAAACCTGGGACCCAAAAATGGCTTGCACCAGATTGCCAAAATCCAAAATAAATGGACTCACATAGATTGGGTTCCTCTTTTGAAAAAGATGCCTCCACTTTTTATTTTTTATTTTGTCTGCTAGAGTATTTAAATAATGAACTGTTAATAGAAGTAATTATTGATGAATAGTAAATGTATTTAAATAGTTATAATATATAAATTAGGAGGGGTATATAATAAAAATAAGAACCATTGATGTAAAGGTCCCAAATACCTTTCTGTAATAAAAAGGAAGATGGAACCCAAATTAGGAACTCATAGATGTACACTTTCTAACAAGCCTCTCCCAATAAAAATAACAATAATATATTCAGCCAAGTTAAGGACTAAAAAGAGAAATAGACAATACAAATGCCTCCTTGGTGGATGAAGCAATACACATCATAACAGCAGTAGAACCAACACTTGTGTGACTCTATTTCTATCATCATAACAGCAGTAGAACAAAAAAAAACTCACCTTTAAGTCCGTCATCTGAAACTATAACTGGTCTGAAAGAGAGGGAATGAGGGCAGATTGGTGTGTCATAATATACACTCTATTTCACTACATCAAAAGGAATATTTGGATGCACCTAGATTCAGTTATATCAAACACCCTGGTTGAGTTTGGTTTTATGATGCAACATAATTCCTTGCTTTATTAAAAAATGTTCTATACCACAGAAGTAGTAGTTCTGCTCATGTCAATGCATAATCTGCTTCTTTCTCCATTTTTAGCAGAGTTTTATTCTTTGTGACAGTATACCCTACTTAGCTTCAGCCCTTCTTTTTTTTTTATTGCAGAGGCCCTGTTTAAGATTAATAAAGCTTGATACTGGTATAGAACATTGAGACTTTCAGGTTAATGGTCATCAATGTTATTAATGTTGTATCAATATTCCTCTCAGGTAAAAGATAAGCATTGAGACTTTCAGATTATTTCACTACATCTAAAACAAATAATCAATCCCTAATGTTGATAATTTTTTTCTTTTCTGCAAAATATAAATATGAAGAAATTTCACAGCAAAAATATAAACTCTATGTCACTACATCAAAAGAAAAAGCTGCAATAGATAACCATACAAGTTCTGGCAAGTGTAGAACAAAAAAAACTCACCTTTAAGTCCATTATCTGAAACTATAACTGGTCTGAAAGAGAGGGAATGAGGGCAGATTGGTGTGACAGAATATAAACTCTATTTCACTACATCAAAAGGAATATTTGGATGCACCTAGATTCAGTTATATCAAACACCTTGATTAAACAAATGTTCTATACCACAGAAGTAGTAGTTCTGCTCATGTCAATGCATAATCTGCTTCTTTCTCCATTTTTAGCAGATTTTTAACCTTAGCTTCACCCTACTTAGCAGAGTTTTATTCTTTGTGACAGTATACCCTACTTAGCTTCAGCCCTTCTTTTTTTTTTTTATTGCAGAGGCCCTGTTTAAGATTAATAAAGCTTGATACTGGTATAGAACATTGAGACTTTCAGGTTAATGGTCATCAATGTTATTAATGTTGTATCAATATTCCTCTCAGGTAAAAGATAAGCATTGAGACTTTCAGATTATTTCACTACATCTAAAACAAATAATCAATCCCTAATGTTGATTATTTTTTTCTTTTCTGCAAAATATAAATATGAAGAAATTTCACAGCAAAATATAAACTCTATGTCACTACATCAAAAGAAAAAGCTGCAATAGATAACCATACAAGTTCTGGCAAGTGTAGAACAAAAAAAAAACTCAACTTTAAGTCCATTATCTGAAACTATAACTGGTCTGAAAGAGAGGGAATGAGGGCAGATTGGTGTGACAGAATATAAACTCTATTTCACTACATCAAAAGGAATATTTGGATGTACCTAGATTCAGTTATATCAAACACCCTGGTTGAGTTTGGTTTTATGATGCAACATAATTCCTTGCTTTATTAAAAAATGTTCTATACCACAGAAGTAGTAGTTCTGCTCATGTCAATGCATAATCTGCTTCTTTCTCCATACTTAGCAGAGTTTTATTCTTTGTGACAGTATACCCTACTTAGCTTCAGCCCTTCTTTTTTTTTATTGCAGAGGCCCTGTTTAAGATTAATAAAGCTTGATACTGGTATAGAACATTGAGACTTTCAGGTTAATGGTCATCAATGTTATTAATGTTGTATCAATATTCCTCTCAGGTAAAAGATAAGCATTGAGACTTTCAGATTATTTCACTACATCTAAAACAAATAATCAATCCCTAATGTTGATTATTTTTTTCTTTTCTGCAAAATATAAATATGAAGAAATTTCACAGCAAAATATAAACTCTATGTCACTACATCAAAAGAAAAAGCTGCAATAGATAACCATACAAGTTCTGGCAAGTGTAGAACAAAAAAAACTCAACTTTAAGTCCATTATCTGAAACTATAACTGGTCTGAAAGAGAGGGAATGAGGGCAGATTGGTGTGACAGAATATAAACTCTATTTCACTACATCAAAAGGAATATTTGGATGTACCTAGATTCAGTTATATCAAACACCCTGGTTGAGTTTGGTTTTATGATGCAACATAATTCCTTGCTTTATTAAAAAATGTTCTATACCACAGAAGTAGTAGTTCTGCTCATGTCAATGCATAATCTTCTTCTTTCTCCAATTTTAGCAGAGTTTTAACCTTAGCTTCACCACACTTAGCAGATTTTTATTCTCTGTGACTGAATACCTGGTTGTTCTTATTCTCTGGGACAAAATATATATTAAGTTATTTACAGTAAGAAGAAAGAAAAATGAAAATATACCAAACATCTAATATCACAAAGCAATCACCTCATCCTAAATGAATTGATTTCATGTTGACAATACAGTATTTTGAATTTTTCATTGATAAGCTACTATCATTATTCTCCACCAACTTGCTTTCTTACAAAGTCATGATGAGATGATCATTTATATTTTTATTGAGATGATCATTGAGAATACATATACTTAATCATATATTTAGATGTCACAAATCAAACCCAAGAAGGCCAGAATATACCTCATCAACCAGTGACATTGATTTTGATGTAGTGTCTATCTTTAACTGATTTTTATGCCGAAATAAAAATTCCACTGCAGTCCCATAAACAAAACATAATGATAGAAGACTCAGCTTCTCCAAGAAGGGAAGTAATAAGATCAAACCAATTTGAATAGGACAGGAACACAAATACCAACCAAGTACACCATCAGAAAGTAGAAAAGAAAATTAGAATGCAAGGAAACATGATGGATCATCACTAACCTTTTGCTTCTTTAACCTGGCTAAGAATATAATCCCTTTATTGTAGATCCATAAGTAGTTGTTGGGCTTTTGCCAGTGCTGTAATCAACGGGATCGGTGGTAAGATTGAAGTGAAATTTTCAACCCAGTTATTATGTCCATGAGTATTCAAAAATGCCAAATAAGTAGTCAGGAGATATGCATGTCAAGGAGCGCCAGGAATTTATAAATAAAAAAAAGTCAAGGAATGGCTTTTAGACTAGCAAGTACTTCAGTAAAATTTATGGGCTGTTATTGGTTCATTTGCCTGCGTTTTACCTATGATTATCTTTGTTTTTACAGACCCAACATTTTCCCCAAATAAAAAACTCTCCAGTAACCTGAAAAAAAAAAGACAAATGTCAATCAATAAGAAGCATAGAAGGGAATCAGGAGTCCACATTTCATTTGACATCAAGCAGCACAACACATCCTTTAATTCTCTCCTTCATCAACAGTGGTCTAGGGAAAAGAGAAAAATGATGATTTATCTATGCACATGGATCCCAAAAACAATAAGTAGCATTACAAATTCTCTATTTCCCTGTATTTGTGTAGGGTATAATCCCAAGCTCTGTTATGATTTGAAACAATCATTGTTATTTACTTAGTCTTGAGTAGTAGATATTTATATTTTGCTGTGTAGAGGATTACTCATTGATTTGCTCATATGTCACACACGAATTTGAAAGATTACTCATAAATTATGTAAAATGGATGCTTTTGTATCAATATTCCTCTAAGGTAAAAGATAAGCATTGAGACTTTGAGATTATTTCACTACATCAAAAACAAATAATCAATGTTGCTTATTACATGGTTCACTTCTGCCCTTTTGATTATTGTTTAACTCTACCAGATCAATGATTTTAAATGTACCTTTTTTTATCAATGACTTTGTTCATAATGAAGGTAAGTGCATAGGAGCTGGCAAAAATGGCAGTGCGAGAAGTAAGCAGAAGTTAAACTTTGTTTCCAATGGATCCCAACAGAGTAGACCTCAACGCAATGAAGTGGAAGAAGTTAATTGTCTTGAAGGTGAACTTAATATGGATGTTGTGGATGCTGTTGGTTCTAATAATCATAGTCCTGGTCAAGAAGAAAATCAAAATATTGATTTAACTATTATGCCTTTGAATGAGCCAGGTAAATTCTCATTACATACTTAAAATCACAAATGTATGTGTTTATCTGAGAATATTTGAAATTTAAACATCAATCTTGTTATGGCCTATCAATTTGCTTGTAACTCTATTTTCTTGGTTCTATGATATGTTTATATGACTAATAAGGTGGAAGCAAAAGGAATGCAACACGGAAGTTTGTTGATAGAGTTGAGATGACATTGACTGTGCATGAGGTTGCTGATCCAATTCCAAGAGAAACAAATGAATCTAACAATACTCTACCTCGAATTAGAACTCAATATATGCATGAAAATATATCTACAAGAAATGTGACCCCAGAAAATGATGGCAATAGTAGTCAAGGTACAGTAATTTTTATTAATCATGTTTGTATATATATATTTTATTCTTTTAAACTCCTATGATGTATAGATTTGCTAAGCCTTGATTTTATTATCTTATTTTTATTTTTGTAATAGCATCAACATCTAATGCTAAAAGGAAAAGGGGGCAGAGAGGCAAATATAAATCTTATGTGATCGAGAAGAAGACATTAGGTGGTACTGCAAAGCTTGTCGTTGATATACCTGACTATGTTCTCCAAGCCGTTGGAGAAAATGCCAGAAATTTAGTAAATTTTTGTGGCCATATTGTGCGGACCAAAGTCCTCATGGATGCATCACCTTGGATTCAGGTAGCAGCTAAACACGGTGATGCAATGTGGTTGCTTGTCAAGGTATATATATATATATATATATATATATATATATGCATTATTTTCCTTTTATAAATCCTGATCTATGATCCTTAACCAACTAATTATTTTGTTGTGACATTATAGAACAAGTTCAGCATAATGGATAATAATCAACTACCCAGATTAAAAGCGTTTGTGTTGTTTGCAATGCAACGCTTATATCGGTATTGGAAAGCTCGCTTGCATTCTTACTACAAAGAATGTGGAGATACACATGAGGAACGTTTGGAAAATCCACCTACTGATTTCGATCCAGAAAATTGGATAAAATGTTGCGAAACTTTTAATTCTGATAAATTTAAGGTAATTCTTTCCTTTATTGATAAGTTTTCTGCCTTACATGTTTGTGTATTAGGTATGAATTATTTATCTTCATTTCTTTTATTCTTAAATTGTAGAAAATGAGTGAACAAAACAGCAAGAATCGAAAGTCAGATAAATGGTGCCAACACACCACAGGAAACTTATCTTTTCCAGAAGTGGAAACTATCATGGTAAGAATATCAAATAGTTATATTCGGTATATTTATTCATCTTCATGGATAAAATGACTAAGTACTGTGTCCTCACAGACAAAGAAGAATGGTGATGTCAAGCCGAGTGCTGATGTGATTTGGCTTGCTGAACACACGCGAACAAATGATCAAGGAGTATTAGAGTGGGTTAATGATGGACGCTCTAAGAAAATTCATGTAAATTATTCTTATATTTGTATTAGTATATATATTAATTAGTATATGTTAGTTCGTACAAAGAATTGATTATAACAACTATGAATCTATACATATGTAAAATGTTGTTGTGTTTATTGTAGGGAGACCTTCACCATCTTGTGACTAACACGGATAAAGAAGGAGCCCCTCAAACACAGGAAGAGATGTTACTTCATGTTTTGGGCCCAAAGTCTGGATACACAAGGGGGAAAGGTAGTGGCTATGGCGGCTCGCTCAAATCAAGGATTCAAGAAGAACAACAACAGAAAATCAAACAACAACAAAGTAAGATAGATGAGCAACAAGTCAAGATAGATGAGCAACAAAATAAGATATGTAGTCTACAAAGTCAAATAGACGAGCTTAAAGATAAACAAGATCAATCTATGGCCGCTTTTGAGAAGAGGATGTTAGAAATGAGTCAAATGATGGCTACCAATATTATCAGGTAAATTATAATTTCTAGAGTAATCCAACTTTGTATTTATTTCATGATATGCGCTACTTTGCATTATAGTATTACTTATATCAATGCAACACATATACAAACATACTTTCGAAAAACCCTTTCACTTATCCACATATAGTTGGCATATGTAATCGCCAAAATCAATCGGAAAAAATGATTATCAAACATGACTATCTATCTATATTTTTGTCTCTTATAGTGATATATATATATATATATATATATATATATATATATACGCACACACACACACATATACATACGTATATATATTTGTATCTACATGTGTATATATATTCGTATACATATATAGACGTGCGTAGATATACATATACATATATAGACGGACCCATATATACGTCTACATATATAGACGTACACATATTTACGTCTACATATATAGACATACACATATTTACGTCTATATATATGTATGTATGTACGCACGAGACATGTATTAATCTTGTTACTTATTCAGGTCCAGGAATACACTTGAGGATGATGGTGATGCTTTTCATGGTGGTGTTGACGATGATTATTGATTTATTTGTGGATAGATGACTTTTGTTATTAGTTGATGCGTAGATCTGATCAAGATTGCGTTCTTAGATTCCGACGTATTTTTTGTTGTCCTTTTTACCAAAAAACACTTTACAAGAGTGTTTTGCCGAAAACTCTTGGTGTTATTATGGTGATGTCATATTGGATGTTTAGTTTCTGTTTTTGACCATTGTATAAAATAATTATACAATTAATGTATGATGCATTTCATATTAATGATGAAATGAATTTACTATATATTGACAATTATATTTGATTAATATATGTATGTGAATGTGACATGTTAGAAAGTGATAATTTATTTAATATATATAGCATTGCAGGAATTTCTTTATTTGGAAACAAAGAAATTGTTGCCAAAAATAATAGTGGATGAAATTATTTCATTAGCAACAGAAATGTTGTTACAAAAATTAAAGTACATTATTGGCAACAGAAATGTTGTTACAAAAAATATCTTACATTATTGGGAAAAAAAATAACCGTACAAATATAGCATATTATTCGTGATAGAAATGTTATTGCAAAAAATATATCATACATTATTGGCAACAAAACAACCGTTGCAAAAAATATCTTATATTATTGGCAACAAAACAACCGTTGCAAAAGATATCTTACATTATTGGCAAAAAAACAACCGCAAAAATATAGCACATTATTTGCAACAGAAATGTTGTTACAAAAAATATCTTAGATTATTGGCAACAAAACAACCGTTGCAAAAAATAGCATATTATTCGCAACAGGAACGTTGTTGCTAAAAATATCGTACATTATTGGCAACGATCAATCTGTTGAAAAATATAACATATTATTCGCAACAACAATCTCGTTGCAAAAAATATATCTTATTCGCAACAAGGAAATCGTTGCGAAATAAAATTATGCTCCAACATTTGTCAATCATTTAAGACAACAAAATACTATTTTTAGCCACAAGTTTATCGTTGCGAAAATAAATTTTTTTGGCAACGGAAAAAAGTCGTTGCAAAAACCTTTAGTTACGCTATCATATGCAACGACAATTTGTCGTTACCAAAAATATTATGTCGTTGGCAAATATATATTTGGCAACGACATATTCCGTTGCCAAAAATAGCTTTTCTTGTAGTGTATATCATGTACATATCATTACAAGTATGTCCTAATATTTGATGAAATGGGTTATGTTGTTAGCTTTACCAATTAGTGATCACATTTATAATACCATGGTGTTCCCAAGTTGAATAGATGATAAGAAGATATAACTTTATTTGGTGATCTCTTCTCTTTCATCCATGTTTGATTATAAAATATATGGGAAATTATCTAGTAGTAACCACTAATTATAATGAGAATTGAGAACCACAAGTCTCATAAGATAATTATGGTAGTTTCTTAAAGCCATTGAAACTAAAACTAGTAGTTTCTATAAAAAATTAAATAAAAACTTTAAGTGGCTTCATTAGGAAGTTAGGGTAGCTTCATAAGCTAAATTACTTATTTCATAAGATGAAGTAGTGTCATTAGGAACTTAGAGTAGTTCCATTAGAATTTGAAGTAATTATATAAAATTGGTGAATTATTTGTGATGATGAATTATTTGTATTGTCTCAACTTATCAAGATTGTGTGATTAATGGAGTTAAATATTTAACACATTATAGACCTATGAATAGAAGAACACAAAACAATGGTGTGTACATACCTGGAATCAAGAAAGTTTCTTCTATGGATAGCTATAGGAGGTCAACAAAATATCTTACTTTAATAATTGTTCTATTGTGCTTAATTGTAAATGGTTTGATACTGATCCAAGAAATAAAAGAATCAAGCAAGACAATGACATTACAACTATGTATATGAGATTTGAGTAGTATAAAAATTATCAGTATATATTTGGATCTCAAACAATATAAGTCTGGTATATTGATGATCTTCTTAATGGATCTAATTGGAAGGTGGTTTGGGAAGTGAGCCATCGTCACATTTGGGATATAAATGAAGATGACAATGAGACCGATGTTGTGGATGCAGTTGGTGGTGTTAACTTTGCTACTATAGCATCGAATATCGGAATTGAAGATATGGTTGTCATTGAGACATTCGATATCATTGACGATAATGAGATCCCAGAAGATGAAATAGATGATAAGGGATTAGGTTATTTAGATTTGGATATGGAAATAATAACAATTCTAGTTTTTTTTTCTAGCTAGTGTGCATTTGGTGCAATTTTTGTATTGCCTATTATTATTAAACTAGACATATGTTAAATAGTTTTACTATCTTGGCATATACTAACTTGATAAAATCAATCTTTTTGTATTACTATTTAAATTTTTTTCCTACAAGATTTAGTTTTGGCTATTATTAATACTACATATCACATTGGAGATAGAGTGTGTGATCCCCTTCCTAGACCTCATAGATTACCTTCTAGATGCGAGTTTGGTGTGGTAATATATACAAAAAAATTGTTCACCATTTGAATATATGACTTTAAATAACTATTTAATCGTACTAATATTGAATTTAAAAATTATTTTTGTAACACCACCAACAAAAAAAAAGAGGACAGGGATAGGTAAAGGGAAGGATCTTGATATATATGATCTGTGGTTGGAGAATGAGAAAAATTCACTACATATAGATTTTTCTAATAAAGATGGCACATATAATCATGTAGATGAGTATGGGCCAAAATCTTCTCACTATGATGGATATGCAATTGTGGAGTTCCTTTCATTGTTATATAAATTATGGACTCATGTTTCTAAAAATTTACATTATAATATTATTCTACGACTTAAGGTATTTATACATTGTTGGATTAAATAAATGAATAATATTATTTTATAAATTACTAATATAGTATACATTAATGTTGTGGTAATATTTTGATCTCAATTACTAGAGACACAGTCAAGTGTGGAATTAGATTATAATTGGTCTTAGAAGATTTTTCTAGCATCAATACAAGAATAGGAAGAACAATATGAAAACTGAAAGTTGGAGAGCATTGACTAAGAAACATGGAAGAAGTTTTTAGTCTACTAGACATTAGATGAGGAAAAGGTAAAAAATTAACTCTATTATAGTAAACTTTGAAAAATCTAAGTCATCAATTGACTTTATTTTATATGTGCAAGCAAGGGATAAGAAAAAGAAGAAAAATTGGTCTAATTTGATATATTTTAGTCTCCACGGGTCTTGATCCATTTTATCTTATCGATGTAAAAATGTGTGTGTGTGATAAACTAGTTCTCTTAAATATTATTAATGTATTCATTTAATCGTATAAGATAGGTTGATAAATAGACCCATCAGTTACTATCATCAATCGAAACCTATAAGGATCTATACATAAAGATTAGTTAGTGGATCATCGAATATGCGAGAGAGAACCTTGTAAAATTACTAATAATGTGTTTTATTTTATAAAATAACATTTATGAATTTTTAACTTGAGGTAATATTTTTAATTTTGTAAGGTGGTATGGTTACGCTACGTGATGAGGCTTTGGCAAAAGTATAGGAGGATGAGGTGAGGATGAGCGATGCCTCCTCTTCTATCAACCCATTGTTACTAGATGGATCTTTCTCGTCTTCTATTGATAGTCTCCTCCACGATTAAAGACCAGTGCCACATTATACATTGTTGCTACCCCTTTTCCTATAATGGAAAATATTTATGAGCTTAATCATTGACAGAATACGTATATAGATGAATTGTGGATGATACTGACATAGATATAAGGATTTGGTTATGTTCCTCACCCATCAGTCTAGGTTCAAGCTCCCTATGGCCATCCTTAACTTCACCCTATAGTCGACCCCAACACAAAATTTATACTCTATATGACCATCCTCATCACCAATTTCAACCTCCAATGGTCATCCCCATCAACAAATTCATCCTCCTCAAAACTCTCCTAGCAACAAGATGACGATGACGACGATAATTTATTATAAATAATTTTTATTTTGAGCATTTTTATTTGCTATATAATTCAAACGATTTCTAACATTATAAATATAGTTTTAATATTTTTATTGTTAATTTTTCATAAGCATTTCTATGTTATTTATATGATATCATATATTTTATAGAGTTAAAAATTAAACGTTGTGATTTTTATTCTTGTTACTAAAAGCTTAAATGGCAACAACTAGTAGAGGCAGTTTAAAATTTTTTTTTTATCCCTAATACAATTTTTAGGGATGATATGACGTCCCAATAATTTAGGTTTTTTCTATTTTACAATACATATTTAAAATTTTTTGAAACTATTTTAAAATTTTGTGTCATTAAAAACAGCATTAGCAACAACATGTTGTCCCTAAAGTTATTTTTTTTAAAAAAAAATTAAGCAAGATTTAAATTTTGTTGATAAAATTTCAAAATGTATCATTTCTAAAAGGGACATTAGCAATGAAAATATCATCCCTAACAATTTAAACATTAAAATTGGTTAACCAAAGTTTGTACTAAAATAGTCAGTAATAGTATTATTCGCAATGCCAATGTCGTTACTAAAAGTCTCAATTACAACAATCTTTTTTTCGTTCAAATTTTATCATCTAGATACAAAATATTAAGGATGATGCTTTAGTGAAGAAAAGTTGTCACTAAAGAGTGATGTGGAAAGCTCTTTTCCTAATAGTGGATCTAACTTTAACATCTTACATATGTGATCACGAGTCTATCTCTTGAGTTAATATTTCTAATTTAAGTAATTTTTTATTTTATTAGATTTATAATGTTCATAATTACCCCGAGTATTCCATGTAAAAACTTAGCATATTTAGAAATTTATTAAATAAATTATTTTTATTTAAAATAAAAGGAAATTAATTATGGCAAATCAAGAAAAAATTTATAAATATTTTAATTAGAAAAAATTTGGGTATTTTAACTAATTAAGGATTTTATTTTGAAAATTAATTAAATAAAATATTTTATTTAAAATAAGAAGGAGAGAGTATGTACAAATTAATAGTAATGTTATAAATAATTTAATTGAAAAAAATTAGAGTGATTTGCTAATTAAAATAAAATTTATGAAAAACCTTTCAAAACCCTAAATTAGCCTAAAAAGGGATATAAATATTATTTTATTTAAATATTATTATTTTTTAAATATCCAAAATTTTAAAATTAATTTAAATACCCAACCTACCTATTTTATCTTTTCCTTTTTCCTTTTTTCTTTTTTCTTTCTTCCTTTTTCTTTATTTTCTTCCCTTTTCCTTTTCTTTTCCTCTTCTTTACCTCGACTTGGGCCAGCCCTCAGCCTAAGGCCCTCCCCCTTTCTCTTTCTTCTCCTTCAGCAAAGTATCCCCCTCAACCAACCTCTTCTCTGCCTTTACCGCCCTTCGCGCCGCCTTTAACCACCAATCCCGGGGCTACCACTACCTTCTACACCTCCCAAAACCACCTAAAGACCCTCTTCTATCTCCATCAACTCTCCTTTTCCTCTTCCTCCCTTTCTCTTCTTCTTCTCTATTCGGCCACCACCAACGCCATCGTGCGCCACCACCTTCATCCTACTCCTCTCCACCTGGGAAACCTTAAATACCCCAACTCCCACCTTCATTCTACCTCTCCTTTTCCCAACATTTAACTTTTCCCTTTTTCTTCTCTTTTCTGGCTGCCGCTGCCACTGTCATGCTTCATCGCCGGCGCCACCTATCACCACCAGCCTAAGGTGAGACCAGTCAAAGCCCTAAGGAGGCGTAGGAGTGTGCTTCAAAACCGGTGTTGTTTTAGGTAAGGGTATTAGTAAGGCCTTATGTGTGTTGATGTGCATTATATGCTTTGTATGTATGCATCCTTTGTTTATCATTGTAATTATTTCGTGTGTGGTATGACGTGGAGTTAAAGAATGTTTCTGTGTTATTATATGGCATGGGTACTATATGTATGTGATGAAATATTGTGGTATGTGATGATATGTGTTATGACCATGTAAGACATGCATGTGAGGATGTTAATATGGTTTGTGTGGGGGAAAGGATGAAAAAGGAAAATGGGGAAAGAAGTTGACCAAGGGAAGTAAGTTGACTAAAAGGGAAAGAAGTTGACCAAGGGGAGTAAGTTGACAAAAGGAGAATAAGTTAACCAAGGAATGTGAGTTGATCTAAGTATTTTAATAATCCATGAGTGGAAAAATAAAATGAAAAATTTTAGGGTGTCGTGTAGGAGAATCTAATCTATGTAATTGTGTGGGAGAATCTAATCTATAGTGTAATATGAGAGAATCTAGGGTTTCATATGGCAGATTCTACGGTGTTGTATAGGAGAATCTAAACTAGGGTTTCTATGGCGTTGCATGGGAGGATCTAATCTAGGGTTTTATATGGATTGAATCTAGAGTTGGTATGGATGAATCTTGAATTTTGTATGGAAGAATCTAGGGTTTTATATGAAGGAATCTTCGATTTTGTATGGAGGAATCTAGGGTTTTGTATGGATGGACTTAAGGTTTTGCATAGTAGATTTTATGGTGTTACATGGAAGAATATAATCTAGGATGTTATATGGATTGAATCTTGGGTTTTGTGTGGAGGAATTTAGGATTTTGCATGGATGGATCTAGGGTTTGCATGGTTGAATCTAGGGTTTTCAAGTGGGAGTTTTAGGGTTTGCATAAAAAGTACAAAGGTTTGCATGGGAAGGTTAGCGTCCGCATGGGAGTAAAGTTTACGTATGAAAATTTGACTTGGGATGTAAGGAAGGTAATAGGAGAGTTATTTGGGTGTTTGGAACTTTTGGGTGAAAAATAGTACGTAGGATATTATAAGGTTATGGAGGAGACTGAGTTAGGGTTTGGAGTGATTAACTATGGTTTGTTGTGATTAACTAGGGTTTGGAGTGGCTAATTATGGTTTGTTGTGATTAACTAGGGTTTGGAGTGGTTAATTATAGTTTATTTTGGATAACTAGGGTTTGGTGTGGTTAACTAGGGTTCGGTGGTAACATGTGTGTACTTGGTGAATAAAGTATAATGATGAATACGAAATCTATGAGTTGTGATGTATGGAGTGTTAAAATAATTTGGGTTGTGTGGGGCAGAGTAGGATGGGCCACTTAGGCCTAAATTAGGGTTTTTGGGGAAAAATTAGAGTAAGGAAATAAGTGGACTTGGAGGTGTGTAGTAGTAGGCCTTGACCCACATATTTCGGTGTTAGAGGTCTAGTGTGAGTTTGAGTATAGAGGAAAGGTTATTGGATAAGTTAGGAGGTGTAGGGTTCTCATGATATAGTACGGGTCAGTTGGAGGACAATCGTAGAGGGAGTTAGTTATGCATGTCTAGGGTGAATTTTATGAATAATACACTTAAGGCATTATTCATGTAAAGTGGAAGATTATTGAGTCGGGTCCCACCGATCCACCGGTTAGAAATAGTGATTAGGACGCTTTGTCCTATGCATGTCTGATCCACCGGCTATATTAGTGGCAAGGGTATGTTACCCTATACGTGTCCGATCCACCATCTATAATAGTGGCGGATTCCGAGCTCAATAAACCAAACACTAAATTTTGCTAAGATATATAAAAGACATTAAGTACTTACAGTGGAACACCATGCGAGTCAGGGCCAACTGATCCACCGGTAAGAAATAATGGTTAGGGTATGTTATCCTATTCGTGACCGATCCACCGGCTAATAATAGTGGGCAGGTGCATTGTGCCCTGTTCATCTCCGCTCCCCCGGCCATAATAGTGGGGACTTCCGTACTCGCATGGACTTGATAAAAAGCATGGTGTGAATCGATTTCCAATCAAAGATTAATTAAGTAATTAATTTGGATTATAAATGGGCCTTTATGTATCTACCTGAATGATTGTATGATAGTATGTTATCATGATGGTCTTTGTGCTCTTTTTTTTACATGTCGATGTGATTTTATGTGTTGGCCTTAGTGCACCGGTTACCTTTCTCAGTATATAGCGTACTGATCACCCTTTTTATGGGTGTTTCTCATTCTCACGAGTAGTAGGCCCATCTGACTTTGTGTAGGTAGGCGAGACATCAGGCGGGGCTGAGTGTTGAGCTTGTGGTTGGCTCAAAATTTGAGAGTGTCATGGCCATTTTCACTCTTCTTGTTATTTTATTTCCCTTTTGTTATTTCTCTTTGTAATGGATTTACCCTTTTTGATTTATTACTTTATGTTCAGTGTTTGAGATGAACCTTTTAACAGATGTACGATTATTTCTCTTTTGGTTATGAATTATAATTCTTTTACACGTACTCTGATTTTTGAATGTTATGCACTCTTGATTTAAGTATTAATTAAAGTTTAACCAAAAAAAAATTCTTTTAGCCTTAGCACTTGGTACTGGAACGGTCAGAGTGAATCGATATAGTATTAAGTGTGGTGGTAACATCCCTAGAACTCACGATTTTTAATTTAAGTGCTTCCTTTTAAAAAAAAATAGTAAAATTTTGGGGTGTTACACATATGCTTTCACAAAATGATCACTTTTCCATAACATAATACAATAATATCATAGTTTATGCCTTCAATACAAGAGTATCTAGAAAGGCTCTTTAGGACTGGATTGGTCATCACAAAGTTATCAATGACCTATAGATTTTTCTAGGGGATTTCAATATTATGCTTAATGTTAATGAAAAACACCAAGGAGACCAAGTTAATGTACATGATGTTACTAATTTCAAAGATTACATTAATAAAATTTTGGTGCAAGACTTGCCTGAAACTAGACTAAAATTCACTTGGATGATAGAAGTTTAGGAGTTAATAAGATAATGTTAAACCTGGATAGAGTCATGGTTAACCTGTATTGGCTTACTTCATATCCAATCTCCTTAGTAGAATTTCCTTCAACATTATTCTTTGACCATAATCCAAAGATGGTTCATTTGGAGTAGTTTTTCATTTTAAGTACATGACAATTTAAATTCTTTGATTTATGGACGCTCGACCCTGATTTCCTTCATCTAATCCAATATGTGGGGGATAAGAACTCTTATTGATCTATGATTAATAGATTTAAAACAAACCTTTGGTAACTAAGGTATAAATTGAAGGAGTTTAACTAGACCAAGAGTAATATCCTAAATTTTAAACTAACCCTAATCCTAAGTAATTAATATCATAACCTAATTCTAATCTCTGAAAATTAATATTTCTATCTTACATGAAATCCCAAATCCTAAATGTTAGCCTAATTCTAATTTTTATTTTGGGTTATTAATATCTTCTCTAACCTAAACCTGATCCTGATTAATCATTTAATTTAATTATCCTAATACCCTAACCAAAATTATTTTAATATAAATCTAAACACACATTTGTTTCCTTTCCCTTTTTCATTTTTTCTTCACTTTTCCTTATCTATTTTATTCTATTATCTCCCTACCAATATCCTCACCTCACATCACCTTTCTTCTCCTCTTCTCTTCTTCTTACGTACACTCCTTTCCTACCAAGCTTATCCCTCCATCCCCCCATCAACTTGCCCCTCCTCATTTCTAGGATTGGGGGTTGAAATTCTTCCCATTCACCTCACCTCTTCTCTCTATTTTCTTATGTGCATGTGTGTATATAAGGCACATTTAATGTCTGCATCTACCCCCTTATCCCTATATTATTTCCTTGAAATATTGCACCCCAAAAGCAACTTTGCCCCTCCTAATCGTTGCCAATATTGTCCATGATCACCCCCACCAACGACCCAACTAAAGCACCAACACCTCGATCGGTAGCATTTTCCACACCTTAACTCCTAGCATCAACCATCTTTGCCATTACATCACCCAAATAACCGGCAAACACTACAGCAACATGCCCCAAGCACTAACAAAACCCATCATTATTACCCCTTCCATTCATCCATTTTCATCAAACCAAACCCACCAATTATAATAACGACCACCATAGCCCACCACTACCTTTCAACCATTCCTACTGCAGCCCACCACCCTCCTTTGGGAAAAATCATGAGTCCTCACCACTCCCCTTATTCCTAACCTGCCTTTGCCACCCACCTTGTTTTGTCCCCTTCAAAAATTCCCCTCTTTATTGTATATAATTTGGTTGAGACTTCTTCGAACCTTGGTTTGGTTTCTCCCATTCTTTCACCCTTCCATTAATTTAACCCCTCCTTAATCATATCATTAATTATAATTATATTTATTTTAATTATTCTTAGGTGATACTATGAAGGTCCCAAAATAGGTGGGATAAAATAAGTGTGCTTAGAGACCGGAGCATTTTTCATAAGGATACTAGTCAATGTTTTAGGGTTCAGTATTAAATGCTTGCATGGATATGTGTATTATCATGATATTGTTATTATATGGTTAAATTTATGCCTTTAATGATATAATATGATAATATGGATTATATGATAGAAAGATAGTATGAATAATGCAAGATGTATTAATATAATATTACTATGCTATGTTATATTTTTGTGGATGAGTATAATTTTTGAAAGTGTAGAATGGACCTAATAGAGTATGATAAGTGGAAAATAAGTATATTTAATATGCATTATGATATATGGAGGGTTTGGAAATAATGATATTGGAGATATAAGATTTTTGTAAAAATAAGAGATTTCGGCTATCTATAAGGGTATTTTGGTCAATATGGATTAATATGGAAAATTTTGGAATTTTAACATGTTTGGAATATTAAAATATTCTAATAATATCATGTGGAATTATAAGAGTGATGAAGAATGCCATAAGTTTCCCCAAAATGAGAAAAAGGCCTAAATTAGGAATAATAATATCAAACGGTAACTTATTATCATATGTGTAAAATGATTGATTTATATCATAAATTTTAGATATGTTGTTAATATTGGAATTTTAGGGGTGTCTATTGAATTTGGCAATTTTATGAGCCTTATGGGAAAAGGTATGACTTACCTGTGAAATTAGGGTTTGTGAAGCTTTATAAATAATAACTTTTGATATAGGGCCATTATCTCATGTCTAGGACATGGGATTTAGACCTTCAATTTCGAGTATGTTATTAATAATAATATTTGAGGAATTCATATTAAATTTGGTGGAAAAATGATCAATATGGAAGAAGTTATGCCTAAATTATGAAATTAAGGTTTTGAAAAATAAGGATCTTAACTCTAGAGAATGAACTTAGGACCTATGTGATGTGCTAAACTAATTTAATGTGTTATGTACCCATGAATAAATCATGAACAAGACATTAATCATTTAAAGTGAAAGATCATATGAGTCGTGCCAAGGTGATGTTTTCATATCCATTCTATCGGATGATAATAATGGCTTACGAGTGTTTTGCCCTTAGAAGGTGATATTTTCAAATGTGTTCCACCTGATGATAATAGTGGCTTAGGTGTGTTTTCCTTGAGGAGGTGCTTTAGCCTGTTCCATTAGATTGAAAATAATGGGGGCCATGCTCATCATGAATAAGAATATGAATTAAGTAAACTAAAGAATAAGATATGAATGATTTAAAGTGAAAGAGTACATAAGTCAAGACTAAGGTGATGTTTTCATATCTATTCCACTAGATGATAATAGAGACCTGGGAGCATCTTGCCTTGAAGATGTAATGTTTTTATATTTGTTCCATGGGATGATAATAGTGACTCAAGTATGTTGTCTCTAAGAAGGTACTTCAGTCCATTCTACCAAATTAAGAATAGTAGGGTCCCTGAACTCAACATAAATAAAAGAGTAAAAATGGTTATATCTAATAAAGAAGCTTGGATCAATATTTACCTATGAGACTTTTCGTAAATTATATATGTATTTATCATCTATTATGAATGTATATTTATATCTATATCTCTGATTCGATAGTATTGTTACTTTTCTCAGTGTGTAGCGTTATAACCATCCTTTTTATGGGTGTTGCTCATTTTCACAAGTAGATGACCCAGGTGCTTTGTGTAGGCCTTTGAAGACCATCTAGATAAGTTTGCTTCTTTCAATACATTATGTGGGGAGGAGTGCCTTTTTCTGTATTTGGTGTTTAGGGGAAGAGTTATGTTATCGGGATGATATTTTACCTAGATACCTTTTTATACTCTTTGATCCATGGTATCCCCTAGTTTTTGTTATATTATTATAAATCAAAGTTAATCTCTAGACTTGTATTTTTATTTTTAAAAGCTTATTTCTCATTGCTAATTATCTTGCTTTACTATAAATGGTTTTAGCCTTATGATTGATGGAAGGATAGTTTGGTAAATCAGACTTATGTCAATTGCGGTAGTAACATTCAATATTTTGATTATATGCTTCTATTGTAAATCAAAATTTTTTGGTAGTAAAATTTAGGGTATTACACTAAGTTTAGGAGTATTATAGAATAATTTCATGAAGAAAGGTTGAAGCTGAATTCCATTCAAATAGTTTTTTCTCTTTATCTTAGCAATCTTTCCCTATATATGGAGGAGAAATATTGTCTCAAGCACCTTGAGAACTTGGAATTACATGAAGAAAGCTGCCTCAAGTAAGAATTTTGCATTAAGTGGTTGAATTTGGGTGAATCCAACTCCAAAATTTTCTTTTCTAACATGAATGCTAGATAGCCTAAAAGGATGATTTGCACAATTTATTCAGTAGATAGTCAATTATACACTAATTTTGATAGAGTGAAGTAGGATTTCTTACATTACTTTTTTTCTTTTGTTAGCATAGAGGCCCCTTCTAATGGTTTATTTGATGGAAATATATTACTTAAGGGAATGACCCTTTCAGTTGAATCACAGCATCAGCTAATGCTACCTCTATCTAAGTAGGAAATTAAAGGAGCATTATTCTCTAAAGGGAATTACAAAACCTTGGGTCATGATGGTTTTCCTGAGGGATTCAACAAAGCTTCATGGTTTATCATTGGTTATGACATTTGGAAATTGTTTTCTAGTATATTTGAAAAGGGTTCAGTGCCCCCTACCTTGGTTAGACTCTTTTTATTATCATACCAAAGAAGGAGGATGTGTAGTGTGTGACTAATTTTAGGCTTATATCTTGTTACTTAGTTCTTTACAAGATTTTTTTACAAGGTTTTGATAGCTATAATACAACCAGTATATTGGGGAAGCTAGTTTTGTAATGGGTAGATCTATTGGGGACAAAATATTCCTTACTCGTGAACTATTGCACATGTATAAGAGAAGAAATATTTCTCCAAGGTACTTGTTAAAAGTTTATTTAAAGAATTCATATGATAAAGTTTCTTGGTATTTCTTAGATAAAATTTTGTTGGGTCATCACTTCCCTCGTCATCTTGTTAGGATGCTTATATATTGTGTTTATGAGGTTTGATACATCCTCTTAATTAATGACGATACTATGAGATCTTTTACTGGTAAGAGGGGTTTAAGATAGGGAGATCCATTATCACCCATTCTATTTATTATTACCTTAGATTATTTGGATAGGATGTTTCAAGACTTTTGGGATTGTGATGGATTCTCTAGACATCTTAAATATAAAAGATTGAAGATAGTTAACCTTTCTTTTACTAAAGAATTGCTTGTATATAATAGGGGCAATGTCTAGTCCATCTAACTTATCAAGCAAACTCTTGAGACCTTTAATGCTACGTTAGGTTTACAGATCAACCTTGAGAAGAGTTAATTCTTCCTTAGTAGTGTCACTCAATTAACTAACTATCATATATCATGAATACTATAATTCAATGAAGATAGAATGCCTTTCAAGTATTTGGTTGTTCCTTTGGATGCTAGTTAACTCAATAGTTCTAGCATTATGACTTTGGTAGAAAATATAAGAGAAAGACTCCGTCATTGGTCCAACAAACTCCTGTCTTATATAGACATGAAGTAGCTCCTTCAAACTATTATTTTGAGTATCATCATATACTAGAGTCAAGTATTAGCACTGCTAAAGAAAGTAGTGTTACAAATTGTTGATATTTGTTCGTGCTTTTTGTGAACTAGTAAGGCCTCCCCTAGTCTAAGATCAATAGTTTCTTGAAATATAGTTTGTCTATCAAAGAAGGAAGTGAAGTTAGGTTTGATAAATCCTCATGTTTGGTACATTACTTCTTTAAGCAAGCATATTTGGAATTTCAGCAACAAACAATACACTCTTAGGATTAAATGGATGCATAGTTATTACATCAAACAATAAGACTTAATTTCAGTTGTGCTACCTACTACTGCTTCTAGTTTGGCCAATAAACTTTCTGCTATGAGATCAATTGTTCTACCTGGGATATAGGGGAAATCAACAAGGTTTAAATTCTAATATAGGAGATATGTATAACTTTCTAAGACATAAGGATCCCACTATACCATGGTTGAGAATCATTTGGATAAATCTAGCTACTCCTCACCATAAAATTATCTTCTAGTTTGTTGCACATAATAGGCTACCTGCTAAGGAGGTGGTATCAAAATTTAACCCAAGTGTTGGTGTTCATTGCATCATTTGCTTACAAACTAAAAGTATACAACACTTAGTTCTTCTTTACCCTACAACTGACAACATGTAAAAACTTATCAAGCTTGTCTTAGGGGCTCAAAGGCTCATTGGTAATTAGGTTAGAGAGATGAAGGATACTGCACGAATGAATGGTACTTCTACTATTATAACTCAGTTACTTTGTGCCTTTTATGTTGTAGGGTTGTGTGAACTTTTGAAGGCTAGGAATTATTTTATCTTTTTTTTGGTATAAGGTTTTATTTTTAAATAATTATTGGTAGCATTACTATTATACTCTCTCATAGGTGCTTGCACCCTAAAGGGTTGCTAGGCTTGGTGGTTTTGTTTGGTACATATATAAGGTATATGCACAAGGTTTTAATGCTTCATTATCATAAATGATAAGTTTTTCATAGTAAAAAAAATACAACTATATCATAATATGACATAACAACATGAGTTAAAAATTATAAAGATGATAGCATGAAATTTAATACAATTTACACATAGTAACAAATCCTTATACTAAGATATGTATCTTGATGCATATGAGATCCAACTTGGGTCATGCTAAGAAGTGGTTTCTAATTAAGATTATATCAACCAAAAATTAAGAGTAGAATGGGGAGAGATTTGAGAAGATGAAATTTGTTCTTGGTAGCTCCTTGAAACAATACTCACAAGAACCATCTAAGGTTTAAACTCTTAGGATAAATCTTGGAAGATTTTTGCTAAACTTCAAACTCTTGCACTAGAGTTGAAGATTGAGCACTCTTGGTCTTTTAGAGAAAAATGTGCAGCTAAAAACAAGTTGATTCCTCTTTCATTCTTTCCTTGGCACTTATAGATAGAGTGTGGGATTAAAGGTTGCAACTTAGCAAACTAATATAAGTAATTTGATCTAAAACAAATAAAAGATACTACCTAATACACCACCCATGTCACTAAGCCATGAGGTGTGTAATTTGCTAAGTTTGAATGGTGGTGATCTTCCATCATGTGTCCAACTCATGCAGATACCACTTGATTCATAAGAAAATATACAAGGATCACTACCCCAGAAAGGGGTTTTAATAACGGTTATTTTATAGTTTTAATAACGGTTTTCAACCGTTATTGAATCGCCCGTTATTAAATCTTTAATAATGGTTCATAACCGTCATAAAAAATACACAAAAACCCGCGAATATGTGCGTAGACTTCATATTTAATAACGGTTTTTAAGTAAAAACCGTTGTTAAAAATCAGGTTTTAATAACGGATTCTCAGTAAATCGTTGTTAAAAATAAGGTTTCAATAATGGTTTATATGAAACAACCATTGTTGAAAACCAGGTATTAATAACGGTTAATACAAAAACCGTTGTTAAAACATCATCGAATTACCGTTTCGGTCATTGATTATGCGTTTATTAAACCCTCTAATATGTATTAAATGAGCATAAATATGAGATTAGAAGGAGTTTTAATAACAGTTCTTAAACAAAACCGTTATTAAAACTATATGTTTTTTTAGCATTTTTCTGTTTTGTTCCTACCCACATACACAGTTGTATGTTTAAACAATTACCAAATCTACAATGTAAAACAACATCAAGTCATACCAAATATGCAATCACACCATAATTTCAATCAATCTATAATTAGTATGCATGTCTCAATACACCAACTATACTTAGGAATAAAAATTAGTGGGCATACCACAACTTGGTAGCTCTACACCCCCAAAGTAAAGAGTTCACAGATCTAGGCTAGAAGACCGAAAGATGTAGACGAAATACAAACCTGAAAATGCATGTAGAATATATAGATCGCTACCTAATACAGAATGAATGAGTGCACGTGCTTGGCCCATTGGTATCTAACTTCATCAATTTCATCAACATTGTATTGTTGGCCTTGTGCATAGTCATCGGTGAAAAACTACAACGCCCATGTTTCAATTAATATACAGCTATCCATTAGGTCAAAAATATATATGTCATGATTCATTAATAGAAAAAAATGGAAAAGCAAACATATATGGCTTGGATCTATGTTGACCGATCTATTCTAGACTATAAGATCCATTGCTCTACATACATAGTATCCACAATCATCGCTGTTTTGCTGTTGTGGACACTGTCAAATGAATTCAGTTAGCTCTCTAACTATTATATATTAATTTGAATTAAAACAAAATACAAAATAGTTTTCTTTCTACTTACCATGATAGGCTCATATTGAAGATTCTTTGGGTTTGGGACACCATTCCCACCTCTCCTTTGATATGCCGTCAGTAGTGCCCTAATAAATAGAGTTGGATACATAATATTGTAAGTATATATACCTCAAATAATGAAAGTAGAATATATATATGTATATGTATAAATAAGCTAATGAAGTAAGAAGTAAAAAGTATACTAACATGTCGATAAATTCTTTCCCACCACGACGAGCGACCTCAAAAGGCACGTCATAGGTTCGAAGGGAATCAAACACATAAACTTTATTAAGATCAGGTCGGACGGCGTACAAAACCCAATGTTCAGTTGCGAGGTAAGGAATGAGATAGAGCTTGTTGTATCCCTCAATCAAAATACGATCCGCTAAATAGTTTATGTGCCTACCCTCTGTTATTGTACTACGGTCAGGTATGTAGTATGGGCACACAAACACAATAGAGGACAACATTCCCTCCAACGCAGCGCGACTAGCTACCAACCTATATATGGACGACAATAACAATGCATATTTGTTAATAACTAATAACTCATATAAGAGGTCATAAAAATTCCATTTCTCCAAGAGTACTAAAATATGAAATATAAAATAATGCTTACGTGACATAAACGGCGACACTCGTGGTTGACATCCATTCCTGATTATAAATGTCGCTTATGTCAACCGTCGATACAATGTAAGTAGTATCGTCCCTTCCAACATACTCAGGACGACAATCAATGGAAATATAATTATTCCCGAGGTAGTTTTGGGCATAGAAATATAATAAAGCTAATGCTGGTGGAGGTTGGCGTATTTCCGAAGAAGGAATCTTTTGTGGGGCAATTGATTTTTCAGATTTAGCTCTCTTTCCTTTGGCAGCGCCCTCTTTTGTGTTGCTTGTTCTACTAGTACCTCTCTTGGTTTTACTAGCAGGAGCAGTCTTCTTCTTTAATTCCTTAAATAATAATAATAAACAAAATATGTATTGAGCATATATATATGAAAAAGGTATAAACAGTGTAACTACTAAATAAGGTCTAATAAAGATATCGAATGTCAATACCTCTTCAGTAGTGAGACGTATCTGATCCACAGGCCAAGGCACAAAGCTTCCATGAGCTTCTAGCATTGTGGATGCCTCATCGCCCTCTTTATAATAAGGCAAGGGCGCACTACCAATGATTGGAGCATCAATACTCACCGAACTTGTAATTAGGGCTAAGTTGTACCCGTGAATAGTTTGCGTTTGGGTACTGTGACTGATGCGGACCCTTCCTTTCGCCAAAAGAGTTGAAAGGTAATTTGCTAACAAGTCACATTTATGCAAACCCTAAACGAAAATATTACACATTATTAATTATTTATGACACCGAATACATTTAATAACAATTCATAGTTATGTAATGCTTACCTCGGAAAGAGAAGAAAGACGTGCATCAGCTTCACAACTGTCTCTGACACTATTTACATTAGGTATGTGAAGCTGATCATGGTCGACTGAATCGGATGGCTTATAACCTTGAGATTTAATAAATGACAACTTTTTCTCCATTGTTGCCATCCGTTCAAATGCCACATTTAATTTTTGTGTGAGGATGGCGAATTGCTCATCAGTGTTACGAGAATCACGAGATCGACCATGTACGCTCGTTCTCGTAACACCTAATCCAAGACCCCTGTGTCTTCCAGGGTGTTCTACAATTCCTATAGCCTGTGATACAATGTTATATTGGTCTTCTCGGAATCCATTGAACGCTTTTCTTTGCCTACGATAATGATGATTCTTCTGTAAAAACCTACGATGCCCAAGGAACACAGTCTTTCGGCCATGTGTTAGCTAAACAAATGAAGTATTCTCCTCACATATCGGACATGCATAATGGACTTTCACACTATAACCTGACAAGTTGCCATACGCCGGAAAATCATTTATGGTACAGAATAACAATGCTCTCAAAGTGAAATTTTCTTCACTATATGCATCAAATACTTCAACGCCCATGTCCCATAAGAACTTCAAATCATCAATCAAAGGTGCCAAATAAACATCAATATCATTCCCAGGTTGGTTTGGCCCAGAAATGAGTAAAGACAACATCATATACTTGCGTTTCATATAGAGCCACGGAGGTAAATTGTATATAACCAAAATCACTGGCCATAAACTGTAGCTGCCTTGATTGTGCGGATTCATTCCATCCGCAGAAAGCACAAGGTACACATTTCTTGCTTCTTTACCAAATTCAGGAAACAACCCATCAATCGTCATCTATTGTGGAGAGTCAGATGGATGTCTAAGAAGCCTGTCATCTATCTTGTCATTAGCATACCATCTTAGGTTCTTGGCATCTTCAATATCATTAAACATCCGCCTTAATCTTGGTATTATAGGAAAATACCATAACACCTTAGCGGGCACCTTGTTCTTCTTGTATCGTAGTGCTTTGCATTCAGGATTAGGACAACTATCCAAATATGCATTGTCATTGCGATATAAAATACAATCATTAGGGCATGCATGTATCTTCTCATAACTCATGCCCATAGAGGATAGAATCTTCTTCGCTTCATACGTACAATCGGGTAGAACGTTATCATTAGGAAGCATATCCTTCACAAGTGACAATAATTCTGTGAAACTCTTATCACTCCATCCGTTACATGCCTTTAAGTTGTACAACCTTAAAGTAGCGGATAATCGCGTAAACGTATTACAATCACCGTACAAAGGTTTCTCCAAGTCATTTAATAACTTCTCAAACATTTTTGGACAATCCCGAACACTTTCCTCAACCTTTTGAGGCATCTCCTCTAACGAATGTCCCTCATAATTATCAAATAATGATCCACTACTATCCCTCCTAACATCGTCATTTTCATATTTAGACTCTGTTTCCCCATGCCATATCCAACAAGTGTAACTTGTATCAATTCCATACACAAATAAATGATCTCTCAAATCATTAGCGTTGACACACTGAATATAAGCACACTTCAAACAATGACAGACTATTCTACTAGAGTCCCGAGCATGTTCAACTATAAACTTGATAAAAAACTCCACTGCTTCGTTATATTCTCTAAACAGACGATTTGCAGACAACCATTTCCGATCCATAGTTTTTGAATCTAGATATATCCCACATGAAAGTAATTATTAAAAATTAGTTGAATTATAAGTTTAATAATTCTCAAATCACTCTTGCTTAGAAAGAATTAATCTCAAATGTATCATGCTATTCTGTATATATGTATATATATATATATATATATATATATATATATACACGAATCATGCTAACATGTTTCCAAAATTATATTAATGCTGATCAATGAAACTCCTCATACTTACAAAGAGTTCACATATATATATACATAAATACATACATACATACGTAGCAAAATATTGTACAATTAATAGTTCAAATTACAAAAGATATACATATATACTACAGGATTTAAGTAATAGCAGCACTATATACATCAAAATGTTGCTACAACTCAAATACCTAAAAAACGAAAAACTCATATCCCTAAAACTAAATCCCCCGATAGCCTCGTCGAGCCTGACTAAAAACTATAACTCTGAAAGTCCACTCACCACGATATATCATTTGATCCTTAACATCATCGCAAGAGAGTCTACTCACGGATACTCTAGGGTAACCGAGGTGGATACTCCGAGGCAAGCTATGACGATACCTCCACTCATCATCGATGTCCATCAGTTCTCTCGATATCCTATCATACTCTCTAGCAAACAACTCACCCTCAATAAATCTCGGGTGTGGTACATCAGTGTGGTAGACAAACCACTGCAAAAAAGTAGACGTAGCTGATGCCCATGGCTCTATCTGAGGTAGGGTCAACAGAAGGTGATAAGATCTGAAATGGAAGGGGTGATAGGATGAGCCACTCGCATACAAATGACATAGCTCGTCATATAACCATATCACATGAGTTCATACATCTGTATATGGCGCCATATGAAAATACGGTGGAGGGTATGTCATCTCACTACCTACAAATGAGAACCACTAAATCTTATCATCAAGGTTGTTCTTGAAAGGATCTAAATTACAGAATATGTAAACTGATCTTCAACCAACTAGACAAATCATAAATATATTCGACCAGATCATAACCAACTATGTAAACCTAACAACATCAAACTATTTAAAATAAGGACATAATCTTTAGTTATATATTTAACAAACTGGCTAAACTTCAAACTATCATCAAATCATTCAAGCTACTCATAGTAAAATCAAGTACATATTAATAAGATAATATATATATATACATATATACATATATAGTACAACCTAATAAATCCTATATGATTATTATTATTATTATTATTATTATTATTATACACAATTATTCATCTCTATTTAATTTTTATCATAACACCGATGCCCAACCAACCTCGTCAACTTTTCCCCATGCACAATACCCTTATCCTTAGGATTTTTTCCTATAGCCCTAGTTTATATTTAGTATAATAAACGATAAACCCTAACCCTAACCCTAACCCTAACCCTCCCCTTCCCCTTCCCCTCCCCCTCCCCTAACCCTAACCCTAACAATAATTAACCCTAATAAATTATAATAAAAACTAACACTAAACTTCATAAGATAATGATCCTAAACCTATAGCTAACCCTAACCCTAACCCTAACCCTAACACTAACCCTCCCCCTAACCCTAACCTTAACCCTAACCACAATTATTTTAGATTATATATACACATCTTATATATAAATATATTATAAATATATATACATATAATAGAACACATATAAACACACATTTTACGGAATATAAATACACGTCTTACAAAATATATATTAAAAAAAGCATATAAATACACATGATATGCATAATAATGTGAGTGCTAAAAAAATATATATATACCTTAATTTTATACTTAGAACGTACATATCTTATGATAATAATATATATTTTAGGCTTGTGGATTCTCTTAAAATAATAATACATATTTTTATAAAATAGATTATAAACACACACACACACACACACACACACACACATATATATATATATGTGTGTGTGTGTGTGTGTGTGTGTGTGTGTGTGTGTGTGTAAATTAAGGTCTTGGCCACAATAAAAAAAAGGACAGCAAAATTTTTTACCAACACATCAAATAACAGATTTTCGAACAACAAACCGCAAATTTACAATAACAAACAAACACAACCTCTTCGGTGCAACATGCATGCATTTATATATATATATATATATATATATATATATATATATATACATATCAGTAGAAACAAATTAAGTAATGAGGGAAGAACAAACACATACGTAAAGGGATCGACGGCGTGCAAGTTGAGAATGGCAACGACGAAGGTACAAGTGCTGGCTACGTTCGCAAGAATGACACCACGCACATGGAAAGAAAACAATGGTAGAGGGGTGGTGGAGAGATGGCGGTGCGATGGTTTCCCTTAATTCAGAGGAGCCGGAGCGGTGGTGCAAAGGTTTGCAAAAGAAAGAGAGTATGAGGGGGAAGCGGCAGAGTTTGAAATTTTTGGCACGAAACAGAACAGAACGAAATAAAAGGAACTTTTAATAACGGTTCTTACGGAAACTGTTATTAAAATGTTGCCAATTTTGACAACGGTTCTTGTTTGAACTGTTATTAAATCATGTTTTAATAATGGTTTTATGTCAACCGTTATTAAAATTCCTGTGCAAAATTTCACCTTTCACTTTTAATAACGGTTATTACCTACAACCGTTATTAAAACTTCCCGCGCATTAATTTTCACGCATTTGACGACGGTTTTCGAACCACCGTTATTAATGTCCCGTTATTATTTCCTGTTTCCGTAGTAGTGGATTATTTTAATATTATAAGGGACAAAAAGAATTAAAGAATGTCTTCTAGCCTTCCTTGTTCTTCTCAAAAATCTGCATTGTTCTTTCCAAGTGTTGAATTGAGAGAGACTTGTAGTTTGTCATGTAGCTTAATAAAGGGTAAAAGTGTGATCGTTATATGAGGTTGCTCCCACATTATATCCTTACCTAAATATCATTGTTCTCTTAGTAAGAATAAACCCTAAGTCTTCTTCCTCTAAGGTCACTAAGTGATCACCTAAAAGTAAAGAAAAAATATGGTTAAGAGAGTAGGACATGCAAGTGAGGAAGGGCAAGGTAAAAGGAATAAGACAGTAGGGTGGTTGAGAATAATAGGACAAATAGTGTGCTTGGCAAGGTGCATGCACGCTTGGTGAAGGAATGGTGTATGATCGGTAATAAATAGTGCACACTTGACAAGGCATACCCATGCTTGAAGGAGGTGAGAATAAAGCTAGATAAGGGAGAGTAACGGGATCGGCAAGATAAGACACTAGTTCAACAAGACAGAACATAGGCTTGGTAAAGAAGGGTAATTGGTCGATGCTAGGGAGAAAAATCTTTCAAGGCAATTAAGATTAAGGGATAACAACCCTCTTAACAAGACAAGCTCACTCTGCATGTCTAACTTACTTGGTGAGTTCTAGCCGCTCGACAATACCAACCAAGATCAAGTGAAACTACGTAACATGGTCGAGGGAGTGTAACTCGCATAGGTTAAGGGAACAAAATAAGCTTGTTAAGAGTGACTGAGACTAAGGGAAAGTAACATAACAAGCGGAGAGGCCTTAGTTGAGCTAGAGTAAAAAATGGTGGTGATAAAAGGAGAATGATGAACAAAGGGGGGATATGGAGGAGTTAGGGTGGTGTGTGATTGGGTGAGTGGTGAAGTACAATGAAAATAGTGATGATAATGGCAATAACGACTTGCAAGGGTTGGTGGCTAGGAAAAAAACTAAAAAAACTCAATGAGAAAATTATCAGAGCAACAAAGAGGATAAGGTTCGGTGGCTACAATAAATGGTCAAAAATGGGAGTGTGTGTGTGTTTGTGTGTGTGGGGGGCTGGGTGGGTGGGTGTGGGTGTATAATCAATTTTGTGAAAGAAAGGATGGTGTGAGGGAGATGGGAAGTGAGCTCAAGTGATGGAACTGGCACATGGGAAAATAAAGGGAAAAGAAGTGGGGGATGGGATAGTGGTGTGGACATGAGAAAGCATAAAGAGATAGAGTGTGGATTTGGGCAAAGTTGGGGGTTCTGGTTTGCTTAACCAAAACAAACTAGTTATGAGTGGCTAGGGGTAAGGATGTGCAGAAGAGAAGAAAAGAATCAGAAGAAGAAAAGGATAAAAAAGGGAAAGAATAAGGGAGGAGAGAAAAGAAATGTTATGGATTGGAAATAAAGTAAGCATTAGGATTAAAGGATTAGATAAAAATGTTTGGATATTAATCATTTGGAATTAAAGTTAGATTAAACTTGGAGTATTTTATCACTACATCATTAAAAAAGACTTCGTCCCTAAAGTCAACAAGTCAAGCTTAGGGGAAAAGGGAAGAAATATGTAAGGAAGAAGTGATTATTGTGGTTAATTCTACAGAATTTGGCCTAATACTATTTAGTATTACTCCCTTAAGGGAAAGAACCCAAAAATCCTAACACATATGCTTTGAAGAGCTCGAGATGTGCCTTATGCATGTTCTTATGTGTCTCCATACAAGCAGAGCTGAGCTCATATGGGTTTGTCGCACCTTGATGTTAAAAATTTGTAAGGGCACCTCCTTATAGGATAATAAATCATCAAGCTCAATGTTGTCAAGTCTGATCACATAGAAATAATCTGTAATATACTTCCTCACCTATGATACTTGGAAGATATTGTGAATTTGGGCTAACAATGGTGGAAGTGCTAAGCGGTATACGACATCGCCAATTGTATCAAAAATCTCTTATACCTCAGCCTCATCTTATCCTTTATACCAAACTTATGCACCTCCTTGGTGGTTGAGACACTCAACAAAACTCTAAAAGGGTGCCTCAAAATTATCATGCATCACTTCAGATCAACATAAATCTTTTGTCGACTTTGAAATGTCCTAAAAGATGTCACCCAGTTATTATTATGGTTTGTTACTTTGGCTCGGAGAATAAAAGATGATCATACTAAACTAGCCAACCATCTAGAATTTTCGACAAACTGAACTAACAGATAGATCCAGAGAAAATTTGTTTGATAACCACTTGAGAAAAAGTAATAGGATAAAAATCAATATAGTCCTAAAGTATTTGATTTTAAGTATAAAATATTATACACATATAACTATGACAATATGTACATCTAATTATACATGATGTATAAATAATTATATATATATATATATATATATTAAATATCATTAAAAATAATTTAAATACTAAATAAATTATTTAACTTTAAATAATATAAGTTAATTAGACTTTAAAATAATTTTTTCATTTTTGGCAGTGTTCTTCTCGGTTAAAAGTTCCCTAGGTGCAACCCGTGAATGATATAATGATCATCAACGATTGGTTGACATAACCCTTTTTAATTAGAGATGAAAACTAACCTTTTTTTTTTGTGGCAATAAAAACATGCATTAGATTAATTGTTAGATAACGATGCAGGCTGAGGATTTGGCAGGCCTGCAATATCATTCTGTTGGGTGGGGGAGGAAACCAACATTTTACTACATAAAAATAAATCATCATAAGAAAGAGGGAGAAAAAAAAGTCAACAATGGACTGTCAGATTTTCTGCATCCCCGTCATAATCGCGTCACGGCAGTATATTTTAATATATAAAAACAAAAGGATTGAAAAAGGGAAGACGGGAGTGTTGCAATCGGGCTGTCTAAAAGGTGGGCCGTGATTTGGAAGACGGCAGAAGGTTTGCTGACTTTTTCTTCTATTTTTTCTTCGGTCGGAGTTGCTCAAATTTTCAAGATTATCATTTTCGTTGCAAACACAGGGCCTCCGATGCATCTTAAGATTGTCAATTTGTGATATGTGCCCCTTTTTTCTTCGGGAGCCACTTAAAGCCGACAAAAGTCGACAAACCTATATAACTCCATCCGCCTGAAATCAGACCGGATAAAATGTAACAACTTACCATCCGACATTAATTTAAATATAAATAACCTAACCTGAATCTAACATGTAATTTGAGTTAATAAGAAATTTGATATTAATTTGTTCCAAAGTTAATCAGATCCAATATTAATTTACTTTAAAAAGATTAAATTTAATATTAATCAGTTTTAATAATAACAAAATTACAAATATTTTATTATTTAGTTAAAAATTTAAAAATATATTATTTTATAATTTGTTTTACTTTTATCATAAATATCTTTATTTATCAATAATATTATAATTTTACTTATTTTTCTGTACTAAAATATAATATTAAAAAGTCATAATCGATATCTATATCTATATAATATATAATAACGTAATTATAGTAACAAATAGATTTTTCATCTAAATTAACATTTGTAAATTTATGAGTCTACATTCATTTTTTCACCCATATCAATATAATAAAATCATCTGTAGTCCATAAGATAAATATTTTTTCACACTAATTAACAGTAATAATTACAGTTTAATTTCCATCTTATAACTTATTAAATAACTGAGGAATGAGATAACTTGACACATACTTTTGGTATACAGTATTTATATATATATTTATAAATATAGTAATAATAAAATTATAACTATGCACTCAATTATCATTAATGATAATAAAGCAAATTATCATCTCTACATGTAAAATGGATTACCTCTTAAATTCTTCATCTTCACAGCTTTTTTTTTTCCTATTTTCTTTTTTTTTATACCAATTTTACTTACTTCTTATAACCCAAACTAGGTAGTAGTCAGAGTCAAAACCTAAATTCAATTTGTTTGTTTCTATTCTCTTTATTTACCTATTATTACCATAAATATTAACTAAACTTTTAAATTCTTTGACAAGTATTCTGAATAATTATATATAAACATAGTTATTACTTAATTATCTTTAATTTATTTGTAATTATTATTTAAATATAATTCATTTTTTATGATGTTAATCTATTTAACAAAAAAATTTATCAACCAAATAATAATGAATAATTAAATATCACTCCATCCATATATAAAAAATGCTATTATTAAATTTTTGTGTAAAAAAAAGTCACTTTAAAAAGTCAAAATCTACTTTTCATTTTTATCCTTACTTTCCCCCCTATTATCTATATATTAAATGATTTGTTATTTTTTAATGAAGTGTGTAAGTGTAATTATAAAACTACTTTTATTCATTCTTTGAAAAAATATGTAGATTAATAGAATAATTTTGTTAATATAGATGAGGTATATATTTGTATGGAATAATAACATATAATTTAACAACATGATTTAAGTGTATAATGTTTAGTTTTATACATTCAATAAGAATACTATTATATAAATAGATTTCTTAAATTATCATAAGCATTATGTTTTTCATTTTGACTATGTATTATATGCAACTTATTTAGTATAATTTATGAAATTTAGAAAAACTAAAATACGTGTATCACACGTGTACATAACACTAATAATAAATAAGTATCAGTTAATAATATACTTTTAATCATATAGATATACAAAATAAAATATAATACTTGCTTATAAGATTATTGAGTTAGATAAATTTTAATGGTACAAAAAATTTAAATATAAAATAATCCGATCCGACTGATTATCAAAGTGCCAAAAAAAAAATTAATCCACTTTTATCTTATCCAAATCCAACCTGACGAATCCGATTGCAGCTTATAACATATCTGTTGTTGGCCCCGCCCGAATTATTTGCTCTCTAGCTCCATCTGTGTCAAATGTCATCTCCGTCTTCTCCCTCCTCCACTATCTCATTTTTGGGGCTTCGGAGACGTCGACGTCGACGAGATTAATGGCAAGCAGAAGCTTTAATTTGATTTAGCTCTAGGTTATAGATTTAATTTGGTGAAAGAGCCGGCAATTCAATCAAGCGGATGCAGGTCCCTTTTTCAAATTATAATTATTTATTTGTTTGGATCTTCTTATGAAAATTATTATTTATGATAATTATTTATTTTAAAAAAATTTTAGACTAAAATATTTTAAAATAAATAATTATTTTAGATAATTAATTTTAATAGAAAACCCCAAATAATTCAAAGATCACGTGCTTTTACTGATTATAATTTATAATTACAGTTGCCGTAAATCCAGCCAATGTTGATCTATTTTCTTCAGTTCTTACCCAACCGTCGGGTTCTTATCAAAATCTCTTATAATGATGGAATTCAGGACTTCTTTTGGTACGTGGAAATTAAATTAAGAAAAATCCACCGTACAACTATATTTTCTTTTAACTTCAATATCAATATATATATATATATATATTCTACAATTAGCTAGCCGGCCGAAGGGCCAGCCAAAGCCAAACCCATGAGTGTAAGGGGATGTGGAGATACGTCAGGTGGACGAAAGGGTGTCTCCAATTACAAGTATCGAAACATCCATTTGATTTGTTTGTATTTCACAAGAAGCTGAAGGAAGACGACAACAGTTGCGGGCAAGGACGGCGAAGGAGTTGATGAGGGGAGAACGACTACTCCTCCTTTTCTAACTTATTAAATAGGAGTAATTATTATTATTGTTGTTGTTATTGTTATTATTATTATAGGCATACTAATTAATGGGAAAGCAGGGGGTATTAGTTAATTTCGAGCATTGGCTATCTAAGAGGGAATATGAGATCTATAATTCAGAAATTCAGTCTGCCTTCTTATTAATCCATTCATTTATATTTATGACCATTCCAAGGTAATATACGAGATAACAAACCACTGGGGAGAGGGAGACAAGTCTGCAATGCCATAATAGAATTCTAAAATAGAATAACAAGAAGGAAAGCGACAGTAATACAAGAGAAGTAGACCGCGGCAAGAAGAGTGGCAAATGACGTGAGGAAGCAGGCCATCCATTAGTTGATGACATAGTCCAATAGTTTTGATGGGCTTTGATATAATATCCTGAAAATTTAAAATCTATAATTTAATAAATATTTTTTATTTATAATAATATAAAATTTAAAATTTATTTAATTTAATTATTTTGTAAATTTTTGAGTATATAAAAATAAATATGAATATTTAATAAATTAAAATAAATATTTTGTAATTTTATCATACTCATTTTATTTAATTAATTTTTCAAACCAATATTTTACTAACATTATCTTTTTAAACCAATATATTAAATTCTAACAAACTAAATTATTAAATTAATTTATCTATAAAAAATATTAAATGCCATTATTCTAAAAGTTTTTAATTTTAATTTTTCCCTTTTCCTTTTTTCTTTTTCCTCCTTCTTCTTCTTTTTCTTTTCCTCCTTTTTTCCTTTTTCTTACTTCCTTCTTCCTTTGAGCTGTCGTCTTTCTTGTTTCCTACACTAGGCCGCTGGCCCATCTCCGCTCCCTTTCTCCTTCCCCTCCCGTGTGACCAACCCTAGCCCATCTCCCCTTCTTTTATTTCCTTTATTCCCCTAGTTGGGCCAGCCCAACTTCTTTTTTTTCTCCCCTCTCCCTCGCACGCGGGCCAACCCGCTTCCCCTCCTTTCTTCCTCACCCGATCGGTCTTCCTCTTCTTGCTCTCCTTCTCCTTCTCCAACCGTCGAACCTTCACACCACCTGCCACCCCTGCAGCCTTGCTCTCTCTCTCCCTCTCTCCCACGTCCCTTTCCTTCCATTTTTGAGCCATACACGCCCCTACACCGCAACCCTCGTATGCCCTTCCTTCCTTCCTTCTTTCTTCCGGTAACCTGTCACCCTACCATCTGCAACCACAGTCGACCACCCCTACCTCCTTTCCTCTCCCTCTTCTTTTTCTTCTTCTCTCCTGCCCATTTTCTTCCTCCGATATCCTTCCTTCCTTGCCAGCCGAGCCCTCTTTCTCCCTTCTTTCCCCTTTTCTCCTCTTCCCCTATTTTTGCTTTGCCACCTCTAACCACCGCTGTTGTCGCCCAACCAACCACCACATCCACCTCCTAACACCACCTACTACCTCCCTGCACCACCAAGCCACCACACACACCCCTGCAACCACCTTCTTTCTCCTTTCTTTTTCTTTCCCCCTTCTTGGCCTCCACCTTACACCCCCACTGTGTGCTGCCGTTCCCCCTCTTTCGCCGCCTTTAAAGCCACTAATCTAGTCCCTCACACCTCCTCTACCACCCACATCTTCCCTTTGTCCGAAAATCCCCTAGCAGCTCCTCCCTTCCCCTCTTCTTTTTCCTTCCTTCTTCTCCTCTGCCACCTTTGCATCCACTTTTCCATCCTTGTCGCGCCACCTCTGCCACCCTGAGCCGTAGATCACCGATCACCGACCCACGACCACCACCTACACCTCTACTCCATTCTTACACCTAGCCACCCCGATAACTCTCCTCCACAAGTCCTCTACCTCACTCCTAAAACCCTCACCTGAACCAAACCCTCTCTTTTTCCCAACTCCCTCTTCAACCCCCTTCTTCCTTGCTATCTTGCATGCAGCTCATGCTACTCATGCAGTGTGAGTCTGCTGCCTTCCTTAGAAAATTTGGCTAATAAGTTTGAGATATGACAATGGTTAATATTGGTATATATTTAATTAAGTTTTTGATAAAATTTATTCCTTTGATTTTCTACCTTCCAATATGATAAATGTTGATATTACTTTTAGATATTCATTTTGCTAATCAAAGCTCAAACCTTTAATCAGGTTACTGATAAGGTTTGATTATTGTTGGAAATAAAGTAACCATTATACCCTACTAAAATTCATGGATATACGTATGCTAGCACATTAGAATTTTTAATATGATTTATATGCATGATATATGTTGTTAAGTATAATGTATTTGGTAGCACAAGTTGGTTGATGAAAAGAAAAACATGTTAAATGTTTCATGTGTAGAAATAATACTTAGGAAAAGAGCCTTGTTGTTAATGATAAAATCAAATACATATGCTTGATTTGATAATCTAATGTGGCCATTTGTTGCATAGATAATATTAATATGAGCCATTGGGATATTTTGGTAAATTTTGCTTGTGCAAAAAGTGTAGCCTAAATAAGTGTGTGTGGTAGGTGCTAATGACTATTAATGATAAATAATAATAGTTGGTGGTGTTGGCTAAGATATATGTACTATGTATATTAATATTTATGTGATGAGGATATTTTGGCAAAATTGGTATAATAAGGGCAAAATGGTAAATGGAAAAGGAGAATTTAGTAAGGAGGCTATTTTAGTAATTTTACATGGAAAAGGAGATAAGTTGGTAATTTTGTAAAGTAAAGGGGTAAAATAGTGATTTAATAAAAGGAGAAAGGTATTTTGGTAATTTGTCTTAAAAAGGGTATTTTGGTAAATTGGCATAAAGGAAGGGTAGTTTGGTAATTTTGTAAGTAAAATGGGCAAAATGGTAATTATAACAATTAAGAAAGGCAATTTGGTAATTTAACCCACCAAGAGGGCACTTTGGTAATTTAACCAATCCAAAGGAGCAATTTGATAATTTAAATAAATAAGAAGGGTAATTTAGTAATTTGACCAACCAAAATGACAACTCGGTAAATTTAATAAGTATAAAGGGGAATTTGATTATTTAACTAACCAAATAGGTAATATGGTAAATGTAAAAAGTATGAAGGGTAATTTGATAACTTAATAAGCCTAAGAGGTAATTTGATAATTTAAACAAGTATGAATGGTAGTACATTAATTTAACCAACTAAAAAGGTAAATTGGTAATTTAACAAGTACGAGGGGTAAAGTTGGTGATTTAATAAATATGGAGGATAATTTATTAGTTTAATAAATATAAGGGGTAATCTAGTAATTATGTAAACATAAAGGGTAATATGGTAATTTGGCAAATAAAAATGGATGACTTGGTAATTTTACAAATAAGGAGTATTGTAGTAAATTTTGGAAGGATGATGGGGGTAAATTGGTAACATGCATATAACATATCGATGTATTAAATGAGTCTCCTTAATAAGACATAAGTAATATTGAATAATAAGATAAGGGTATTTGATAAGTCACTAGGTACCACAAGTTAGTATTACAAGAACATGACATCACCTAGGGTTGGATGGATACTTAAGGGTGTGATATGGTGTCTATATAATAATCATGCAAGAGGTTCCTGGTTGGTAAATATGTATGGAAATGTGCGTTAGATATATTCGAAGTACGTGTTAGGATTTTTATGTATGCCATTATCCTTGATATATAATGCTTGTCCTATGGCTAGTATATCTTTGTGTCTCTAGATTCATGACCTTTTTCCCTCCCCCCAATTAATTAAATGGACCTATTGAATAAGACACGAATAAAGTACTAATTACTTAAAGTGAAAGATTATCAAGTCGGGCTTGATGAGGATAATTTTTGGTCAATCGGCTATAATAATGGTTAGACGCATGTTGTCCTGTGGAGTGATATCTGATCCACCAACTATAATAGTAGTCAAGTACGCTTTGTCCTATGGAGTATTTTTGGTCCACTAACTATAATAGTGGGGGATTTCAAACTCTATAAACCAAACTTTGCTTGGTAATAAATCATGGGAAGATATTAATTACTTATAGTGGAACACCATATGAGTCGGGGCCAGCGAGGATAGTTTTCGCTCCATCAACTATAATAATGATCAGGTGTGTTTTTCCCTATAAAGTGTTTAGGGTCCACGGGCCATAATAATGGGGTCCCCAAACTCACATGGATATAATTCTAGAGATGATGATTGAATGATAATTAATTAATGGTTTAAGATCAAAATTAATGATTTCACCTTTAGGATCTATTGTTATAATATAAGTTCAGTCTTGGTGCCTATTTCCCTCTTAGTATGTGACGACATTACTTAATGAATGGATCTTGTGCTATGCAATTCTTATTATATGAGGCATTGCACTGGGTGTTATCTCTTAAGTTACTTATGGTTATCTATGTGCCCGTGCATGTTATTGTTGTGTATCATTATATATTATGTGTTGCATGCGGGTTTTTCCTTTCGATTTGGTATAAAGGGTTACTCAGTACCATAGTACTAAAGGGTTCCGTTTGTGGACCCTTACCTATTTAATGGGAAATGTCCTTTGCAGGTCTATTACAAGTTCTATTCAAGCTAATATTAGGTAAGAGCATAAGGATTATCCGAAAAGATTTTAGGGTTTATCTTTTTCACCTTTTATTTCCTTGTTTACATTATTTTACTCTTGTAACCACTAATAGTGATGTTTTACTCTTGTAACAAATTTATTGCACTACTCTGATTTAAACAAAGTTTGAATTTAAGTAAATTATATTTTGTTCTCTTTTAGCCTTAGCACTTGGTATTGGAACGGTAGGAAGAAACAGGTCTGGTACTAAGTGTGGCGGTAATATCCCCAAAATGTACGGTTTTTTACTTTCACATGATTTTCAATAAAATGAAATTTTTCAGTAGTAAATTTTTGTGGTGTTACATTTGAAGCCTTGCACCTGGGCTTATGATCTATATGATCTGCATCACTTCCCACCCCATGAAAATTTTCCTTGTCCTCAAGGCAGAAATTAGGAACACTAGATGTGAATTGCTACAGCTCTTCCTAGGTGGCGTCAGATGGTACGGAATGCTCCCATTGAATTAGCACCTGATCAGCCCACTTGTGATGTTGTTTAATGTGCCTACAGGCTAAGTGATGGAGCGTCTGAAAGATTGGATGGGTATCAATAGTGAGAGCAAGTAGTGGTGCAGGTAGAGCAGTCACTGGACTGGGGCACCATTTGAGCAACAAAACCTAAAACATTGGATGAATTTTGGCATGGGGAGGAAGGTGGAGATGGTAATCAACAAGACCAATTCTAGCAACAATCTTATAGGGCCCAAAATATTTTTTTTGAAAGCTTGTTGAAGACCTGAGGGGATACTATGTTGTTGGTGTGGCTAGAGTTTGACATAAACTCGGTCACCAATGTTGAACTCTTTGTCTTGTTTGTGTTTATCAATTTGGTTCTTCATGTGGACTTAAGCATGCAGCAAATTTCATTTGAGATCCTTCAATAAGGTTTCTCGATCACTCAAAGTGTAATCTAGCTGTTGTAAGTTAGTTTACCCATCAAGATAATCCGTAAGGACTAGGGGTGGTCAACCATAAACATCTTAGAAGGGAGTCACATCAATGGCATTGTGATGACGGGTGTTGTACCACTATTCAGCTCGAGGAAGAAGAGTTACCCATTGAATTGGTTTCTTACTGGAGAATGTGCACAAATATATCTCCAAGCATTGATTAAGGACTTCAGACTACCCATCTATTCGAGGATGATAAGTAGTACTCATCTTGTATACATTGTAAATGGCACAACACCATCCAAAAGTGGTTAGTAAACAAAGGGCCTCTGCTAAATACTATAGAGTAAAGGTAGTTGTGCAACCTCACCACTCCTTATACAAAACAATTAGCTATCTTTATAGTAGTAATGGTACCAGGTAAAGCACACAAATGGGTATACTTTTTCAATCAATGGATGATGATCCATATTCTAGTTTTGGCTGTGGAAGGGGATAATGCTGTTATAAAGTCCATGGCCACATCCTCCCACAATCAGTCGGGTACTAGCAATGGTTTAACTAGACCCTTCAGTACACCTCCTAATTTCACTTATGGGCAAATGCTGCATCCTTAAACATACTGAGAAACATCATGTTGTAACCCATTCAAAAAGAAGGTGGATTCTATTTGAGTAGTAGTCTTAGCAATTCCTAAATGACCATAAATGATTGAATCATAATAGGTAGCTAGCATTAGTTTTTTAATGGCTAAGTCATTTGGAATAACCAGTCAACCACTGAAAAGTAGTAGACTATTATGAATCTGGTACCCTGGTGGTAAGCCATTACCATCCTTCTTATTCAATAATTTTTCTTGAATTTCTAGGTCATGAGTTGTGGCTTGTCTGATCATTCCAAGCAATGGAGTTATGGGCCATGAGAGATGTGTAGGTGCCCCACTTCCTCTATAGACCAGCAAGACAACGCATCAGCTACCACATTCGAGGTACCCTTTTTATAAACAAGTTAGAACTCATACCCAATCAATTTAGTGAGCCATCATTGTTGTTCCGGAGTCTGAATGGTTTGATTCAACATTTATCTAAGGCTCTGGTGGTTAGTTACTATAGTGAATGGATTACCAAACAAGCATTGCCGCCACTTGTAGATGGCTGAAGTGACATCATACATTTCCCAACTGTATGCGGATGTCGTTTGTAGCTTAGGGCTTAACTTTTTTCTATGAAAGGCGATGGGGTGTAACTATTGGGATAGGATGGCACCCACCACAACAGAGGAAGCACCGATTTCAACATAGAACAATAAAGTAAAATCTGGAAGAGCTAAAATAAGGGCGGCAACCATGGTAGGCCTGAGGTTGTCAAAAGCTACCTATGCTTGAGGGGTCTAGTGGAAGGTGATCTTCTTCATTAGATTGCTTAAAGGGCCTGCAATGGATACATAACCCTTAATAAACTTGCGGTAGTAGCCAATGAGGACCAAAAATCCTTTGATGGCTTATATGGTGGTAAGGATGGGCCATTGCAGCATACTATCAATTTTATATGACCCAAGTACTCAATGATGCATTGGCCAAATGAATGTTTAGGAAATTTAGCATAAAGTTAAAGTTGACTATCTAGTAAATTTTGCAACACAAGAAAAAGGTGATGAATATGGGTTGAATAATTTGGGTTATATACTAAAATGTCATAAAAAAAAAGACCGATAAAAAATTTTCAAAGGTAAGGTCAAAAAGTTGTTTATAGTAGCTTGGAAAGTTAATGATGCATTAGACAATCTGAAGGGCATGGCAAGAAATTCATAATGACCCTCATATATGTAAAAAGGTAATTTTTGGAATGTCTTGTGGGTAGACGTGGACTTGGAAATACCTACTTCTCAAGTCAAGTTTCAAAAAAAACCTTATGCCCCATGTAGTTCATCCAATAATTCATCAACTATGGGTATTGGGAAATGATCCTTAATAGTAATAGCATTTAAAGCTCGATAATCGACACAAAATCTCCATGTACCATCTTTTTCCAGACTAAAAGAACTGGAGATAAAAAGGTACTAGTGGAAGTGTAGATCATACCGTCCACGAGCATTTCTATGATTTATAGTTCCAACTCTTGCTTTTGGAAGTAAAGATACCGATATGGCTGGACATTAATAGGTCGAGCTTCAGATTGCAGGTTAATATGGTGGTTCAGCATGTGATATGGGGGTGGGCCCTAAGGTATGCTAAATACTAGCCTAAAATGGTGGATTAAAGCCTACATATCGATGTTTAGTTGGTTAAGCTACAATTTATCTACTTTGAGGGGCCCAACGTGAAATTAGTGGCCTAGCTCGAAGTCTGGTGTAAGCATTTTCATTGGTTTAGCATTATGATGGTTGGTTTGTGGGTTATGTCATTACCTTTAAGCCTCACTCGCTGATTGCCTTTCTTGAATTCCATCATCAATTGTTTATGGTCCATAATGGTAGAGCTAAGAGTCTTGAGTCCTTGGATATAGAGAATTAGATCTTTGCTATCAAAAGGCACAACAAAGAAATAAATGGAGAATGTGACCTTGCTAATGCACACTTCAACTCTATTGTTAACCCCTTGTGTCTTTAGTCTATCCCCATTACTAACTATCACTGAGAGCTTAGAACTTCAATCAATGCTAAACTTCACAGTCCTAGGGTGGATACAGTTATGCAAGCTTCCTAAATCGACTAGAGTAGATACATGTTAATTAATGATCGTAGTAAACTAGAGGGTTCATGGGTTAGTAGACCCAATAAGGACATGCAACGATATCTCAAGCTCCCCAAGTTCCTTCTGTTGTGTCTTGACTTCCTCCTCAGGTTCATTCGAGTTATTGGAGGTCTCGTCGTTGATCATCAAAAAGATGGGTTGTGTTTTGCATTTGTGAACCGGTCAATATTTCTCGTCACAATGGTAATAGAAGCCTTGTGCTCTTCAGGCTGTCATCTCTGCTATGGTGAGACGTTTCACTGGTAACAGCTTGGGTTATTCTTTTGTGGTAGCAGAATGGGAGGAAGTTCTAAGGGTGGAGTTTTTTTGTGGTGAGTTGGGTGAAATTTTGGGAAGTAAATTACTATTGAAGGAAGCTCTTTGTTCTATGAGTTTATCCTCTACCAATTTTGCCTTAGCTATGGCGGTGGAGATGTTAGATGGTTTCAAAATGGATAACTCCCATTAGGTGGGGGACTATAATCCAACAATAAAGCAATTTAGATTTACTTCGGGTGGGAGGTTTTCCACTCTATTACATGAATTCTCGAAGTAGGATTGATACTCTGTGGCAGTGATTTTTGATGAAACTTGAAGAGGGTGGCCTGGTGGTTAATGTATGCTAATGGTCCAAATCGTTGCTCCATGGCCAACACGAAGGAGGACCAAGAGGATAGCTGCTGGATTCGATACATCCATTGAAACTAAGGGCTTGTTTTGTCATATAAAAACTTGTTATATCAATTTGTTGTTCATCTAGAATGTTGTTCAAGGAAAAATATCTTTTTGCCTAAAATATCCAATCTAACGGGTTGGACCCATCAAAAGTGTTGAGTTTACATTTTAGGGGTCAAAGGGTAATATTGCTCAATGAGTGGTTAGGGCCAATCCGAGATTGTGTGAGTGGTATGGGTGGCGAATTAGATGTGTCAAGGTTGAGCGGTGTGGGCAGTGATAGGCGAGAAAGGACTTCATCCATAGAAGCTTAGAGAGCTACTTGGTTGTCTTTGATTTTGACTATAACCTCCTAGTGGGAATTCACTATCTCTGTGATGTGTTGGGTACTTTTTCCCATGGCATTTACCAATCGGTTATAAGTTTGCATTCCTTGACTTCGACTCTCAACGAAAGCACCAAATGATGGGAAAGTAGGGGTATTAGCTACTTTTGAGCAGCAGCTGGCTCTAGAGAATCCAAGAGGGGAGATGAGATCTGTAATTCGGGAAATCATTCTACCTTCTCATTAATCCATTCATTCATATTTATGGTCATTCCAAGGTAATCTATGAGATAACAAACCATTAGAGAGAGGGAGACACGTCTGCAATGACATAATAGAATTCTAAAATAGAATAGCAAGAAGGAAAATGACAGTAATACAAGAGAAGTAGATGGCGACAAAAAAGAGGGGAGGCAAATGACGTGAGGAAGTAGGCCACCCATCAGTTGATGATATAGTTCAATAGCTTGATGGACTTTAAAGTTTTGTGCCTAGGCTTGTGATCTGTATGATGTGCATCATATATAGATGAGTATTCTTGTGTGGACACAAGCATATGAATAAAATTAATTTTATACTTGATCTGATTGAGATGAATTGGGATAAAAATTAATTTAGGTAAAAAAAATAAAGATAAGTTAAGGTAGATATTTAAAAGTATTATTTCTATTATATTAATTCAATATAGATAAATTAAGATGAATTTTGTTTAATTTTATTTCGATGGAGTGAATGTAGATTAAAAAATAAAATAAATGATATTAATATATATAATTTATTCTACAATATATTTTTGGATGAGTATATTTTTATCCGGTTATGCTTCAACTCTATTACTACTATATTAAAAATTAATAAAAATAAAGGAAATTAAGATAATTAAAAGAAGAAAAAAATAGCTTTCAGTAACTGTATATAATTTATTATTATTATTATTATTTATACCCAAACAAAATAAATGAACGTCGATGAGTGAATGGACGAGTATCCAAATCCCGAAAGCCACACTAGCCGCCAGAGAGGTACCCTACCACCCTTTTTATTTTCGTTCCCAAAAAGAACGTGGCTACTTGCAATTTGTACTAGCTGTCTGGATGGCCTCGATGGGCAACGACTTTTGGGCGGCCGTACGCAAATACGACCACTACCTTTCGGCATTCTAAAAGGCTAATACTTGAACGGCATCGATGGGTTATAGACTTATAGGTTTTCGATTACTATAAAGCATGCATTGAGAAACAGATAAGTTGATGCTGACGTCCGTCCATCAGGAGAAGGGAAAATAGAATCGATTGATCTTATCGGGGTGAGCATAATCGTTGTTTCTTCTTCAGTGCTTTTTTTTTTTTTATGGAATAATAGAAATAAAAATAAATTATTTAATATTTTATATATTATATATTGTTTATTTAAAAATAAATATTTTTTTGAATAAATATTTATTTTAAATTTTAATTTGATTTAAAATAGATACGATATTAACAATATTTTTATTATTTTTAAATATTTAATATAAAAAATAAAAATAAAATAATTATTTTTTATACCTATTACTTCCGTGTCAAACAACACCTCCAGCCATGTAAATTAATAATTGTTGTTCAGTGTTTTGCATCGAATTGGAGTAGTTAGAATTTAAGTCAAAACTGTGGTGGATGGAAGGTTTGAGAAGGAGGGTTGATTCGGCTGAAGCGAGTTTTTTTTTTTTTTTTTTAATAATTCAGACGTCATCCAAAACACAGAGAAGCAGAAGTACAGGTAACCCCTGCCTACAGCTACAAGGAGATAGGAACGCCACCGACCTAGTACTACAGACAGTCGCAACCACCGAACAGCAAATAAGAACCACCTGCTGATCATCTCCACATCACCCCCCCTGTTATTATTATTATAGAAACTAATCCAAACAAGATCTTAAATCATAACATTAAAATTTTGGAAAGATACCCGTACCACTAGGCGAAGAGATAAGAAAAGGAAATAAAGAAGGATCCGAGAGCATACTACTGCATGAGGATGATGCAAGTCGCTGATCTGTGATAGATCGTGCGTTTTGGGCTCTTGACCCATAACATTAATTATTTTGTTGACCTCTAACCTCTAGGTTTCTTTAAAGTAAGTAGCAAGTACCAAGATAATGATTATAGGGGAGGGGGAAGAAATTAAAGTGTCTCTCTTTATCTATCTGTGTTGGTTCTTGCTTTTCATTACAGGTAGATTAGAGTGATCGTGCAGGCTTATTTATTATCAAGAGTAGAGAGCTAGGGATTTTTGATAAGAAACGTGTGACACCGACACCATCTAAACTTACTCAAACCTGGTAATATTGTATTGTCTGTAAAAAGCACGAGTAAGTGATAGCTTAGCAGAGCTGGAGATAGAATCCAAAACTCTACCTTAAAAGCGAAATGTCATTTCTGATTGGCATGTCATAAAGATTAATTATATGTGAAGAGGCACTAACATGGCGGTACGTACGTGGCCGAGGGATTAGCAAAGCAAGGGATGGATAATTTTATCATGTGCATAGTTGTGACTCCTAAGGAAGGATGTTGCTAATTTTGAATTTTTATCCGTTGTTAGATTTATACATGAACAATATAAATTGTATATAAATTTTAGTATAAATTAAATTCATATAAAAGTGATCAACTTGATTTTAAAGTATTTGAATTAAATATATATAATCGGATATGGACTTATATGTGCAGAGACGATAAAATTCTCAAGTTGTCTATGTACCGAATTAAGATGATCCAATAGATAATATGTTAGTTATCTATATATGTTATAATGATAAACATAATGTTGATGATAATTTAATAATTTCATTTATACAATAGTATTATTATGGAATGTATAATACTAAATATTATACACTTAAATCAAGATGTTACATTATATGTAATTATTTCCTAAAAATATGTACTATATCTGTATAAAAGAAGAAGAAGAAGTTATTCTATTAATTTGCACACGTTTTAAGGAACTAATAAAATTAGTATTATTAATATACTTACACCTTCATTAAAATGTCATTTAATATTTACGGTAATAAAAGTTACTCATTCTGTTTTTAAAAGCAAGTCTCTTGAGCTCAAAATTTTTATTCCAAAATAAAAGTAGTTTTTAAAATAGCTAATGCTTAATTTTAATATTTTTTTGCCCTACTTTTTCTGTTTCTTTTTTATGCATTAATTATCATATTATTTTCCAATGAATGTTATAATGATCATATTAGGGGTATACTTATTTCCTCCTAAAGTAGCCTGTAAATTACTAAGAAGAGTTTCTTTTAAAGACATAGGAAGTGCATAGAAAAAAATAGACACTGACACAATGAATTAGACTTTGACTACTACCTGGTTTAGATTAGAAGAAGTAAGTGTAATTCGTAAAAAAAATAAAATAAAATAAGGGGAAGTTGGGAAGATAAAGAGTTTAAGAGTTGATCCATTTTATATGTGAGATGACAATTTGTTTTGTTATCATTAATGATAATTGATTGCATAGTCTTAAATTTTCTTTTTTTAAAAAAATAGAAGTATAGTATAAAAAAAGTATTGTTAAACTATTTCATTCCTCACCTATTTAATGGGCTATCATATTAATGATTGAATAGCTTCTATGAAAATTGAATTATAATTATTACCTGTAATTAATTTGTATAGAATATAACTTATGGGCTACGACTGTGTTATTATATATTACTAGTTATATTTCTCCGTGCAATGTACGGGTGGTGTATTAATTATTTATATATTATTATATAAGAGATGAATAGTTTAATAATTTAATTAATATGCAGAAGATGAATAGTTGGCAGCATATATTCACGTAATTAATTAAGAAAATACTTGATTAATATGTGTTGTTCGACATATATGTAGTAGATAAATAGTTATATTCATATATTCAATAGTTTTATAATTTAATTAATACGTAGGAGATGAATAGTTAGCTGCATATTTTTAGATAATTAATTAAGAAAATTCTTGATTAATATGTGTTTTTCGAAATATGTGCAATAGATGAATATCTCAATTAATACGCAGAAGATGAATATCATTTTGTTTTTATACAGTGTAGGAGATGAATGGTTTGACAAATTAATTAATACACAGGAGTATTTCATCATTTATTTGACCTTATTAATTAATAATAATATATGGCAATGATAATATATGATTAGTAATAATAGGTATAGTTTAGGTGGAAAAATTTGTCTGTATATAGTCTGCCGAATAACTCTGTTTTTATATAATAACCAATGTTATCATTCTGTTATTAGTTATTTTAATAATAATTATATTATTAATCATGATAATATTCATAATAGTAATAATCAATTATATTAATATTCATTATTATCATAATAATAATTATCATTATTATATTATAAATTATGATAATAATAATTATCAAATTTATATAAATAATTATATTAATAGTTATATTAATAATAATAGTCATATTATTAATAATAAATAATAAAATTATTATTATAAACAATTATTATTATTATTATTATTATTAGTATTATTATTATTATATTTGATTAATGTTGATCTAGCCTTAAAAAAAAGAAAAAAATAATACTTCATTAAAATTAGTTATATGTATTTGCTAGTTGCATTGTATTAATGGCGGCACATGCATATATATTGGTCGACTGGTTTATGCACTTTATTTGGTGTATTAATTATTTATCAATTATTTATATATTAATATGTAGGATATGAATAGTTTGACAATTCAATTAATATACAGAAAATTAATACTGACTGCATATGTTCAGGTAATTAATTAAAAAATATTTGATTAATACTTTATTAAAATTAACTGTTGGATATATGTACAACAAATGAATAGTTATATGCATTTGTTGCACATAGGAGATAAATAGTCGTATTGTATTAATGGATATATGCATGTGAAGCAAATGAATATATACTTTGGTGTATTAATTATTTATATATTAATATGCAAGAGATGAATAGTCCAAAAATTCAATTAATATGCAGAAAATGAATAGTTTTCTACATATGTTCGGATAATTAATTAAGAAAATATTTGATTAGAAAATATATAGTTAATACTTTATTAAAATTAATTGTTTGACATATGTGCAGCAAATGAATAGTTATATATATTTAATGCACATAGGAGATGAATAGTCGCATTATATTAATAAATAATTATATTAATTATTTAATCTTAATAATTAGCAATAATATATGATAGCAGTAATTTATGATTAGTAATAATGGATATATTTAGGTTAATATACAAGAGTATTTTATCATTTATTTGACCTTATTAATTAGTAATAATATATGGCAATGATAATATATAATTAGTAATAATAGGTATAGTTTAGGCGGAAAAATTTGTCTATATATTGTCTGCCAAATAACTATGTATTTATATAATAACCAATGTTGTCATTTTATTATTATTTTTTTTAATAATAATTATATTATTAATCATGATAATATTCATAATAGTAATAATCAATTATATTAATATTCATTATTTTCATAATAATAATTATCATTATTATATTATAAATTATGATAACATTAATTATCAAAATTATATAAATAGTTATATTAGTATTAATTATATTAATAATAATAGTCATATTATTAATAATAAATAATAAAATTATTATTATTATTATTATTATTATTATTATATTTGGTTGATGGTGATCTAACCTTAAAAAAAAGAAAAAAATGATACTTCATTAAAATTAGTTATATGTATTTGCTAGTTGCATTATATTAATGACAACAGATGCATATGTGTTGGTTGACTGATTTATGCACTTTATTTGGTGTATTAATTATTTATCAATTATTTATATATTAATATGTAGAATATGAATAGTTTGATAATTCAATTAATACACAGGAAATTAATAGTTGACTACATATGTTCAAGTAATTAATTAAAAAAAATATTTGATTAGTAAATATTTGATTAATACTTTATTAAAATTAGTTGTTCGATATATGTACAACAAATGAATAGTTATATGTATTTGCTGCACATAGGAGATAAATAGTTACATTGTATTAATGGATATATGTATGTGAAGCAAATGAATATGTACTTTGGTATATTAATTATTTATATATTAATATGTAAGAGATGAATAGTCTGAAAATTCAATTAATAAGCAGAAAATGAATAGTTTTCTGCATATGTTTGGATAATTAATTAAGAAAATATTTGATTAGAAAACATATAGTTAATACTTTATTAAAATTAAAATTTTGACATATGTGCAGCAAATGAATAGTTATATACATTTAATGCACATAGGAGATGAATAGTCGCATTATATTAATAAATAATTATATTAATTATTCCATCTTATTAATTAGTAATAACAATAATTAGCAATAATATATGACAGCAGTAATTTATGATTAGTAATAATGGATATAGTTTAGGCGGAAAAATTTGTCTGTATATTGTCTGCTAGACAACTCTGTTTATATATATTGATAGATATGTTTGTGGTCTATGAATCACACGTACTTTATTCTAATCGATTTCCATTAATCTTTTGAGATAATTGAGTACATGAGTGATCTAATATCATCTATATAGATCTCATCAAATATCTAATAGTAATTCAATCAATCATAGCTGTAGATTCATATACGCTTCTGCATATATATTCTTGTTATTATTCTTGATGAATCAACATGTGATTCCAACATATAAGTTTCATTAGGTTTTGTTTTAATTTAAGGTATCTCTCCATGGTTGGTTTTGCTTAAGCAAAAAGATTAATGACCCATTCAAACCCTTATTAGAAGGTGTGAGATGAGGTCTATAATGGTACTTGCAAAGTAAGTAATCCCAATTTTATGAAAAAAAAATCTCAATTTATCCAAAAAAATAAAATTTATTGCTTAGTGCTTTCGGTGAACCGTGACATTTTGATAGGCAAGGGTTTGAATCCCACAATCCACGTACCGGTTTTCTATTTTGCTAGAGTCTTGATAGAATTAAATAATTAAAAATGATAGATATATAAAATGCTTTGAAAGCGTGTTGTAGGTGCATGGTCTCACTTTGTGTCTTACTTGTCAACTTTATTTCTTCATTTAATTTGTTTAAGTATATATATTGACCCATACTTCTTTATAAACTCCATAATTATTGTTAATTTTTTTATATATAAGTATTTTAAAATAAACGAATAAATCATTAAAGTCCCAATAAATACAAGTCACCACTCTAGAAAAGGTTTTTGATAATGGGTTTTAAATAAATTTAATAACGGTTATGAACGGTTATTGAATCAGGCATTATTAAAACATTAATAACAATTTAAAAGCCATCATAAAAATAAAAAATTGAGCCAAATTTAGTTGAAAATATCTTGTTTTAATAACAGTTATAAGCTAAAACCATTTTTAAAACATGCAGCTATATCAATGGTTATTCAATATAATCGTTATTAAAATAAGCAATTTTGTTAATGGTCTACTCTTATAAACATTATTAAATATTATTTTAGTAATTTTTTTGGTAAAAAACCATTATTAAAATGTAATTATTATTTTTATATAGTGTGTATGTTTATTCTAGCTCACATACATAGATGTATGCTCAAATATTTATCAAATTTTTAATGAGTAAAATAACACCAATAACTCTAGAGAAATGGAAATTAGTAGGCATACCACAAGCTAAACATCATAAAACCTAACTATATATCAACAATGACATCCACACCTTGCATGTATACGTGTAGGAGCATCTCCAATTGCACATATGTATATATATAAGAACATAACACATATAAGATACAAACTAGAACATACATGTACATATATCTCTAATACTGAGTGTGTAAGCACACGAACTTGACCCATTCATCTCTAACTTAATTAATTTCATCATCTGCATATTTTTGGTCTTGTACATATCCATCTTTGAAACTGCAAATTGATATGATTCGATCATTTGGTTAATAATAAATATGTAAACTAATGAAAAAAACACCATATATGGATTAGATCTATGTTCACATATTTTTTCTTGAGTATGAGATCCATTGATATATAAATATAGTATCCACAATCTTTACTATTTTGCTATTGTGGAAATTGTAAGATAATTTAGTTAGTTTGTTGCTTTATTAGATATTAATTAGAATTAAAATAAAATAGAAATGTTGATCTTTCTTCTTACCATTATAGGCTCATATTAACAATTCCTTGGGTCTGAAACACCATGTCCACATCTCCTCATATACACCATCCATAGTGCCTTGATAAATCAAGTTGATACACAATATTATAACTTTATATACCTCAAAAAAATTAATGCAGAATATATGAATTAATAAACTAATGAAGCAAGAAGTATATAAATATGTTAATTAAATGTTTCCTTTTAGAATGAACGACATCAAAAGGAATGAGTTAATTTTGGAAGGAATCAAACACATATACTTTATTTTGATTGGGATGGAAGGCATACAAAACCCAATGAACATTTGCAAGGTGTGATATGATGTAAAGCTTGTTGTTGTACTCCTCGCTTAAAATGTGATATGCTACATAGTTTATATGTTTATCCTTACTTATTATAGTACGGTCAGATATATAGTATGGTCACACAAGAATAATAGAGGATAGCATCCCCTCTGCCACAACACGGCTAGTAGCCAACCTATGGATGGCAATAATAAAACATATTTATTAATAACTAATAAATCACACACACACACACACATTCGTAAAATTATACAAATCAATGAAAAGTATTAAGATATATGATATAAAATAATACTTACTTAATGTATACGGTAACACTCATTGTTGACATTCATTCATGCTTATAAATTTTACCAATAACCTCTATCAATACAATGTAAATAGTATTATCCCTCCCAAAATACTTATAAGGATAGTTAATTATAATTATATCGCTAATGAGGTAGTTTTGGGCGTAGAAATACAATATCACCAAAGCTAGTGGTGGTTGGCGAGGTTCTTGTAGTTGTTGGTTATCCTATAAAGATGGAATATTTTGTGGGATGACTGATTTTTTTATTATTTAACTCTCTTTCCTTTTTTTGATGCCCTTTTTTGTTTTGATCCTTCCACTTGTAATTCTCTTCCCCTTTGTTTTAGGAGCATTTTTATTTTCTGATCCCTTAATTCATAGTATTAAACAAAATTTAATTATCATATATATATGACAATTACATTTTGTTTAATACTATGAGTTAATAACGTATAAACAACGTGTGTAACATGTTAGATATAACATGGATAGAGGATGACATTACATCTTCAGTTATAGTATGTATCATGTATGTGTGCTAAGGCACGAAGCTTCCAACATTATGGATGCCTCATCACGTTCTTTATAATAAGATCATGGTGTATCTCCAATCATTAGAATATCAATATATATAGGCTTCGTATTTGGGGTTAAGATAAACCTATGGATTGTTAGTGTTTCAGTTCCATGGGTGATGCATACCCTTTCTATCACCAAAATAATTGAGGGGTCAGTATCTAACAAGTCATATTTATGCAAACCCTACAATAAAAGTATATCCGTTTTGCCAACTATTTAGTTGACACTTGATACATTATATATATATATATATATATCATAGTTTGATATGCTTACCTCGGGAAGAGAAGAAAAAGGTATACCAGCTTCACAAATGTCTCTAACACTATTTACATTCGGTGTATGAAGCGAATCATATGTGTCGGAATTAGATGGCTTTATACCCTTGAGATTTGATGGAGTCCAACTCTTTCTCCATTGTTTCCATCCGTTCAAATGACATGTTTAATTTTTGGGTCAAGAGAACCACTTAGTCATGGGTATTCTGGGGTCCACGTGATTGACCACAAACGCTTGTTCTCACAACCCCTAATCCAATACCCCTGTGTCTTCCTAGGTGTTCTTTAATTCTTGTTATTTATGATACAATGCTATATAAATCTAAGCCCTCAAGAGCATATAATGTTTCAAGCTCATCCTGTAGTGTATGTAATTTAGAATATATAAATCAACATAATATCATATCTAGTTTGCTCTAAGAAAACTAACTATGCTTAGAAATAACTTCAAACTTACAATTCTTTTGGCAGTATTTTGTATATATGTGTTAAGATATTCTTTCTTTCTTTCTTTTTTTATTATTCTAGCCTTTTTCCATGATGCACCAATATTAATGGATGAGGTACATGGATCCTTATTTAGGGCTATGAGTTGTAATTCTAAAATACGCGTGTAAATTAGCAATATGGTTATAACACTCTCTACATCATAATGTGATCACATTAATCAAAATGCCATGCCAACTCTTCTTCTATACCTGCATCCTTTTCGAGCCATATTATAATGGTAAATATTCCCCTTAGTAATTTATTTATTTTTGGCACTTTTCTCCTATATTATAAGTCAAATACATACTCATGGTTATTTAAATATCAATAAAATATTCTTAATAAAAAATCTTAACTATTAGTCAACAAATACCTTAAACTCCTTTAAAAGATGATATATAATAAATTGGTCCCAACTATCTTGATTAATAAGACCATAACACTTTGAGGGGTTTGTGCATAGTATACCATCCCTCTTTCTATACGTTTTTCATTTATCAAGTATGCTATAAATGTTCTTAGACATTCACCGCAATGTCTAAGAAGCTACTTCTACCTCACCTCTAGGACGATATGCACTCTCTACAAAATCAGACATAAATATGTGTATCAATGTTAATGTATTGAAATTAATAACATGTGATATCCAAAAATATGACAAACAAAACATATCATTTATGATCACTTCCTATGAAATATGTTTCTTATGACCTTTCAGAATCAACTTCCAATTGTTTTAGAAGATAGAAACACGATTAAGAGTGACGAGTGAAATGTATACGAGAACCATGTCTACATAATCGCCTATAGGAAAGTTATATGTATTCCAACTCAATTGTTGTAATCTCCCATCCTAAAATCCTTTAAAATATGTTTAAAATTATGTTTATATAAAATAATTTAGTTTTGGTTTTAGAATGAGCTTGAAATTATAATAAAAATGTGAATTATAGATCTATTGATCTATTGGTTTACCTAGTCGATCGACTGGTCTATTAAGTAATTGACATATTTGTTCTCAACAAACCGGTAGCTTGGTTTGCCTGAACCCATTAACTGGTTATCCTATGATTTTAGTTCTATTTCTGATTTTGATTTGAATATCTCTCTAATGTTATAAAAACTTCTAATTAGAGTCCAACTATTCTAATAAGAATATTTTAGTGCTTTGATATTATTTTCACAATATTTATATCATTGCATAACTTTAATTAGCCACTTTTTTTCAAAAAATACTTTTGAGGCAAGTATCACTTTCTCTCTTCTCCCTTACCCATCCCTCTGTCTTCTGGTAGTTGGGGTATGAGATTAACTTTGTGCACCATCTGCTAACTCACCAACTCACTGTCATACTCATTCCTAGCTGCAATCAGCCCCCATCACCCCATTAAGTCAACCTTCACTTCTTAGTTTCCCACACTTAACATTTATTGAAATACCCCAAAACCCTAATTTAGGAAATCATGACCAAATAAGAAATTATTAGAAAAATTAATTAAATAAATAAATTTAATTAAATAAGATGGAATTAATTAAGGTAAATCTAGGAGAAATTATAAATAATTTTTAAATGGGAAAAATTTGAGTATTCTGCTAATTAAAATAGAATTTAAAGAAATTCTTTTAAAAATTCCTAAATTAGACTAAAAAGATAATTTAATCATTATTTTAATAATTATATTTTATTACATATCCCAAATTACCCAAGATATATTAGATTAAGCTAATCCACCTTTTCCCTTCTTTTCCCCTTTCACTTTTTTTCATTTTCCCCCTCTTTTTCCTTTCCTTTCCTTTCCTTCTCTTCCTTTTTCTCCTTCTTCCCCTGACCTGGGTAGGCCCGTTGGCCCAACTCCTCCCTTCCTATGCACGGCTCAACACCCCACGCCCCTCCTTTCCTCTCCTGGCCAGTTTGGCCTATTTTTTTTCCTTTCTTCCTTCTTTCTCCCTAGACTGCCGGTCCAACAATCTTCTTCCCTTTCTCCATCGTCTTCTTCCCCCCGACACGCCAGTAACTCCCAAATCGGCGCCGGATTTTCTGCCTCCGATCACGCCATTCTCCTCCTCTCTTTCCTGTTGTCTTCCCTGTCAATTCATCTTGGTTGGCCATTCCCTACCCTGCTCGCACTATTCCCCTTTCCCGACAAGCATGGCCTACCCCCGTAGACTTGCGCCGGCCCATCCTCACTGGCCGGAGCACCATACCCCTTTCCCCCCTACTCTCCCACCCTCCTTTATCGTTTTACCCCTCGATTGACCTATAAATAACCCTGAAGGCTGCCATAATCGAGTTTGGATTTTGGCAGCCCAAAAAACTAATCCAGCGACCACTGCCTGTTTAGCCACCTGTTCCATCGCCGTAGGCCGCCTTTTTCGCCCGATCCAGCCACCAACATTCTCCCTACACCGCCCTCTACACAACCCAACCACCAGCCTCCCCTGCCTTGCCCTACACAAGCCACCCCAGCCGTGCAAAACTGCCTCCCAGAACAACCCCATTTGACCCGTGCCGCCCTTTGCGCTGCCTATTGCTGCTGGTTCCGCCACCTACAACGCCACCTCTACCCCCCAAAAAAACCAGGGAATCCTACCCTACCACCCCCACACCTCTATTTTCCCCTACTTCCCTCTCCATAGCCTCCACATCCACCTCTTCACATCTTCCTCCCTCCACCGTCGCCGTCGTGCCGCCGCCAGCACCACCACCCCGCCAGGTTGCCTCCCACCTCCTTGAACCCTAAACCCTGAATAATAATAGTAAGAGTAAGACAATAATAATTTGTCATTATTATTATTATTATTATCTTACTCTTACTATTATTATTATTATTATTATTATTATTATTATTATTATTATCCTATCATCATTATTATTATTTCCACTACTATTATCATCATCATTATTATCATTGTTATTATTATTATTATTACTATTACTATTACTATTATTATTATTATTATTATTATTATTATTATTATTATTATTATTAACACTATTATTATTACTATCATTATCATTATTATTATCATTACCATTATTATTATTACTATTGTTATTATTATAATTATTAGTATTATCATTACTATGTTTACTACTCTAACTATTATTATCATTGTTATTATCTCTATTATTATTATTAGTAGTAGTAGTAAAAGTAGTAGTCTTACAATTATTAGTATTATTACCATTATTATTATTATTATTATTATTATTATTTTATTTTTATTAATATTCTTATTAATATTATTAGTATTATTAATAATATTGTTATTAATAAAACGGACACCCTTACTTCAATACTATGAGTATTACTAAAACTCACTTGATTAGTAGTAATTCGATTAACTATCTTGAGAATAATAACAACCTTACCTTTGATTATAAACTACTATTATTAATATTAGCCTTAGTACTAGGCCATGATAGGGGTAAGATAGGAATTTTGGTAATTCCGATAGAGGGAGATTAACCTATAGTATTTTTCTCTTATAGGTGAATTGAGTCAAAACCCCCAAGAGGCGTAGGAGCGTGCTCTAAGCCCGGCGATGATTTAGGTAAGGATACAGCTAAGGCCGCTTGCGTGATATGTGATCTACTTGCCTTGGTTACCTTGTATGATTATACGTTATGTTTTACATGATATCATCTTACCTATTTTATGTGTAGCACAGCTTGGAATCCGAGATACGTCTATGTGATCGCTTTTGTTATGTATTAATGTGGATGTGCTACAAGTTGTGATATGATGTGGCCTTAGGACATGCATGCTAGGGTATTGATGTAGTGATGTGGTTTGGGAGCATGAAAAAGAGAATTAGGAAAGAAAGATAACCAAAGGAAAGTAAGTTGGCTAGTGGGGGAAATAGGAAGAACTAGGGTTTGCATGGGGTGGGTAAGATCTGCATGAGGCCAAACCTTACGTATGGAAAGATGCCTCGGGGCGTGTGGAAGGTGAGAGAAGTATTGTTTGGGTGTTTGGGGGCTTTGGGCGAAAAATAGTACGTGGACCATAACAAGGGTGAGTAGGAAACTAGGCTAGAGTTTAGAGTGAACCCTAATTTGAGTAGGGGAAAGAAGAAAAAGAGAATAATAAAATAAGTGAGAATGAGTGGGACATGAAGTGAGGGTTGAACCAAAGAGTTGTAATGTGTAGGGGTGCTAGAATAAGTTTGGGTGGTACGAGGCAGAAAAGGATGGGCCACATAGGCCCAAGTTAGGGTTTTTGGAGAAAACCCTAAGGGAAGGCGGTGAGTAGACTTTAGGGTATAAGGTGGTAGGCCTAGACCCACACATGTAGGAGACGGGTTCCCGGTGTGAGCAAGCGGATTAAGGAAAGGATGTCGGGGTGAGATAGGAGGCGTAGAGGTCTCAAGATATGAGACGGGCCCTCTTAGGAGGATAAGTATAGTTGGAGTTAGCCATGCATGTCTAGGGTAGAATTTGTTGAATAAGATACAATAAAATACTAATCATGTAAAGTGAAAGAATGTTGAGCCGGGTCCAGCCAATCCACCGGTTAGTAATAGTGGTTAGGGTTTTTACCCTATAAGTGACTGATCCACCGGTGAATAATAGTGGTGTGGACTTCGTCCCGCAAATGACCGGCCCACCGGCTATAATAGTGGGGGATCCCGAGCTCAATAAACCAAACCCTAATGTGATAATCCGCGTAAAAGATTCTAAGTACTTACAATGGAACACCGTGAGAGTCGGGGCCAGACCGATCCACCGGCATAATAGTGGTCAGGAGCGTTTTGCCCTGGAGACCAATCCACCAGCGTATAATAGTGGTCAGGTGCGTTTTTCCCTGTAAGTGATCGATCCACTGGCTATATGTAATACCCCATATTTTTAAAGTCCAGATTTATTAAGTTTAATGATTTTATTAGCGTAATTTGATGTAAATAATTAATTATTTTAAATTCAATTCGTTTTATGAATTTATTGACATTTTTGAATTCATATTTGAATTTAATTAATTGTTGTCATTACGAACCATTCTAAATAAATTTGTTCACGACAATGATTTTATTATATTTTTATGAATTCGATTTTCGGTTAAAAATACATATTCCCATTCTTTCTCGCATTTTTATTTTAATATTTTAGATTTGATTTCGATTATAACTTTGTCATGTGATTACAGCGTTATTTGGAAGTTATATTTCGTTGACGAAATATATTATTTAAATTATATAATTTTTGTTTAAATAGTTAAAGCTATTTTAATGATTTTATCTGTAGAAAATATTTCCGACTTTGATTTTATTCGATTCTAGAAATCATTAATATTTTCGGGAAGTTTAAATTAAAAATATTTTTGGAGCTTATTTAATAGTTTCTTTTTGAAATTAATTTTCTTCTGTTTTATGCTTTTCAGTTTGCGGAAAACGGATTTCAGAAATTATGTAAATTAGTTTCGGTTCGTTAGAATTTGACTTGAATATTTTCTTATATTTGTTTGTAAATATTATTTCGATGTCTTATAATGTATTTCCGTAAATAATATAAATTTTTACGTTCGTTGATAAATTATTCCGAAAATAGTTTCGAAATTCTTTATAAAGCTTTTTATTTATTTATTTTAAGTGTTCGGATCATTTCGAAATAATTTTTGTTTAATAAATTTTAAATAAAATCTTCCAATAATAATTTTAAAACTTTAGTATTTTATTTTATGGGTATTTGTAAAAAAAACGCACCCTAGCCCCGACCGGTGCCCCCCTTCCCCTTTTTTCTTTTCCCTCTTCTCTCCCTTCTCTTATCTTTCCCTTATCCCATCGGCCCACTGTTCCCGCAACCCTAACCCTAGCCGACCTCCCTCGCCTCTCTCCTCCTCCCCGCTCTAGCCAAACTCGCCAACACTCGTCGACCACCGTCATAGCAGCCACCAGCAACAGCAACAGCCGTTGTAGCAGCGACCGAAACAGCCGCGCACAGCAGCAGCAACAACGCAGGCTGCGCCGCCGTCGCCTGGTCACCGGCGAGCCTCGCAGACCACCGGCGAGCCACCCCCGTTCCCCGACGAAGCTTTTCCGGCATTTTCTTGTCCCGATTTGTGTTGGTTTCGTTTGGTATAATTTCCAAAAAACCCTAACCCTTGTTTTGATTAATTGGGTATGAATTAGCTTATAAAAAACTAAATTGATTGTTTGATTATGTATATATGTGCTGTAAGATTGATTTGGATAGGTTAATTGTGTGGTTGTGTTGGAATTTTGGAAAAAAATTGAATTTTTGGCCGGGTTATGCCCGAATTTTTTGGATCCGTCCGTTTTTGCAATTTGGGACAAATTGATTATACAATATGTTTTAAAATGTATCCAATTTCATTTTGGAACCATCAATTTGAGAAATTTATGCAGGTTTTATCGAAATTTGATTCCTAGGTCAAATTTTGGGTGTAATGAAATTGGGTCGTATAATTGAGCCGTTCCGCTCAATTGATTTTATAATATCGTTTAAAATGTATTTAATTTTATATCAGAAGTGTTGATTTGGGAAAATTGTGCGTAATTGATCAAAATTGGGTTTTTAGGTCAAAACTCCCGCGGGTTTAAATTGGATTGTGTAATCGGGTTATTCTATTCAATTGACTATATAAATTACATTAGAATATATTTAATTACATTTTTGAACCGTCAATTTATATGTTTTGGTAATAAATGATCGGAATTGCGTTCCGGACCCAAAAACCCTAACTGTGCTAAATTAGGTATTTCTTTTATTGGTTTTGATCAATTGATTATTTGATATGTTATAAAATGTGTTTAATTGCATTTCTAAACATTCAATTTGATTAAATTTATAGAATTTTACGGAATTGCATCTTCGGGCCTAAAACCCTAGATTTTAAGAGATTGGTTATTTGTATAGTTGTTTTGCTAAAATTAAATTTATAAAAAGTAGTTGAAATGATTCTAATTGTATTCCGATACCTTTAATTAGAATTAATTGATTTGAGTTACCTGAGTTTATGTCGTGGGCTTTAAAACCCTAATTTTAAAAATTGATCATTTGGAATTGATTAATCGGAAGATTGTTTTGTTGAAATTGATTGTCTAGATTTTTCTAAAATTGATTGAATTGTGTCTTACAATTATCAATTTGAGGTAATCAAAGTGATTTGGCCGATTTGTGGTTTAGGTATTAAAAACCCTAATCTTCGGGGGTGATTTTATAAATTGATTTTTGCTATGTGTATTTTATCTAACCGATTTCTATCTTTGGGTTTTAAATCATTTAAATTATGTTTTAACCTAATCGGTTCGAATTCGGTTCTATATGAATGGTTGGGTTGCTTATTTAGTTGTAAAACATAATAAATAAGTTATTTTCGATAAATTAACTTATAATCGATTATTCCTTCTCGGGCTTTCCAAATTAAGTTGAAATGTTCCAAGTGATATTTGTATTAATCTGTTTTGATTTAGTTTTAACCTTAAATCTTAATAAAGCTATGATTTTAAGTTCTAAGTTTTGGACACGTTTTTTAAGAAAGATCGTTTGTGTTGTTTGTGTTTATTTAATTAGAATATGTGAATTATTGATTGGCGGAATAGTTTCTACTTTAGTTTTCGATTTCTATCGGATCTAGGAAAGCTTTCTCGTGGATCCACGAGCTAGTGATCTCTCTCCCTCTTATCTCACTTAGCTAGCTTCGGATCCAGGTAAGTCTCTACTTACCTCCAATTATGGGTGTGATATGTGATCTACTTGCCTTGGATGCTTCGTATATATATATACCATGTCATGTTGTGTATCACATGTTTGTCCTTAACATGCTTTATGCGTAGCGCAACTTGGAGTTAAGGTAGGTGGTATGTGTTTTTCTTATAACATGAATGTGATATCCGTATGTGGTGATTATGATGTGCTGTGACATGATGTAACCCTCTAGGACATGCATACTAGGGTGATTATTATTATGACATGGAGATGAAAGGACAAAAAGAAATAAATGGGAAGTGAGTTGCTTAAAGGAAGAATAATTGAGCCGATTAGGGTTTTGATAAAGACTATGATGTGAATCGACTATATTTACCAGAGATCTAAAGAATGAGTCTACTCGATCGGGGCTGAGCATGTCCCTAAGTAATGTCCGGGGCTGAGCATGTCCCTAAGTAATGCTCGGGGCTGAGCATGTCCCTAAGTAATGTCCGAGGCTGAGCATTTCCCTAAGTAATGCTCGGGGCTGGACATGTCCCTAAGTAATGTCCGGGGCTGAGCATGTCCCTAAGTAATGCTCGGGGCTGGACATGTCCCTAAGTAATGTCTGCGAGGCCAAATGCCTAATTGGTTTGGTTCGACATTGCCCATAAATTCCCATTTGATAAATGCCCGATTTAGCTTGGTTTGGTTTGGCGTTGTCCAAAAATGTCGGATTGGTTGGTTTAACATTATCCATAAATGTTTGGTTGGTTTATCTGAATCTCTTATCGGTTTAAGATATTACATATGTTTCGCATGTTATTATATGTGTATGGTAGGACTTGTGATGTGGGTTTGAGTATGCGTAATATTGTATCAACGTATTGTATCATAATTTAATATGCACTTGATGTTATAGTTTACGTCTCTTCCATAAGGTAGGATAGTGGGATTTACTCAGTATTGGACCTGTACTGATACTACCTTGGTTGAATGAGTCCTATGATGATCCACTGATGGTGGAGAGCAGACCTCTTATGCAAGTTTAAGATCGGATACTGTTTTGGGGTGGAAGACTTGACTTGAGAGAGTAGGGAATCTGGAATTTAATCTATCGGGTTTTGTCTGGTCTAACTGTATTTATTTTTGGAAGTTTCAAGTATTGTATATAAAATTTAATGGTGTTGTAATTACCTTTTAATTTTCTCGTACTATGATAAGTTTTTAAAATTCAGATGTAATTGTTTGACATGTTTAGCCTTGCATCTAACATGAGATAGATGATTGACATTTATCTTATGTTAGATGTGGCGGTAACATTTCCCAAATTCTCTCCTAGCTTCCGCTTTATTCTTTCAATTTTTTTTTCAGGAGTGAAATTTGGGGGTGTTACACTATAATAGTGGGGTTCCCATACTCATATGGATTAATAAGAATTATGGTGTGAAACAAGTATTATCCAGAGAATAAATAAACAATGTGGGCCTTTATTTACCTGAGCAATTGTGTGTTCTCATGTGATTGTGATTATGTTATATGTCCCTATGTGTTGGCCTTAGTTATACGATTACCTTGCTCAGTACATAGCGTACTGACCACCCGTTTCATGGGTGTTTCTCATTCCCACGAGCAAAAGGCCTCCATGATTTAGTGCAGGTTGGTGATTCTATCTTCGATGCTTACGACGCTTATGAGGCATCAGGCGGGACCGAGAATTGAGCCGAGACCTAGCTTGGGGTTGAGAGTGACGTGGCCGGAGTCTATCACCCACCTTATCTTTCCTATGTCTTTATATCTAAATTTATTTCTAGTGTTCTATGTTTTGGACATTTGGAACTTTAAAACTGTACTTTTGGTTTGTAACGTTTAACTTCTACACTCTGATTTTATCTGTTTTGTATTTCACTAATGACTGGTGTTTTATTAACTTCTCGTATTTGAGGATTAACCTTGTCTAGCCTTAGCGCTTAGTACCGAGACGGTAGGAGTGAACCGATCTGGTACTAAGTGTGGCTCTAATGCCCCCGAGTTTACCGTTTTATCTATTCATTTTCATTAAACTCTTTTAAATTAAACAAAATTTTTTAGTAGTAAATTTGGGGGTGCTACATTTATAGTCTTAACTCCCTCTCTCCTATGAATGTTGACCTAGCCTTGTCTCTATACCTCTCATTTATGATCTATTTTCATTTCCCACTTATTGTTCTTTCTCTCTTCTCCCTTTTCTTAGTAGAAAATTATCTAAGTGTTGAACATCTCTTTATTTTCCCTCTTCTCCTCTCTGTTGAGAAAAATAGAGACTTGCTCTGGTTTTCTACTTTCCTTGTGTGATCATTGTATTCCTTTTTCATCTTCTAATCTTGGTTTTAGTTTCCTCTTGATTTCCTTATGGAAGAATTAAAGTTGAGAAATGTTGAAGATTTCAGTCTTCCTTTAACACATTTTTTTCCAGAAAAGGTGGTGTTTTGTGTTCTTCTTATTCTGATTTTTCTTTGATTTTGATGAAGTTTTGAAAGGTAAATTTTAATGGTTTAAACTTGATTCTCTTAGGAATCGAGGCTCTACTAGATATCCATCAAGTAGGAGCTTTTGTTCTAGAAGAATTGCTTTAAGGTAGGACATTATTCTCTTTAATATAAATAGGGTTCTGTGGTTTATTGAGGTTCCATGTGTTTGGTATATATATGAGCATGATCTTATTTTTATTCTATCATTTGAATATGTGGTATAATTCTTCCTAATTTATTATTCCTGGATTTCTCTAATCTTATGCATAAGTTGGCTATTTGAACATGATTTTCTTGAATATGTACATTACTATATATCCATATGATTCTATGTGCGCAACATAGATTTTATGTGTCTGATGATGTATAAGCATGATAGGATTAATATTGTAAAGCGTGGTAAATTTTAGTTTGTATATCGCAAGTCTGAGTAATGTTTTACACAGACCAGTCAATTGATTCCTCGAACCCATTGACTAGTTGTGCGAGCAGTTTAATGGTTTGGAGTTTTGGATCAGTTGATTATTTTGATAAATCGATCGAGTGGTTTCGATGAATAGTCGATTGGTTGGTCAAACCCTCCGACTAATTTTCTTATAAATTCATCTGGTTCCCATGAACAGTCAATTAGTGAGGTCAACTAATCAAATGATTCTATGGTGTTGTTTTAGATTAGTCTAGTACGACTAGACCAGTCGACTATTCTTAGGGACTAATTTACCAGTTTAGTTGAATACAGCTTAGTTTGTTTATAAATTATTGTGTTTCTCTTAAGCCTTTTGTATTGATACCTCCATATATTTATAACATTTAAATTATGATTTTAATTATGATTGCTCTAATTTAATAAGGATAATCATGATGGTATTTGAGGGCTAGAATTTGGTTAAGCTTGGTGTCATCTCTAAACACTTAATTGGTGGCTTTTATGGTTTTAGATGTGTTTGGTGTCGTAACTTGGAAACACCCATTTGGTTAATAATGGAATTTATTTATATTTGGTGTTATCACTTGGAAACACCCATTTGGTTATGTGTGTGGACTTTATTGTGATTTGTGATATCACATGAAAATACAAAATAATGGTAAAAGATTTTATTCGAGCCTTTTTCTCTAGCTCTTAGGATAGTTATAGAGAGTTAGTGGTCGAGTCGGCCTTTAGGTATATTTTTTCACTCAGTACCTATTTCTTTTTCTATTGGGTTGTGATTAGTAGAAGGTATGCTCATATATTTAAGGTATAGAATTATATTATGGTAGGCCAGTATGACATTGATGCTCAATTTGGGTGGGTAAGGTATCCCAGTACAACCCCCAACACTTCATATCATATATTGCTTAGACGGGTATGGTATCCCAACTTTTTAGCCCTTATAGCGGAGATATTAAATGTGTGGTGGGTGAGGTATCCCAGTACAAGCCTTCTTAGTTTACTTTGACTACGCATGGTGGGTGTGGTATCCCAATTTGTTGTAGGTGCACTCGATGTGTGGTGAGCGTGGTATCTTCGTAGAAAGCCCCTTCAATGTATCATGACCTTATGTAGTGGGTGTGGTATCCCATTGTGATTATTTATGCTACCATAACTTTTGTTCATGGTGGAGAATTGGGTGTAGCAGAATGAACTATCTTATTAATGGAATTTGTGTGGTCACTAAAGGAAGAATTTTAATATGATCTATATTGTATGGATAACGGTGTATTTATTGTATTTATTATACTTCCATGATTTCTGTGCAAGCATGTCTTGTTGTAATAATACTTGAGATTAAGTGTTGAGCTACACCACTATATTAGAACTGGCAAAAGTTGATCCGACCCGAAAAATCCGATGAATACCGACTCGATCCGTCCGAAATCCGATCCGATTTTATCTGAGTAATTAAAAGCCCGAAATCTATCCTATCCGATCTGATACATATCCGATATCCGATATAACCCGAGAAATTATAAGCCCGAAATGAACCCGACCCGACTCGCTACTCACCCGAAATCCAATATAACCCGAAAAACTATAAATCCGAAATGACCCGACCCGATCGATTATTTATCCAAAATCCGATATTATCTAAAAAATTATAAATCTATAAAGATTCAACTTGGTACTACCCAAAAATTAATATTAACCCATAACTCAAATTTTCCAAAACTTCATAAAGCATGAAATAATATAAATGCGCAACTAATCCATACTAGCACTTACATCAAAATCTAGAATCATAAAATTTATATCACTTATGTATATACAAGTAAAATATCCATTGATACCAATATAAAAGTATAGAAATAAAAGTAGAGAAAAAAAAGAAAAACTCTACTGTGCCATCTAAATATTAGTTCACTTCTATGATTCCATCTAGTGCCATAAGATAATAACAGTGCAGCCTTGAACACTATATGTTAGCATCTATATGGCCATACCTTGCAATATATAACCTATAATATCATAGGAAAGTAGGAAAAATCTAGAGTGAGAATATTAGTCATTCATTATGAAAATTGAATATTAATATTTTTTATTACATCTACAGTGTTAAATAGTAATATGTCAATATTAGTTGGTCTTTTGTCAATAATAGTCATATTACTTACTTTATCTAATTTTTATCTTATTTTGCTTGATATAATATAATCAAAATATATAATAAAAAAACTAATGTGTTGTTACTATTATTTTTTCCATAATTGATATTCATTAATTACTATTATTATTGTTATCATTATTTTTGTATTATTATTATTATTATTATTATTATTATCATCATTATCATTATTATTATTATTATTATTATTAAAATTATTAAAATTATGTTGATATGATGTGATCAATTTCTTATAAAAATAATATGAGAAACACAACCTTAAAAGCCTTCATTTGTTATCAATTATCAATGATTATTATAAGTTAATATTATGTAAGGAGCGTATAAGATATAAATATAATATAAACTTAAAATAATACTCGAACTCAATATGACCAAGCTAATAATGGAGTTGAATTATAAGCTACACCTTAACATAAAAAGAAAAGTGACACGATTTGAAAACTTTTAAATTTAAAATGTCAAATACATCTCCAAAGATGAAATAATAATAAAAAATTCTAAGGCCCCAAAACAATTAATATAATAATTCACTTTTAATTGAATAAGATAAATTAACATAAATTATCTCAAAATAATTAGCTTTTAATAATATATTGGAATAAAAAAAATGACACAAGTATGACTTAAATATGAAATAACCTAAATCCAATCTAAATTCGACCCGAAAATATAATAATTCAAATTCACCTGAGCCCGATCCGAACCCGAACCGAAATTAGAACAACCGCAATTTACCCGAATCCGAGTCCATCCGATCTCAACCAGACCCGATCCGAGATCTTAGAATGATCCGAGATTATCCGATACTGAGTTGATCCGAATCAAACCCGACCCAGCCCGACCCGACAAAATGATCCGAAATTATCCGAAACCGATATGACCCGATTATCATGTAACCCGATCCGATAGTGATCCGACCCGCCCGATTTCCAGCTCTAGTTGAGATACACCGCTATAATATCACCATATTGTTATGTGACTTCAATGTGTTGCATGAGCCTTACCATATTTTAGGTAGTATGTTTTACCAGTACTTTACCGTATTAATACTACACTTGTATGCTCACTATGATGATCTAGCTTTTAGTATGGGGGTAGAGGATGATTTTCAAGGTTATGGCTCTCAGTTTGAGTATACTGAGGGTGATGACGTGGGCCATTGCTTGGGGTTGGAGGCTTATATCTATGACTAAGAATTAGGCTAATCAGTTAGAAGTGTTTCGCCTACTATATTGGAAATTTTTTGTATTTTCATTTATTTAAACTCTTGGCTTGATTTTCTATATATGGTTTTAGTAAAATACCATACTCATTCTATCAATAATATTGTTCTTTTCTTTATTATCATGTATTATCACATTAATGTTATGAGCATGCATCTTTTTGTTTGGCGTTCTATTTTGCCTTGCATTAGGCATGTATTAGGTAATGATCACACCTCTCTTATGGTTGGTGTGGCGATAACATTCCCTCATTTTTTCAAATGCTTTCACATTGTCTTAAAAATAAAATATTATGGTTCAAAACTTAGAGGTGTTACAATTATACTTGTTCTTCTCAATTTCTCATGTCTGTGATGATTCTTATCACAATAGATGTTTTCTACCCTTCTCCATCACTAGAGTTTTTATCAATAGTTTGCTTCATCATAATTATTTAGAATTTGAATATATAAATTAGTACAAAGAAGGCTATGAATAATTATATGCAAAATAAAGTGTCAAGAAAATATATCTTATGTAATAATAATATGAAAACCACAATAATATGATGTTTAAATAATAAGCACACTCCCAAACATGCTAGAATGTTATTACCCTCATCATCTTCTTTTCCTTCTTTTTTTCTTCTCTCCTTTTTCTTTGGTTTCATGATATGATACATATATTACTTCACATGATCATTGCTTACATAGATTTCCTCCCCAACAATATCATCGTTATCATCGTTTAATGATTGAGTTGCTTACAAAACTTTGGCACACTTTTTCTCCCAATTGGCTTCATTTTCATTGTCACATTTATTGATAGTTCTTTTCTTCATGGCTAAAACCATATACCAACTTTTATTAACAGGATCGGTTATAAAGAAAACTTGTGTTGCTTGTCTTTCCAAGATGAATGATTCTTGTATATACCCTACTCTATTGAGATCTACTAAGGTGAACCCATCTTCATATCTAACCCCAAGACTATTATCAACCCATCTACACCCAAAAACATGTAATTTAAACATAGTTTAATCTAGATCCCAAATCCATTTGATCGCACTATAATAATTTATATTTGCATGTTGTATTCTTGTTCTTCGCACTAGCAATATGCATTAACTCAACCACTAAAGTCACTCCACTATTTTGCATTGTATTCCTCTCATCTTGTTGTTTCATGTAAAAAGTATATCCATTGATGATATAGCTAGCATATGAGAAAGCTTCATATCAAATCATTTGAGACAACCAATGCAATGTTTTAGAAATTGATGTCTGGGATTTTTTTTATGAGCGGAAAGATGCAATCTCTTGGACAATGTATGAAGGAAAGATTATGTTTATCAATTACTCATTTCTCAATATTTAATGGATGTTCAATGCTCAAAGAGTACATATGTTCTTCAACATATAGCTGAATAACATCGCTATTATGTAATGCATAGAGATGTGTTTTACGAAGCATGTTAGGGTCTACTTGCCCAAATTGTTTGCCCCTAATACCATGTCCTTCAACTTTTCTTGCCTGACAAGAATTAGGAATACCAGGAGCTTCAACATTATATAAGTGATTTGTGCAAAATTCAATTGCCTCTTCTACTAAATAACTTTCAACAATACATCATTCGAGCCGATATTGATTTTTAATGTAACCTTTTATCAACTTCATATACTTTTCGAAGAGGTACATTCATTGCCTATGAATAGGTCCTAACATGTTTATCTTATAAACCAAGTGAATGGGTAGTTGCACCATAATATTAAAGAATATAAGTACAAATAAATGATCTCTCAAATCATTAGCATTGACACGTTAGATATAAGCACAATTTAAATAAAGACAGATTATTATACTAGCATCCCAAGCATGTTCTACAGAAAACTTGCAAAAAAAATTAAACTCCTTTGTCATATCATCTAGAAAAATGATTTGCAAACATCCATTTTCAATCAATAATTTTCTAATCCATATGTATCCCATGAAAAGTATTACTACAAATGAATTCACTTCTATAAACTAATTCACATATTGCTCATGCTTAGAAACAATTCATATTTGTATAATGTATCATGTTATTTTGAAGCTTTATATATATATATATATATATTAACAATTCAAACACATTTCCACATCCTTTACCAATTCATAATTCTCTTATGGTTAGAAAGAATTTATATTTCTATAATGAATCATATTATTCTATTGCTACATGTGTGTGTGTGTGTATGTGTGTATAAACCATTTGAATAAGGGAATAAGAATATACCAATACCCAAATCATTCTTGTTTAGAAAGACTTCATATGTATATACATATCAAATATGTATACAAGGGTTGTATATTCAAAAGTAAATACATACTATGTGTTTACAAAAACTAAGAAAAATTTTAAGGCAATAACAACAATATGTATATCAAAAGGTTGCTACAACTTGAAAACCTTACTAAGAACACCCCTAACCATCCTATGCAATCAATCGGTAGCCTTGCCTAGGCCATCTAAAACCCATTACTCTTAGAGTTCACTCATCATCTATAAACATCAACTCTCTAGCTATTTGATCATAATCCCTTACAAACACCTTACCCTCAACAAATCTTAGGTGCGGTGCATTGGTATAATGGATAAACAAATATAAATAACTAGTTAATGTCCTTGACTATAGTTCAATTTGAGGCAATGTTAACAAGAAATGATATGATCTGAAATGGAACAAATTAAAGTACGACCCGTTCACAAACAAGTGATCAAGCTCCTTGTATAACCATATCAAATGACTCCAAAAATCTAAATTAGGTATCATCCGCAAATATGTTGGAGTATATAAATAATAAACAACTATGCCATATCACTAGTCAATACCTATAAAAGAGAAACAAAACCACTAAATTAAGTTGTTAAGATTGTTGTCTAACTTTTTAAATTATAAAACATGTAAATTCTATTATTTATTTTTATAATCAAATCATGTAAATTGCATGGGTGCAGAAATAGTTTTCTTAATTAATATCAAAGGCATCAATATTTTCATGCATGCATCAACATATAGAGGGGAAAACCCAACGTGCAACAAAAACGTAAAACAACACATCAACAAACAACAACAAAGGCGAACATATATCATACAAAAAATAGTATATGTAATACCTACTAAATAACAAGCATTAATATATTTATAATGAAATAAAAAGAAAAAAAATATTCCTAGCTAGCAAGCAAAGTGCTCCCAGGGGCAGGGAAGCTATAGGGACGTCGGATGGTGTGGTTGTAAGAGCTAGGAACGGTGGGAAAGGAGAGTGAGAGGGAGAAGGGTAGAACATAAGGTAGAGGTGAAGGACAGAAGGATGGGAAATTCCACCTAGGTAAGAAAAAGACACAAAAAGGATGGTGACGATAAGAGGAGAAAGAAAACAACCCATTGACAAGCAAGAGGAAGGCACAATGGTTGTCAACCGGAAAAATTAGGACAACCATTAGGCAAAACAAAGAGGATAACTAAGAGCAAGAGAGATTTAAACTTTCTATAACAGGAGAAATGAGCGAAGAGGAAAGGAAGGGTTTTATAACTGTTATATACATAACCATTATCAAAATGTGTTTTAATAACAGATCCTAAAATAACTGTTATTAAAACATGGTGCCATTTTTGTTTTGGTAACTATTTATTAATAACCATTATCAAAACAAGAGCTCCTTTCATTTTATTAATCATTAATGGATGAAACCATTATCAAAACTTGCTCTACATTTTTACCTCCAAATTTTTACATTTTTATCAACGGTTTTGAACAAACCATCATTTGTATGCCATTATTAATTGCCAATGTTGTGATAGTGAGTATAAACCTTTTTTTATTTATCTTCATTGTTTTTTTATATTATTCACCTAACAAATACATACACACGCGCGCGCATACACATATAGTTTGCAATTGCAAAACCAAATAATAGCATAAAATTATATAGATGATGTAATTTATGAATTTGATTAATATCAACAATCAAAGAAATGTAACACCAAAGCCAAAGACTATGACACATGTAACTCAACAAAAATAAATCATAAACCTTATATAGTACCAAAGTAGAAGTATGGTTATCCAACCTAAGCAAAAATTATATACAGGATTAAAAAGTAGAAATTAAAATTGCTTTTGATATTGGAGATTTTGGACACCTTACACAACTATTCACATCTAAACTGAATAGAATCCAAATAACTAAGAATGTATAAATTATATATCTACATCCTCTTAAACTAATATAAGCTTTTTCTTCAATGTGTTAGTAGCTGAAAATTCTCCAACCAAATTCCTCTTCACAATATCTTCCATCCCTTGAATGTTAGATAAAAAATTATGGAACGATTCATATAATTAATTCATATTGTATACAAACTCATGCACAATCAATCTGTATTCATGAAAGACCCTAAATGAATGAAATACAAACCAAATGTGGAAATGAAATTTTAGAATGCAACATATAATTGCGTACCTATAGTAGTCGAGTAGATTAATTACACTAAAATACTAAAACTACTATCAATATTAAATTTATTAGTTCTACTTCTTCATTCCTCAAATCTAATGGTATGTACTTATTTACAAGAAATAGGAATAAGGATCCTTCTTTATTTCTCATCTCCAAATTTAATTTCACAATGAAATATCATAAAAATGGAAGAAGAAAGTCTATCCTTGACTTCTTCTCTTATGCATGTATGTGTGTATGATAAGGGGAAAAGATGGAGAATGTTTATTCCATTTGTTGAATAAATGAATGCACAACACGTTTCCCCTTTTAATGCCCCTCCTATATAGTTGGTTTCAATAACCAACTTTTGACCCCACTTTTTTAAACCACAACATGAGATATTTAATTAATTAACAATTAACTTAATTATCTCTTTTATTTTTGTACCATGCGCCACTCACATGTCTGCATTCATATACATTTACTAACTAATTCTACCATCAACAATTAGATAGAAAGATATATGTTAGATTTAATTACTAACACATTACCAAGTAACATACACTTTATATCCAAACTTTATATCTAATTTAATATGGACTATACCTTAGGGTTAATAAATAAAACAATTTATGCTTAAAACTAATAATGATAATTTTTAACACACACACACACACACACATATAGATATATGTATATTAATATTCTCCTTGTTGGTCCATACAAATTAGATTCTTATTGTGGCTTCTTTATTTTATTGTACACTCAATGATGAAACTATTACACGAATCATGACAACAAGCCTTCAAAATTTTTTAAGTTGTATTCCATGTATAACAATACAACAACTTTACCCACAAATTTAACTTTATAAGAAACCTAATGTGTATTAAAGGTCATTCACATAATGTATTGTTTCTTAATAAACCATATGTATACAAACCATATGAGAAACAAATACAGCATAATTTAAAAAGTCATGATGTATTATAACAATACAATAATATTGAGGGTCCAACACCCATATGACACATGTGATCTTTAAACAAGTCTGGTGGCATGACCTTAGTTAAAGGATCATCTAACATACAATTAATGCCTATGTCTTTTAAGATAATTTTTTTAAAACATGTTACTTTATCTTCAAGTACTTAATGTCTATGTCCTTGGAATGAACTCCACATTTTTTGTTCCTCAAGATAAAGATGACCACTAAATTGTCATACTTAAGTATCAGAGATCTAGAAATAGAATAAACTATTTTAGGACCTAATATGAAATTCCTCAACTATACACCATGATTTGTGGCTTTAAATGATGAGATGAGTTATGCTTCTATGGTGGAAGTGGCTATGTTGTCCTGATTATAGCTTTTATAGGATATTTCTCCATCTAGATAATAGGAAGATGGATCCAAAAGTATATTTACGTGAATATGCACAGCCAAAATTTTGCATCTGAATAGCCAATTGCCTTCAAACCTTCAACACGACGATACATGAGCATTTAGTCCCTAATTCTCTTTATATACCTCATAACCTTCTTTAAAACATTCTAATGGTCAACTCGTAGATGACTCTAGCAACATCCCAACACCCTAACAACATATGCAATGTCAAGTTTTACCCAAACTTGAGCGTACATAAGGCTTCTAACTACATAAGCATATGAGTTTTTCTACATATGATCTCTCTCCAAGTTATTCTAAGGACACAAACTTAACTAAAATTTATCACTCTTGACAACAGGAACCACACTTGGTGTACAATATGCCATCTTATATCTTTCTAACACCTTATTGATGTATGCTTTCTGAGATAGACCTAATATCCCTCAAGATCTATCTCGATGAATCTTAATCCCAATGATATAAGATGCACCACCCATATAATTCATATCAAATTTGTTAGAAAGAAGTTTTTTTCACCTCATATAGCATCCATTTCATTGCATACAAGTACAATATGATCTACATATAAAACGAAGAAACAAACCTTACTCCCACTAGCTTTGATGCATGTACCTTGATCCATGCCATTCTCTTGAATTCCAAATGAAGAAATTACACCATGGAACTTTAGATGCCATTACCAAAAGGTTTGTCTCAATCCATATATGGATTTATTAAGCTCAGACACAAATTTTGTTACCTTTATGAGGGGAGAACCATTCAATTTGTTTTATGTATAACTCCGCATCCTCAAGCTCACTATTTAAAAAGTTAATTTTCACATCCATCTGTTGTATGTCAAAATTAAAATGAGATACTAATTCCATAAAAATGCATAGGGAATTCTTGGCAGACATAAGAGATAATGTCCTATTGTAGTCCTCTCCCTCTCTCTAAGAAAATAGTGACACCCCAAATTTTTTAATCTTATCCATGATGCATTAAGTCTCTACACATCACCCTACTCCTCCCTTCCAACACTCGTCTTCTTGTCACTCCTCCTCCTTGTTTTCCTTACCTCACTTCATCATCTTGGCCCTAGTTAAGCCCCTACCCAACCACCATCCTTACATCCCTTCACTAACACCACCCCTCATAACCCCTCAATTTCATGGAAGACTTATGCTTCCCCTACCCATGCAACATGAGTTTGCTTATTTTTTTTCTCTCATTCCTTGCCAATTTGAGGGTACTTTGGTAATTTTTATTTTTATGAATATTTTAATATTATTTTCTATTTTATAAGTTAGGTATTAATATGATTAATTTTCACTAGTAAAAAATTAGGTTTTACCAATGATTTTTCTTTTTGCTAAAGGTAAAAATCATTGCAAAAAATATTTTTGGTATTGATATAAGTTGATGAAGGGTTATTGCATATAAGGGAATTACTAAAAGGAATTTTATTTTAGCAACTTATTTTTTTATCATAAATATGTCATTACTAAAGATATATCTTTTTAATTTTTCAAAAAAAAAACATACAACTGCAAAAAAAAATTTGTGAAAGTTTTTTGGTAATAAAAAATAATGTCGTGGGAGCTCTTTTATAATGAAAAAATATCATTTTCAAAGCTTATTGGTAATGAAAAATTATTTTGGCTAAAAATCTTTGATAATGAAAAAATATCGCTACAAAAGATGTTTGGTAACGAAAAAATTATCATTGCTAAAAATTTTTAGTAATGAAAAAATATTGTTGCTAAAACTCATTGATAAAAAAAATATATTGTTCAATGCATTCTTTCATGATGAAAAAGGTCTTTGCTAACAATAATTGGCAACAAATAATTAAATAAAAAAATATTCATTATAATAGAAAAATGTATCACATATTTTCCTAGTGTTGTTGTTGTTGTTGTTGTTGTTATTATTATTATATATTTTATGTAACATTAAAGGAGAGTGAGGGATTTAAACCCTCAATAGTTATTGAAGATAACTATATCGAACACTCAATTTCCAATTGTATAATAATCAAATTATTTCCTATACTTAGTTATTAAATATGACTTAAGTTTATGATAACTATAATGAATATATTTTTGCATGCAATGTCATTAGGCATTTATGTAAAAATCCATTCTAACATATAAATCCTCCTTATCCACATTAATGAATTTATCAACATCAACTAACATATTTCTAACTGAATGAGCATGCATTTCTCTACATGAGAACATCCTGGCCTACTTTTACCCATTTTCATGTTTTATACCCAAATTATGTCATTTAAGCATCCAAGTCATACATATAGATACATTTCTTCATGCCAACATGAAGCTACAAACTAAAGATAACAGCTAACATGCAGGAACACTTACTAAATATTTTATAATCAAGAATCACTTACTTGATATAGGAAAAATTGTATTGAAAACAGAGATTCCAACTATAAAAAATTCTCAGCTTTAAAAACCTTAAAAATTAAAGTCTTAAACTCATAAATTATACCAAAATCTTATCAAATTTTGATTCTTTAAAACAATAGAGAAATGGAACATACCAACTTGAGGAAAAAACGAGGAAAAGAGATAACTGACCTACTCAGCCTTTTTATAAAATATAAATCTTCATCACTCAAAAATTAAAATAAGATATAGCTCGAGACAATTTCAGAAGAGTGTGCAAAAATAGATTGATAAGGTTCGAAATATGGAAGGTAGGGAGGGAATGCAAGACTTAAGAACATTAGGTGGATAAAAGAAAGGTAAAATGTAGGGATTTTTAGGGCTATTTATAGCCAATCAATTGAAGATAATTATTGAAGGTTTGGAGATTGACTCAAAGCATTACCATTAATCATTTAAATTCGGTCAAAACAGATGGATTTTGTCCAAGATTGTTGACCTTTTATCTAGAGCTCAAATAGTATCTATAAATAATTTAAGTTAATTAGGCCATAATTCACATTCACAAATGGAGTAATAGGAAGTTAGCATGGAAGGAATCTTCTAGCTACTCAGAAGCATGTCTAAGGTCGAAGCATTCGATCTAAAAAACGTGTTGAAGATATGGGAGGAAGAAGACAATGTTGAGGTTATATCTACCCCTTTATTTGTCTCAATCATCCTCTTGAGCAAATTGAGGTAATATTTTAAATTAAATGCATCATAAAAATGGTTAGGAATCTCGTAGAGACAATCTAGCATGGGTTTCAAGGTTCTAATTTAGTGTAAGGGATTTTCTAGAAAAATTAAGCTTGAAGATGTGACTAGCCCGACAGACCAATCGATGGGTTTGGGTCTACCAATCAACTGTTCATCCACTAGTCGATCAATTTTCCGCAACCAGTCGATCGATTTAGTCAAGGAACCTCATTTGGCTAAAACAACAAACCAATCAATTGGTTCATGGAACTAGTTGATGGGTTTATTTGCAAAACTCAATAAACTTTATTTTTCAATATGATTTCAAATCAAAATTTATACCAAACCATATCATAACATTAAATCAAAATCAAAAGCCAAAATTTTGACAAAAATTCTCATTCAACCATCATACAAAAACGTGGGGTATTACAGCCTGAGAAAAAATAAAACCCCTATGTTAATAAGCATGCACCTTGTTTTATTGTAGAAAACTAATTTGAGATAATAAATGAAAACACAAGACCCTCATGTTAAAAAATACGAGTAGTATTTTTCCCTAAACATGCAAATTTTCATGATTTTACTCGATAAAAAAAAACAAAACTAAACACAATTGACTCTATTTGATTAATCAAATCAAGTCAGATGTTATAATACCAAATGTTGATATAATTTATGGCCTGAATCATACAATGAATACATACTATACACAAATTCATGCACTATCAAATTCTAAATGCATGAAAATGACACCAAATGTAGAATTGAAATTTTATAATTCAATATATATTTGTGCACCTCCATCTATTCAGTAGATTAAATACACCAAAAAAAATAATGATCAAAATATAGATTTGTTTGTTCTACTTCCTTATTCCGCAAACCTGATGGTGTGTGATTCTTTACAAGAAACAAGAATAAGGGCCCTTATTTATTTCTCTTCTTCACCTTTAATTTCACGCTAAATTCTCATAAAAATGAAGATGAAAGTTTACGCTTGATTTCTTCTCTTATGCAAATATGTGTATGTGACAAAGGGAAAATATGGAGAATGTTTCTTCCATTTGTGAAACATAAGAAAGTAGATGATTCTTTAAGTAAATAAAACTTAGAGAGTGATAATTGATATTTGGAGGCTTTGAGATGGTTAGGAGTACTTTAAGAGATTTTGGGAGTTGCATGCTCTCTATAATTTTTTTTGAGGTTATTGCAATCTTTTATTATACATATTGGTGCTTTTGATTGGGGATTTCTTTATAGTTTTTGTGCCATGTTTTAGTCCTCAAATGTTTATAGTGATTGTATATAGCTTTGAATCCTGGTATAAATCTTATATATATGGGGTAAGATATTATTTTCTCCTTCATGTTCATTCTTCTTTCCGAGTTTCTAATAAGTTTTTTTTTTCTTTAGCTATTTCACTTTATTATTCTGTACTTAATTTTTTTTTATGAAAAGTATCAAAATTTGAAAAGAGGGTTACTTATAAAATAGGCATTTATGATATATGATTGACAACTCATAATTTATTTGTGATATTCCAAGCTTCTAGCTAGAGTTATTACACCATAATGTTATGATATCCTTAAACCCTAAACTCTAAACCTAACACAACATTATATCATTTTTTTAATCTTATGTTTGATATAAATTATATCCCAAATCTATCTTAGATGGTTGGGATATGCTAGCATTTATTACTTTTCTTTAGTAAAGTAATTCTTTTGTGGAAGAAATATAGATTAGAAAATTATGTCAAAGGAATGGGTGTCATAAAATCGTCTATCTAGGAAATGTGAAAAAGGGGTGGAGTTTTTCATCAAGTATGCATAAGAACATTACAAAGACAATTATAATATTATGCCATTTTTTGGATTGTGCTTATACCAAATGTATCAATGTTGATGAACACATAGGTCATTTGTTTGTGCATAAAATAGGTAGAAATTTTACTTGTTGGATATGGTATAATGCGATAGAGTGTATGCATACTGATGAAGAAAATAGGAGGGAGAATAACATAAAATTTGAGAACTATAAGGGATATTTGTTATAATAGATGAACCAAAAAGATGTGGAAAGTCTTAAGGATTGTCCTAAAATTTTTGAGACATTAATGAATGATTTGGAAAAAGCTTTTGTATGGTGGTTGTAAGAAATTTACTTGATTATAAACATTTTAAGGTTGTACAACTTAGAAACATACAATGAATGGAGTGATAATAAATTTATAGGATTATTGGAACTTTTGAAATATATGTTTCCTAATGATACTATTTTCCCTTGTTGCACATATGAAGCCAAAAATATTCTTTCATCCATGTGCATGCACTATACATGCATGCTTTAATGCTTGCATATTATTTTACACCATGTATGCATCGTTGAATAATTATACCAATCCCAAATTCAAGGCACATGATACAAGAAGAATAAGGTTCCACCTAACATGTTATGGCATTTTCCTATAATACTAAAATTTAGGTGGATGTTTAATGATAAGCAAGATGCTAAGAACTTAACATAACATGTTGATGAAAAGATAGATGACCAAATTCTTAGAAATTTTTCTAATTCTCCATAATAAATGATGAGTGATAATATAAATGTAATCCCCAAAATTTTAAAAACCTATAATGTGATAAATAACTTTTATTTAGAATAAATTAGCTTTTAAATCTATTTAATTTAATTATTTTATGAATTTTTGAGTTTATAAAATTGGATATGAATATTTTATAAATTAAAATAATTATTTTATTATTTTATTATACTCATTTTACTTAAATAAATTTCCAAACCCATATTTTTCTTAAAATTAACCTTTGTAAGCCCATATAGTAAATTATATTAAATTAAATTATTAAATAAATTTATTCTCCAAAAATATTATATTCTATTATTTTATAAATTAAACTATATTGTTTTCCTATTTTCCCTGTTCCTTTTTCCTTTTTTTCTTTTTGTTTCTCCTTTTTCTCTGTTCTTTATTTTTCCTTTTTTTTCATTCCTTCGAGCTGCTAGACCCCCGCCTGCTTCCTCTCCTTGTGCCTGGGCCATCAGCCCATTCCCCTTCCCTCCTCTCCTTCTCCCACGCGCACAGCCTGACCTCCTTTTCTCTCCCTTCCTTCTCTGGCGTCGTCCGACCTAACCCCCCTTCTTTTCTTTTCTCCCTTTCCCTTGACCGGGCCAGCCCACGCCTTTCCTTCCCTCGCCCAGCCTACACCTCCCTCTTCTTCTTTTTCTTTTCCTCAACGCCATGCTCGACCAACTCTACCATGTCATGCACCTACCACCTCAGCCTGCAACTCACCTATACCTACCTCCCCCTCTCCCCTCTATCGTTTTCCTATCCCTTCTTGATCGAACCAACCATTCTCTCTCCTCACACATGCACCCTTTCTTTCCCTCTTCTTCCCTTTCCTCTCCCTACCACCCGACCAGCCGCTTGCCACCCTATAGCCTGCCCCGACCAGCCACCTACTCCCCTCTCCTCCCTCTTCTTTTTCTTATCCTCACCGGCCTCTCCCCTACCTATTTTGAGCCTTTCTTCCCACCCCTTATTCTTTTCTCTCCCTTTATTCTCCTTTCATGTCTCCCTCTATTTTTGCACTGCCGCCCAACTCCACCGCTTCCACCTTTTACTTCATCCCTACACCACCCCTAGAGCCACCCTACAACCCACCTCCTTCCCCTCCTGTTCTTTTCCTCCCTTCTCGGCAGCCAACCTACACCTCCTCTTTTCACTATTGTTTCACCACCTCTACCTCCACTTGGACCACCAAATCCCTCCCTGCAATCTCCCTTACCATCCCCACACCTTCCTTGGCCGAAACAAACCCCCTCAACCCTTCATTTTCCTCCTCCCTTTTCCTTCCTTCTCAGCGCCTCCCCCTCGGTAGCCATCTTCTCAGCCTCGCCGCCGCCGCTGCCCTTGGCTTCCAACAACCTATCCCTAACCACCACCTACACCCCCTCTCCGCCCCTGCACCTTTCCATTTCCCTAAATCCTCCCCCACTTGCCCTCTTTCCTAGCCCCAAAACGCTAACCCAAACTTAGCCCCCATTCTTCCTTTCATACCAGCTTCAACCCCTTCTTCTTCCTTGCCTTACATGCAGCACATCCTCCATGAGCAGGATGAGTTACTGCATTTCTTGGCCTAATTTGGTTAATAGAATTTTAACGTATAATATTTAAGTTAATTATTTCATAAATTACGTTTTGATAAAGTTTTATGCTTTGGTTTTCTTATTTCTAATATGATAAATATTGATATTATTTTTAGGTATTGGCTTTGCTAATCAAAGCTTGAATCTTTAACCGAGATACCGATAAGGTTTGATTTTTGTGGAAATTAAGGTAATCATTAAACGCCACTTAAATGCATGGATAAATGTATGCTAGCACATTTGGGTTTTAATATGTTGTTATGCATGATATATGTTTTTTAAAATAATATATATATTTGCTTGTATTGATTGATAAAAAGGAAAGCATGCTAGTTTATATGCCATGAGTGGAAATAATGCTTGAGGAAGGAGTTTTGTTATTCAAGGAAAAGTTAAGTACTTATTCATGTTACATTATGTTATTGTGACCATTGATGCATAAATAATATCATTGTGAGCCCTAGGGGCATTGTGGTAATATATCTTGTGCAAGAATGTGGCCGAATATGTTTGGGTGCTAATGAGTATTATGTTGAAATATAATAATTGGTGAAGTTGGATAATAAGAATGGAGTATTAATATTACTATTTCATGTAGTAATGATAATTTAATAAAAGTAGTGTAATAAAGGGAAAAATGGTAATTTTGTAAGTAAAAGGATAAAGTGGTAATTTTATAATTAAAAGTGTATTATGGTAATTTTGTAAGTTAAGGGTATTATGGTAATTTTAGAAGTAAAGGGAAAAATGGTAATTTTGTAAGTAAAAAGATAAACTGGTAATTTTATTAGTAAAAGGGTATTATGGTAATTTTGAAAGTAAAAGTCAAAATGGTAATTTAACCAATTAAAGGGTAAATTGGTAATTATGATTATAAAGAAGGGCAATTTGGTAATTTAACGAACTAAAGGGTAATTTGGTAATTATAACAAAGGAGAAGGGTAATTTGGTAATCTAACCAACCAAATGGGAAATATGATAAGTGTAACAATTATGAAGGGTAATTGGTGGCCTAATGAGTGTAGAAGATAACTCAATAACCTAAACCGAGTAAGGATGTAGCTAAGAACAACTATATGTGTGTTATGTGCCTTGTGTGCCATGTGTTATGCTATATTGTATACTTAATGATTTTAATGACTAATTACTTGTAGCGTAGCATGGAATTGAGGTATGCTTATGTGAATTTCTTATGGCATGTGTATAATGATTATATAGGTTGTGCTCATGATGTTATATGACGTGACCCTCTAGGACATGCATGCTGGAAATTTTAATAATATGATATCAGATAAAAGGATAGAAAGGGGAGAGAGGGGAAGTGAGTTGATTTCTAAGATATGAGATTGACCTAATTATCTCATGATCCACGAGAGGGAAATAAAGGGGGTCTATGAACAAAATAAAAGAGTGGGTGAATCTTGCATGGGAAAATCTATGGTTTGTTTGAGAATGCTAGGGTTTTGCATGAAAACTTCAAGGGTCTGCATGGAGATGATCCTTATATAAGAAAGGTGCTAAGGTTTTGAGTGGCCAACTAGGGTTTTACAGTCATATGCATAATTGGTGAGTGGAGTGATAGGATTTAGGTTGAATCTAAATAAGATGAGGTGTTAGACGATAAAAGAAAGGTTGGGCCACATAGGCCCAATTAGGGTTTTAAGGGAAAACCCTAGAGAGTGGTAGTGAGAGAATTTGGATGTCATAAGGTGATGGGCCTTAACCCACACCCTTAGGAGTTGGGTTTTCATTATGAGTAAATGGAAGGAGGAATGGATGTCAGGGTATGATAAAAGGCTTACAGGTCTCAAGATATGGGATAGGCCCTCTCGAGAGGATAGAAGTAGAGGTCGGTGACATACATGTCAAGGGTGAAATACTTTCGAATAATATATGAATAAGACACTAATCATTTATAGAGGAAGATTGTTAAGCCAAAGCTAGACCAGTCCACCAGCGAATAATAGTGGCTAGGATTTGGGGTGCCCTGGAGACCGATCCACGGACAAATAATAGTGGCCAGGAGTTTTTTACCCTGCATGATTTTCGGTTCACTAGCTATAATAGTGGGGGATTCCACACTCAAAAAACCAAACTTATTGATGATAAGACATGGGAAAGACACTAAATAATTACAATGGAACACCATGTGATTGGGGGCCAGACCGGTCTACCGACAAATAATAGTGGCCAGGAGCGTTCTATCCTGGAAATCGGTCCACTGGAAATAATAGTGGTTAGGAGCATTCTTCCATACATGTATTTCGTCCACCGGCTATAATAGTGGGGTTCCTGCACTCATATAAATATAAAATCTGAGAGATGACTGAGGAAGCATTCTTCCCTACATGTATTTCGTCCACCGACTATAATAGCGGGGTTTCCGCACTCATATGAATATAAAATTTGAGAGATGACTGAATAATAATAGACTAACGGATTAAGGCCTAGTAGTGTTGATTTTGCGTTTTGACCTATTAATAATTGATGGAATTGTTAAGTATAGGAATGTTGTGTATGAACATCTCGTTATATATGTATATAGTTTTGTATCATATGTTACATTGCGGGCCTGCTTTTAAGTTTGTTTTAAAAGGTTACTCAGTACCATAGTAATGAGGGGTTCTAATCATGGGGCTCCTACATATTCAATGGGCCTATTTCAGATGCTATGTAAGTGGACAACGGAAAAGAGAATAAGGAACTATCTGGAAAGTCCAAGGGTTGTACTCTTTCTCTTTTTAAACCCTAGTTTTAATGTGGTCCTATTTTTTATAACCTCTACTAGTGGATTTTATTCTTGTAAATTATTATTTATGCTACTCTAATTTAATTAAGGTTTGAGTTTCTCGTAAATTGTATTTACTCTTTCAATGTTAGCATTTGGTACTGGAACGGTAGGAGTGAACCGATCTGATACTAAGTGTGATGGTAATATCCCCAAAATTCACAGTTTTGTCATTTCTCTTATGCTAATTCTTTTAATAAAACAACATTTTTTAGTAGTGAATTTTGGGGGTGTTACAATATTCCCCAAAGTTGGTGATGAATTAATAAATCTACATCTTAAACTTTTTATAGATGGGATGAATTAGTACAACCAAGACATCTATAGTGTATGGCTAGTGATTTTTAGTGATATATAATCTGATGACATGGCTATACATGAAACACAAATGTATGATGTTGTCTTTACTTATTTTAGGGGAAAAATACTTGGGAAATGATTTTTATGTTTTATTTAGCACCTTTGATTGATAATTTAAAATTATTGTGGAACACTAGTGTTGAGATATTTGATGCATATTGTTAAGAATAATTCACTTTGAGATCAATGTTATTCTATACTATAAATATTTTTTAGCATATGGAAACTTGTCAGGTTATGGTGTGAAAAGGCATTGTATATGTCTGATATGTTAGCATGTCACGTCTTTATTTAGCTAAAGCATGGAAGAAAGATTATTTTTCATGGACACCGTAGATTTTTAAAAAAGAATCATCATTATCGTAGAACGCCATTAAATGAATGTGACTTGCATTTATATCTTGGTGATCTTATCTAAGGGAATACACACGAAAAGATATTAATGAAGTAAGGGATTAGAGGTCCAAATTTGTCTGTATATGCATAGAGTTATAGCTCATAAGTTGGTTTAGATTGAGGTAAGTAACACTCGCTTAGTATTTTTAAACTAGGTTTAGATAGTTTATGTTTTGTAAAGAGTGTATAGGTTATGATTGTTGGTAATGGATGTAATATATATTTTGTACTTGAAGAACAACTCTTGTAATAACAAGAATGTAGGATTGTGATTTTAAAGGTTTGGAATTTCATGTTGTCAAAGAATGATGTTATTTATTGCTTATTGGATAATTAGTTATCGATTTTAAGAACTTTTATTTCAATGAGAATTTTGAATGTGTTCTAGTTTAATGGTGTTGGTTATGTTGTTAATGAAGAGTGTTTTGGTTAAAGTATTGACAAAGATTTTGGATGTTTGTTTCATATTAGACATGTGTCAAATTTTGATATTATACATTTGGGCTTATGCATAAGAACATATAGTAGTGTATGTGGTTTGGAATAAATTAAACAAACAAAGAAAGAAATACAGAAAAAGGAGAATAGGGAAATGGTTATTCTCCAAATCTATTATTGTAATACTCAAAAATTTTCTTTTGACTTTTTTTTTTGTTTTAATGGAAGCATAATATCAAGATAATTGAGTGTTATCGCTATACTCAATGTAAATATAACTTACTATATCGTCCTTAAATCCAATATAAGATAGAGTATTTAGAACTTAAAATAAGATAAATAAAGAAATAGAGAAATTTGCATAAACTCAAATAATAGTTGGAGTATAACTCCAAGTACAAAATAAAAAAATACAACCAAAAGTGGTCTACCCTAAGGAATAAAAGTCACTCCAAAAATAAAGCTGAGTAGATAATATTAACTCTACATCCAAATCCTAAGGAATAAAAATCACTCATCTACAAGCAAAACATGAAAAATTGTGAAATCATCCAGACAGTCCTCAGTAACCTACATAAATAAAACTAAGTCATTTGATCATGGGAATGAGCAAAACTCATGAAAAAGATGATCAATACACTACGTATTAAGTAAGGTAACAATACAATTAAAGTCAAGGAGTAATGACACATATAAGATCACATGGAGAGAGTAATTATATATAGTTATTATATTATGATATAACTCTAGAGAAGAACCAAAATAGAGTTTCATATCATGTGTACTTATAATCCATTTACTTTATTATGTTAAGTTTAGGATCTTCATTATTCTCATCTGGTGGAAAAAACATGTACAACTCTTACAAGCAAATTATCGTTGCCACTATTTTTATCTGATAGAACAGACTAGTGAAACTCTGTAAGCATAAAGATCTTGGAAACTATGTGCATTTGGCGGAACGGAAAGGTATCAGTCCCAAGGTATAATGCTCTTGACCACTATTCTTATCTGGTGGAATGAAAAAGTACAACTCGGCCTTAACTCACATGATCTTTCACTTAAAACAATAATGTCTTATTAGATTGTTGGTTTTGTTAACAATTTTGAAGCAAGCTTATCATACATATACAAGGCAAATAGAACACAACTAGAAGTAGTTTGGGTCATTTTCTAAGGGGAATGGTCTCAACGCTCTACAAAATATAAGTTTCACAAGATGAGCATACATTATCCCATAACACTCATCTCATCACCAAAATTAGTATATATTACTAATATACCACTATTAACAACATATCAAAAAATAAATTCTAATTCTAACGTTTACAAATGTGATAACTAGCTCGCCTCTAGGTTTACTATTCCTAATTTAAGCCATTTTTCCATTTTATTATACATATGGTGCTCAGAGTTTCCCCAAGTATTCACATATACATAGAATATATTAACTAACATCACATTTAGAATTGCCAAAATCTTAAATTTAACCCATATTGTCCAAATTACCCTTATCTTACTCAAACTGCTCCAAAGTCTTTATTAGATAACTTGTGTTCTACTCAACCTCCAATTAATCATATTAATCATGGAATTACTTACAATCCTCAACAATTACCATGCCATGATTATTTTACACAATATCATGGAATTTCCCAAATACTCTTAAAATAATTGAAATACTTAATAGAACCCTATGAGTCCCAACATTATTGTCTTTCAACCTCCAAAACATATCATCAGGAGAATGCTTAACCATATTTACAAGCCACTCATCATAATACCATTAATATAGTCAATCATACCAACATTTTAGGGCTATAAGACAAGTTTGAGCAAGCAATAATGCATCTTCTAATGATTTTACATATCATTTGTATTTCTATAACACCATACACAATACAATATATCATAAGAGCATCAATGACATGAGTTTCAAAATATAATAATAATAGCATGAGATCATATACAAATTTACACATGGAATTTCATAAACTTCTACTAATACATGTATCCTAACCTTAATACCTCTAGTTTCTAAGCAAGCAAAAAAGGCCTAAGCCTCTTTCTCCAAGGTCAATAGAAATTCACCTAAAACATAAATAAGAGGAACCTAAGTTTGGAAAAAAGGGATGCCGATCAAGGAAAGACAAGGCAAGAGGAAAATTACTAAGGAAGATAGAGATTGAGTGGGATGACTGAGAAGAACAAAAAAGGAATGATCAAGCTCGACAAGGTGAATTTTGGCGAAGACCGAGATTGAGGGATAGGAAATTATATTGGCTAAGACCGCAGGTAAAGAAACAATGAATTTTGTGGCAAGACCACCAAGACTGGGGAGAATTTTACCTGCTCTACAAGATAACTTAACTCAATGAGTTCAACCCACTCAATAAGACTACCTAGAACGAGGGGAACAACATAACTTGCCCAAGAGGGAGAAAAGGCGTAACAATTAAGGTGATTAAGTCAAAAATTGTTAGTAATTGTTGTGATAGAAGAATTACTAATGATGAAGTGAATATGGAGGAGGTCGGGTGATGCTTGGCTACGTGAGCTACGAAGGGAAAAGTCTAGGGCAACACCACTAACAATGATGCCAACGTCATTGGCGTTGAAGTCGATTGGCAAAAAGATGAGAGATTGAGTGTTGAAGAAGGGGAAGAATTTTAGAGTGAAGGAAAGAGTTTTGATTGGCTTGTAATAAATGAATTCAAGAGAGAGGGAGAGGTTCATAAGGGTTCTTTCATGAGGGTGATGATTTTATGGTAGACGATTAGGGACACAGAGAACATGGGGAGAAGAAAAAGAGATAGGACAGTGGTGTGAGAATGGGTGGCGTGAAGTCTTGGTATTAGTTGGGGGCTTTGGTTTGGTTGATCAAATCACTCATTATTCTGTTGGCAAGGGAAACCATAAGGGAAAGAGAAAAATAAAGAGGAAAGAAAAGAGAAAAGGTAAGAGGAATGGTGTAAAAGTTTTTAGAGTTGGAATTAAAAATTAAGGCCATATGATTAGGGAGAAGGTTAGGATATTAATTACAAAAAATAAAGGTAGATCAAAATTCAAAGTACTACAGTTATAAGTGTATCAAAAAAAAGATTTGATTCAACTTTAGATAATGATTCTTGATACACCCTATATTAATGTTTTAAAAAATATTTCATTAAACTTTAGATAATGATTTCTAATATAACCATTATCTAAAGTTAAAAAAAATGCTACACTTTAGATAACAGTCATATTATAGATGGTTATCTAAAGTTCTATATTTTTTGAACTTAGATAATGGTTATTATCAATAAATGACATCTAAAGTCACAATATAAGATTGTGTATTGTATTTTAGATGATGATTTTTACACCATTATCAAACATCAGATAACCCTAATGATAATAACATCTTCGGACCATTATCTAGTAACAAATTAACTAGTATTAAAGCTTTGTTTAGTGGTTGTGTTTATTTGATCTATCATTCTAAAAAAAAATTCGAATTCCCATTATCATACACACACACACACACACTATAACACCCCCAAATTTCACTCCTGAAATTTTTTTTTGAAAGAATAAAGCGGAAGCTAGGAGAGAATTTGAAAAATGTTACTGCCACATCTAACACAAGATAAATGTCAACCATCTATCTCATGTCAGATGCATGGCTAAAACCTATCAAACAATTACATCTGAATTTTAAAAACTTATCAGAGTACGAGAAATTAAAAGTTAATTACAAAGCCCTTGAAAATTTAAATACAACACTTATAACTTCCAAAGAGAAATACAGTTAAACAAGATAAAACCCGACAGATCAATATCCGGATTGTCTACTCACTCAAGTCAAGCCTTCCACCCCAAAACAATATCCGATCCTAAACCTACACAAGAGGTCTGCTCCCCACCATCAGTTGATCATCACAGGACCCATTTAACCAAGGAAGTATCAGTACGGGTCTGATATTGAGTAAGGTAGCAGGTGCGCTAAGGCCAACATCCAAAACACACCACACAATATACATGGCATAATAGTATGTAACAAATCAGGTGATAGAGGCTAGCTAAGGTCTAGATAGACTTAATCTTTAAATCTCTAGTAATTATAGTCGATTCACATCATAATCGTTATGAATCCATGAGAGTGCGGGAACTCCACTATTGTAGCCGGTGGATTGGTCACTCATAGAGCAGAACACACCTATTCACTATTTTATACCAGTGGGTTGGTCTCTAGGGCAGGACGCTCCTAGCCGCTATTATGCCGGCGGATCGGTCTGGCCCCGACTCTCATGGTGTTTCACTGTAATTAGAACGTATCTTCCCCCATGATTTATTTGTAACTTAATGTTTGGTCTGCTGAGCTCGGGATCCCCCGCTATTATAGCTAGTGGATCAGTCACTTACAGGACAGAGCACACCTATCCACTATTATATGCCGGTGGCTCGGACTCTAGGGCACCCCGGCACCTGGCCACTATTATGCCGGTGGATCGGTCTGGGCCCGGCTCAACAATCTTCCTCTTTAAGTGATTAGTACTTTATGCATGTCTTATTCGATAATTATTATACCCTCAACATGCATGGCTGACTATATCCACATTCATCCTCCCAGGAGAGGCCGTCCCATGTCTTGGGACTCTTGCGCCCCTTATCACTCTTCGATATCCTTTCCCCTTTACAACTACAAATAAAGGAAACCAACTCCTATGGGTGTGGGTTAAGGCCCAACACCAAATGTCATCCATTCCACGTGTTATCCCCCCTCTAGGGTTTTCCCCTTGGAAACCCTAATTGGACCTATGTGGCCCAACTTTCTCTCACCTCCACTACTATTACCCCATTTATTGTCCCTCACCTCATCTCTTTTAGATCCAATCCCAAATCATGTCGCTTTACCTCTCAATTCCACATGTAGCCGAAAAACCCTAGTAGCCTCTTCAACCCTAGTACCTTACTTCTCCCACAAGTAACCCCTCCCTTTTCTCACTCAACATTCCTCCTCTCCTACGGCACCCATACTCACTCCTTACATAATAAATCTCCATTCTTAATCCATAATACACTCTCCCTTAATCATTTTACTTCCAAAATTCCCAGATCATTACTTCCTCCCAAAACCCTAATCGGGTCCCTTACACACCCTTACACCGACCTACATACTATTTTTCCTCACAAGTCTCCAATCACTCCACAACACTCCATTTAGCTTATTTATACCTTAATACCACTTTTCTCACGTATCGGCCATCCCCATGTAGGTTTTACCCAATCCATGCATATTTCTTATTTCTTATTCATTTGGGTCAACCCCATGTTCCCTTTAGCAACTCACTTCCCATTTATTTCTTTTTCCTTTCATTCCCATATCATAATCTCCCTAGCATGCATGTCCTAGAGAGTTGCATCATGTCACACCACAATCATCACATATACATATATATGCCATATTCACGTCATAAGAACACATACAGGACATACCTCCCTCCGAGCTTCCCTACACATAAGACAATTTAAAGAGTGTGAACTTGTGACTTGTATTTGGTGTGTAGAATAGCTTGGATTGGTGTGTGAAGTGTTTCGGAGAAATTTGAAGTAGAACTATGAGCTATTCTGGAAAGATGTGAATATTTTACATTGAATTAATTATAATTTGGAAATGTACTAAACATGAAAGTTGTAGATCTTTCTGTTATCTTTCCAAAGCATCAATAATCAGCTCGATCTAAGGTCAGATGAAGAAGTTATGGTCAAAATACTAGAGACTATTAAAGCTGGAAAGAAACACGGGCACCCCGTGTTTGTGAAACACGATTCGTGTTTTTTCAGCAGAAAAATATGTTCTGTTTCTGTGAGAAGCCGAGAGATAGAAAATAAACACGGGGGTACCGTGTTTATTAATACGGTCCGTATTTTTTGGGTTTTTCGCTCCGCCTCGGTTTTCGCTAATGACAATTTCGTATAGTATAAATACCATGCGATTAGAACCCTAATCGAAGAGCGAACGCCGTCTTCTTCTCCTATTGAGTTCTATTGTAATTCCTTGATGAATTGAGTGATTGATTGAGAATTTCTTTGATTCTTTGTAATCACAATTACTTCACATCAATAAGATCATCTATTTCCCCAATCTGTGTTCTTGAGTGTTATTCTCTTCTCAATTCTTGTGTGTTCTAATTGATTCTAATTAGATCTTATTTTTTCCGAATTAGTATCGATCCACAACAAAGAGAGTCATATGAGACATAATATAGCATGAAATATAAAACATCCAAGCCACACAAACCACATAGCACACAAGGCCTTAACTACACCCTTACCTAACATGACATTGGTCTTGGATCACGTTCCTACGCCTCCTCCGGGTTTTGACTTGATTCGCCTATAAGAGGGAAAAACTAGAAATTAACTTCCCTCCAACCAAAACACTATTCTTTCTACCTTACCCTTATTTTAACTTACCATTAGGGCTATCAATAATAATAATGCCTTTATAAGTAAAAAGTAGGGTTTTATTCTTAAGGTAGCTAATCATGCTACTACTAATCAAAGATAGGTCTTAATAGTTACAACAATTTAAGGTAATTATAATAATATTTATATTACTAATGATAATAGTTTCAACGTTACTAATAATGGTAACCATAGTAGTGCTAGTAAGGTTAGTATTATACTAATACTACTAATAGCAATATTACTAATGATAATAGTAAGGATAATAATAATAATAATAATAATAATAATAATAATAATAATAATAATAATAATAATAATAATAATAATAATAATAATAATAATAATAATAATAGCAATACTAATGATAATGGTGTTAAAATAGGGATACTAAGGCTATAGGCCATTAAAATGATAATAATAGTTATAAATATTTTAAAGTTGGGTTAAATGGCAAAGGTAATACTAATAGTGATAGCCATACTAATAATAATAGTAGTAGTAGTAGTAGTAGTAATAATAATAATAATAATAATAATAATAATAACAATAATAATAATAATAATGTTAAAATAATAATACTAAAGTTATAGGTCATTAATAATAATAGTCATAATAGTTATGAATATTTCAAATTTTAGGTTAAATAATAATAATAATAACCTTAGGAATAATACTAATAATACAACTAAAAATAACTAACACTTGAATAACAAGGGTTTAGGGGTTGGGGAGTTTAGAGGACCACCTAGGGGTGCTGGTGGCACAAGTGGCAGCACACGGCACACGGTGGCGGCGACGATGGGGGAGAAGGGAGGTGGAGAAGTGGTGGAGGGGGGAGGAGGGAAGAGGAGAGGTTGGCAGGGGAAATAGAGGGTCTGGAGAGGTTTGGGAAGCTCCCTTGGTGGTTTTAGAAGGTAGAGGGGGTGCTGGAAGTGGCGACACGGCGGTGGGCAGCGGTGAGAAGGGCGGCGGGGTTCAAAGCTAGGTTGATTGGGAAGGTCCCTTTGCACGCCCGGGGTGGCTCGTGCAGAGCAAACCGAGGGGTGAGGGAGGCCTAGGTTGGTGGAGGGTGATGCAAGGAAGAGTTTTGGGGGTGGATCGAGCGGCGACGATGGGTGACGGCGATGGGGTGGCTGTCTGAAATAGTGGTGGCGCAAGGCGGTTTCTGGGCTGTGGTTTTGAAAAAGCCCAATGCTGGATTCTTGGGGGGTATTTATAGGCTTGAAAATGGGGGAGTATCGAGAGAGGGGACCGAGGAAGACAGGTCAGGTGGCAATCGGGCATGCCAGCCGGCGGTGGCAGGCCAACGCGGGTCTGCCATAGTAAATCTGCTGGTTGGTCGGGAAAAGAGAAAGGGGGCAGGTGCAGGCCTGGGAGTGGTGTTGGGGGTGTCGGCTTGTCGGGGGAGGAAGGCTGGAAAATCAGGAAGAGAGAGAGGCGGCGTGCAGGTGGCGCAGGCAGTCGGTCGGCGCAAAAGGGGGTGGGCGGAAACTTGCAGGTCGCGTGCGGGGAAGGAGAAAAGGGAAAGGGGGCTAGACCGGTCGGTCCAGGGGAGAAAAGAAAAAGAAGGGGGCGACCGGTTGGGCGGTTCGGGCAAAGGAGAAACGGGGCAGCCTGTTACGTGAGAGGCTAGGGGTGAAGTGGGCCAACAGGCTGGCCTAGTAGGGGGGAGAAGGAAGAAAGGAGGAGGGGAAAAGAAAAGGGAAAAATAAGGGAGAAAAAAAGGGATTAAGGAAAATAATTAAAATGATTTATGGGGTGAGTTATAGTATTTTTGGTAGATAATTAAAATTTTAGTAATTTAGCTGAATCTATCCTATTATATTAGTTTAAAAAGGTAGCTTTTAGAAAAAATATTGGTTTGAACCTTATTTAAATAAATGAGTTGACAGAATAACAAATTTTCTAGTTTAATTTATTCAATATTCACCTACTTCATATGGATTTGTTTGGGCCTACTAGGACCCTTAGCATAAGTAGTTATAAATATACATAGTAATTGTAGATGATTACTTGTGCTATACTCAGACATTATTCCTTTCTACTAAAGATGATGCTTTTAGCACTTTTCTTGTGCTTTCTAAGAAAATTCAAGTAGAAAAAGGAACATTGACTTCTGTTATAAAAAGTGATCATGGCAAGAAGTTTGAGAATACCACATTTATGGACCTTTTTTGACCAAAATGGCATCACTCCCACCTTCTTAGCACCAAAAACACCACAAAAAATGGGGTGGTGAAAAGGAAGAATAGAATCTTAGAAGAACTTGCACGAACCATACTGTATGACTCCAAGATTCCTAAATATTTTTGGGCCAAAGCCATTGCCAATGAAAACTACATAATGAATAGAGTATTCATATGGGCTATCTTGAAAAAGACACCCTATGAGCTTAAAAAAAGTAAGAAACCAAATGTGAGTTATCTACTCACATTTGGTTACAATTGCTTTGTCCTCAATAATGGAAAAAGCAATCTTGATAAGTTTGATTCCAAATCTGATGAAGGTATCTTCATTGGATACTCTTTAAACTATAAATCTTATTGGATCTTCAAGTAACAGATAATATTAGTTGAAGAATCCATACATGTTGCTTTTGATGAATCTTACTCTAGTGTGTAGAAAACCTAAGAGGAAGATATATGTCCTTATATTCAAGTTAAAAGCTTACTGGAAAGTGATAATAAAGAAGAAGAGAAAAAAAAGAACCATAAATCAGTTAACAAGAAGATGAAGTGAGAGAGGATCTTCCTAGAGCATGGAGATATGCTTATGGTCACCCTTACGAACTCATTATTAGGAATCCAACAAGAGGTGTTGCAATAAGACCATCACTAAGTAAAATTTACAATCATTTAACTTTTCTATCTCAAATAGAACCTAAGTATCAATCATGAATGATGAAAATTGGATCATGGAAATGCACGATGAGCTTAACCAATTTGAGAGAAATCATGTTAGGAAATTAGTCCCATTGCCTCCAAGTAGACTCATCATTGGGATTAAATGGGTATTTAAAAATAAGCTAGATGAAGGGGAATTGTGGTTAGAAACAAATTGGAATTGGTTACTAAAGGATACAACCAAGAGGAAGGCATTAATTTGGAGGAAACCTTTGCCCTCGTAGCTAGACTCAAGGCTATACTTATACTTCTCGCATTTGCATCATCCATGTGCTTTACATTGTATCAAATGAAAGTAAAAAGTCCTTTTCTCAATGATTTTATAGACGAAGAGGTAAATATTAAGCAACCACCTTACTTTGAAGACAACTCAAAACCTAACAATGTTTACAAACTCAATAAGGCACTTCATGGTTTAAAATAAGCTCCAAGAGCTTGGTATGAAAGGTTGAGTAAATTTGTATTGGATAAAATTTTTGAAAAAGGAAAAACTGAGAGAACTATTTTTCTAAAGAAAACCAAAAAGGATTTATTGCTTGCCAAAATATATGTTGATTACATAATTTTTAGTGCTACTAATGAATCCATATGCAAGGAATTATCTATTCTAATGTTTAGTGAGTTTGAAATGAGCATGATGGGGGAGATGGCCAAGATTGGAATTTCTCAAGGTTTTCTATGCACAAAAGCAAATCATGCAGTAAGTTACTACCACAAAGCATAAAGAAAAGCAGTAATCCTATGGCTACTACCACAAAGCTTGATATGGATGATAAAGGTAAGTTTATTAATCAGAAGTGAGATCGAGGTATGATCAGTTCACTTCTCTATCTAACTAGTTGTAGACTTGATATCATGTTTAGTTTATTCTTGAGGAATCAGGAGGACCACTTAGATACTATATTGACTTATTGACACTCATAAGGTAGGTTTGTTTTATCCTCTTGATACTCTTCTAGTTTATAGGGTATACTAATGCTAATTTTGTAGGTTGTAAAGTTAATATAAAAAGAACCTTAGGTACTTGCCAAATTTTAGGAGAATCCCTAGTTAGTTGGCGTAGCAAGAAATAATCTAGTGTCATACTTTCTATGGTCGAAGTAGAATATATTGTTTTTGACGCTTGTCGTGCATAATTAATTTGGATGAAACATCAACTAAGTGTCTTCGGGCTTAAACTTGAAAAAATTATGATTAAATGTGATAACACTAATTTTATATGTCTCACAAAAAATCATGTTCAATACTCAAAGTCTAAACACATAGAAATAAGACATCACTTCATAAGAGACCATGTTGAAAAAGGTGATGTATCTATAAAATTTGTAGATCCTTTATATCATTGGGGGGGAAATATTCACAAATCCCTAAAATGAAGAATGATTTACGATAATTAGGATATAATTTGGGATAAAAAATTCTATGTTCAAATTAAATCTCTTCCAAAATTGTGAAAAGTTTAAGCTTAGGGGTAAATCATGGCCTTACATCCAAAACTTATATTCCAATAGAAATATGGCCCTCTTGATCCTTGATCAATATGATATGTGTTATAAAATGAATTTAATATTTATTAGTTTATGGCATAAAATCAAAAGAATTGTTAAAAAAAACAAAAACTAGACCTGACTGGGAGACCAATCAATAGGTCGATAAAACCGGTCGATCAGTTGCCATACCAGTTGACTGGTGGGTCAAAAATGGAGTGGTCATCCTCTTTTTGGCTTATGTCTCAATACACATAAACAGTCGACTGGTTAATCTATACCAGTTGATTGATGCAAGAATAGTCAATTGCTTTCTAAAACTAGTCAACTACTTCATTATCTTCAAACCCTCAACCCCAATTTCCCTAAACTATTCAACTCTTTCTCGGTGCCCTCTCATCCTCTCCTTCAAAATTTCTCAAATAACAGTCAAACTCCACCAAATTGCTCTTGTTTTGGTCAAATCGACACCATGGACATAATTATTTTCTCCAAACTTCATCGATTTCTTTTGTCTCGCTGAATTTGAGGTAATATTATTCTTTAACTCTAACTTTCAATCTATCCAAAATTGTTTCTCTTACCTTATCTTTTGGTTCAATTGACCTTCTTTGGTCATCATTCAATTGTTCTCACACACATTTTGCGCTGATTGCGCTACATCTTGTTTGCCTCAAATTTTTGCTCCTTCCTTCCTCCAATTTTCTTATCTAAAACTATACCATGTTGAAGCACAAATCCACAGCTTCACACACTCTTTGTGTGGGTGCTGGTTCTCCTCCCCTAAAATGGGCCCATACTCAACCAACCCATCTGTCTCAGAACACTGTTCATTTTTAGGAATCGGCTATTTCACCTCTGTATGCTCCATCTTCGACATCCTCCTCTTCATCATCTTTGGAAGGCAGTCCCCTATCTCCTCCACATGCTAGCCATTCCACTCGTCCATCCTCATCCACAATAGGAGCCTACCTATTATCTGCCTCCCAAGTTTTATGAACCATTAAGGCTAGTCCACACTCCACCCATTTTTTCAGGAGTATGGATGACCAAAAGATATGGATCAAATCCTTCGATAAGAATATGGTCCTACTCAACAAATGCATAAATGCCGATTCTTGCACTCATCAATTTAAGCTTACTTTCATGCAATATCTTATTGATCTTCACCTTCTCCCTCTATTTACTATCAAAGAACCAGACTATCCAGACTTAGTTCATCTATTCTATATCAATCTCAATGTCCATGTACTAGGAAGCAGTATCACCATACGTGTTTTGGATGTTCCAATTACTCTTGATGAAGTTAGGCTAGCTCGCATACCCAAGATTGATAAAAACATTGAGACTGACATTAACTTTGTTGCATAGATGTGCAATCATATTCCAAACAAGATCTTGACTGATATGCACCGCCGCCACTTCGTCTACAGAGGCACTGCTAGCTCCTATTGTCTCCCACCCTTTAAACGGGTGTGTTTCTACATGGTGTCCTCTATTTTGTTCCCTTGAGCCAGGTTTTGGGCCAATATGACTCTCAAGGATTGGTATGGTATGGATCACATCCTCTATTCCACTCTCATTCGCTTCGAGGCTAATATATTCATGCATATGTCACATTTAGAGGGGAGGGCATAGCTAGGCAGCCTTGGGATATGAATTCCTTATCACATATATTGTTCAATATTTCCTTCTCAAACTCACTAGATTTTCGGCTACCCCATTGCGCCTATACAACAGCCTAGATATCCTTGATGCGGTCATATTCCACCGCATAGACTATAAAATGAGCTTAGATGGCCCAACGCTCAAGCTTTCCCCTAAATCTCTTGCCTCTTTACATCTTAGTGGTAGCCTCTCTAATTTGTCTGCACTAACGCCTTCATAGTATGCTACTAATGATCTTCCACCACTATTGGATGACCTTCTTTCTCCAACAGATATTTCAGCCTCATCTATAAGAGGTCCTTCAACTTCTACCTCCCCCCCTTCCACCTCACATATACCCCATGTGCCCCTATCCACCAAACATATAACTCTTGCGAGTGCCCATGATATCTTTCTCTAAGTTGTTGACTTGCTTACTTCCATGTACCAACATTAAAGAGCAATGGGGACGGAGTTACGTACCCTTTGCTCTTAATTTCAACCTTAATTTGCACTACATCATCAGGATCGCATGGAAACTCCCCCTGGTGAAACCTTTGTCCATCCTAACCCTGCTCCATCTACTACTAATACCAACGTTACACCCTATGATGATCCAACACTTATGCATCTCTCACAGTAGCCTCATGGATTGGATGTGTTGTAGTTCAACTCGCTAACTCCGAGGCCACTACCAGCGATGACATCGATGATCAACCTAGGCCGACAACAACTGGTTTAGCTACATCAGCATCCGAGATTTCTGGTCCTTTGTGATCGTATCTTGTATTTCTATAGATTTTTTGTGTATTTTAGGCTTAACCTTGTATATTTTTAGTTTTGACTATATACTTGGCATGAAATACCCAAAACCCTAATTTAATAAATTATGACAAAATAAGGATTTCTGGTCCTAGTTTTTCTTTCCTTTCTCTCATTTCTCCTTTTCTTTCTTTTTTTCCTCTTCTTCCTCGATTTGGGCTAGCCCTTGCAGCCCAAACCCCCTCCCTTATTCCCCTGCGTTACCCAAGCTTGCTTTTTTTTCCTCCGCCCGTCACTACTCGCCCGACTCCCTCTCCTTTTCTTTCTTTTCTTTTCTTTTCCCTGGGTTGGCCGATCCATCTTCTTTCTTCTTCCTTCCTCTTCCCCGCCCATTCCCCACGCAGGCATGCAACCCTATAACCAACCCGTACATCGACAACCAGCCACTGCATGCCACCCTACCACCTCTCTTCTCTTCCCCGTCGTTTTTCCTTCCTTTCTCAACCCTATCCAACCCTTGTACCTCCTCACGCTTTCCCTCCTTTCATTCCTTTTCCTCTCCCCCGACCAAACAACACCTATAAATCGCAGGCTTATACCAACCTGCTATAACAGACAGCTGACCTGCCATGCATTCCCCTCTCTATCATTTCCACCCTTGATTGCCTATATATACCTCATAACCGCCCCTTAATCAACCTTATTTTCCCCTGCCCATATATCCCTCCTTTGTACCATCGCCCATTCATATAACCACATAACCGCTGTCGCTGAGCGCTGCAGCCCAAACCACCTACCAATCTACTCCGTATAGCACCATCCACCGAACCACACCACTTGCCACCCTCGATTCCTCCTGTAGAGCCACCTTGGTAGTACAAAGTTGGCCGCTTGATCTGGTCACCCACTGCCACCCTTCGTGCCGCCATGCACTGCCATTCTTGCCACAACCACCACTCTCCCTACCTTCCAAAACACCCACATAAGTCTCCCCTACCTCCCCTTACCTCCCTCTCCTTCTCCCTTCCTCCTCCTCCACCACCTTCTGACACCACACCAACTGCCGCCTGTGCCACCCCTTTGGCTACGCTACCACCACCATTCCATTCCTCTCAACATAAAGCATCCACCACCATCTCAACCACCCTCTCACTCCCCCTCTTCTAACCTAGAAAACCATTTCTCCACCTCCTCATCCTCCTCCACCACTACTGTAGGTGCCACCTGGTCACCACCATCCCTAAGTGGTACCCTAACCTATAATGCCCCCAAAATTTACTACTGAAAAATTTTGCTTTAATAAAAGGGTTTAACATAAGTAGGGTAACAAAACTATAAATTCTGGGGATATTACTACCACACTTAGTACCAGACCAGTTCACTCCTACCATTCCAGTACTAAGTACTAAGAGTCAACAAGATTAACACCAAATGCAAATCATTAATTAAAAATGAGAATTTATAAATGACTCATTCATAACTATACAGATATCAGAGTGTGGCTTAAGAATTAAAACTGAAGGAGTAAGTAACTAAAGTTTTCCAAAAACATAAAATACCGTGCGACATGACATTACTAGATTAAAAAGACACATGGTAAAATAAAAGGAAAAATAGAGCCTAATCAAGTCGCTCTCGATCGCCAAGCCAAGTATAGGCTCAACTATTAGCCCCGCCTGATGCCTCGTAAGTGTCGTAGGCATCGAAGATGTCATCTCCTACTGCGCAAACTCAGGTGGGTCTTCTGCTCGTGGAAATGAACAACACCCATGAAACGAGTGGTCAATACGCTACGTACTAAGTAAGATAACCATGCACTAAGCCCAACACATAAGAGTGCATAAAACAATCACGATAACATGACAACATACACTCTCTCAAATAAATAAAGGCCAAGCTATAGTCCGGATAAACTGATTATTTAATCTCTGATTAGTACTCATTTCACACCATAATTTTATCGATCCATACGAGTACGGGAACCCCACTATTATAGCCGGTGGATCAGTTACTTACAAGGCAAAACACACCTGACCACTATTATATGCCCGTGGATCGGTCTCTAGGGCAAAACAATCCTAGCCACTATTATGCCGGTGGATCGGTCTGGCCCCGACTCTTATGGTGTTCCACTGTAAGTACTTAATGTCCTTTATATGTATTATCAAACTTAGGGTTTGGTTTATTGAGCTCGGGATCCCCCACTATTATAACTGGTGGATCAGTTACTTATAGGGAAAAACGCACCTAACGACTATTATATGCTAGTGGATCAGTCTCTAGGGCACCCCGGCACCTAGCCACTATTATGTCGGTGGATTGGTCTGGGCCCGGGTAAACAATCTTCCAATTTACATGATTAATGTTTTACCGTATCTTATTCAAAAGTTCCACCCTAGACATGCATGAATAACTCCATCTATGCTTATCCTCCCAGGAGGGCCCGTCCCATATCTTAAGAATTCTGCACCTCCTAACTCACTCAACATCCTCTCTTTAATCCACTACTCACACTAGAGACCCAATTCCTAGGTTTTTGGATCAAGGCCCACTACCAATACCACTAAGCCCATTCATAGTCTTCCCTAGGGTTTTCTCTAGAAAACCCTAATTTGGGCCTATGTGGCCCATCATCCTCTACCTCATACAACCCAACTATTTTAACACCCCCACACATCACAACCCTTAGGTTCAACCCTTATCATTTCACGTCAATTCCCCAAATACATGCATTAACACAAAATCCTAAGTGGCCACACCAAACCCTAGCTGGCCATGCCAACCCTAGTCCTCCTTTCCACAAGTCATCCTTCCATTTCTCACCTTCCACTCTTACTTCTCATGATACTTATGCTCGTCATACTCATGACAATCCCCCATTCTCACCTCATACTCCACTTACCCTTATTCATTTTCCTTTTTCTACCCTCTTAAATTAGGGTTTCCTTCCAACCCCTAGCTTGGTATCCTATGCACCCTTATACTGTCCTACGCACTATTTTTCACCCAAAACCTCCAATCACCCAAATAGCCCTTCCATTACCTTCCTCACACCCCAAGGAAACTTTCCATACGTAAAGTTCACTCCCATGCACACTCTATCCATCCCATGTAAACCCTCAAAGTTTTTCATGCAAACCCTAAAACTCCCATGCGAAACCCTAGTTTCTCCTATGCAAACCCTAGATTCTCCCATGCAAATTTCATCCACTTTATTTTGCTTAAAGTCTCCTTTATTCTTCCTCTCATGGATCATGGGATGTTTAGGTCAATCCCACATTCCTTGATTAATTTATTTCCCTTGGCCAACTTACTTCCCCTTGATCCACTCACTTCCCTATTTTTCTTTTCATCCTTCCACCCCATATCACTACATTAATTATCCTAGCATGCATGTCCTAAAATGGCCATATCATATCATATCACCATTCATAGCACAAATATATTGTACACATGCCATAAGTGATTATAAGAGCATACCTCAACTCCAAGTTGTGCTACACACAAAACGGTTATAACAATAACACAAGATACATAACATATCATTATACATGGAATCTAAGGCATATAAAAACACATAGCACAGATATGGCCTTAGCTACACCCTTACCTAACACAACACCTATCTTGAAGTACGCTCCTACTCCCCCTTAGAGTTTTGACTGGTTTATATGAGGGAAAAACTAAGGATTAGTTTCTCTCCTACCAAAGATACTATTATTTCTTATTTAGTCTAAGATTAGGGTTACTATTATTAAATGGAGCTTTATAAGTAAAAACTAGGGTTTATATATATATATATATATATATATATGTTAGCCTATAAGATATTACTAGCCAAAATATAGTTATGTTAGTATTTATCACTATATTTATATTATTAAACCTAATAGCTTTATTTCTTCTAATAATAGTACTAATACTAGTTATAGCAAAATAGTGATAATAATAATAATAGTAATACTAATGATCCTGGTAATAGAAACCCTAGTATTTTTAAGGCTAAGGCTAATAATAGTGTTAGGGTTAAAATGATAATATAATAATATAGTAATACCAACAAAGTACTATTATTACTAAAGATAATAATGATAATAGTTATATTTGGAATAATAATAATAATATAAGGGTTTGAATATTTTTGTCACAATAATAATAGTAACAATAATAATAATAATAATTATAGTAATAATAATAATACTATAGTAACAATGTTGATAATAAAGGCATTAGGAATAATATTAGTAATATTCGAATATTAAGTAATAATAATATTAAGGCTTAAGTATTTTTCTTCTATAGTAACAAAATGACAATATGCCAACTTTGATTTCAATAACATTAATAATAATAATAATAATAATAATAATAATAATAATAATAATAATAATAATGTTCAGAATAATACTAATAGTAATAATAATAAAAATGGTATGGTAATATATGGGTCCAAATATTTACCATAATAATAATAATAATAATAATAATAATAATAATAATAGTATTACTAGTTAGGTAAATTCTGAAGTAAGGTTAAGTGACAATAATAAAAATAATGTTGATAATAATAATAATAATAATAATAATAATAATAATAATAATAATAATAATAATAATAATGATTATGATGATGATGATGATGATGATGATGATGATGATGATAAAAATATAATAATTATTATTATAGATAATACCATTAATATTATTAAAAATAGCTAATACTTGTATAAAATAGGTTTAGGAGTTGGGAAGGTTAGAGCAACACCTAGGGACAGTGGAGACACCGGCGGTAGCGCATGGTGGTGGTAGCAGATATGGTGGTTGGAGGTGGTGGAAGGAGGAGAAAAAGAGAAGGAGAGGGATGAAGGGAAAAAGGTGGGTAGGGAAAGGTAGGGGAGAGTCTGCCGCTATTTTTAGGAGGTGTGAGGGGTGGTGATTGTGGCGGAAATGGTGGAGGACGGCGGTGTGAAGGGCGGTAGGGTTGAGGAGGGGTTGATTGGGAGGGTGGCTCGTGCAAGGAAAATCAAGGGAGGATGGGGGTTTACTTAAGTAGAGGGTGTCACAAGGGATGGTTCTATAGGTGGTTCGGCAGGCGGCGAGGGGCGGCGGCGGTAATGGAATGCTCGTCTAATGGGGTGGTGGCAAGAAGGTGGCAATTTCTGGGTTTTGAAATCAAAAACCCAATTAAAGCTGCCTATGGGGTATTTAAATGTCAATTGGGTGGGAAATGACAAAGGGAAGAAGACAAGTGGGGTGTAGGTGCTAGGCATGCAGGCCGGTGGTGGCAGTTAAGGTGGTTCTACCATGGCAGGGCAGCAAGGTCGAGGGAAGAGGAAAAGAGAAAGGGGTAAGGCACTCGGGAGAGGGGAAGGGGTCGGTTGGGGTCAAAATAATAAAATACAATGACGGGAGAGCGAGGGAAGGACGACATGCAGTATTGGTGGCTGGCGGAAGGTAGGCTCGTAGTGCCTTGGTCACTGCTTACGCCTCGGGAAAGAAGAAGGGTCGAAACCGGGCGATCCAGGGAGGAAGAAAGAAGAAAAGAAAAAAAAGGAAGAAAACCGAACTGGTCTAGAAAGAAAGGAAAAAAAAAGGGGGAGGTACGGCACGGGCCTAGGCCATGCAAGAAGAGAGGAGGAATTTGGGCCGAGTGGGGCTGGCTGGCCCAAGTCGGGGGAAGAAAGAAAAAAAAAGAAAAGGGGAAAGAGATAAAGAAAAGAAAAAAGGAAAAGAGGAAGAAAAAGAAAAGAAAAAAGGGAAAAATAGGTGGGTTAGGGTATTTTGGTGCTTTTGGGTTATTTAAAATAATAATATCTAGAAAATAATAATTAAATTCTTTCTAGATTAATTTAGGCTATTTTTGAATACTTTTAACAAAGCCCATTTTAATTATCACACTCCCTAATTTTCTTAATTAAATTATTTATCATTTTTCTCTTGATTTTATCTAAATAACTCCCCTTATATTTTAATAAAATAATTTATTTAATTAATTTTTCTAATAAATTCTTATTTAGCCATAATTTCTAAAATTAGGGTTTTGGGATATTTTATAAACTCCACAACCCTTAAACATTATTAATGCAATTTTTATCATTTTATTAGTATTAATATCATCACCATTATTATTATTATTATTATATCATTTTATTAGTATTAATATTATCACCATTATTATTATTATTATTATTATTATTATTATTATTATTATTATGTTATTATTATTATTATTATTATTATTATTATTACTAACTTCGGAATATTATTACTAATATTATTATTAATAATATTAGAACCATTATTATTATTAATTTGGGAACTAGTATTACTAATGCTAATATTAATATGATTACTCGAAACCCTAATATTACTATTACTAATATTTAGAGTATTATTATCGTTATTATTATCATTATGTTATCATTATTATTGTTTTTGTTGTTATTATTTTTTTATTATTATCATTATTATTAAGCTTGACCCTATTATTACTAATGTTACTATTATTATGATTATTAGGACCCTTATTATTATTATTATTAAGATTTGAACTATTATTACTATTACTATTACTACCACTACTACTACTTTATCATTATTGTTAATATTATCTATATCACCAATATTACTATCACTACTAACATTATTATTACTATCACTATTATTATTATTATTATTATTATTATTATTATTATTATTATTATTATTATTATTATTATTATTATTATTAGTATTAGTATTAGTATTAGCATTAGTATCATTATTATCACTACTTTAGTGTTACTAATATTAATACTATTATTACTAAGATTTGGATTGTTATTAGTACTACTACTACTACTACTACTACTATTATTAATATTAAAGCTATTATCTTTAGTAATATAAATATTGCTATTAATACTTTAACATGAACCAATATAACTATTAAGACCTATTTTGACTAGTAGTAGAATGATTAGCTACATTAAGAATAATAACCCTACTTTTATGTATAAAACTACCATTATTATTAGTAACCCTAATATTAGGCTATGATAAGGGTAAGGTAGGAAATGATGGTAATTTTGGTAGGAGGGAGGTTAATCCTTAGTATTTTCCTCTTATATGTGAATCAAGTCAAGACCTTAAGGAGATGTAGGAGCATACTCCAAGATCGGTGTCGTATTAAGTAAGGATGTAGCTAAGACCAACTATGTGTGTGTGTGTTATGTGCCTTGTATGCCATATGTTATGTTATGTTTATGTACCTTATGTTATTATGACTATTTATTTGTAGCACAACTTGGATTTGAGGTACATTCATGTAACCTCCTATGGCATGTGTATAATGATATTTAAGTTGTGCTTGTGGTGTTATATGATATGACCCTTTAGGACATGCATGCTAGGATGTTTTAATAATATGATATAAGGTGAAAGGATAAAAAGGAAAAAAGGGGAAGTGAATTAACCAAAGGGATATGAGATCAACCTAATTATCTTATGATCCATGAGGGGACAAATAAAAAGAAAAATACGGACAAAATAAAAGAGTGGAGTGAATCTTGCATGGGAAATTCTAGGGTTTGCATAGGGAGGATTCTTGCATGGGAAAAGTTGCCTTGGGGTGCAAGTAAGGTAAAGGAATAATTTTTGGGGGTGATTGGAGTCCTTAGATGAAAAATAGTAGATAGGTTGGTATAAGGGTGCATAAGGAACTTGGCTAGGGTTTGAGAGGAAAACCCTAAATAGAGGAGGTTGTAAAAGTGAAAATATTGTAGAATGAGTGGAATATGGGACAAGAGTGGAAGAATATCATATAGAGGGTGAGTATGGGTGTCATGAGGAAAAGAGGATGGTAGGTGAGTAATGGAGAGGTGATATATGGGGAAAGAAAGGTGCTAAGGTTTGGGGTGGCCAACTAGGGTTTCATAGTCACATATGTAATTGGGAAGTAAAGAAGAATTCTTTAGGGTTGAATATAAGTGAGGTGATATGTGGGGGGAGGAGGTAAAGGAGCTTTAGTTGTGTGAGGCAAAGGAAGGATGAACCACATAGGCCCATTTAAGGTTTTAGGGGGAAACCCTATAGGTCGATAGTGAGTGGACTTAGATGGCATAAGTAAGTGAGCCTTAACCCACACACTTAGGAGTTGGGTATTCATGTTGAGTAAGTAGAAGAGAGAAATAATGTAAGGATGTGTTAGGAGGTGTAGGAGTCCCAAGATATGCGACGGATCCTCTTGGGAGAATGGGAGTAGATGGATGGTGTAGCCCAAAGAATATGCATGTCTAGTTTGAAAACTTATTGAATAAGATACGGTTAAGATACTAATCATTTAAAGCGAAAGATTATTGAGTCAGGCCCAGATCAATCCATCGGCATAATAGTGGCCAACTGTCAGGGGTGCCTTGGAGACCGGTCCATCAGCATATAATAGTGGTTAAGTGTGTTATACCATATATGTTTCTGATCCACAAGCTATAATAGTAGGGGATCCTGAGCTTAATAAACCAAACTCTAAGTTATAGTAAGACATGGAAAATACACTAAGTACTTACAGTAAAACACCATGAGAGTTGGGGCCGGACCGATCCACCGACAGAAATAGTGGCTAGGAGCGTCTTGCCCTAGAGACCGATCCATCAATATATAGTAGTAGTCAGGTGCATTCTACCCTATACGTTTCCGATCCACCGGCTATAATAGTGGGGTTCCCGTACTTACATGGACTTATAAAGAGCATGGTGTGAAATGAATATTTTGACTAGAGATCTAATGATTGAGTTTAATTGGGCTATAGTGTGACCTTTATTATTTATATTGATGGTATATATGATCCTGCTTGTGTTAAATACCTTTCTACGATTGGCCTTAAATGCACTGTTACCTTCCTCAGTACGTAGTATACTGACCACCCGTTTCATTGGTGTTGCTTATTCCCATGAGTAGAGGGCCTTGCTGAGTTTGTGCGGGTAGGAGATTCCATCTTTGATGCCGATGATACTTATGAGGCATCGAGCGGGGCTAAGAGTTAAGCTTAGGCTTGGCTTGGGGATCGAGATCAACATTGACTAGATTCTCTTTTACTATTTATGTACCATTTTAGTTTGGCTTTGTTTTATCGTACTGTATCTTTTATCCCTTTGGGAACTCTAATTATATACTCATTTGGATTGTAATAACTTTTTATGCGCACTTTGATTTCTGTATTATGAACATTTTAGTTTTTCTATGAATTCTTGTTTTAAGTTTGACTTATCCCAATGCTTGTGTTTGTTTGTTTAAATGAAAATTTTCAACTGTGATTTTTTGGGGGTATTACATAGCATCTTCCTTATGTATATACTCTCTGTCATGTATTATTGACTTTTAAATTATTAATGAAAACTTGACCTTTCTTTGCTCTATCGCATCTCTATCATATATGTATTGCTCAGGGGGACTCCTATGCACAATACCCTTATAGTTTCTATGTTTCAATTTAATCTACACACTTGTTAAAGGGGAACTCTTCCTCCTTGACGTTGCAATATTTTCTTATCTAACTACTTTTAGGCTCCATCCACCTCTCACCTTTTGCCAATGTCTAAAAGGGGGGGAGAGAATCTAAGAGTTTTAGATTAAAATTATAAAACTAGTAAATATATGATTATCATTTCATTCATTACTCTTTTACATTTACAATTATGCACTTTTTGTTTGTCATCATAAAAAGGGGGAGATTGTTAACCTCATAGGTTAATAAATGTCATTATACTTGTTTTGATGATAACAAATTGATCTTGGTAACTAACGTATTTGCTTAAGTGTGCATATTCTAGAAAACAACATGCACAAGAGGAACAAAGACTTGAAGATAAGTATTTTATGACTCTTAGGTATAATATAAAGAGTTAAGTTGAGCAAAGTTTATATTTCATACAAAACTCTATAAAACTCTTTGTTAAAAAAAATACTTGACTTGATTTAATTTCATAAATCTTTTAAAAGTATTTTCAAAGCAAATACACTTATTCAATTTGATCAAAGCCACTTGTTATTTTAAAATTGAAACGGATTGACTAGTAAATAAAAATGATTGATTGCTTTAGAAATCGATCAATTGGTTTGACCAACCAGTCCACTGGTTTCAACCTTACATAAACCCAGTTCATCTTTGTTTAAATACATCGACTAGTTTAGGCAAATTAATTGACTGGTTGAGAAACCAATCGACTCGTTTGACCAACCACTCTATGGGTTTCAATCTTGTAGAAACACAATTCATCTTTATTTAAACACATCGACTGGTTTAAGCAAACTAATCAACTGTTTGAAAAACTTATCGACTAATTTGACCAACCAATCCATAGGTTTTATTTTTGCAAAAACCTAGCTCCTCTTTGTTTAAACACATTGGTTGGTTTTACCAAATTGATCGACTGGTTCATACAACCGTAACTTTCTATTTTGGTTGAAACATGAACAATCAAGCAGTTGGAACAAACTGATTGATTGGTTATACAACCAATCAACTAGTTAACATTAACTGGTAATTTTTAGCCCGTTGGGGGAGAGAACTTTTTGTAAATTTGTATCAGTTATACATGAGGGTAACCTTTATAAATAAAGTTCCCTCTATATTTATTACAACTAACTTTTTAAGTAACTGATTGTGCATTTAATCTCTTACACTAAAATCATTCAATTACTCGCTCAAATTTCCAAACTTTCATATTTATGAGTTTTTATTTAAAGTATTCTTTACTCCTCTTAGCAATAACTATTCTCAAATTACAATATCCTACATTATATCTAGCTAGATTACATCTCATCGAAATATCAACCTTTTCATATCTTGTATTTAGTAAAAATCATTTGCAATAAAAACCACCTTTCAAAAATCTTTTAAAGGGATTAGTGAATGTTTGTCTATCATTCTTGAGAAATTTATGTGGTGAGTCTAAAGAAGATAAAAATGTAAAGTCGTAAATCATCTATTAAAGGGTCATTGAGATTGTAAGGCTCATAGAATAAGATAAGAGTAACCATCAATAAAATATGTCACTATTTAAAAAATTCAGAAGAGAGAATCTTTTGGTAGTGGATGTAAAGAGTAATTGACTCTTGAACAACTTTACATCACTTGTTAAAATTTTTATTTAGTCATTTCTATTCCACAAAACCCTATTCACTACCTCTAAGTGCTCGTTTGGTATGGGGGTAATAGGGGTGGAAAAATTACCCCCATATTTTATATATCTTATATAATCTATTTAAAATTAAATATTTTTATTCTAATGAATACCCATTTTAGATCTTAATTTAATCTAAAATGGGTATTTCATTAAAATATATTTATTATTATTAAATACTTATTATAAAAGATGCAAAATAGAGGAGAAATTTTTCCATCCCTATTACCCCCATGCCAAACAAGCCCTAAGGTGTTTTTAAAATGTTTTTGTATCTTGATGATATATATTTTATTAGATATGATGTATTTTATTTAAAAAAAAATTTAATAAATTTATGAAAGGCCACTTTACTTTCTACATTCTTAAGGGACATGTATTTGACCATAATCTATATATATATATATATATATATATATTATTGAAAGATGTGTATTTTATATGTTTTGATCCCAGTAAAATAAATATTCGTTTTAGTCCTCGTGGTCAGTATCTTTATTTTTTTTGGTCCCTTCAAAAATAAAATGTTCATTTTAGTCTCCATAAAATTACTTTTTATCCAAATTAATCCCTAAACATTATATTAACATAATATTTGTACTCTTTATCTCCTTGTAAGTAAATTACATCTAATAAATTAATTAATATTATAATAATTAATCTATTATTACCTACAAATCTGATAAAAAAAATTATATACCAACAATTAGAAAAATTAAACTTTTTATTCTTCAACCCGATTAAGATGTAAATTGCTTACTAAGATGTAATTATATTTCAAATTAGTAATGGATTAATTATTATATTTTTAGGTAATTAAGATTTAATTTGCTTATTAGAAGAGAGAGTATGATGATTAACTTGTAATAGTAGCCTAGTAGGTTCATATAGGGTCGATGGACTAAATTGAATATAAAGTGAATGTATATAAATATTTTATTTTTGTAGAGATCAAAATAGATAAATTTATAAATTATATTAAATAAAAAATAATCTAATTTTATAGAGAAAAAAATAGATCAAATTTTAAATTACAGAGAAGAACATAATATCTAACTTAAAAAATAATAGTTGGATTCAGACTGCTCTTCAACTAGACAGCCTTGTTAAGCAAAAGAATGCCCCTGGACTTTCTGGTCTCATAGTCATGCGTCAGAACTCGGTAACTCAGAGCCCGCATCAACGGAAACAAGGCCCAATCTCAAACCGGTTCATCGTCCGACGCTGGCCTGCGCATACAGACTTCAAACCTGGCCGACACTCGCACCGCACTCGTGGCCGGCGAGCACTGAAAAGAGTAGGGTATATTTCCGGTAAGCTCATCGTACAATTCGATTCTCTCTCTTCACAGCAACAACATGAGCGCTTGGACAAGGCCATCGTCGCTCTTTTCGTCCTTAGCAATCCGTTTTTACGGTATCCCGAGATCCATTTGTTCAGCTTCTATCAATCAACCCTCTCTTCCAGCCCTCGAATGCGAAGTTCCTATCTCAGGATCAAACACAGAGACCCAAATATCCCATCGAGTATCGGAACCACAAGAATTTGAAAATCTAGCTAATCACAAACCCGTCTCAGAAGAGCATCGGCGATCCGCTAGTGTCTTCAAATCACAATTTATCGATGTCTTGCTTGGCTTAAAAGATAAGCCGTTAGATGCTTTGAAATACTTTGAAAGGATTGAGAAGCAGCGTAACTGGGCAGGTGATGCTGAGTCTTTCTCTGTATTACTTCATATTTTGATGGCCTCAGAGACACAATCTAGTGCTCTGCGCTTATTGAGAAGATGGATTTCTGGTCATCAGTGTTCTGCTGCCAGCATTGTAGTAAATCATTTCATGGAGTCTCCGAAAAGGTTCGAGTTTGAGTTAGATTTTCGAGTTTTCAATTTTTTGTTGCATGCTTACGTGGAAGCTGGTAGAATTGAAGACGGTATTTGTTGCTTTAATTTGATCATTGAAAATGATATTGAACTGTGGGTACCCTGTGTAAATAAGCTATTGAGTGAATTGGTAAAGAAGAGTATGACAAAGTTAGCGAACGAATTGTATCGGAAAATGGTTGAAAAAGGGATTCGTGGGGATACAGCGACAATAAATTTAATGATGCGTGCTTGCCTGAAAGAAGGGAAAGCGAGAGAGGCATTGGAATACTTTACGGAAGCAATTTATAGTGGGGTCAAACTAAGTTTAGCACCATATTTGTGTGCTGTTGGTTCTGCGTTGAAGAAACGTGATTTACATGCAGCTTGTAACCTGTTGAACGACATGAGAGAGTTGGGTTGGGTGCCGTCTGAGAGTATATTCACTGATGCTATTGTGGCATGCGTCAATCAGGGGAATATGAAAGAGGCATCGAGGCTGAAGAATGTAATGATTTCTTGCGGAAGGCCTCTGAACATGTCGGTCTCTACACACTTAATAAAGGGCTATTGTTTGTCCAAAGATTTGGAGAGTGCTCTGTATTTGTTCGATGATATCTGCAAGGAGGGACTTTCCCCTAATATAGTCATGTTTACGGTTTTGATACAAGCGTGCTGTAGCATGGGAAGGATGGAAAAGGCCAGTGAGCTGTATGATCAAATGTGTGACATGGGTATAGAGCCAAATATCTGCATTATGAACTCCTTGGTGGAAGGGTTCTTGACTGCGCATTTATGGGAAAAGGCATATGAGACGTTTGATATGGTGGTCAAATCTGGTCAGGCCAACACTTTTACCTACAACATACTCATTTCTTGGCTTTGTAAATTTGGTAAGATAGATGAAGCACAAAAGATATGGGTTAAGATGGAGAATAATGGTACCAGACCTCGTTTAAGATCCTACAACTCCTTGATTATGTGTCATATCAGGAATGGAAATGTAGATGGGGCAGATGTTCTTCTTTCAGAGATGTTGGGTAAAGGAATCAAACCTAATGAATTTTCATTTACCTTATTAATGGATGCTCTTTTTAAGAAAGGCCTCACAGAGACAGCTCTTAGTCGGTATGATGAAATGCTGAGTTTAGGGATTACTGGTTCTGTTTTCACATACAACACCATCATTAATGGTTTGTGCAAAGCTGGACAAACATCAGTGGCTAAAAGTATGCTCTGCACTTTTATGGAGGAAGAACATTTCTTTCCATCATCTATCACCTACAATTGTATCATAGATGGATTTGTCAAGGAAAACTTGCTGGATTCAGCTCTGGGTGTCTACACAGAGATGTATAAAAAAGGACTGGCCCCTAACATTATCACATTCACAGCCTTGATTGATGGGTTCTGCAAAAGCAATAATGTAGGTCTTGCTATGAAAGTGAAGAATGAGATGGAAAGCAAGGGTGTCAAAATGGATGTTAGAGCATATGGTGCCATGATTAATGGATTATGCAAAAGAAGGGACATGGAATGTGCTTGTAAAATTTTTAGTGAACTGCATGAAGTAGGATTATCTCCAAATAATTATATCTATAACATCATGATTAGTGGATATAGAAATGTTAGTAACATTGAAGCAGCTCTTGCTTTGCATAAGAAAATGATTGATCAGGGGATTTCTTGTGATTTGGAGACTTACACGACATTGATAGATGGACTGCTAAAAGAAGGTAAGCTCCTAGCGGCATCAGATTTTTATGCAGAGATGATCCAAAATGGGATTATCCCTGACGAAGTTACGCACACAGTTTTGCTAAATGGTTTTTGCAACAAACGACAACTAGAAAATGCTCGTGAGATCTTTGAAGAGATGGATGCAAAGGGTTTGACTCCTGGTGTTCTTATTTATACTGCTTTGATTGGTGGATACTTCAGGGAGGGAAACTTGGTGGAGGCCTTCAGATTGCATGATGAAATGCTTGACAGAGGTTTAGTCCCTGATAAGATGACTTATGACCTGCTGCTGAATGCAAAGCCTCAAGCCAGCATAGAAGTTGCTGTGGCATAAATGGTGTGACATGTTTGAATCATCCGCATCTCATTTCCTAGATAGTGATTTCCATTTTTTTCAAACGCTCAGGCAATGCCCATGGAAGGTATTGATTTAAAATTCTGCTTTCTGTCACTTGTCAGCTCTTTCCAACATGTTTTTACTTTTATATACTTTGGTCTGTGTCAGTCAGATGAGGAGCATGATGAATAGTTCATTTTCTTTTCGGGTTATTGATTGCTTATCTTGATTGTTTTCATACGTGCAGTCATCCTGATGTTGGGCGGATTCATCATGAAAGAAATAAAAACAGTCATGTGGATTGCATCGAAGGTAATAATCTTTTGTTCCTGTAGTCTAGACTCTGATTTTATTGTCAAACTAGTTTAGGACCCGTGCAATGCATGGAATTAGATTATTGTAATGTATAATGTGAATAATTTAAATATAGTAAAATTATTGTTCATGTAAGGATAAATGTATTTACAAATTTAAATATTGAATTGAAATTGAAAACTTTTTATTGTTTACACTGGTTACCGTAAAACGAAAAAAAAAAAACATACTCAATCTTTTTATACGATGTTTTTGTTGAATTGGTTTGATTGTGTTCCTTGTGACATACATTTAGAATTTGCAACTCTTAAACAACATATAACCAACTATGGCTAAATACTACTATATTGAATACCAAAAAAAAAATACTTCTATATTTTATGTCATTATAAGAATTATATGATATTCTAAATTATTAAATTATTGAATTAATCTTAACAAAATGAAGTTATATTTTATTGGATAATATTAATTTAGAAATCATATGATACTAACCAATTAAATAAAATAAAAATAAAGCAAAATAAACAAATATATATATCCTAATTTAATCTAACATATATGATTATATTCACATCAACAATCCATGATCAAAATTGGTGAACAATCCCATCGACAATTTTCATAAATAGTACAATTTTGGAACCTAGTCATACCAGAATTAGTCTTAGCCAAATAATTTTATTCGATACTCCCACAACTGATGGAAAAGCCAATACAGCAAAAGACAGAAGTATCCTCAAACTACCCTTACCCACTCCCTCAACAAAAGTCCACAAAAATGACAACCCCTTCTGCTATACAAAGTGAAAAAGTAAAAAGAATAAGAAAAAAGCAGAAGTTACCATATACTAAAACATAAATGACTTAGTATGCCTAGAAAAATCACACCAACACCAGTGGCAATTGAAAAAAAAAAAAAAAAACTATACAGGAGTTAAGGCTGATCATCAAAACATAGATGAAGTCCTGAATAAACTCCCAGCACCAAAGCTCGTAAAAAATCTGAAGGACCAAATCCAGCAACATCAAGCGCACACCAAACATACTCCAAACATGCAGTACCACAGCCACCTCACTACTCCCATGAAGTAGAAATGAGTTGAAAGGTTGAACCAGCACCACAGCCAGCTCCTAAAAATCTGAAGGACCATATCCAGCAACATAAAGCGCACACCAAACATACTCCAAACATGCAGTACCACAGCCACCTCACTACTCCCATGAAGTAGAGATGAGTTGAAGGGTTGAAATTTAATTCAAATTAACTTAACAAAATAAATTATTGATCTATTGTAGCCTTTTTACCCATATTGTATATGTATGCAATAAATAATTTATCAATTTAAAAATTTCCAGCCCCATGATGTATTAAACTACTTTCATCTTTTATTTATTTATTATTATTTAGAATTCAAAAGTATAATATAATAATGTGTCTACTATCTAATGACCTAGCATCATAAAATAACATTTCAGCAGTTTTTATTTCAAAATCTGTCAATATTGGAAGCTTTTTCAGTAAATATTCATGGAGCTGCATTCACCAATGTGTAAAGCTCTAGTCCACCATTTCCTGCAAAGCATGCTGCCATGACCCCCATTTGATGGGCATGGAATGAACCTATGGCTATTTGATCATTAAGAAATCCAAGTTGGAGTAAACTATTTCCCAACAATATATTGATATTATGTCCGCTGTGTCTTTTATTGCATCATCAATGGCCTTCAGTACTGTAACAGCTACCTTTTTCTAGTGAGCTAAGCCACCCATAGTGTATGCCTTTTGCTAGGCCATATTAACTGATATTGGCCACTGGTTGTCCTACTGCAGCAAATGATTGTGGGTCCCATGCCTGACATGATCAGTTGTTGATCTGATTAACTTTGCTGTGATGTCCCTAGATTGATTTTGAAGTTTGGAAACTGCTTTTGTAAGTTATATCCATCTAAGATTAATAATCCTATTGCAACTAAGTAAAGCTCAGAGTTCATGATGATTAGGACTATGATCCTACTTGTCTTGCCAAATGCATGGTCAGCCATGTTGAAGTAGCTTTGGATGGATGAATCTATGTCCATGTGTCATTTTAGGAGTAAGCTTTTGTAGAAGGTGAGTAGACTGGCGATGATAAAGGATAAGGTTAACCAACCACCACTTGTGAGTGCATAAGGGACTGGTAGTAGGTCAATACCTGAATGAAAATGAAACATTTAGGCCTTGGGGTGAATCTTGGAAGTTGAGTATGGACGTAAGTTGCTCAAATAGATTGCATAAGGAATGAAGGATCCAAAAGATGAGGACGCAAATTTTGCCAGAAAAATACATCATGAAGGAGAAGAAAAAAAAAGAAAAAAAAAACTTTGAACTCTGCAGATATTAAGGTGTTCAAAAACATCAGAATCTTGCAGAAGTACTTAGGACCACTGTATTTACAAATTAGTTTACGCTAGGACGCCTTTGCGGTGGCAATGACTTCTAAACATCCAACAGCACCAAGGAAACACCCTATCATAGACTGCACACAAATATGAACTTAGATACATGTAAATGAGAGATAATCATGAACAGAAAAATAGCTTGAATTCAAGCTTGCAAAAACAATTTGACAAAACAGGATAAAGATGGAATACTAACTTTTGTTGCATTCATCATGATTTTAGATGTATATTTGAAAGCCTTGTTGATAGCCTCTACCTCTCCCTGGTCAGCCACTATCGTGGACGTTGCATGTGCATATATGTAGCTAACCTAAAAGGAATTAGATAAGCCACAGTAAAGTGAATAATTGAAATAGATAAACCTTAGAACGACTAGAGTCTGTGAAAATGCATCGTTGATTAAGAATGATATATGAATTCCTTGGAGAGAACAATGCAACATATTCAAATAAAAAAGAATTCTGAAACTCTAGTATGCTCCTGGCCATTGATTACTCACAACAAAACTGACACATAAATCTTTAGTCACTTAATCTAATCTAATCTTGCATCAGACATAAAATTCAGTTCTTTTGAGAAACATGGATCAATTTAACAGCTTGCAGCAACCCCCCCCCCTAAATCTCCCAACATGAACCATAGTGCTCCATTTGAAGTAGTAAATACAATTCCAAATGCTAAGATTTTCTCCGAGAGAGCACAAATATACAAAGATGATAGTTAAGATAACATATGGATGAGGCGTAAGTGCATCAATAATTATGATATGCAAGCCAATAAGCTTTTGGATAAATACATTAACCAACTCTTTAGAAAAGCATGAATCTACTTAATGGTGTATAGAGAGGACTTATGCTGGGTGTCGCGAATGATATTTTATAGGTCGCGGTTGTCACGGTGTGATTTTTTAATTCTTTTTCACAACAAATATTGGCAAATATCAGTAAATATTGGCTAATATTGGTAAAATATCGGCCAATATCCAAAATTTCGCCGATATCGTGGCGATAAATATGTAATTTTCTAGAATGATTGCATTTTGAGAATTTTATGTTGCGGCTGACTCAAAAATTGTAAAATTGTGGCTGATACACAATTGCAGTACCGATATTTCATTGTATGGATACCATACAGCAGCCGCGGTATCGGAGTGTCGCGGCCGTCGCGGGGTGATTTCTGATTTTTTTTTTTACAATATAGTAGAAATGTTGTTTATTCATCATTTAATTACTTATACAACTATACATGAAGGTTATATGTTATATTAGAAGTCTTTAAATGACTTATTATATGTTAAATTATTCTAACAACACTACTTTTGCCTTGTAATGACTTATTTCTCATGATTCTGACACTCACCTCTTCTTTAATTGTTCTATTATTGTGTGTGTTTGGAAGGAGATCAGGTCTTGGCTTGGTATTGCAAAAGACTGTACAATAACAATCGTGTATAGTATAATTGGAACTCTTAGAAGAAGTTAAAGAGGTTCTACTATTCCAGACTTTCAAGTTCATCACTTTTGTCCGAGCCCTAGCTTCTGCCACTTACCTAGTATAAAGATTGGAGTTTGGACAACAAGGAATGAAGTCTTCATTTGATTCTAAACATGTATATACTAATGGTTTAGTTGTACAGATTAAAAAATGTGCACAATGATTTGCTTGTAAAATCGTTTTGTAGACCTTCAGTTCTAGATCAAAACTTTTGATTAAGTAGAGAAACCATTTTGTAATATACCTACATTTATAATTTTTATTAGTAGAGCTACAATTAAGTGGTATGTGTACCTCATTGTTTATTCTCCTAGGTATGCCCAGAGTATTTATACAAATCACATGTTGATTTTGAAATATATTTTTAACTATTTATTTGATAAATAAGGCATGTTATTTTATGGCAGTCTAGGTAGATGCAAAGCTAATAAACAACAATACTTTATTACAATTCAAATATTTAATAGTAACTTAGTGTAATATATATATAATAAATGAAGAACAATAAATTATTACATAAAATGTTCCACAATAGCTACCACCAAATATAGTGTCGTGGAGGATCTTCGTAATCATCTTGTTGGTCTGGTCTATAATAAACGTTGTAATCATTGTGAACATCTCCTATATTAAGTGTTCCGAAATTAGAAAATGAGAAGTTAAATTGTGGATATTGTGTTGAAGAAGAAGAACTATCATCTTGTACGCCAGGTTGAGATGGATGTTCTAGGTTTTGATTTTGATGTGAATGATAGTAATAGTCATTTGGATGTGGATTTTGTGGTCTTACTAATGGTATCCTAGTATTTCCGTAGTTGTATAGTTGGAGGAGGAAGATTGATAATTAAAATATGGATTTTGTCCTTGATATCTCTTTGTCTCTGACCAACTAGATGTGCTACAACTATAGTGTCCATGCATGAGATGAGGAGGCACGGATTCAAAAGGTTGATAGGCACCATGATCAAATTGATGGAATCTTTGATCAGAGTAAGCTGAGCGGCGATCACTCGAGCTTCTATCACCTCTTCTACCACGACTATAAGTTGGTTGATCATCACCATGTCCATGAAAAGTAGAGTTATTTTGTCCATATGCTCCAATGCTATCACATCCATATGTATCCCCTCCTACTCCAACACCACCACCACCACTACCACCATTGCCACCGCCACTACCATCATCGTCGTTATTATCATCACTCATACTCAGATGAGAACCATTAGATGCGCAATTGGGTTCATTTGTAGCTTGGGAGTGATGAACAAGACCATATTGAATTGGAGGATCTTCTCCTAGTTATGGTACTTGAAAGCTACTACTACCTCCTTGAACTTCATTATCATCATCATCATCAAAGCCATTCCATGAAGATGTTTGATTATTTTCATCTCTAGTATCAAGTAAAGGATCCTCTAGTTCTTCTAACCAAGGATTCAAAACATCATCTTCATGAAATATATAATCCAAATTAATAGGATTATATGATTTTTCCATCTCAGCTTGGCTCTTTCTCGTAAAATCTCTTATTTGTAGCCTTAAGTTGTAATGTACGTAAACGAGAAGATTCAGTTTTATATACTTCAACCTGTTTCTAGATTTCGTATGCATTAAACTGAAAGTACTCTAATTTCTTTCACAATTTGATGAGGAGGTAGCAGCACTTAAGACTTTCATTGCAATCCTCTTAAGATGTGGAGCAGAATCACCATATATATTCCACCATTCAGTTGGAATTATACGGTTTTATAATTAGTATAAAGTTATAAGTTATATCCATCAAACATTAAGAAGATATATAACGTAAGTACTAAGTTCCTGGATTGGTGAATTTAATGGCTCTTTGTGTTGTAGTGTCACTGAAGTCTTGTTGTTTAAGACTATATATATCCAGCTATACATTAAAGTTATAATAATAAGTTATCATTATTATTCTATACAAGGAAATATATCACAAGTTAAGTTTACCTCATTGAGAGCTTGAATCTGATTATCAATGTTTGGCTCGAGCCTTTGTATCACTTTTTTCAACCCTCTCATCACTTCTCGATCCTCTCTAATATCATTTCCATGAATTCCGTATGCAAATTGAGGGTTGAGGAAATATCCTTTTAAAACTCACATGTAAATTAAATAAGAATTTAGTAATATATTTTACATCGATATTCAGCAGGTACTTTACTAAATAAAATATAAATAAAAAGAAATTTTACCTGCAGCATGTAAATCATGGTGAAGCTGAAAGTTCCATCTATTATCAATGATTTTCCAATAACGATCCCAATATCGACAATTCTTTTTTATGGCTAATTTTTCTCTCTCCATTGCTTCATAGAGAAATCCCATTGTTGGTTTTTCATCTCCATCCACTAGTCTTAGAACCTTTACAAGAGGCTCTTGCACCTTAAGAACATCAATGGTCTTAGTCCAGAACTTTCTTCCTTCTTCTATGAGTTGGAGAATAATATCTCGAACTTTGGTTGCGTGATCATCATTCATTTGACCATATTTGGTACGCTTCCATTGTTCTGACTCTCACATATTTCTGATATTATGCTTATGCTTCACAATACTCTCCAATGCAATAAAGTTGGTAGCGAATCTAGTTATGCCAGGTCGAAGAAGATGATGATCATCTGTAAATTGTAACATTATGGCCACCACTTTATCATATATGTATATGAATTGAGTGATACTTTGAGCCATTTCAAGTATCTTATGAATGTTACTCTTCTTTAAAATATCAGCCAATATAAGATCTATGCAATGAGCAGCACAACCTGTCCAATACAGATGTGGAAACTCTTGCATCAATTTCTTTCCTCCGGCCTTGATCGCAGCCATGGAATGAAATTGCGGGTCCAATATTGCGTATCGGCCGCAATTTCGCGGAATCAGTGCTTGCCACGGTGCGAAACAACCGAAACGCGACGGAGGGAGAAATTCACGGTGATTTCGTCGATATTTCGGCACAATATCGGATGTCGGAAAATATCGCTGATATTGTCCAAAATATCGAACACCCTACCAAAATAAGTGATTGACATGCGAAAATACAGAGCACCATCCATGATGCCCAGTAAGTCCGTGACCGACCGAGCCAACCCTACCCCCGTCCTCTCAACACCAAAAGTGAATTGCATGCCAGCAAAAAGACGAAAGTAGGAGTACTGGAGTCGAGTAGAAGACAGGCAAAAAAGATTCGAGATTGGATTTGTATTTGGACCATTCAAGCAGCAATTATTGACAAAAATACTTATAAAAATCTGATGGAAGAAGCAATCGAAGGAAAAGAACACTAACCCTAATTCAAAACAAACCTGCAAGGTTGCAACACAGAAACCGGAGCTGCAAAGAGGAGCTGACGGTGAGCGGCAAACAGCGAACGACAACGAGGAGCTTGGATTGGAAGTGTGGGAACTGGAACTCTGGAAGTGAAGTCTGCGAGGTGCGAAGTTGCGAACAGGAGGACTGAAGTGAAGAGTCGACCCTCGACCGTTGAGCACTTGAGACAGTCGACAGTGGGGCCTGGGAGTCTGGATTCTCTGGAAGACTGAAACACTTGTTTGTATAAGCCGACCCTCACTCACTTTCGAACAACTGCAGGCCTGAAATGTTAGTAAATGATTAATTACTTATTTAAGTACTTAAGTAGATATGAAATATTTAAATAATTTATGCTAAATTATACTACTAACATATTATAATATTATCTCTGTTTTATTAATTACCTAACTAATCTTCTTAACTTATGCTTTCTAGTTTTTATTAATTAGCTATTATTTATTAGTTTAATAATATATTAATATGTTACTATTTTTTATATGCTACATATATGAATTTTTTAAATAAAATATTAATACTTAGCCTAATAATGATGTGATATTAATAATTAATTAAATTAGTACATGGATAAATTACTACTTATAATTATCAGAATTTAAATATATTGTTAATATATGTAATTATGTACATGTGGTCATGTACTATAATAAATTAATAATAGTTTATTATTAATAATTTTGTATGATTATTGAATATTTCTTAGTTAAGTAATTTTAATATTAATTAAATTAGTACATGATTAAAATTAATAGATGGATAATAAACAATTGTTATAGTGTTAATTTATTGTAAATTTGAATAAATATATTATAATGATAATTTATTACTAATAACTTTAATATTATAAATTGGGCATCTAAAAAATCAATTCATAATAATTTGAAATTGGCTAAGAGGAGAAGTAGTATTTATTTAATATGAAGAAGAGTTAGATACTTAAATACTTATATTTAGTGTGTGTGTGTGTGTGTGTGTGTGTGTGTGTGTGTGTGTGTGTGTGTGTATTATTTTCTTTATTTAACATATTGTATATACATAATAATTTAAGTGTGTTTGTGTTATATTAAAAACTAATGATCACCTATATAATTTTATAAATAATGACTTTTATAGTTCACTTACTAATTATAGGTACGTTATAATTGTATAGGGTAATGTAGTATATAGTATTCCTTATTTAGTAGATATGAAATATTTAAATGATTTATGTTAAATTATGCTACTAACATGTGATAATATTAACTATTTTTTATTAATTAGCCAACTAATCTACTTAACTTATGCTATCTAGTTTTTATTAATTAGCTATTATTTATTAGTTCAATAATATATTAATATGTTGCTAATTTTCATATGCTATATATATGAATTTTTTAAATAAAATATTAATACTTAGCCTAATAATGATGTGATATTAATAATTAATTAAATTAGTATATGGATAAATTAATACTTATAATTATTATAATTTAAATATATTGTTAATATATGCAATTATGTACATGTAGTTATGTACTATAATAAATTAATAATACTTTATTATTAATAATTTTGTATGATTATTGAATACTAATTATTCAAGTAATTTTAATATTAATTAAATTAGTACATGATTAAAATTAATAGATGGATAATAAACAATTGTTATAGTGTTAATTTAATACTAAGAATAGTTATAAATTAGAATGTTAGATACTTAAATACTTAGATTTAGTATATATAGTATTTTCTTTATTTAACTTATACTATTAGTCTATTACTATATACATAACAATTTGATTGTATTTGTGTTATATAAAAAACTTATCATCACCTATATAATTCTATAAGTAATTACTTTTATAGTTCACTTCCTAATTATAGTTACACTATACTTTTATAGTTCACTTACTAATTATAGCTACCATATATATTTTCAGACATATTATTAGTAAACATGTCTCGCCGAACAAGTGGTGATGATAATGCTAGTGGTGCTGGTATGGTTAGAGACGCTGCATGGAATTTTAGAGAGTCTGTGGATGGAAGTTGGTAAAAAAATTAAGTGTTTTTTTGTAGCAAAATTATTAATGGAGGAATTACTTGACTGAAAGAACATTTAGGTCACGTGAAAGGAAATGTTACAAAATGTGATCAAGTGTCGAGTGAAGTACGAAGAAATATGGAACAAATGTTACAGCAAATGAAAAAGAATAAGATGGAAAAGAAGAGAAGGGGCATTATTATTGAAGGAGAAATTATAAGAATGACACTAGGTGGTGATGAAGAATATGAAGAAGAAGAAGATTTTCAAGTGACTTTAAGGAAGAGTAGGTTCGAAGCTGATTTAGAATATAAACAAAACATGTATAGGGCGACACAATATGAATATTATCATGAAGGTGGAAGCAGTCACCAACAACCTTCTCGACCAATGAGTCGCTCATCTAGCGTAAATGTAAGAGGAAGCCAGAGTATATATGGGCATGTACCTTCATCGACTCCTGCTGAAAGATTAACTGCTATGAATGTTTCTTTAGAAAGAGAACAACAAATGAAACAAATGAAGAAACATACCAAAATCAATATGGGTACGAAGGCTTATAAGAGTCTTAAAGGAAAGTTGAGAAAGGCATAGGGAAACTGGATTACTCATAATAAAGTACAATTCAGTGCAATAGAATCCCCATTTATGAAGCCATTGATGACAACTATTCGTGAAGTAGGAGATCGTGTGCCACCACCCACCGCTTATAAGCTTTCGGAGGTATATCTTAAGGAAGAATATCAGTCACTAAAGGAATGGATCGGTTCTTTGTCGCCACAATGGAAGTAATGGGGAGTTACCATCATGTGTGATGGATGGACTAGGCCAAGTAAAATGCATTTTATCAACTTTTTGATTTACTCAAAATGTGGGACAATTTTTCATAAATCTATTGATGCCCATGTTCCATCCAAGGATGTAGATTATTACTTTAGGCTGATGAAAAATGTGGTTGAGGAAGTTGGTCTGGAGATAGTTGTGCAAGTCGTGACAGATAATGAAGTTGCGATTAAGGTCGGAGGAAAGAAATTGATGCAAGAGCTTCCACATCTCTATTGGACAGGTTGTGCTGCTCATTGCATAGATCTTATATTGGCTGATATTTCAAAGAAGAGTAACATTCATAAGATACTTGAAATGGCTCAAAGTATCACTCAATTCATATACATATATGATAAAGTGGTGGCTATAATGTTACAATTTACAGATGATCATCATCTTCTTCGACCTGGCATAACTAGATTCGCTACCAACTTTATTGCATTGGAGAGTATTGTGAAGCATAAGCATAATCTCAGAAATATGTGAGAGTCAGAACAATGGAAGCGTACCAAATATGGTCAAATGAATGATGATCACGCAACCAAAGTTCGAGATATTATTCTCCAACTCATAGAAGAAGGAAGAAAGTTCTGGACTAAGACCATTGATGTTATTAAGGTACAAGAGCCTCTTGTAAAGGTTCTAAAACTAGTGGATGGAGATGAGAAACCAACAATGGGATTTCTCTATGAAGCAATGGAGAGAGAAAAATTAGCCATAAAAAATAATTGTCGATATTGGGATCGTTGTTGGAAAATCATTGATAATAGATGGAACTTTCAGCTTCACCACGATTTACATGCTGCAGGTAAAATTTCTTTTTATTTATATTTTATTTAGTAAAGTACCTGCTGAATATCGATGTAAAATATATTACTAAATTCTTATTTAATTTACATGTGAGTTTTAAAAGGATATTTCCTCAACCCTCAATTTACATACGGAATTCATGGAAATGATATTAGAGAGGATCGAGAAGTGATGAGAGGGTTGAAAAAAGTGATACAACGGCTCGAGCCAAACATTGATAATCAGATTCAAGCTCTCAATGAGGTAAACTTAACTTGTGATACATTTCCTTGTATAGAATAATAATGATAACTTATTATTTTAACTTTAATGTATAGCTGGATATATATAGTCTTAAACAACAAGACTTCAGTGACACTACAGCACAAAGAGCCATTAAATTCACCAATCCAGGTACTTAGTACTTACGTTATATATCTTCTTAATGTTTGATGGATATAAATTATAACTTTATACTAATTATAAAACCGTATAATTCCAGCTGAATGGTGGAATATATATGGTGATTCTGCTCCATATCTTAAGAGGATTGCAATAAAAGTCTTAAGTGATGCAGGAGCATCCATTGAACATAATGATTGTCATATTCATTATAATCCTCAAGGTAAGGAAGATGATTTAGCTTTCTTAATATTGGAGCCTATCATGTTAAATATTCTTGATAATTCTAATATGCTTGACATTAAAAACCATTCAAGTTATTCTTGTAGGTATGTTACATATTTACAAGAAGATGATGTTCATATACATTGATGTGTACAAGTATTCCAAGGCATGCAAGACTATGACATACATGGGATGATACATTACAACAAGAGATAGAGTGATGATATTCATTATTTTTATAAACTTGTTGTAAACCCTAACCCTAAGTATATTTTATGTAAGTTAGGGTATGGCTATAATTTCATGTATGTATCTTAGTCTATTGTATAGCTTTGTAATATTAATCCTTTGTATCATTTAACCAATGATATTATGCTTTGGATTAAGGTTAATATGGGCTTAATTCAACCATGATTAATGGGCTGAATTAAGAAGGAAAACTCGACTGGTTTAAGCTAGCTCACCACCGAGTCTCCCTTCTCCTATATATACCTTTTGTGCACAACACTTGTATGGAGAATTGAATAGAATGAATAATAAGAATTTTGATAAAACTTTGAGTAAGAGAGCTAAAGTCTAATCCTCCCTTTCGGGTATGTATTGAGCAAGGAAAATCCGGAATTAATCCTTCCTCAAATCTATCTTCACACGACACATTTGAACACCTTCAAATATGCTGAAATACCTTCATCTTGTAACATCAATTTCTTCGTCTATAATCCACCAAATCACTTCATTCTTTTGCATTAGATCGTGGGTGACAACTTCTAATACAAATTTTGATCTAACCTCCCGTTACTTTGATAAAAACCACATCATTAAGTGCTACTACCTCCTCATCAAATTGTGAAAGAAATTGGAGCACTTTCAGTTTGATGCATACGAAATCTAGAAACAGGTTGAAGTATAGAAAACTGAATCTTCTCGTCTACGTACATTACAACTTAAGGCTACAAATAAGAGGTTTTATGAGAAAGAGCCAAGCTAAGATGGAAAAATCATATAATCCTATTAATTTGGATTATATGTTTCATGAAGATGATGTTTTGAATCCTTGGTTAGAAGAACTAGAGGATCCTTTGCTTGATACTAGAGATGGAAATAATCAAATATCTTCATAGAATGGCTTGGATGATGATGATAATGAAGTTCAAGGAGGTAGTAGTAGCTTTCAAGCAGCAGAACTAGGAGAAGATCCTCCAATTCAATATGGTGTTGTTCATCACTCCCAAGCTACAAATGAACCCAGTGGAGCATCTCATAGTTCTCATATGAGTATGAGTGATGATGATAACGACGATGATGGTAGTGGCGGTGGTGGTGTTGGAGTAGGAGGGGATACATATGGATTTGATAACATTGGAGCATATGGACAAAGTAACTCTACTTTTCATGGACATGGTGATGATCAACCAACTTATAGTCGTGGTAGAAGAGGTGATAGAAGCTCAAGTGGTCGCCACTCAGCTTACTCTGATCAAAGATTCCATCAATTTGATTATGGTGCCTATCAACCTTTTGAATCTGTGCCTCCTCATCTCATGCATGGACACTATGGTCGTAGCACATCTAGTTGGTCGGAGACAGAGAGATATCAAGGACAAAATCCATATTTTGATTATCAATCTTCCTCCTCCAGCTATAACAACTACGGAAATACTAGGATATCATTAGTACGACCACAAAATCCACATCCAAATGACTATTACTATCATTCAAATCAAAATCAAAACCCAGAGCATCCATCTCAACCTGGCGTACAAGATGATAGTTCTTCTTCTTTAACACAATATCCACAATTTCACTTCTCATTTTCTAATTTCAGAACACTTAATATAGGAGATGTTCTCAATGACTAAATCGTTTATTATAAGACCAGACCAACAAGATGATTACGAACATCCTCCACGATACTCTGTTTGGTGGTAGCTATTGTGGAACATTTTATGTAATAATTTATTGTTCTTCATTTATTATATATACATTACACTAAGTTACTATTAAATATTTGAATTGTAATAAAGTATTGTTGTTTATTAGCTTTGCATCTACTAGACTACCATAAAATAACATGCTTTGCTTATCAAATAAATAGTTAAAAATATATATTTTAAAATCAACATATGATTTGTACAAATACTTTGGGCATACCCAAGAGAATAAACAATGAGGTACACATACCACTTAATTGTAGCTCTACTAAGAAAAATTAAAAATGAAGTAGGTATATTACAAAATGGTTTCTCTACCTCATCTAAAGTTTTGATCTAGAACTGAAGGTCTACAACACGATTTTACAAGCAAATCATTGTGCACATTTTTAATCTGTACAACTAAACCATTAGTATATACATGTTTAGAATCAAATGAAGACTTCATTCCTTGTTCTCCAAACTCCAATCTCCATACTAGGTAAGTGGCAGAAGATAGGGCTCGGACAAAAGTGATGAACTTGAAAGTCTGGAACAGTAGAACCTCTTTAACTTCTTCTAAGAGCTCTAATTACACTATACACGATTGTTATTGTACAGCCTTTTGCAATACCAAGCCAATGCCTGATCTCCTTCCAAACACACAACAATAGAACAATCAAAAAAGAGGTGAGTGTCAAAATCATGAGAAATAAGTTATTTACAAGACAAAAGTAGTGTTGTTAGAATAATTTAACATATAATAAGTCATTTAAAGACTTCTAATATAACATATAACCTTCATGTATAGTTGTATAAGTAATTAAATGCTGAATAACCAACATTTCTACTATATTGTGAAAAAAAAATCAGAAATCACGTCGCGACGGTCGCGACACATAATTTATCGACCGCGACACTGCGGCTTTATTGTATGGGTGTATATATGTGATTTTGGCTTGTAATTTGGTCAGTTTCTTTCTTATGATTAAAAAAGGATTGAAAAATTATTGTTATATTTCAACCTAGTTTAGTAGTGGATTTCAATTTTCTTAGTAGTTTCATTATATTGATATTCACCCATATTTATTTTCTTTCTTATTTAATTTTTTTTTGGTTTGTATTTTTTTTTTATTTTTTAAAACCCCACAATTATATTTTTCTTATTGTTTACTTGATATGATTTAGAGTCTATTATTTTTATTATTTATAAGCTAGTTAAATTTACGCGAGTCCTCTCAATCTTCGGCCTAAAATGATATTGTCCTCTCAATCTTCGGCCTAAAATGATATTCTTATTTACCAATCGGCTATGGCCACAACACACAACTATTAATGCACCAACGAATGTCTGTTTACCTCTCCATTTTTCACTACCCTCCTCTGTCTTGTTCTCATTCTTCTTCATCTTCTCCATTGCTCACATTTTTTCCCTCTATTATTCCGATTTGACAATACCCTACAGAAACTGGAAGTAAAACTATGAATTCATTTCAGACAGAAAGGGGAAATTTATGCTGTACTTAATAGTAATATTACTATGCCTTAATAAAATCTACCTTCCAAATATGCCTATGTACATTATTTATAAGAGTATTTAATGCTTTAGATTCAGAGCAGGCAGAAACGAAAGCACATATATGAAATCAGACTGAGCACATAGGTGTGAGAATATGAACCTGATTCTTCACATTACCTCCATCCTTTTGATTCTCTGGCAGCCTTGAAATGTTGGGGTTCCCGTCTCGCAGAAACTTTTCTTGATACCTCAATCTGTGCATTGCAGAAACTTTTCTTCAACTCCTCCCTCTTGCCTGCCACTTCTGAGTTCTGACTGTCTCTTTGAATTAGGTTAGTGTTTCACTCTCTTTCTCTATCTATTTTCCGAGTGGGAATTGAATTCGGTCATTGCTCTCCCTGCTCTTCTCTACCGTCATATATAAACATTGGTACTTGATAATACTGAAGAAAGAGAGATTATCTGCCTGATTCACGGAGCTGTGTACTTGATTACTCCATTACCTGCTTGATTATCTATGCCAAGTTAGTGATTGGGTTGCTGGCAAGATCGATTTTCTGATTGTTGGTATCCTTGCTTGTTGTCTCCTCCATCTCAGATCTAACAAGAGATGATGGATTTGACATTCTGTTTCACTGCAGTGACAGAGAAAAAATTTGAAATGCTCACGAGAAGGAGCTTGTGTTCGCCCATGATGTACGTTGAGAGCTCTATGTTGCGTTACCTTGTATTTTGTTTGGGAATGAGAATTCTGTCTTTCAAAGATTTTTCCCCCCCGTCTTTGTTTAGTCAACGACCCTTTTTTTTCCGTTTTCTTTTGTGACGTGATGTTTTTAAGTAGGAAATATGTGTTGCAGAACTCTCTATTTATATATAGTGACAGTATAGGCATCTAGTTGCCATTATCATTACCTCCTCACTGAGTATATTTCATAAGATCTTTTGGTGTAACAATGGCTAGGTCATGTAGCTGGAGATTCATTTCATACTTCTGGCCCAGTGTTAAAGTTTCTAGCTGCATTTTGTTTTCTGGTAGGCCCTTTAGGTGGAATTCTGGAATGTGGTTTCAGATTGCAGGACTTATGTTATGTTGAATGATCTTGCAAGCATTTTCTAAGATGTCTCAGACATTATGGTTTTCATCCCTGGTGTATGCATTGGCTTTCACTTCTGTCTTCAGTAATTATTTTCCTGATTAATTCTTCTGTGAATATGTGAAGATATGTTGGGAGAGACTCATGCTTAGAAGTTAGAAGTGTGTACAACTTGATGGTTTTTTTAATAGATTTGTCATCTGAGGATCTAACAGTGGGATGCATTTCAGATAATTGACAGAGCTTCTATCTGGAGATTTGATCATAGCATTGTAACTTGTAAGCAGGCTAGTTCCTGCTAGATACAGTTGAAGAAGGTACTTGTCTCTTCCTCCTCTTGTCAAGATTGACGGAAAAAATATCCTCAATGCAAATGGGTCATGGTTAATTGATGTTACTGCAGTCAGTATGGTGAAACTGAATTCATCTATAGATGTCATCCTGTCAGTCCAAAGAGAAGTTATTGTCAGAAGACATGGTTCGTCTTAGGAATACTTGACAAGTTTGATATGGAGATAATACTAGGCTAGATCTCATGTCCAGACCTAGTTAATATGATAGATAAGCTTGGTCCAGTATCCTGATGACGCTGAACCAGTGACCTGGTATTATGGGCATGATTGGAGCTCATTGAGCTTGTCATTTAGGGATTTGGCGGTACTGTTTATAAACCATATCCTGATGGAGTTTATAACTTGATTTTGGAATTGGCTTGTTTCTTTAAAATACCCTTCAAATATAATTGATCGACATCCATTTTTAATAATTCTGAGTCTCCCTCTCAACCCCCAGGGTAAAATGGAAAAATATTATGACTCCTTTGTGGCAAAATAATAGGAAACCCTACCAAACTGCTGTAGTTGTAATATTCTAAGAAAAGTGTGAGAAAATGAGAGTATGTGGATGGATTGAATTTGAACAAGAGGAATCACATACTACAGTAGCCCCAGGATTTAGAGGATCTGGTCACCTCCCAGCCAATTTCCTTTTAACTCTATCATTGCCTACCCTTCATTCCCTTGACGTGATTTAATGACAAAAAGAAATATCAGGATTCCCTGATGACTCACGAAATCTTACTAACGAAATTATTCCCTGCCAGATCAGCTATTGTCCAAAATATCCTTAACAGACTTGATCCTACAATACACATGATGAATAGTGATTTGTATTCCTCACAGCTTTAACACATGTTCCTAACTGTAAAGATTCCCTGACCAGACCGTCCAAACACAAAATTGCAGCTTTTATAGTTTATTTGGTTGTGATTGGAATTTAGTCTCAATTTGGTTGCAAAGAGGATAAGATAGTGGATGGAACACCACAATATTAGCTGATTTGATATCGACAGCAAACTGAAATTTGATCTTGGAATTCATAAACAAAATAGTTATATCACTGCCAGAGTTGTATGGTTACTTTTTACAATTCCGTTTGTACATTGTTTGGCTCGTTGACAATTTGGATTCTTTACTTGATGTTTACAGCGTCAGAAAGCTATGGCTGGACGATAGTAATTGTGGAGTTTCACAATGATTGGTGGTGGATATGATATGGGCATCTTGGAATGCGTCCCCTAATCAGTCAGAAGAGTAGGCTTTTACGAACCCTGATTCTTCCAAACAAATATCACCTGCTGCAAAGGTATATGGGTATAGGATTTTCAGCTGAAATAGATAGCAGGTTTTTTATGCTACTAAATAAAATTTATTTGATTGTGATCCTTACGAGTCCAAATGAGGCCTGGCGTTTAATTGAATTTGTTTTACGTTGGGTCATGATTTGCCTTTTGTTGGTCAAAGTACTCTTGTCGTGACCCGGTTGGCATATATTACGTGATCAGCTGCATTCAAGTTACATGGGACCTCGCAGCACTCTATCCTTCACCAAGGCTTGCTAGCAGTCAGTTCTGTTCCTACATCTTTGGTAGGTATCTTTTTTACTATTGTAAATGAGAGCTGCTGCGTCAGCTAGTAATAGGTGTCTTTACATATACTCGACATCCGTAACCAAGCAAAAATAAATCATTCAATATGAAAACTTCTCTCCCATTACTCCACCCGCTTCACTTGATTCTCCATTTTTTCAGATCTTGACTTTCCATCGCATGAAATAATTGTGGAGCGAAAACCTAGAGAACTGTGGAAACCTAGTAATGATTTGATGACCTCAAATAACTTCGGCTGCTATAGTTACTTCCATCGGACTTGTAGCTACAGCAGAAGAGCAATTTAGCCGATGGAACGTGACTGTTGAGATACTAGGGTGTTAATGTTCTTTACATTTATGGGGTTGTAGCATTTGCCAGCATTGTGCCCCGCGGAGTGATAAGATTCTCATACAATTGGCTAGAACTTGGATTGCAGTGGTTCCTTGGCTGTAACATGTATACTAGGTAGCGATATTACTGCATTTCATTGCTACTATTGGCGACAGCCTCATCAACATTCAGTTATGTGTTGGAGAGGCTCCCTTAATCTGTCATGTCTCTATGGTAGTCATCGTCGCTGTTAGGTTCTTGAAGACTTGCCTAATGATGTCGGTACTAGGCTTATAGTTCAAGTATTCGAAATCAATGATGGTATGTTGATAATATAAGCTTTGTGCCTTTATTTGGATGGACGAGTGTTTTTCTGTTATGATGACTGAGTTGTTTAGTCAGGTCTTCCAAGAAATGAAAACAATATGAGGATTTAGTATATGATATATGTGATATTTGTTGAAGCGTGAAACATAAGATATGATCTTAGGAAGAGGAAGGTGTAAACATCTGCGGTTTTGCTCATATGCGGTGGATGACACACTCAAGATTTTGTCGATTGTTCTGTACTTGATAATTAAAGCAAACTAAGCCGACTCGCCCAGCATAAAGTACTGCTTGTTTATATAAAATCCGAGGATTCATAATCAACATCAACATCACCATTATTACATGATTACATCTTACTTGTATAATTACATCATCATTCCTGATTCATTGCGCTTTTTGTAAGTATCATGTTCAGGGACCTGAAAAGAAATCACAATGGCGTATGCATCGCGGATCGCAGCCACGCAAACGAGCGATACTTGAACGACACAGCCTACACATAGTCCTGCAATAGGTTTGTCGTAATGGTGATGTAAATGGCGAATTCCCGGATGATGATGCTGGTGAGGATGGTAATATGAGGCAGTTGCTGAATTCATCGTTGTTGCAGTTTCTTGCTGCCATTGCAACAGATATTACCATGGACAAGATGCCAATAAGCAAGATGCTAGTGATAAAACTCTTCCCTGTCATCTTGCCGACAATGAATAGTATTAACTTTTTGGATAACGCTTAGTAATAAGACTCTTTTGTGTTTTTATTTTTTCAACAAATGTATTTATAGGTTGTGTCGATGCTTTGTAACTTGCCATTTAAGTGTTATGTTACGGTGTTAGTTGGAAAAACTGTAGCACATTAAATTGATTCAAATGAATTCAAAACTTGTATCTTTATTAAAATCTCAGAGACCCTTTCATATAATCCAGTATTTTATTCTTCTTTATTTTGGTTTTGCTAATGATGGCTTTTAAGGTTATTAATTAACTAGTATTTTAATTTTATTCTTAAAATATAAATAATTTGGGAATGTCTATTAGACATACAAGGTGGGTATTTTTAAATGATAAATGTTTCAGGAAAAATAGAAAGGCATAAAGTTTTATAGTATTTTCTGAGCAAGGTATAAAGTTGTTAAGTTTTTTATTTAAGGTATGAACATATGTAAATAAGTCAAGTTAAATTTTGCTGATTTCGATGACATAGAAACACTTTTAACTAATTTTTTTACAAATTAATTATCCCATTTAAATAATGATATACAAATTTCTTGAAATACTAAATAAATTTGTACCTTTTATTTACTATTATTACTGTGTCCACTCTAATAAATGACCCGACTCCTTTTTTCCTTGAAATAACAAACAATTTACATTGATGGAGTTTTTAAAAACTTAGTCTAGGTATAGATTAATAATTCTTAATATATGCATCGGAAATTTATAAATCTGCTATTTTAAATAAGATGAAGCATTTAACAATGACAATTCTTTTCGATTTATACTAATCAAATTGATAAAAAAGTTGTAGACCCAAATTTTGTTTTCCTGAAATAACAAATAGTCATGGCTACAGAAAAAGCTATAGAAATTAGTAGAAAAAAATAAAAAGATTGTGGTAAACAACCATCATATTGGCTATAACCATTTATATTATAGATAACTATTCAAACTACATCCGTCCATAATAAAATAGAAAACAAAGATGGTGCCATACATAAGATATTAGATAGCATTTTATAGTTAAAACCATCATTTATATGAAACTATTGGCTGTGTTTTTCACCTACAACTGTCGCCCAATATGTCCTTTTTTATTTTACCTCTATGCCATTCCTACTAAGAAATAGATGACTTTTTTAATGTACAACCATTGTCCAATATCTTCCTTTTTTTTTTGCCTATATTTGATTCTCATTAAGGAATAAATGGCGATAAAGATCTAGAACCGTTGTCTATAATGCCCATTTTTTTTTATAATTTGGATTACACTTGCTTCATGCACCATTCACAATTCCCTAGGCACAAAATTTGCATATATTCCCAATTGATACACAACTATAATAAAATAGAAAATATGACACCATAAGGGAGAGATTAGGTGATTACTTGTAGTTAAAACTATTGTATATGTGACACTATAGATGGCAACTTTAATCCACAATTGTCATCCACAATTGTCATCTAACATCATGCTGACTTGTTTAGGCTCCTCAGGGGCCCTTGGCGAAGTTCATGAACCTATCAAATGAATACATCCAATCAAAATGAGCTAACTCTTATAATTTAACCTCTTTAACCAAGTGTGTAGTTAAATGCATCATGATTACAAAGAAAGGAGGAGGAAAATACATATTAAGATATCAAACTATAATCATAGTCTTCTCCTTCCATGTGTCCAACCTTTGAGAGTTAATAACATTAGCATACATTTCTTTGAGAAATAAACAAATCGAGTGAACATGATGGTCATGTGATGTCATATCTACTTATTCAAATATTTCAATGAAACAAGGTTCTTGATGTTTGATTTTATATCCTTTCAGAACCTTAAATCTATTTAGACACCCACACAAATAAATCTTCTCTTTTTTAAAAATAGTATAATATGTAGGAGGTAAAATAGTTTTGTTCCCTAGTTTTTTTTTTCTTTCTAGAAGTAATTCTAATCATATACCCATCTCGACTAGATCTAACCTAGCATTGGTGTCAACCTTTGTCTTCTTTGGCGCATTTATAAGTATACCAATTATTCTTGTAACACCTAAATATTTATAATACTAATTTTCATGCAATCACTCTCTAAATTTCTTCCCTAATCTTTAACCGTTAACCTTGCTTAACAAATTTCCCCAATCCTTTTCTTTTTTTTTTCTTTTTTTTTCCTTTTCCCTTTCTATCACCACTCAAATACTTCTCATGTGAACCCTCTCCGTACACAACCAACACTTATTTTCTTAGTAACAATAACCATAAAAGCCAACTAAATCCAACCCTTCACTCAGCCATCATTGAAATACCCCAAAAACCCTAATTTAGGAAATCCTAGCTGAATAGGGAATTATTAGGGAATTAATTAAAATAAACTACTTTTAGTGAAATAAATGGGAATTAATTAGAATAAATCAAGAAGGAATTTATAAGTGAGTAAATAGGAGGAATTGTGGTATTTTAAGTTAATTAAGGTTTTTATCTTAGAAAGTTATTAAATACATTAATTTATTAAAAATAGGAAAGATAAAATAGTTCAAATTAATATAAAATTTACAAATAATTTAATTAGAGAAAAATTTAAGTGTTTTGTTAATCAAAATGGAATTAAGAAGATTTGTCCATAAATCCCTAAATTAACCTAAGAAAAAATAGAACTCAATTATTGTTTTGATAATTATATTTTATTAAATACCCCTAATTACCCAAATTATACTAATTAAGCCAACCCCTAATTTCCCCTCTTTTCCCCTTTTTCCCTTTTTCCTTTTTTTTTTCTCCCTCTTTTTCCTTTTTCTTTCTTCCCCTTCTCCCCCTTATTTTTTCCCGGCCTGGGCCGGCCTGCCAGGCCCAGCACCCTTTTCCCCCTCGCGGCCCGTTCCCCCTCCTGCGCCCCTCTTCCTTTTTTTTTTTTTTTTTTCCCCCGGCCGGTTCGGCCCGCCCCGTCTCCTCCTTTCTTTTCTCTTCCGCTGGACCGCCGGTCCAGCCTTCTTTCTCTCCCGCCCCGCGTCGTCTTCAACCTCCAGCCACCTGCAACCCAAGATTTTCGCCGGAGAAGGAAGCTTCTACGGCACGCCATTGCTCCCGTCTTTTCGTCCTTCTCCACCTCGTTGTCTCCCCTATAGATTTGACTAATCGATCCATTTATTTTTCCCGCACGAAACCCCTCTCTCTCTCTCCCCGGCGAGTCTCGGTCTGCAATTGCAGACCTGCTCCGGTCAGCCTCGCCGGACACGCATCCACCTAACCTCTGACCCCCCTCGCATCCTTGTCGTTTTCCCGTCCCGTTTAGCCTATAAATAGCCCGGAGATGGCCTGAATCGGGTTGGAGATTTGAAACCCAGAAATCCAACGCCGCCGCACCGCCCACCTTCAGTCGCCGTTTCCTCCGCCTTCGGCCGCCGTTTCCGCCTGCCCGTGCCACCAACGTCCTCCCTGCACCTCCCTCTACACAACCAAACTGCTAGCTCTCCCTGCCTCGCGCCGCACGTGCCGCCCTGGCCGTGCGAAAATCCCTCCTCAACCTCGACCTCCCAGCCCCTGCGCCACCTTCGCGCCGCCACCGCCGGCCACACCGCCGCTTGCAGCGCCACCACCACCCCCCAAAACGACCAGCAGCTCCTGCCCTACCACCCCGTACCTCCCTTTCCCTCTGGTTCTCCCTCCCCTAGCCTCCACCACCATTTTTCCCCTCTCTCCCTTCCTCCACCGCCGCCGCCACTGTTGCCGCCGCGCCGCCGCCGCCGCCACCACCTTTGTCAGGTTGCCAACACCCTGAACCCTAAGTCTTAAAAAAATAAATAAATAAATAAAAATAAATAAAAATAAAATAAATAAATAAATAAATAAATAACATAAGTAAATAATAATAATGAATAAATAAATAAATAAATAAAAGTGATTAGTGGTTTAATATTATTAACTACTATTATTAGTATTATTATGATTAATATTAACATTATCATTATTATTATTATTATTATTATTGTTATTATTATTATTATTATTGTTATTATTATTATTATTATTATCATTATTATTATTAAGCATTATTATTACTAACATTACCATTAGTGTTATTACTATTATTGTTATTAGTATTAATATTAATATTAATATTATGATTGTTATTACTACTAATAGTATTATTAGTATGATTATTATTACTATTATTATTGTTTTTATTATTATTATCATTATCGTTACTGTTGCTACTCTTATGGCTATGTTATTATTATTAGTATTATTATTATTATTATTATTATCATTATTATTATTATTATTATTATTATTATTATTAGTACTGTTATTATTATTATTGTTACTATTAGTATTATTATTATCACTATTATTACCATTATTATTATTATTGTTATTATTTTACTATTAGTGTTATTATTGTTATTATTAACATTATTATTGTTGTTATTTTTACTACTGTTAGTGTTAGTACTATTATTGTTATTATTATTATTATTATTGATATTAATATTATTATTATTGATATTATTATTATTATTGCTATTATTCTTAGGGTTGTGTCATTGTTATTATTATTACTATTATTATTATCATGGTCATTATTTTAATTAATATTGTTATTGTTATTTTACTATTGTTGTTGTTATTATTATTATTATTATTATTATTATTATTGCTATTACTATTACTATTATTATTAGTAGTAGTATTATTGTTAATGTCATTATTATTATTGTCTTTACTATTTTATTATCAACGTTATTATGGCCGTTGTTATTAGTATTATTAGTACTATTATTAGTATTATTATCATTACCATTATTACCCATATTACTATTATTATTGTAATAATATTATTATTATTTTCATTAATATCATTAGTATGGTTATTATCATTATCATTATTATTCTTATCATTGCTTTATCATTATTGTGTTTATCGCATCTATTATTTTATCGATTATTACTGTTATTCTTATTATCCTTATTAATATTATTTTTATGATCGTTGATATTATTACTAATACTTTCATTGTATTTATTATTATTATTTGTATTATTATTGTCTTCATTCCTATCATTATTATTATTATCACTATTATTATTATTAACATTATCATTGTTTTTGTCACCTAAGCGACTATGGTTGTACAAATACTTTATTATTAGTATTATTATTATTATCGATAATACACTATTACTAATGCTAATATGATTTCAATTATTACTATTATCATTATAGCTATTATTATTTTTATTAGGAGCACTGTTATTATAAATAGTATTCTTATTATGGTAGGTATTACTGGTAATCATTATTAATGTTGTTAAAGCCCTCACCTTAGCATTTGGATTGCTAAAACCTACTTAATTAGTGATAATCCGTGTAAGCTATCGTAAGAGTAGTAATAACCAAACCCTTTTTATTTATAAACCCCATTATTAATAGTAGCCTTGGTATTAGGCCATGATAGGGGTAAGATGGGAATTTTGATAATTCTGGTAGAGGGAGATTAACCCTAAGTATTCCCTCTTATAGGTAAACCGGGTCAAACCACCGGAGGTATAGGAGCGTGCTCCAAGCCCGGCGCCGATTTAGGTAAGGACGTAACTAAGGCCGCTTGTGTGTATTACATGTTTTATTTGTCTTGGATGCCTCGTGTGTTTTATATGCTATATTACGTGTATGTTACCTGTTCTACCGTGTAGCGCAACATGGAACCGAGGTACGTTTCCGTACTCTGGCTTATATGTACTAGTATGGCATGATACAAGGATGATATGGTGTGATGTGACATGCACGTTAGAATGTTTTGATGAGGAGTTGTGGAGTGGGGGCTTTGAAAGAGAAAAATAAGCAAATAGGAAAACCAAAGGGAAGTATGTTGGCTAACGCAGGTAAGAATGACCTAGGCAGGTTATGATTAATGAATGAATGGGAAAAGGGGGGATTAAATAAATAGGAGAGTAGAAGAAAGTAAAGTTACTTGGGGAACACTAGGGTTTGCATGGGAATGATAGAGTTGGCATGGTGGAAGTGTTAGGGTTTGCATGGGGTGGTTAAGGTCCGCATGGGGGCGAACCTTACGTATGGAAAGTTACTTTTGGGTCGTGGGGAAGATAACGGAAAGTTGTTTGGGAGTATTGGAGGCTTGAGGTGAAAAATAGTACGTGGGATAAAATAAGGGTACATAGGGACCGACTAGGGTTTGGGATGGAAACCCTAATTTGAGGAGGTGGAAAAAAAAGAGGGAAATAATAAGAATTTATGGGGAAGAGTGAAGTACGTGGGGGAGTTGAGTTGAGGGTCATGATTTGGGTTTTCGATGCGAGAAGTATGCTAAATACACAGGGTGTTAGTAGCTTAATATAAGCGTAGGAGACAGCTCGGTGACCTAAACCGAGTGAGGATATAGATAAGATTGGATGTGTGACCTGTGTCCTATGTGCTGTGGATGCCTTATATGAATGCTGTGTTGTATTCTAAATGTCGTTATCTTACTTGTTTCATGGGTAATGTGGCTTGGAAACAAGACATGTACTTATGTTTTATTAACATGTGATAGTACGATTATGTCGTCAGTTTTGATGTGATGTGTTGAGAACTCTGGCCATGCATGACAAAGATATGTCCTCGAATAAGATACTTTAAGACACTAACGACTTACAGAGAAAGAGGTTGAGCCGAACCCAGACCGGTCCACCGGCTATAATAGTGGCAGGGTATCTTACCCTCGCGACCGTTCCACCGGCTATAATAGTGGCAGGGCATAAGCCCTCGCGACCGTTCCACCGGCTATAATAGTGGGGGATTTCGTGCTCAACAAACTAAACGTAAAAGTGATAAGTCATGGGAAAGATATAAATGGTTACAGTGGAATACCTTGTGAGTCGGAGCCAGACCGGTCCACCGGCTATAATAGTGGCAGGGTATCTTACCCTCGCGACCGTTCCACCGGCTATAATAGTGGCAGGGCATGGCCCTCGCGACCGTTCCACCGGCTATAATAGTGGGGTTCCCGCACTCACAGGGTCTGGACAAGATGATGATCGATTATATTCAGGGACTTGATAAAAGAAAAGTGACGTTTGGTCTGTAACCTGTGTGGTTTATATGTGTTATTGCATTCAATCTATGTATCTATGCTATGTCTGCTATGTTATGTATCTTTGTATGTGGGCCTTGGCACCTACGCCCTTACTCAGTACTGGACCCGTACTGATACTACACTGGTTGAATGGGTCCTGTGATGATCCACCAATGGTGGGGAGCAGACCTTTGATGCAGGTTTTGATCGGTTGCTATTGGGGTGGAAGGTTGACTTGAGGGAGTAAGTGGACCGGACATTTACCTTCGGAATTTGTTTTGTGTAATCGCCTTCGTCTTGAAAGTCACAAGTGTTGTACTTAAATCTTCAAGGGTTTTATCATACTTGTTATTCCGTTATTTAAGTATTCTGATATATAGACCTTTTAAATTGTATTTCGGAACGTAACCTTTTACCTTCGCACTCTGATTTTGTAGAACCCGTGTTTTATGAATGATTTGTTCTGGTTTTATTCTTTCTAGCCTTAGCACTTAGTATCGGGTCGGTAGCTATGGATCGATCTGGTACTAAGTGTGGCGGTAATACCCCCGAGTTTACGGTTTTTAATTCTCTTGCTTCCGCTAAAACTTTTGAGTTAAACGAAATTTTTCAGTAGTAAATTTGGGGGTGTTACAAGTTGGTATCAGAGCGGTTGGTCCTTTCGGCCACGCTCGTTTTTGAAATTAAAGCCTATTTTTGAGAATTGTATTTGGTTCTAACAGGAAAATTTTTCCTTGAATTTGAACTGTTTGAAGAGAAATGAATTTTTATTCCGAAGCGTTAGGAGTCCGAGCCACAGTGAGGAACGTATGGGTAGACTAGGAATCCTTCATAAAGGATGAGGGTAGCATAGCATGATTAATGCGGACTAGTGGTTCGCTTCTAACCTTGTTTCTCTCTTACAGCTTCCCATGACGGCGAATAGCCGAGTAGCCCGTTTGGAGGAGGCCTTTGAGGCCTTCATGCAATTTGTTCAGCGTGCCCACCACCAAGAGGGTGTCAGCGAAGACTGGCTTCGGAGGGTTACCGGGCATCACCCTCCTACGTACTCCGGCGAGGAAGACCCTGTGATCCTCGAGGGATGGATCAGAGACTTAGACCGTACTTTTGAGGCGGTAGGTTGCCCTGCAGCTCGGCAACCCAGCATAGCTGCTTTCTTCTTGAGAGGCGTGGCAGACGCCTGGTGGGTAGAGCACCGAGCCCGAGTCGGTCCCCCGGCAGATTGGGAGGCGTTCAAGGATGCTCTTCGTTCCAGATTCTACCCGGAGAGCCTGAAGAGGGACAAGCTTCGCGAATTCATGCAACTCACCCAAGGGTCGTTGACGGTGCGACAATATTATGCCCGTTTCACCGAGCTACTACGTTTCGCCCCCGGGATTGCCGCTAATGAGTCGACGGTGGTGTTTCAGTTCGAGCAAGGGCTGAACTTTGGCATCCGAAGAATGATGGGCGCCGTACCGTTCACCGATCTCGCTACACTCTACGAACGCGCCTGCCTTGCCGCCACCTTGGTCCAGGAGCAGACCGACATCCTAGGAAAAAGGAAACTTGATGGACGTAGTTCGGGGAGCAGAGCCCACCCACAGACAGAGAAGCTGAGGAGACCCCCACCGAGAGACCATAGTAGGAGTCATGGCTCCCCAGGAGGATTCTCATGCAGACGTTGCGGTCGTAGCCACCCCGGCCGAGATTGTGGAGGAAGACTTATCACATGCTTGAATTGTGGCAAACGGGGCCATAGAGCGTTCGAGTGTCGAGGACCGACACGTAACCAGCAGTATCTTCAGATGGCGCCCCCACAGCACTACCAGCAAGCACCTGCCCCAGCTAGAGAGGCTCAGGAAAGGCCTCAAGGACCCAGATCATTCCTTCAGAAAGGAGGCCAGTCAGACGGGCACCTGAATGTGATTGGCCAAGCAGAGATGGATCACCAGCTAGACGTCATCACGGGTATGCTCACCTTCTATTCTTTAAAGGTGTACGTTTTGAGGAATCGAAAGCTACGATATCCTGTATTCTTCTATTTGTGATGCTTAGGCTAGTCAGTCACTTGCTGCTAGTATAGATTATTGGCAATACTTCTCTTCGATATTAAATTGGGTTGTAACTAATTGTTCTTAAGGTGGCCTTAGCCCTAGGCGGGGTAGAATTCCTGGTAGCCTTAGTCATAGACAAAGTAAAGATCACCCAGAATGATTTTCTCAGGAAGTTTTTCTTTAAGGGGGTAGTTACCCCCCAAGTATCTTAGAAATTCCTCTTGGTAAACCCTAGTGCTAGGCGTAAACCTCGGGGACGAGGTTTTTCTTTAAGGGGGTAGTGATGAAATACCCCAAAAACCCTAATTTAGGAAATCCTAGCTGAATAGGGAATTATTAGGGAATTAATTAAAATAAACTACTTTTAGTGAAATAAATGGGAATTAATTAGAATAAATCAAGAAGGAATTTATAAGTGAGTAAATAGGAGGAATTGTGGTATTTTAAGTTAATTAAGGTTTTTATCTTAGAAAGTTATTAAATACATTAATTTATTAAAAATAGGAAAGATAAAATAGTTCAAATTAATATAAAATTTACAAATAATTTAATTAGAGAAAAATTTAAGTGTTTTGTTAATCAAAATGGAATTAAGAAGATTTGTCCATAAATCCCTAAATTAACCTAAGAAAAAATAGAACTCAATTATTGTTTTGATAATTATATTTTATTAAATACCCCTAATTACCCAAATTATACTAATTAAGCCAACCCCTAATTTCCCCTCTTTTCCCCTTTTTCCCTTTTTCCTTTTTTTTTTTCTCCCTCTTTTTCCTTTTTCTTTCTTCCCCTTCTCCCCCTTATTTTTTCCCGGCCTGGGCCGGCCTGCCAGGCCCAGCACCCTTTTCCCCCTCGCGGCCCGTTCCCCCTCCTGCGCCCCTCTTCCTTTTTTTTTTTTTTTTTCCCCGGCCGGTTCGGCCCGCCCCGTCTCCTCCTTTCTTTTCTCTTCCGCTGGACCGCCGGTCCAGCCTTCTTTCTCTCCCGCCCCGCGTCGTCTTCAACCTCCAGCCACCTGCAACCCAAGATTTTCGCCGGAGAAGGAAGCTTCTACGGCACGCCATTGCTCCCGTCTTTTCGTCCTTCTCCACCTCGTTGTCTCCCCTATAGATTTGACTAATCGATCCATTTATTTTTCCCGCACGAAACCCCTCTCTCTCTCTCCCCGGCGAGTCTCGGTCTGCAATTGCAGACCTGCTCCGGTCAGCCTCGCCGGACACGCATCCACCTAACCTCTGACCCCCCTCGCATCCTTGTCGTTTTCCCGTCCCGTTTAGCCTATAAATAGCCCCGGAGATGGCCTGAATCGGGTTGGAGATTTGAAACCCAGAAATCCAACGCCGCCGCACCGCCCACCTTCAGTCGCCGTTTCCTCCGCCTTCGGCCGCCGTTTCCGCCTGCCCGTGCCACCAACGTCCTCCCTGCACCTCCCTCTACACAACCAAACTGCTAGCTCTCCCTGCCTCGCGCCGCACGTGCCGCCCTGGCCGTGCGAAAATCCCTCCTCAACCTCGACCTCCCAGCCCCTGCGCCACCTTCGCGCCGCCACCGCCGGCCACACCGCCGCTTGCAGCGCCACCACCACCCCCCAAAACGACCAGCAGCTCCTGCCCTACCACCCCGTACCTCCCTTTCCCTCTGGTTCTCCCTCCCCTAGCCTCCACCACCATTTTTCCCCTCTCTCCCTTCCTCCACCGCCGCCGCCACTGTTGCCGCCGCGCCGCCGCCGCCGCCACCACCTTTGTCAGGTTGCCAACACCCTGAACCCTAAGTCTTAAAAAAATAAATAAATAAATAAAAATAAATAAAAATAAAATAAATAAATAAATAAATAAATAACATAAGTAAATAATAATAATGAATAAATAAATAAATAAATAAAAGTGATTAGTGGTTTAATATTATTAACTACTATTATTAGTATTATTATGATTAATATTAACATTATCATTATTATTATTATTATTATTATTATTGTTATTATTATTATTATTATTGTTATTATTATTATTATTATTATCATTATTATTATTAAGCATTATTATTACTAACATTACCATTAGTGTTATTACTATTATTGTTATTAGTATTAATATTAATATTAATATTATGATTGTTATTACTACTAATAGTATTATTAGTATGATTATTATTACTATTATTATTGTTTTTATTATTATTATCATTATCGTTACTGTTGCTACTCTTATGGCTATGTTATTATTATTAGTATTATTATTATTATTATTATTATTATTATTATTATTATTATTATTATTATTATTATTATTAGTACTGTTATTATTATTATTGTTACTATTAGTATTATTATTATCACTATTATTACCATTATTATTATTATTGTTATTATTTTACTATTAGTGTTATTATTGTTATTATTAACATTATTATTGTTGTTATTTTTACTACTGTTAGTGTTAGTACTATTATTGTTATTATTATTATTATTATTGATATTAATATTATTATTATTGATATTATTATTATTATTGCTATTATTCTTAGGGTTGTGTCATTGTTATTATTATTACTATTATTATTATCATGGTCATTATTTTAATTAATATTGTTATTGTTATTTTACTATTGTTGTTGTTATTATTATTATTATTATTATTATTATTATTGCTATTACTATTACTATTATTATTAGTAGTAGTATTATTGTTAATGTCATTATTATTATTGTCTTTACTATTTTATTATCAACGTTATTATGGCCGTTGTTATTAGTATTATTAGTACTATTATTAGTATTATTATCATTACCATTATTACCCATATTACTATTATTATTGTAATAATATTATTATTATTTTCATTAATATCATTAGTATGGTTATTATCATTATCATTATTATTCTTATCATTGCTTTATCATTATTGTGTTTATCGCATCTATTATTTTATCGATTATTACTGTTATTCTTATTATCCTTATTAATATTATTTTTATGATCGTTGATATTATTACTAATACTTTCATTGTATTTATTATTATTATTTGTATTATTATTGTCTTCATTCCTATCATTATTATTATTATCACTATTATTATTATTAACATTATCATTGTTTTTGTCACCTAAGCGACTATGGTTGTACAAATACTTTATTATTAGTATTATTATTATTATCGATAATACACTATTACTAATGCTAATATGATTTCAATTATTACTATTATCATTATAGCTATTATTATTTTTATTAGGAGCACTGTTATTATAAATAGTATTCTTATTATGGTAGGTATTACTGGTAATCATTATTAATGTTGTTAAAGCCCTCACCTTAGCATTTGGATTGCTAAAACCTACTTAATTAGTGATAATCCGTGTAAGCTATCGTAAGAGTAGTAATAACCAAACCCTTTTTATTTATAAACCCCATTATTAATAGTAGCCTTGGTATTAGGCCATGATAGGGGTAAGATGGGAATTTTGATAATTCTGGTAGAGGGAGATTAACCCTAAGTATTCCCTCTTATAGGTAAACCGGGTCAAACCACCGGAGGTATAGGAGCGTGCTCCAAGCCCGGCGCCGATTTAGGTAAGGACGTAACTAAGGCCGCTTGTGTGTATTACATGTTTTATTTGTCTTGGATGCCTCGTGTGTTTTATATGCTATATTACGTGTATGTTACCTGTTCTACCGTGTAGCGCAACATGGAACCGAGGTACGTTTCCGTACTCTGGCTTATATGTACTAGTATGGCATGATACAAGGATGATATGGTGTGATGTGACATGCACGTTAGAATGTTTTGATGAGGAGTTGTGGAGTGGGGGCTTTGAAAGAGAAAAATAAGCAAATAGGAAAACCAAAGGGAAGTATGTTGGCTAACGCAGGTAAGAATGACCTAGGCAGGTTATGATTAATGAATGAATGGGAAAAGGGGGGATTAAATAAATAGGAGAGTAGAAGAAAGTAAAGTTACTTGGGGAACACTAGGGTTTGCATGGGAATGATAGAGTTGGCATGGTGGAAGTGTTAGGGTTTGCATGGGGTGGTTAAGGTCCGCATGGGGGCGAACCTTACGTATGGAAAGTTACTTTTGGGTCGTGGGGAAGATAACGGAAAGTTGTTTGGGAGTATTGGAGGCTTGAGGTGAAAAATAGTACGTGGGATAAAATAAGGGTACATAGGGACCGACTAGGGTTTGGGATGGAAACCCTAATTTGAGGAGGTGGAAAAAAAAGAGGGAAATAATAAGAATTTATGGGGAAGAGTGAAGTACGTGGGGGAGTTGAGTTGAGGGTCATGATTTGGGTTTTCGATGCGAGAAGTATGCTAAATACACAGGGTGTTAGTAGCTTAATATAAGCGTAGGAGACAGCTCGGTGACCTAAACCGAGTGAGGATATAGATAAGATTGGATGTGTGACCTGTGTCCTATGTGCTGTGGATGCCTTATATGAATGCTGTGTTGTATTCTAAATGTCGTTATCTTACTTGTTTCATGGGTAATGTGGCTTGGAAACAAGACATGTACTTATGTTTTATTAACATGTGATAGTACGATTATGTCGTCAGTTTTGATGTGATGTGTTGAGAACTCTGGCCATGCATGACAAAGATATGTCCTCGAATAAGATACTTTAAGACACTAACGACTTACAGAGAAAGAGGTTGAGCCGAACCCAGACCGGTCCACCGGCTATAATAGTGGCAGGGTATCTTACCCTCGCGACCGTTCCACCGGCTATAATAGTGGCAGGGCATAAGCCCTCGCGACCGTTCCACCGGCTATAATAGTGGGGGATTTCGTGCTCAACAAACTAAACGTAAAAGTGATAAGTCATGGGAAAGATATAAATGGTTACAGTGGAATACCTTGTGAGTCGGAGCCAGACCGGTCCACCGGCTATAATAGTGGCAGGGTATCTTACCCTCGCGACCGTTCCACCGGCTATAATAGTGGCAGGGCATGGCCCTCGCGACCGTTCCACCGGCTATAATAGTGGGGTTCCCGCACTCACAGGGTCTGGACAAGATGATGATCGATTATATTCAGGGACTTGATAAAAGAAAAGTGACGTTTGGTCTGTAACCTGTGTGGTTTATATGTGTTATTGCATTCAATCTATGTATCTATGCTATGTCTGCTATGTTATGTATCTTTGTATGTGGGCCTTGGCACCTACGCCCTTACTCAGTACTGGACCCGTACTGATACTACACTGGTTGAATGGGTCCTGTGATGATCCACCAATGGTGGGGAGCAGACCTTTGATGCAGGTTTTGATCGGTTGCTATTGGGGTGGAAGGTTGACTTGAGGGAGTAAGTGGACCGGACATTTACCTTCGGAATTTGTTTTGTGTAATCGCCTTCGTCTTGAAAGTCACAAGTGTTGTACTTAAATCTTCAAGGGTTTTATCATACTTGTTATTCCGTTATTTAAGTATTCTGATATATAGACCTTTTAAATTGTATTTCGGAACGTAACCTTTTACCTTCGCACTCTGATTTTGTAGAACCCGTGTTTTATGAATGATTTGTTCTGGTTTTATTCTTTCTAGCCTTAGCACTTAGTATCGGGTCGGTAGCTATGGATCGATCTGGTACTAAGTGTGGCGGTAATACCCCCGAGTTTACGGTTTTTAATTCTCTTGCTTCCGCTAAAACTTTTGAGTTAAACGAAATTTTTCAGTAGTAAATTTGGGGGTGTTACAAGTTGGTATCAGAGCGGTTGGTCCTTTCGGCCACGCTCGTTTTTGAAATTAAAGCCTATTTTTGAGAATTGTATTTGGTTCTAACAGGAAAATTTTTCCTTGAATTTGAACTGTTTGAAGAGAAATGAATTTTTATTCCGAAGCGTTAGGAGTCCGAGCCACAGTGAGGAACGTATGGGTAGACTAGGAATCCTTCATAAAGGATGAGGGTAGCATAGCATGATTAATGCGGACTAGTGGTTCGCTTCTAACCTTGTTTCTCTCTTACAGCTTCCCATGACGGCGAATAGCCGAGTAGCCCGTTTGGAGGAGGCCTTTGAGGCCTTCATGCAATTTGTTCAGCGTGCCCACCACCAAGAGGGTGTCAGCGAAGACTGGCTTCGGAGGGTTACCGGGCATCACCCTCCTACGTACTCCGGCGAGGAAGACCCTGTGATCCTCGAGGGATGGATCAGAGACTTAGACCGTACTTTTGAGGCGGTAGGTTGCCCTGCAGCTCGGCAACCCAGCATAGCTGCTTTCTTCTTGAGAGGCGTGGCAGACGCCTGGTGGGTAGAGCACCGAGCCCGAGTCGGTCCCCCGGCAGATTGGGAGGCGTTCAAGGATGCTCTTCGTTCCAGATTCTACCCGGAGAGCCTGAAGAGGGACAAGCTTCGCGAATTCATGCAACTCACCCAAGGGTCGTTGACGGTGCGACAATATTATGCCCGTTTCACCGAGCTACTACGTTTCGCCCCCGGGATTGCCGCTAATGAGTCGACGGTGGTGTTTCAGTTCGAGCAAGGGCTGAACTTTGGCATCCGAAGAATGATGGGCGCCGTACCGTTCACCGATCTCGCTACACTCTACGAACGCGCCTGCCTTGCCGCCACCTTGGTCCAGGAGCAGACCGACATCCTAGGAAAAAGGAAACTTGATGGACGTAGTTCGGGGAGCAGAGCCCACCCACAGACAGAGAAGCTGAGGAGACCCCCACCGAGAGACCATAGTAGGAGTCATGGCTCCCCAGGAGGATTCTCATGCAGACGTTGCGGTCGTAGCCACCCCGGCCGAGATTGTGGAGGAAGACTTATCACATGCTTGAATTGTGGCAAACGGGGCCATAGAGCGTTCGAGTGTCGAGGACCGACACGTAACCAGCAGTATCTTCAGATGGCGCCCCCACAGCACTACCAGCAAGCACCTGCCCCAGCTAGAGAGGCTCAGGAAAGGCCTCAAGGACCCAGATCATTCCTTCAGAAAGGAGGCCAGTCAGACGGGCACCTGAATGTGATTGGCCAAGCAGAGATCGATCACCAGCTAGACGTCATCACGGGTATGCTCACCTTCTATTCTTTAAAGGTGTACGTTTTGAGGAATCGAAAGCTACGATATCCTGTATTCTTCTATTTGTGATGCTTAGGCTAGTCAGTCACTTGCTGCTAGTATAGATTATTGGCAATACTTCTCTTCGATATTAAATTGGGTTGTAACTAATTGTTCTTAAGGTGGCCTTAGCCCTAGGCGGGGTAGAATTCCTGGTAGCCTTAGTCATAGACAAAGTAAAGATCACCCAGAATGATTTTCTCAGGAAGTTTTTCTTTAAGGGGGTAGTTACCCCCCAAGTATCTTAGAAATTCCTCTTGGTAAACCCTAGTGCTAGGCGTAAACCTCGGGGACGAGGTTTTTCTTTAAGGGGGTAGTGATGAAATACCCCAAAAACCCTAATTTAGGAAATCCTAGCTGAATAGGGAATTATTAGGGAATTAATTAAAATAAACTACTTTTAGTGAAATAAATGGGAATTAATTAGAATAAATCAAGAAGGAATTTATAAGTGAGTAAATAGGAGGAATTGTGGTATTTTAAGTTAATTAAGGTTTTTATCTTAGAAAGTTATTAAATACATTAATTTATTAAAAATAGGAAAGATAAAATAGTTCAAATTAATATAAAATTTACAAATAATTTAATTAGAGAAAAATTTAAGTGTTTTGTTAATCAAAATGGAATTAAGAAGATTTGTCCATAAATCCCTAAATTAACCTAAGAAAAAATAGAACTCAATTATTGTTTTGATAATTATATTTTATTAAATACCCCTAATTACCCAAATTATACTAATTAAGCCAACCCCTAATTTCCCCTCTTTTCCCCTTTTTCCCTTTTTCCTTTTTTTTTTCTCCCTCTTTTTCCTTTTTCTTTCTTCCCCTTCTCCCCCTTATTTTTTCCCGGCCTGGGCCGGCCTGCCAGGCCCAGCACCCTTTTCCCCCTCGCGGCCCGTTCCCCCTCCTGCGCCCCTCTTCCTTTTTTTTTTTTTTTTTTCCCCCGGCCGGTTCGGCCCGCCCCGTCTCCTCCTTTCTTTTCTCTTCCGCTGGACCGCCGGTCCAGCCTTCTTTCTCTCCCGCCCCGCGTCGTCTTCAACCTCCAGCCACCTGCAACCCAAGATTTTCGCCGGAGAAGGAAGCTTCTACGGCACGCCATTGCTCCCGTCTTTTCGTCCTTCTCCACCTCGTTGTCTCCCCTATAGATTTGACTAATCGATCCATTTATTTTTCCCGCACGAAACCCCTCTCTCTCTCTCCCCGGCGAGTCTCGGTCTGCAATTGCAGACCTGCTCCGGTCAGCCTCGCCGGACACGCATCCACCTAACCTCTGACCCCCCTCGCATCCTTGTCGTTTTCCCGTCCCGTTTAGCCTATAAATAGCCCCGGAGATGGCCTGAATCGGGTTGGAGATTTGAAACCCAGAAATCCAACGCCGCCGCACCGCCCACCTTCAGTCGCCGTTTCCTCCGCCTTCGGCCGCCGTTTCCGCCTGCCCGTGCCACCAACGTCCTCCCTGCACCTCCCTCTACACAACCAAACTGCTAGCTCTCCCTGCCTCGCGCCGCACGTGCCGCCCTGGCCGTGCGAAAATCCCTCCTCAACCTCGACCTCCCAGCCCCTGCGCCACCTTCGCGCCGCCACCGCCGGCCACACCGCCGCTTGCAGCGCCACCACCACCCCCCAAAACGACCAGCAGCTCCTGCCCTACCACCCCGTACCTCCCTTTCCCTCTGGTTCTCCCTCCCCTAGCCTCCACCACCATTTTTCCCCTCTCTCCCTTCCTCCACCGCCGCCGCCACTGTTGCCGCCGCGCCGCCGCCGCCGCCACCACCTTTGTCAGGTTGCCAACACCCTGAACCCTAAGTCTTAAAAAAATAAATAAATAAATAAAAATAAATAAAAATAAAATAAATAAATAAATAAATAAATAACATAAGTAAATAATAATAATGAATAAATAAATAAATAAATAAAAGTGATTAGTGGTTTAATATTATTAACTACTATTATTAGTATTATTATGATTAATATTAACATTATCATTATTATTATTATTATTATTATTATTGTTATTATTATTATTATTATTGTTATTATTATTATTATTATTATCATTATTATTATTAAGCATTATTATTACTAACATTACCATTAGTGTTATTACTATTATTGTTATTAGTATTAATATTAATATTAATATTATGATTGTTATTACTACTAATAGTATTATTAGTATGATTATTATTACTATTATTATTGTTATTAGTATTTATTGCCTCATTAACCAAGCCCTCTAATCTCTCTTCTCCTTTCCAACTCTCCCTTTTGCATTTTCCTCTTGAACTCCACCATTTTTGCAGAAAAATCCTCTCCAACACTTACTACTCGACGCTGCATGACCACCTTATTATTTGATCATTCACATAACACCACCATCCTAAAGTCCTTCCTTCACACAACCACCTAGTCTCCAATATTAACTCTTCACATTTCTTCCCTTCTTCTGCAACAAAACCTCACATATTCATCCCCTAATTAGTATGAGTTTTTCATGTTTTTAGCCGTCACCACGATGACCAAGTCACACAATTCAAGCCCTACAAGATCACCTTCCTCATGCAGCAAGCCAACCTTTCTCCTTCACTTTATCTCTTTTCCTTCTCTTTCATTGATTATTTTTGGCATTTGCAATAATCAAAATTTTATGTTAGATATTTTCCCATCGTCATGTCGAATTCTTTGATCTAAAGGTGGAGGAAGCCACTAATACTATCCTAGATTGCTTTCTTCTGTTATTTTCTAAGCCATTAGATAATCTAATATTGACCTTTAGGTGTCATTCTAGATATGGCTCCCTTGTCAACACCTTCAGCTTCAACATCATATTCTCAATTATCTTAGTATCCATCAATAATAATATTTCACAATTTTCTACATATAATCAAGGTTAGCTTCCTTCCCTTTTCTATATTTGTTTTCCTTGATGAATTATTTCTTTATCATCTTAGGAGCCACAAAATCAATGTCATGTTCTTTCTTATTATAATCAAAGTCAAAAAGTTTCTCTTAGTAATATTTCCTTTATTTCTCTTGTTAATTTTTTCTTCTTTTTAAGAAATCAATCACCAATGAAATGTTGTATTTCATCTTGAGCTAAATTCTTATCTCTAGTGCTATGGATACCAATGATAAAGAAATACACTCATGAAGTTCATAATGTAAAAATCAACAATTGATACTTTAAAAAAAATGGAAAAAAATGGTAACTTACAATGATGTCTATGCTCTTTTCTATAAATGTTTATGCTTCTTTCTTTTCAGTGCCTACCTTTATTCATCAATGTTTATATTAGTTCACTAGTAACCATATGGTATGTCTTTGAATGACATCTATGCTGCTTTTTATAAACAATTATGATTCTTTCTATTAATGTTTATGCTCTTGTATACAAATGTATATTCTCCTTTCTTTCACTGTGTACATTTATTCATTAGTTGTTATATCAGTTTGCTAGCCATTATCCACCATTGCCTAGAACATTGTCTATGCTCCTTTCTATAAATTCCTATGCTTCTTTCATTTAGTATTACACTTACTCATAAGAAAAGACAAAGTGCACTAGTGTTTTTGTATTAGTTCACATGTTAGTGTCCACCATTGCACCAATTTATAGGTCTATCAACTTATTATTCAATATAAATATTGGAAATCATAAATTATATTATTCAAAATCATAAGTTAAATGCAATTGAATTTCACCTTTTCCACCCTATCTTAGCACTTGTAGTAGTGATAGAGCTTCATTAGTTTTTAAACTCAATGATTATTGAGAATATGACTATCCTCCTACTTTTTGATGCATCTTTGATGAGTTTTTTATACTGTAGATTCAATTTTAAGGTTTCAAAGTAAAATTAAGTATTATAATAGCACTTTATAATAATATTACACTCACTGAGAACACATGATACCTCATTCCCCAGATACTACTGGCACAAAACAAATGGCATTTTTGCCATCCTAGAAACTTTAGTAGTTGTGTTAACGCCGATATGAGACATCACCAAAGTATAAATCCATAAATAAACTTTCAATTGATACCTAAAATATAGAGATCAAACATGAATCTATTTTCTACTCAAAGAAGGCTTTTGGTGCAACCCTAGATGAATCTACTTCACCATAATAAGATAACTCTACCCCCAATTTTGATACTTGATGCGGTGGCTAATAAATCTGTCCGTAGGTAGAAAAATCCCTTCAATAAATTCTTGTAGGTGTAAATTTTTGGAATCAAAATGATGAAACAACTAATTTAGTACCAAGAAAGGATAATGTACAACATCAAAGAAATGGATAGTTGGAACCAATGAAGTCTGTGGCAACAGAAGTAGTCGCTCAAGCATCAATGTCATGGAAGAAAAAAATATTTTATAATAGAAAACCAAACCATGAGGTTCCCCATCATTATCATCTTGAAAAGTTGGTAAATGGTTTAGTTGTGAAGCTCTATGTGGAGGAACTAGAAAAGGAGGCTGAACGATGGTAATGTACACTAGTGGGATATATGTTTGGTACCAAACCTATGTAATCCTACATGCTCAATTATGTGAAAATAAAATGAAATCATGTATCCATACCTTAGATCCATCTTCATGATTTGGTTTTTTCTTATTCAACTTTGCATTGCAGTAGGACTATGAGACTATAATAGCCAGTCTATTTTATAGTTTTTGGAACTTTCCACTAGTATTAGAGTTATGGATAGAGGAATTTAATTTTAAAATTAAAATATTTAAAATTTTCAAAATCTTAATCAAACTACTAGGAATTCCTTTATTCATGTTGTCACATGACTAATTAAGCTGAATAACAAGTTATGTTGGAGTACATGTATTTATTAACTCTTTTACAACTATGAAAACCATAGTGTATTTCTCTCATATGTTGGTAAAGGTTTGATTCTTTGAAAGAACTACAAAATATTATCCCTATCTAAACTCCTCATATGGGTGTTATGCAACAACCTATAGTGTATGAATTAAAATATCATATATGCCTTAAATTTAAGAAGTTTGGTCACTCAACACATGGTTTGTCCAAATCATCTCATCCTTGACAATAGTGGAGGGAGGTGAAAGATAGAAGAAAAAGAATTCCACCATAGAAGGTAATGTACCTAATTGATGTAGATGAAGATCCAACAAAACAGACACAATGGGTAAAAGAGCATACACCTATAGTAATTCATGATGAAAAAATAAACACTTCTTCTATAGGAGGAACACTTAGCACACCTAAATCACATATCCCTGACATTATAGATAAGTGCACTACCACAATAGAATCACAAGAACCTTATGAGTTTTTTTTTATACGTGTTGTTTAAGAGGAAACTATATAACTAACATGGACATACATTTTTCATGAATATTGGAGGATGTAATATTAGAGGCTTGAATAAGACTCCAAAGAAAAAGGAAGTAAACACCTAGATATAAAGGAGTAATATGACTCTTGTTAGCATTTGTTGAGACAATATTTAAGCAAGAAAAATCATAAGACATAAGTTAAAGATTATATAGTAGATGGAAATGGATCTATAGCTATATCTATCATAGAAAAAGGTAGAATTTGGGTAGTTTGGAACCTAATGCCCTAAAAAATTAGGTTTTGTTATGCCTATAATCAGGGTATAACTTACAAGGTTAGAAGACTTTTTTAGTAATATTTATTTTTATCATACTGTGATTTATGGTTTGAATCATGTTAAAGGGAGAATTTGACTTTGGTGATGGCTTAGCTCCACCCAACCTAGTAAGTTGCCTTGCATTGTGTTTGTATATTTCCATGTACTTCTTTACCATAATAAGAATTTGTGCAGTGACCCCCCCAAAAAAAAGTGATATCGTAGTGTTAATGGATTTCTTGCAAACCTTATTATAGATAGATATCAAATATATTGGTGCTTATTTCACTTCGTCAAATAGACAATAAGAGGAAATAAATATCTACTATAAACTAGACCATGTACTAGGAAACATACACTAGCTTTGTACATTCCCGCGCTCCTTAGCTCACTTTAATACACATGTGGTGTTTAACCACTCACCCATGTCTCTCAATCTTTGTGACATTTCTATACCCTTGAAAAATCCCTTTCAAGTCTATAATATGTGGGGTGGCTTATTTTGATTTTGGTTCTTTCATCACAAAAGTTAGGTAAACATATGTCCTTGGAGATGCTTGTAGCACTTCCATTTTTTACTATTTATTTTTTAAAAATTTTGTGGAAGTGGAAAAATACCAAAGACACCAAGAAAAAATAGAGTGTTGTTGCCGCATCTAATATAGGATAGACATTTTCCATTTACCCCATGTTAAAAAGGCTAATAAACTAAACCAACCAAAAATAAGAATAGGGTGCATGAGGAATATGATAAATAAATAATAAAAGAGAATATTTACAAAACAAGACGTTGATAGGTCCTCAAAATATTCAAACACATAAGAGCAAGTAAACTGAAAGTATTAAAAATACAATAGGGAAAAACCCCAAACCATGATTAAGGATCTAATAATGGTCTCCAAATGCCCACACTCTCAAAATCCCAATCCCAAAAGGAGGTATGCCTAATTCTAGCCATCCTCAAAAACCTACACATGGTATTCTACTTGTGGGATTGAGTAGGTCACCCAATAGTCGGGCACATCGGTACACTACATAGTGTGTAAGATAATTTACCTCTTCAATAGGAGTCACAAGCATATAATGCCAAAGACAACAACAAAGGTCATACTAAAACCCACTAGCATACTTACACATTTCCCTTAGATGTACATATATTATCATAATCATGTAATGCATTAGAATTTGATGCCATGTAAAGGTTTAGAAAAATTCATAACTCATCATGCAAATAAATACAACATAGATATCATGGATAGAAATATACAATTAATAAGACGTAATTCCATATCTTAATAGGCTCTTCCATTGTCCATCAATAGAATTATTTTATAGGTCCATTTTTGAGTTTACCTAATCCCTTAGATTAACTATTGAAAAGCTATTATTCCTTATTCTTTTTTTTTTCTTTCAAATGATGGAATGACTACTATCACATGATCTCACATACTTTGGAAGCCTATCCAAACCAAAAGATATAAAGTCCCATTGAAGTTAAGTAACCACCAATGGACATAAAGTCTGGCCAAAGCCAATAAATCACCTAGGTGACTAGACCCTTTAGTATTGAAACCCATTAGTACATCATCAGTGTCTACATTAGGTAATGAACTAGGGTCTATTAGGATCCACCCCATTGTAAATCTTGAAGGCACTGATAAACACTAGAAGACAGACTAACCCTCAATAACTAATCAAGGATTGAGTAATATAAAACCATTCACAACTCAATCATATTTAACTTTAAGTGATAAGTGTATTATTCTCCAAGGTTTTTTTAACACATAAGGCCCATATAACAACCAAACAACACATGCACATAATCATTTCATCTTAACCATCTTTACCCTCCAAACCATGTAGTGGGATTTCTATTACTGCTTATCCAAGTTTAAATCAACCTATTAATATTATCCATTTAGGCTAAGAATTCATATTACATCATCCATTTGTAGCATCATAACATACACATTCCAAATTTTCCATTAAAACCTTCTAAATACACTTATGGAGAATACAATTAATTATGCACCATTTAATCCATCCAATAAGTTATTTAATTCATGCAAAGATGTTTGTTCTCATCATTAAAGAGTTATACGATAGCCTAATATAAAGTATCAATTCATATCAATTCCAACATAATAAAAACAACACTCTCTGTCCAAACTAGTCAATCGGTTTAGCTCAGCTAAACCCTATAATTCCCTTGAAATGGTCAATTAATTTGGTCTTATAAGATGATTGTTCTAAGACCAATCAATCATTTATGACAAACAAATATATAGGTTTAAATAGAGAGAACTTAAAGTCACCACATACCTTCTAGTTGTTTGGTTAGGCTAACTAGTTGACTATTCTAAGGACTGGTTGATTGATTTAGCTTGATTAGCTATTTGGTTTACTTCCAAACAACATATAACATAAATTTTAAATATGATTAAAGCTCTAAAATCCTACCACATCCAAATCATAAAACTTTCCTTGCATAAAACTAACTTTTAACATATTCATGTGCTAAATCATCCTTCATTTACATGAAATCAACCTTATTTCTCATGAATAAAACCATTTTCTCAAGATTTCATAAATACTCCAATATATAGGGAAAAAAATTACCAAGAATTTCACACATGCATATAAAGATTAGAAATTTACAGGGTACACTAACCACATGTTCGGTAAAGTCCCATTTCAAAGGTAAGAGTGCCTTACTTGAAGCTTAGTAAAATTTTCCACCCAAAAAAACATAACCTTAGGTTGAAATATCTCAACTTACCACCTCTAAGAGAAAAGAGGGAAATTAAGAACTCAGAAACCATTAAATAATTTTGATAAATCAAGAACTCAAATTAGAGAATAAAACAAACTTACCACTTCAAAGAGAAAGGAGGGAAATAATTAGCTAAATGTAAACTCAGCTTTTTCCTAAGTCTAATTCTTTCTTACTTAAGAATAAAACAAGAGGTAGCTAGAAAAAGGATTAGAATAGTGAAAAAAATTAGAATGAAAGTTTGAAGTGGAGAAGAATTAGCACAAATGTTGAATAATTAGGGTAATTTGGTGCCTAAAAGAAAAGTAAGGAAAATAGATGATTATGGTTATTTATAACCAACAGATTGGTCAAAGGGCAAGTTAAGAGATGCAACAGATCAAAAAACCTAATTTTACCATTTAAATATGAGTCGAATAGGTAAACTTATCAAGAATAGGTTATCTTTCATTTGAAATCTTACATGGTGATTTTCTACAGAAGGTAGGTTGAGTTCATCTAGAAAAGGTTAAACATAATAAGGGAAATGAAAGATCATTGTGGGAAGAAAATCTTCTAACGTGAACTGATAATCTAGAATCAAAGCATAGGTTTTAGAGTAACATAGAGGAAAGTGGAAGAAGAAGACAATGATTGAGGTCATCCTTCCTCTCTTCTATTGACATCAAACCCTCAAATCTATTCACACAAAAATTAAAGCCAAATAAATGATAAGAAAGGTTAAGGATTAATCAAGAACAACTCTGAGTTAGATTAAAATGTTTCCATTTTGATGAAATAAAGTTTTCCATAAAATATCAAACTAAAAAAGCACTCATCCTGACAAACCAATCGATATGTTTGATCATACTAATTGACTATTCTACATACCATACAATTGGTTTCCCCAAACTAGTTGATCAGCTTTTTTGAAGTAAAACCTTGGCTGAAATGACAAAATAATTGATTGATTCATAGAACTAGTCGATGGATATGCTAAAGAAAGTCATTTTACCCAATTTTTTAATGCTTTTAATTTTTTAAAAATAAAACCTAAAATATTGTTGCAAATAAAGATTAAAAATTATCTAACTTTTATCAATCATAAGAATTTCTCATTTTATAATCTTATAATTATGAGGTATTACAATGCTATTAGATCTTTTCATAAGAGATCAAAGTTTTTGAATCCTATACTCAAAGCACTAAATCAAGCAATGTTTGATTCAATAGAGGAAAAATTACTCACTACCAGAAATTATGTTAAACATATTCAACTTGCCTTGGAGCAAGACCCACACAATAGCTTACTAATTGAAGAGCAAACAAAAGCTAGAACATTACTCTATTTGTGAAGATAGATTTTACAAGAAATTATCAAGAATATAGTGACTTAAACTGGGGGATAAAAAATCATGCTAATATAAGAGGAAGGTAATAGAGAAATTAGGTGTGTATATTAACAACATATTAAGGGCAAGATGCGACATAGCCAACTAAGCAACACAATGTGTGTGTTTAGTGATGTAATAATTCTTCATTAACTTCTATATAAAAAAAATATGGGATCATCCAACATTTTACAAATGTATCTCAACCCACTAATATTTTCTAGAGGCCATATTTTCACCACTGAGCAACAAAAGAAACTCTTACTCCTTCTTAGTAAAGGAGAAGTTAGGAAATTTGTGTTTGAGATGGAAAATTATAAGGCTCCAAGAGTGGATGGCTTCAATGATTTATTTTAGAATTCCTATTAGGATATATTCGGGGACACAATTGGTTAGTGGTATAATAGTTCTATCGAATATATAAATTTCTAAGAAACCTAGATGTGACATACCCAAAACATAGCTATCAATTCTTGATTAACTTCTATAAACATCTTATGCTTTCATCTAAAATTTTAAAATTTCATCTCAATCTATTAGTATTTTCTAGAGTTCATATTCTCACCACTAAGCAATAAAAGCAACTCTTACACCTAATAAGTAAAGAAAAAAAAGAAGTCAAACAAGTAGTGTTTGATATGGTTATTGATAAGGATCTAGGATTGGATGGATTCAATGATTTCTCTCATAATTCATGCTATGATATAGTGGGGGAACACACTTGGTCATTGGTAAAAGAGTTCTTTAGCACATATATTTTCCTAGAGATCTCAATGTAACAACCCTCACTCTTAATCCTAAGGTTGAAATAGCTGAGAGAGTTGAACAGTTTAATCCTATGTCTTATTGTAATGTGCTATACAATATCATATAAAATGCACTAAAAAAAATCAAGATGTTCATAATTATCTTATTAACAATTGAGAATATGATTTTGCTAATAATAGATACATTGGTTAAAATATTATATAATCTCTTAAACTTTTGAGATGCTAAAATCAAAAACACATTTCACCATTTTATATGCTCAAGCTTGATTTTAGAAAGGCTTATGATTCAATGGAGTGATGTTTCCTATAGTAAGTATTAAATGACCTATGATTTCCATTACAATTTGTCAAAATGGTGTTACATTATGTTTTATTAGTGAGTTATTCCATTATATATAGTGGTACCCCATGCATTCCTTTTCAAGCACAAAATGGTTTGAAAATGGTGGCCTAATATCACTTTAATTATTTTTCAGTGTTATAGAGTACTTTTATAGGATGATATAATGTTTTTATATTGATGGAGATTTCAGGGACATCCTAAATGGAAGAGAAATAAAATCCATTAGTAATTTCTTTGTGGATGACTTATTAATCTTCTCATATGGTGATCCTACCTTATTTAAAATAATCCTATTAGTTTTTGAAGATTTCTCAGTTCAATCAAGTTTGAACTTGAATAGGTAAAATAATGAATGCTACTATAGGGGATTTAATGATGTGACTCATAGGAAAATTTATAAGCACATTGTCTCATCGTATCTATCAAGGTTAATTCCATAGGAACTTGGTGCTAATTAATTGCGTTTTAACATCATAACTATCTAAACTAGAATAATTGATACGATATGGATAATAATGATAAAGAAATAAAATGTGAAAAATAATAGATACTACTAATTACAATTTAAAATAAAAAAGAGCATATTATCGAGCTTCTGTTATAATTCCACTATAGATTGATAGATTAATCAATGTCAAAGTGCTCAATACATTAGGAACAATTAGCCTGATTAAACCTTTTGTCTCTTTTCAAGAATTAAAAGTTATGCTCAATTGAATCTATCAATCTATTATCATGGTGATAAACCAAATTTTACTAAGTTAGAACAAACTAATTCTATTGATCCCTGAGAATCACTAATCTACTTTTGTGAGTTGTAAATTCCTATTCAATTGTTAGTTTCCAATATTAATTCTTCACCTTTCAGCTCTTTAATTAATTATTTATGTCTAGTGAAATTGGTGATCAATAAATTTAACCTAATTTGAAGTTCTAGTAATTAAATAATGTAAAGTGAATGATTCCAACAACAACCCAATCAATCCATCAATCATTAATGGAATCAAACCTAATTTAATTTTAGAACAAAAGATTACTTATGTATAGTTGAAATCATGAAACACAATAAAAAGATATAATACATACTAGCAAAAGAGAAAGAGAAATAGCCACTTGGAACATTAGAGGTTGAACAAAACCCTCAAACACAAGGCTGTGAAAAACCTTGTGTCAAATCAAAAGCTTGGCATTTTAGTGCTAGTGGAAACTCGTGTTAAACAGTTTAATGCTGATAAAGTCCTTTCCTCTTTGGGTCTTCATTGGGAGGTGCTTCATAATTATCATTGTCATGGGAATGGTAGGGTGTGGGTTATGTGGGATCCAAAATTCTATCATATTACCCATTCTCATTCCATGGATCAAGGTATCCATTGCCATGTGCAAATTAAGACCATCAATTAAATTTTTGATATGACTGTTGTTTATGCACACAATACAGGTCAACAGAGGCATGCCCTGTGGAAATGGCTGTGTGATCTGAAATGCAAGACTACTAATCCCTGGGTTGTAATGGGTGACTTTAATGTGGTTTGCAAGGCTGAGGAAAAACTTGGAGGGAAAACTGACCCTGGGGATATTAAGGAGTTTGTCAAGTGTATCCATCACTGTGGTTTAGATGATATCCACTATAATGGGTGTATTTACACTTGGTGCAACCAATAGAAGTCTGAATAGAGAATTTATTGTAAGTTGGACAGGATCCTTGGAAATGAATCTTGGTTGGATTGTTTTCCAGAGAGCTATGTGGATAATGTGCATAACCCAACTTCAGATCATAATCCCTTGATACTCTAGTTAAATTCTCAGCAAGTTTCCAGGAGTAAACCTTTTAGATTCATTAATTTATGGGCTGATAGAGAGGACTTCAACCCAATTGTTTAAGAATGTTGGGAGTCAAATGTCCAGGGGAACTATGCTTTTTAGGTTGTATCAAATTTAAAACTTTTCAAGAAGAGGCTAAAACAGTATAATAGCAGCAATGGCCATGTCTCTGTTAAAGCCCATAAAGCATGGTTGCATTGGCAGAAATGCAAGGAATTAACAATGCTGGACCCCCTTAATCATAACCTTATTGCTAAGGAAAGGGAGGCAAACATCACCTGGCAGAGAAGAGCTACTGAAGAGAAACATTCTTCAAACAAAAGTCCCATATCCAGCATGTCCAATTGGGTGATCACAACACTAAGTATTTTTATGCTAATGTTCAAATGAGGAGAAAAAGGAATTGTAATACTAAGTTGTTGAATGAGGAAAATCAAGAGCTTACCAGTGACTGTGACATTAAAGAAGAGGTTTGAAATACCCCAAAATTCCTAATTTAGAAAATCATGGCCGGATAGGAGATTATTAGGGAAGTTATTAAATAAATTACTTTTAGTGAAATAAAAAGGAAATTAATAGGATAAATCAAGAAGGGAATTATAAGAGTGTAAATAGGGGAGATTATGGTATTTAAGTTAATTAAGGTTTTCACTTTTGAAATTTATTAAGTACCTTAAATTATATAAAATAGGGAGGATAAAATAGTTTCAAATTAATATAAAATTTATGAGTAATTTAATTAGAGGAAAATTTAGGGGTTTTGTTAATTAAAATAAATTTAGGAAGATTTTTCCATAAATCCCAAAATTTACCTAAAGGTAGAAATTAATTATGGTTTTGATAATTATATTAAATACCCTAAATTACCCAAATGATATTAATTAATCCAACCCCTAACTTTCCCCTCCTTTTCCTTTTTCCCTTTTTCCTTTTTCCTCCCTCCTTTTTCCTTTTTTCTTCCTTCCCCTTCTCGCCCCTATTTTCCCCGACCTGGGCCGGCCTGCTGGCCCAAACCCCTCCCCTTTTCCTTCTTCTCGCCGCGGCCCAGCGAGCCCGGCCGTCCGTGACCCAAAACGCGGCGTTTCGACGCTGAAGTCGCTGAAACGCCGCGTCGCGATACAAAGAACTTTCGACCGTTGCCAGACGACGCGAGCACCGCGTTTTCGCCAAATTCCGCCTAAAACGCAGCGTTTCATTTAAAAGGAAAAGAAACCGCGCGGTCCGGCCGGTTTCCTCCCTCTCCTTTCTTTCCCCTGGACCGCCGGTCCAGCCCCTCCCCTTCTTCTTCTTCCTCGCGACGCCGTTTCTCCCCGCCTGCAACTCGAGCTCGCCGGAAAACGCAGCGGCGAGCGTCCCGTCCTTTCTCCGGCCTTCTCTCCTATCTTTTCGTCCCTGATTTGACCTTGCCTTGAGATGTGACCAATCGGGCAGCGTTTTCCCCGCACGCAAGCCCTGACTTTTCTTCCCCGACAAGGTTGGTCTGTGCCGGCAGACCTGCGCCGGACAGCTCACCGGACCTAACCCACCTAACCTCCCACGTGTCCTTGTCGTTTTCCCGTCCCAATCCCTCTATAAATAGCCCCGGAAATGGCCTGAATCGGGTTCGATTTTTGGGAACCCAGAAATCCAAACCGTCGCGCCGCCCCACCTTCAGCCGCCGTTTCCTCTGCCCTCAGCCACCGTTGCCGCCTGCCCTCGCCACCACAATCCTCCCTGCACCGCCCTCTACGCAACCAGCCATCTTAGCCACCCTAACTCGCGCCGCACGTGCCGCCCTGGCCGTGCGAAAAACCCTTCCCGAAATCGACCCCTCCAGCCTGGCGCCACCTTCGCGCCGCCACCGCCAGCCACACCACCGCTTGCAGCGCCACCTCCACCCCCCAAAATGACCAGCAACTCCTGCCCTACCACCCCGCACCTCCCTCTCCCTTTGGTTTTCCCTTCCCTAGCCTCCACCTCCATTTTTCCCTCTCTCCTCTCCTCCACCGCCGCCGCCGCCGCTGCTGCCGCCGCGCCGCCGCCGCCACCACCACCCCAGTCAGGTTGCCAACACCCTGAACCCTAAGTCTTAAATAAATAATAAATAAATAAATAAATAAATAATGAAAGGTGATTAGTGGGATTAATATTATTAACTAATATTATTAGTATTATTATGATTAATATTAACCCTATCATTACTAATATCATTATTACTACTAATACTACCACCCATCCAATTAGTATTATTATTATTATTATTATTATTATTATTATCGTATTATTATTATATTAACATAAGTATTGATATTATTATTATTATTATTATTATTATTGTTATTATTGTTATTATTATTATTATTATTATCCCTATTATTATTATTATTAAGTGCTATTAGTACTAACGTTACCATTAGGGTTAGTATTATTATCGTTATTAATATTAACATTATGATGGTTATTACTATTAATAGTATCACTAGTATGATTATTATTATTACTATGATAATTGTTATTATTAATATTATTATTGTTATTTTTACTATTGTTATTGTTAGTACTATTATTGTTATTATTGTTATTATTGATATTATTATTATTATTGCTATTATTCTTAGGGTTGTGTTATTGTTATTATTATTACAATTATTTTTATCATGGTCATTATTTTACTATTATTATTATTATTATTATTATTATTATTGTTATTTTTAGTATTATTATTGTTAGCATTATTATTGTTATTATTATTATCATGGCTATTATTATTATTATTATTATTGCTATTACTATTACTATTATTATTAGTAGTAGCATTGTTGTTAATATCATTATTAGTATTGTCTTTACTATTTTATTATCAACGTTATTATGGCCGTTGTTATTAGTATTATTATTACTATTATTATTATTATTATCATTACCATTATTACCATATTACTATTATTATTGTAATATTATTATTATTACTTTCATTACTATCACTAGTATGGTTGTTATTATTATCATTATTATTCTTATCATTGTTTTATCGTTATTGTGTTTATCGCACCTATTATTTTATCGATTATTACTGCTATTCTTATTATCCTTATTAATATTATTTTCTTATAATCGTTGATATTATTACTAATACTTTCATCGTATTTATTATTATTATTTGTATTATTATTGTCTTCATTCCTATCATTATTATTATTATCCCTATTATTGTTAGTAACATTATTATTGATTTTGTCACCTAAATGACTATGGTTGTACTAGTACTTTATTATTATTATTATTATCGATAATACACTATCACTAATGCTAAGATGATTTCAATCATTACTATCATCATTATCACCATTATAGCTATTATTATTTTTATTAGGAGCACTATTATTATAAATAGTATTCTTATTATGGTAGGTATTATTGGTAATTACTATTAATGTTGTGAAAACCCTCACCTTAGTATTTGGATTTGCTAAAATCTACTTAATTAGTGATAATCCGTATAAGCTATCATGAGAGTAGTAATAACCTAATCCTTTTTAATTATAAACCCCTTTATTAATAATAGCCTTGGTATTAGGCCATGATAGGGGTAGGATAGGAATTTTGATAATTCTGGAAGAAGGAGATTAACTCTAAATAATTCCCCCTTATAGGTAACCGGGTCAAACCCCAGGAGGTGTAGGAGCGTGCTCCAAGCCCGGCGCCGTTTTAGGTAAGGACGTAACTAAGGCCTCTTGTGTGTTCTGCATGTTTTAAGTGTCTTATATGCTTTGTACAATTGGGTGTTATAATATGTATGCTATATGCTTGTTTGTGAAGCGCTGCATGGATCTGAGGTACGTCCCCGTACCCTTGTCTTCGTGTACTAATATGTTGTGGTACAAGTGTGATGTGGTGTGATGTGACGTGACCCCTACGACATGTAGGTTGGGTGATGTGAGGGAGTGTGGTGAAGTGAGGGGACTTGAAAAAGAAAAATAAGAGGTTAGAATGACCAAAGGGGAGTATGTTGGCTAAACAAGGTAAGGACGACCTAAGGAATTCACCAATTGTGAGATAATGAGGAGAAGGTGGAATTAAGTAAACAAAAAGGTGGGTATAAATTAAGGTTGCATGGGGAAGTCTGTTGCTTGGAGATATGATGGGTAGTATTGGAGTTTATATAATGGTTTTAATGAGTATTTGGTGGTATTAATGACCTATGGTGGTATTAGGGTTTGTAAGGTGGCATTAGGGTTTATATAGTTGTTTTAATAATTACTGGGTGGTATTAATGACTTATGGTGGTATTAGGGTTTGTAAGATGGTATTGTGGTTTATATAGTGGTTTTAATGATTCCTTGGTGGTATTAATGACTTATTGTGGTATTAGGGTTTGGAAGATGGTATTGTGGTTTATATAGTGGTTTTAATGATTTCTTGGTGGTATTAATGACTTATTGTGGTATTAGGGTTTGGAAGATGGTATTGTGGTTTACATAGTGGTTTTAATGATTCCTTGGTGGTATTAATGACTTATTGTGGTATTAGGGTTTGGAAGATGGTATTGTGGTTTATATAGTGGTTTTAATGATTTCTTGGTGGTATTAATGACTTATTGTGGTATTAGGGTTTGGAAGATGGTATTGTGGTTTACATAGTGGTTTTAATGATTCCTTGGTGGTATTAATGACTTATGGTGGTATTAGGGTTTGCAAGATGGTATTGTGGTTTATATAGTAGTATTTATGATGTCTTGGTGGTATTAATGACTGATGGTGTCATTAGGGTTTTCGTGATGGTATTATGGTGGTTACGGTTAAAGAAGGTTAAGAGTGGTTAACCAGGGCTTGGTGTGGACAATCATGGTTCGTAAGGCTGTTTAGAGTTGTTTGGTGTTACTATGTGTACTATTGAGTAAAGTATAGTTATGAATGTGGACTTTACCGTATGTGATGTGTAATGAATGTAGTGAATGATTTATACATGTCAAGGACATTATGTGTTTCAATAAGACACGAATAAGACATTAATCACGTAAAGCGAAAGATGTTGAGCCCGACCCAGTCCGTTCCACCGGTTAGAATAGTGGCCAGAGGCGTTTTGCCCTGGGTGTTGATTTCCGGTCCACCGGCTATAATAGTGGCCAGAGGCGTTCTGCCCTGGGTGTGTATTTCCGGTCCACCGGCTATAATAGTGGGGGATTCGGGCTCGACAGATCCAAACGAATAAGTTAATCCACGGGAAAGATACTAATCACTTACAGTGGAACACCATGTAGGTGCGGGGCCAGTCCGTTCCACCGGTTAGAATAGTGGCCAGAGGCGTTTGCCCTGGGTGTTGATTTCCGGTCCACCGGCTATAATAGTGGCCAGAGGCTTGTGCCCTGGGTGTTGATTTCCGGTCCACCGGCTATAATAGTGGGGTCCCCGTGCTTACAGGGTTAAATAAAGAATGTGTGAAAAGAGATTATTATCATAATAAGAAAGGACGGGCATTGTATGAGCATGATTCAGCTTTCCGTTTACTTATCCTGATGTATGGCTGACGTATTGATCATGTATCTTGTGTATATATGCATGTTGCTTTTATGATTGTGTGTGGTTGTATGCTTGGCCTTAGCGTCTACGCCTTACTCAGTACTGGACCCGTACTGATACTGCCTTGATTAACCGGGTCCTGTGATGATCCACCGATGGTGGGGAGCAGACCTTTGATGCAGGTCTTGATCGTTTACTAAGTTGGGGTGGAAGACTGGATATGAGTGAGTAAGTGGTCCGGATAATTACCCTTCGAAAATCGTGTGGTTTAATCGTATTTGTCTTTAGAGGATACAGATGTTGTATTTAACTTTTCAAGGGTTTTATCGTATATTGCTATTTCGTTATTTTAAGTATTCTGATACATGGACCTTTTAAATTGTATTTCGGAATGTAACTTTTACCTTTGCACTCTGATTTGTAGAACTCGTGGTTTATGAATGGTTGGTTCTGTTTTTATTCCTTTCTAGTCTTAGCACTTAGTATCGGGTCGGTAGTTATGGATCGATCTGGTACTAAGTGTGGCGGTAATGCCCCCGAATTTACGGTTTTAATTTTCTTGCTTCCGCTAAAACTTTGTTTTAAACGAAATTTTTCAGTAGTAAATTTGGGGGTGTTACAAGGTTCTCTGTTATTATAGGAAACTCCTTGGTCAAAATAACAACTCAATCCATGGGATTGGAGAGGATGTCATTCTAGAAGGTTCTTTATTAAACCCCACTGATGCTGAAATTCTAACCTATGAGCCTACAAGCCAGGAAGTTCATGATGTTGTTCTCTCCATGGGTGACTATAAGGCCCCGGTTCCGGATGGATTTAATGCTTAATTTTATAAAAAATCCTAGGCTGTCATTAGAGAAGATATAGTGGCAGTGGTGAAGGAGTTTTGGAGGAATAGAATGCTGCTGAAACAAATAAACAACACAGCCATTACCCTCATTCCCAAATGCCTAGGGGCTGTGAAGATAAAAGATTTCAGAACTATAGCTTGCTATAACACCCTCTACAAGATCATTTCCAAAATTCTGGCTAATAGTTTGCAATTGGTGATGGGTAAACTCATAGACACATCTTAAGCTGCTTTTATTAAGGGTCATGTGATCTTTAACAATGTTCTTATGGATGCAGATATTATTAGGCATTATTCTATGAAAAATTTCAGCCCTAGAAGCTTCCTTCAAGTTGACCTCAAAAGGCATATGATACTGTTGAATGGAGCTTCATAAAATAGGTAATGGAAGCTATGAGATTCCCCTGGACATTTGTGGACATGATTATCCAATGTATTTCAAATGCCAACATCTCCATAAGTGTTAATGGTTCCTTAACTAAACCTTTTATAAGCAGGAGAGGCCTTAGACAGGGTGACCCTATCTCCCCATACTTGTTTGTATTATGCATGGAATATCTTCATAGGAACTTATACAGACTCTGGAAACTATCTGATTTTCATGGCCACCCTGGTTCTAAGAAAATGGAGATTATTGACTTGAGTTTTGCAGATAATCTTCTTCTTTTCTGCAAGGGAGATATTACCTCTATTGTAAAGTTAAAGACCACCCTAGATAATTTCTCCAAGTGCTTAGGTCTCACAGCAAACCCTAACAAAAGCTCAGTTATTTGTGCTGGGGTTTGTGACAGGGTAAAGAGAGACATTACTGAATATCTTGGTTGTACAGAAGGATCCCTTCCGTTCAGATATTTGGGACTCCCTTTAGCTGTCTCTTGTTTGAAAACTCACCACTACCAATGTTTTATTGACAAGGTGTTGGCCAAGATTAGAAATTGGACATATAAATATCTCAACTATGCAGGTAGATCCCAATTGATTTCTGCTGTGCTCCAAGGGATTAAAATTTTTGGGCACAAATACTCCCTCTCCCCCATGGTATTCTCTCACAAATCAAGAGTATTTGTAGAAACTTCCTTTGGTCTAGGTCTAGCACTGGACATAAACATCCTATTTCCTGGAAAACAGTGTGTCTTCCCAAGGAGGAGGGAGGCCTTGGTTTGATTGATCTAAAAAGCTGGAATAAAGCAGCATTGGGGAAGTGGTTGTGGAAGATCATCTTCAATAAAGAAAGTCTCTGGATTAAGTGGGTGCATGGTGTCTGCCTAAAACATAAAGATATAGTTACTACCAGAGTTTACTCCTATCACTCCTTGCTATATTGAAATATTATGTACATTCGACCCCTTCTCCTACAGCATATTGTTGATGGTAAATGTGGCACAACTTCCTATTCCATCAGTAAGGCTTATGATCTAATCAGGTACAATGAAAATAAGAAGCATTGGGCTCCCCTTGTTTGGAACCACTTTGGAAGACCTCGATGTTCCTTCATTTCTTAGCTTGCTTGTCACATGTGCCTCCCTACCAGTGAAAAGCTAAGTAAATGGAACCTACAGGTACCCCCTAAATGTAGTATTTGTGCTGAAGAAACGGAATCAATAGACCACCTGTTTGTACATTGTGTTTATGCTAGGATAGTTTGGGGTCTGATCAAGAATAGGATGGGTATGGACAAAAAGGATGAGACTTGGGATGAACTGATTCATTCTGCAACACAGTGCACAAAAAATAACAGCATAGGTGCTGAGTGTACTAAGGCCCTATTTGGAGAAGTCATCTATGGTATTTGGAGATACAGAAACTCTTCTATGTTCAACGGCTTAACTCAACATCCAATTCACATGGTCAAGGATATTATGAAGTGCTTTCACATTAGATTCAATCATAGTATTAGTAGTAGGGGAAGTAGGAATGCTAAATATGGAGTTTTGACTCTCCCCTCTAGTTTGCTACTCTTGAAACTCTTGATGTAATCTCTTCTTATTGGCTTTAATAATATTTTTTATTAATTACCAAACAAAAAAGAGAAAGAGAAAGGAAAAATAGATAGAATTGATTGATGAAATCCAATTTAAATTCTTCAATTCTTCAAGATTCAATAGAAAGAGAGAAATCTAATATAGATTTCTTCTAAAATTCAAGAGAGAAAAAGGGTTAAAAAAGAGTGAGAATAGAAACCATGAAGGAAAAGTGGCTATGAGAGAATATATCAAAATAGGCTCCCCCAAACCCTTCTTACAATAAAAAAATTAACCACATATTAAAGAAGCTAAGAATCACACAATAGACATAAAGCATAGGCACTGGGCATAGCCATGCTACCAGGCCATACTTTGTGTCAGAATATGATATTGGACAACTTCTGGTAAAATGCTTGAATTGTCTTCATTTGGAGTCAAAATTATTTGATCTTGGATGCATTGCAAAGTTAAGAAGAAGATATACAACTTTTGTTCGTTTCACTTCTCCAAATTCATATTGAATATTTATAAAAGAAATCTTAACTTTTCCAGCCAAATGCTATTGCATCCAAAATTAATAAGGTCATATCCATGCTATATTCTTTACAAAGTTTGTTATAAGCCTTCATATTACCTCATATTAGATTTATTTGCATCCATTTAATGCACCTAAAAACAACAAATGCAGGTGCATAGTATCCACAAATCTATATAAAAATCTAAAAATCCATGAAACTAAGCATATAACAAGCATGAAAATGATCCCAAAAGTAATCTTTTTACTAATTTATCAACAACAAACAAATACTTGTTGGATTCTATTTTGATTCTCTAAGAGAACCTGTTACTTTCTTATTTAGGTATGCCACTCTATTATAGTAGATTAACTGTTAGGTAATGTAAAGACTCAACCAACAATATTGTAAAGGAACTCATAACTTGGATGCTAAATTACTGAGTTATACTCAAATTAAAACTTATAAAGATAATGTTTTATAACATACAAGATTATTGAAGCTAGAATTTTTTTTTCTCCTAAGATATTTGTAAAGCACATTGAATCAACACATATATCATTGGTTTCATAGAACATTGTATGCATAACTCTAGTGGAGGATGATTTAAGGTTGTATGGAGTTTTTTTTTTGGAACATTGCTATAATGGGGAAGATTTTATGGAATTTAGAAAATAAGAAAGACACCCGATGTATAACACCCCTATTTTTAATACTTAAAATTTTTATTTTAAAGAGTTATTTGTAGAAACCACAATATTAAAAATGCAGGGTAATACCGCTGCATTTAGTATAAGTTCGGTCACCTCTACCATTCTTATACCAAGTTGTAAGGCTAAAATGTTACTCTAATGGTACAATATTAGTACCAATAATTATAAGAATAGCATAAAGATTACATTACAAATTAACACTATTCTACTAATATAAGATCGGATAATGGTTAGAAAAGTTAATGGAAAGAAATATAGAAGACACATAAGGGTTTAAGAATATCCAAATCAAAAGATACCAAATCAAATACTGAATAGTCCTAACTCTCAACCCAAGTATTAATGGCCTTCAAGCTGGACTCACAAGCAATCCTATAAGGTCATAGCTAGCCATTGAATAAGAAGGGACCATAAAACAAAATTCATTAGTATAATGATATTGAGTAAAAATCTATATAATAGTACTCATGTAAAGGTTTCATAGAGCACATAGAAGACTTCACAAGTGTAGCATGACATAAATATATCAAATCATACATGTGGTAATGATAGGATGTACATATACATTGCTAAGACTCATTATTATTATACCATTATATTTAATCATTTTCCATAACAATCACTTATTATCTTATAAATCTCAAACTACCATACCAATAATTTCCAAAACCACATAGGTAGATAAAATATCCTAGAGACATATAAAGTAGCTTGGTTATACCAGTGCACTATGGTGACATAGTACCCTCCAACTAGACCATCTTATCAATTCATATAACCTATAGGTAGACACAAAGGTAATTATAAAATAAATAAATAAATACAATACTGATAACCATATGTATAGTTACTTGTGTGCTAGTATGATCGATGTACTTAATACAACATCATAAGACATATGTAGATCAATAATTACAACTTAGCACGTCAAAACCCTAATACAACATCTTGTAATTTTTAGCATTTTGTTAAGGCATATATGTTACATTTCTAAGCAAAAAATATCTGTAACCTAATATAAATTATTTGGCTCCACTAAGCCTTCATCTTTACCTAAAACAAAACTAACAATACACATACATTATCCACTAACATAATAAATAACGAAAGCCAATGAAAATAACTACATCAAAACACCATCACATACCTAATTTAAGGCTACAAAATAAAGGCCAAATAGGATCCGCTCATCCAATAAAGGTTGGCCTACATGATTTGGTCATGTTGTAGGGGGAAATCATGTAAAGGGGAACTGCATGGTTATAACCACTACATGAGTAAGGGGCATAAGGTAGGATGGTGGGAGTTGAATTGAGAAACAATTTCCAAGAGGGAATATTGACAGAAGGAAGGTTATTGGTTGGGTTGCAAAAAGGAAAGGCACATGCTAGGAAGGAAACTATAGAGGAGGTTAGGGTACTATAAGAAGAAGGTGGTACATGAGAGGAGGTTGTTAGGAAGGAGAAATGGGTCTACAATGGACAATGATGGTTGCACATGGAGGCTCAGCTATAGGTTCGGGTGGTGAAGTGGAGGTGTTGTGTGAGGAGATGATGGCCAATAATTAGAGGTGAGAGAATGGGAGATGTAAGGGATGTGGCTGGGTAGTGGTGATGGCACAATGAGAAGGGATGGTGAAGGTGGTTAGTTGCTCAAGATTTTGGTGAAGCCAAGTGGTGGCACATGAAAATTGGCATGGTTATACAGCAGGGATGTACAGAGCTAAGGGGAGGCTAGAAGATTTGGCTAGAAGAAAAATAGGGGTGAAAAGGTTGGGGAGGTTTCCATGGGAGTCAAAGGAAGAAGTGGGAAAAATAACAAGGAGGTAGGGATAGTGCTGGCTAGAAGCCGAAGGTGGAGGTGGGTGCACTACATAAAATTAGGGTTTTAAGGATCAATGATTTTTGTCATTAGTACCAAATTATGGTCGTTAGTGTCAATAACTATCAAATAAATTATTGGTCATCAATGGTCATTATTGTTCCCTCACTAAAGGATTTAACAACCAACCATTTTTTATTATCCCTAAAGCAATAACAAAAACATATAAGGTTGGTCACTAAAACAATAGCGATGCTATATAATGTTGGACGCTAAATGGAATAACGATTATGCATAATATTGGTTACTATAAGCAATAATAACGAACAAAATATACCATCGTAAGTAATATTAGTAACCATTTTTTTTTATCATAAATAAATAAATAATCACCCATAACAACTAACTTTTTCTATCATGGTTAAATAAATAAAAACATTATCACAGAACGACCATTTTTTTCGGTCACCACTATAATCTATTCATTTTAATTTATTGGTAAAAAATGAAATGATTATAAATTCTAGAATATAATTATCATTTCAATATTCTTCTCAAGCCCTACACCTATATACACATATATCCATTTCAATCTTCTCAAGCCTTGTACATGTATACATGTATATGTATCAATTTTAACACATAAGTATAATTTTCTGAATACATGTCCACAAAAATTAAACTAAATATTCATACTCATAGTTTGTATCAAATGTGTGATATAACAAAGTATTTGATCAAATATAAATATATTATAAAAGAGCTATATGATAATATTGCATTAAAAAAAATATCATGATTAGCAATCATCTAAAAATCAATTCTTTTATTCACTAGACATACTAAACTTGATCAATATGTCAAAATAAAATGGATCTACAACAACAGAAATAGCAAAATAATATTTAATATAAGTATCAAATAAATAATGCCATATCATATCAAAAGAAAAGAAAAACATCACTCCAAATAATAAAAACAAGAGTAAATTATCACTCTTCAACCCAATAGAATAATTACTTCTAAACCAAGTTGGCAACATCCAAAACGAGGACTATCTACCACGGACAATATAACCCACCAACCCTATCACATCCAAATAACTACTATAAGATACTTAGGGTAACAAATGTCTCAAACAAAGTAAATCTAACTAATCAAGAAAACCCACTTGACTCATAAAAAGAATAATAAAATAATGCTAAGCACATTCATTCACATAACCAAATATTCCATCACAATGGGAAAGGAAGACCAAAAAATAGCTTAATACACTATAACATTTCCATCCATTCAATCTGTAGATTGCAAAACATAAAAACCATAAAAAATATCCAAAAACCTCAACAACAAAACCCTTTAAAAGTAAACCAACCAATCAACTAACAAAAATCACAACAAAGCTACAAAATAATTCTACACCTTATTTTGTTAGATCTTTCTATATTGTTGTTAAGTGACTTAACACATGTCATATGAAACAATATACATACATGAAAATTAGTTACAAGATATTTATAGTCAGTTAACCATTTTTTAGTTGTTAATTATCAATGATATATGGCGATTATACAACATCAATGAATAAGGTTTAATTTTTTATCAAAATAAAAGAATTATCTTTTCATTATTATGAGAAGAAACCTCACCTCTACAAAATAAATATTACCACCAATAGTTAGCTTTTCAAAATCAATAGCCTTTACAAAATATATATGCTTAGATAGTTTTGGATGCACATTTTAATAATTCAACCATTAAAGATAAAATAAGGTATAAAAAATTTTAATGGAAAGAACAACTAAATCTAAAAAAGAACAATTTAAAGGACTAAAAAACTATCATTAATTTAATGATCTTATGATTATTCTAGTGAAGAAAAGAAACATTAGTGGAAACATATATGTGCAGTCCTTAAGATCAACTTATATATGCCCCAAACCTACTTATTGAGAGGATGTATGATAACAATAAGTGCCTCATGACGTTTACACACTAATGATACTGATATTATGACCTTATCTTCTAGTATGTTAGAATCATTCAAACTTTAAGAAGTTTTAAAGGTTTCAAAAATACTTTTAGCAATTAAGATTTCTTGATTTTTTTAACCTTCAATGTTTCAAGTTTTTTTCTTCTTTTCTCATTTGTTATAGGTTTGGAGGAAATGAATGAGCTTCCAATGGAAAATCTATCTTCTGGAATTGAATTATGTAAGTTTTCTTGATGAAGAACCTCCATCAGTTTTTCATAAAGATGTTTCATACCTTGTAAGACTCTTAACTCACTTATAAAATGTGCACACCCCCTATAATCCTTGTAGGTGACCTATAAAATAGAAATAGGGACATCACTAAAAGTGTAAAGACTAATGGCAAACACAGAATATTCTACCACATTGAGATAGATACCACCATATGAAATCATAGTAAAAGCATCCATTATTTGATATAATACCCTAACTTGAAGGCCATCTCGAGAATATTCAAGGTAGACTATATACAACCATAAGCTGTGACCACTATGGTGACCTATAGCACAATTTTGATAATTCATTCACTTCACTTATCACTTGAGTTATTCGTATTTTATGTCAATAACCACTTTTTCCATCATATATAACACATCACAAATGCTCTTAACAACCATCGCATATGACTACCAATAAAGAATTAAACCACTTACATTCTCATTAACAAACATAATATCAAAATAATATATCATAGTATATTTATATAGCTTACATAGCATAATAGCTTATAAAATATAAATACAAAGAATCAAGATCCACATCTATGAAGAACTACATAATAGCACAGGACAAGACCAATATAACATAAGAATACTAGGATAGCCATATAGGCGAGACACTCAAACTGCATGGCTTATTAACACACCCTAACATGCTTTTAGCATAATCAAAATATGGAATAATACACATTAACATATAATAGTCTATTAACTATGAGTTTAGGAGGTTTACCTAGCTTCCAATCTATCCTAGTATAAGAAGAAGGAAATCCTCAACTTTGGAATCTACTAGAACACCTACTTAAATCACCTAGCTTCCAATCTTTCCAATCTATCCTAGTATAAGACTAAGTTAAGGAAAACAAATCAAACCATAGAATAATAGAAAACAAATAAACTTGATCAAAAACCACTTAAATAATTAGAGTTTATGACCCAAAACTACAAAATGATTAATTTTAGATAATTGATCCAAAAAATAAGTTAGAAGCTCAATTTCATTAATTTTAAATTAAATCTAATTGATTAATATGAGCTAGGATCAAACATAACCAACTTTCAAAAAACTACTCCTAAAAATTATGGTTTAAAGTCCCAAATACAAACTTGGACAATTCAAATCAATTAATCTTAATTGAAAATGTTAGAATGAAATTAAGGCTATTTCAAATGATTCTATCAATTCAATTTAAGAAGAACAACTATATAAACAACCAATTTCATAATTTCATTTCGATAATTAGGTTTTTGAGACCAAAAATGCAATTCCATCAAATTTTATTAGTTTATTTAAATTTAATTTTTAGAAATGCAGTAATACATTTTATAACATATTTTATAATCAATTAATTAAAAACCATAAAGTAAAGACCCAATTTAACAGAATTAGGGTTTTTGTGCCTAAAATGAAAATACGATAAAATCTTGCTAAAATATTTTAATTTATGGTTTAGACATGAAATTATTTAATAAAAAATTTACATTAAATTTATAGAAATATCTCAATTAAATAAATCTAAACAATCCACACATAACTGGGCAAAAATCCCAAATTCCATAAATCAAACATATATCACACAATTATCCCATCAAAATCAATTATATAATACACATATAATCAATTAAGTAAATAATTTATTTTAATCAAAGCTAATTAATAGAAATGTAATAAAAATAAAAGTTAGGATTTGAAATAATGTATACCAAATAATATAAACCAAAATAAGGTGGATAAAAGGGTGGTGGAGCTTTGTTAGAGGTCGTGGAATGCCCACTGATGGAGGACATCACTAAAGGTGGACAGTGGTTGCATTGTGGAGATAGGGCTAGAATATGGTCGAGTGACCCACTTTACTCCCTTGCTTGTGCCATTCATCTAACTACTGCTGCTATAACCTCTTTTGCATACTGCTATTGTCTAATGGTTATGTTACATTGGTGAGGTGGTGTGGGGATGACAAAAGAACATTTGTTGAGAAGGGATTAGGAAGGGAAAGGAGAAAGGGTTGGGCCTCAGCTTAGGGAAAAATAGGAAAGGAAGAGAGAGGAAGAAAGAAAAGGGGATAGGACAACTAATTTTTTATTTTTTCATTTTATAAATAAAGTATCAAAAATGTGAATGTATGATTTTATTTGAATTTTATTTAATAAAAAAACATTAGGTAAAGATATGAGAAATAAATTTTCTTTTTATACAAGCTTAAATGACTAATAATAATGTAAGACATTTTTGAAAATGTCATCCGTAAATAAAAATGGAAAAAAAATAATATAATTTTTTCGAAGATCTTATTATTGATGTAGGAGAAAATGATCATAATTAGCATTTTTTTTATCATGGATCATATTTTCCTTTAACTAAAGAGGATGCCCTACGAATTTGAAGATAAACAAATAACAATATTGCTATTTATGGACGAAACTTACAAAACAATTCATTAGAGAGAGAGGCATGTGCATGACATGCATGTGATGCATGAGAATTTTTTTTATTTTATACTTAAAGGTGTGTGCATATATTTATTTAGTGTGTTATTATTTTGTTAATTATTTGCATTATGATTGGCTAAAGCATAAAGTTTTTGTTTAAGGAGATTCTATATTATTCTATCTTATAAGACGTGCTTGGAGTGGAGAACAAGACAATGCATGGGGGCTGATTAGATCATATTTTTATTCCTAACTAATTAGAATTATCTTATAACATTAAGTAGAGGCAAATAGGCTGTAAAAGCCTTAGGGTTACACGTTCATATGATAGCTAATTTGAATGAAAATATATGTTGTTCCTTATTTGAATTCTATGCGAGTTCTTCTCATTTATAACCAATTATGTGTGAGTGATTATTATTGAAACCCTTAATCTCTTTGTCTACATGAATTAGAGGTTAAGTTATATACCTAAACTCATCTATAACCCACACCAATCTTAAACCCCAGCCGCCACTTTGAACATAACATTCATCATCTTCAGCCTATGCTTCTTACTCAATTCTACATATTCTACACCCAAAACCTAGAAATTTATTTTCTTTCGGTTTACCCTTTTTGGTTTGTGGAAGACCATTTTTATAAATTATTTAAATTAGTCCTGGTATTTTGGAAATTGATTTAAATATTTTCTTATATAGTTTTAAATATTTTTCAAGGTCTTATAATCTATTTTCATAACTAATATATATATCTTTGCATTCATTGGTAATTTCTTTTGAATTTTTTTTCTAATTTCTTTATATAGCCTTTATATTGATTTTATACCTTTACATCCTTATGAACTTATTTTTTCTTCAATAAATTTTAGATAAAACCATTTATTAATGTTTTTAGACTCAATTGTGTATTTGTATTAGAAAAAAAAACTACTGGATTGGCCACCCCATTCCTTTTTCCTTTTCTCTCTTCTTCTCTCACTTTTCTTTTCTTCTTTCCCCTGACCTATTTCATCTACAAACAAACCCCATCCCCCACCTTCTCCCTACTCCTCTTTCATCGATCACCAGCCACTACTGGCTATTCTTTGTCACCAATCTACCTACACGAGACCACCACCCACCACACGAGTAGCAACATCAATCGAGTGCAGCAACAATGAATATTAGCTATAGCGCCACCATTCGGTCACTGCCAATGTTGCCCGACCACTAGCAAGTGGTCCTTGTCCTCCAACGAAGCTTCCTCGATCTTCACCCTCCTCGATTTGTAACTCTTTATTTGGTATAAATTTTCTGAAACCATAGCCCTTGTTTTGATTAATTTGGTATGAATTAGCTTATGATAAACTAAATTGGTTGTTTAATTATGTATATATGTGTTGTATGATTGATTTAGAGTGGTTAATTGTAGTACATTTGGTTGATTTGTGAAAATTAGAATTTTAACCCGATTATGTGTGAATTTTACGGATTAATCTGATCAAGCAATTTTTGATAAATTTATTATAAAATATGTTGTAAAATGTATCCAATTTTATATTAGAATTTCCAATTTGAGAAATTTATGCATAATTAATTAGAGTTAGATTTCTAGGTCAAAGTTTGTGTGTGACAAAACTACATTACATAATTGAGTTGTTTTACTCAATTAATTGTACAATAACCTTTGAAATGTATTTAATTTTATATTAGAAGTGTTAATTTGGTAAAATTGTTTAAAATTGATCAGAGTCAGATTTTTAACTCAAAACTCTTACAGATCTAAATTTGATTGTGAAATTGAGTTATTTTATTCAATTGATTATATAATTTATATATGAACACATTTAGTTTCAATTACAAACCATCAGTTTATATATTTTAGCAAGACTTGACCGAATTTACATTCCGGACTCAAAAATCCTGATTATACTAAATTGGGTATTTCTTTTATTGGTTTTGATCATTTGATTATATAATATGCTACAAAATTTGTCTAATTGCATTTCTAAGCATTAAATTTAAATAAATTATTAAAATTTAATTGAATTATATTTTTAGGCCTAAAACCCTAGATTTCAAATGAAATTGGTTGTTTGTATAGTTATTTTTCTAGAATTGAATTTATAGAAATAGTTGAAATGACCCTAATTGCATTCTAACACCTTCATGTGGAATTAATTAATTTAAATTATCTGAGTTTGTGTCTTGGGTTTTAAAACACTAATTTCATATACGTATATCCTTAAAACAAATGCTCGAAAGATTATTTTATTGAAATTTATTATCTATATTTATTTAAAATTAGTTTAATTGTAATCCTAAGTTATCAATTTGAGGAAATAAAAGTTAATTAATTAGGTTGTTATTCATGATTAAAAACTCTAATTTTTGGTGATGGTTTTATAAAGATAGTTTGCTTATGCCTCTTATTCCTAGTAGAATAGCTTTGATTTTAAGTTATTTGAATTCTATTTTTATGATATCAAGTTAGATTGTTTCCCTATAAATAGTTGGTTTGTCTCTTTGGTAGTAAAGCCTAGGTAGTAAGTCATTTTTGACAAAATTAACCTATAACCTATTATCCTTTCCCCGAATTTCCAGATTAATTTGACATGTCCCAAGTGATATATGTTTAACCTAACTTGGTTAATATTTAATCTTAAATCCTAATAGAGCTAAGCTCATGAGTCTTAGGTTTTGGACACGTTTTCTAAGAAAGATCATTCGTGTTCGCTTGTATTGATTTAATTATGATAATTGAATTATTGATAGATAAGATAGTTTCTAACTAATTTTTTTATTTCTATTTGTGATCTAGAAAAACTTGCTAGTGGATTATCGAGCTCTCAATAACTCTCTCTCTATCTCAATTTGTTTAGCTAGCTTCGGTTTAGGTTAGTCATTACTTGCCTTTACTTATGGTGGAATTTGGAATGTGTGCTTGCTTGGAGTGGAAGGTGATGAGTATTCTTATTGATTATTTAATTATGTCAAGCATATGTTGTGTTCTTATGTGGTAATTGTATGTATATATGAGTTATAGCTTTAATACGAGCACTTGTTAGTATGCCTCTTGAATATTGTATGTGTTTGAGTATGTGAAGGGTTGAGTATAATTATGTGGTTAGCATATCTAGCTAATTATAAAATATTTAATAATTTTACAATATATTCTAATGTGTCTAAATTATAATCGATTTTCTAATCCATATCCTTGGTTAAGTATGGATTGAAATTATATGATAACTTATGCTATATTTTTATGTCATGGAATTATTTTGATCTAACGCCATGCAGAATTATTCAAACTTAGTGCTATATGAATTAGTTTGGCTTTAATTCCCTTGGATTTGATTGATTTTAATGCCACTTGGACTATGTCGGCTCTAATGCTGCTTGAAATTAATCAGCTTTAATGTTGCTTGACTTTAATACCACTTGAAATTGATATAATAATGGAAATTTATTGTGTTGATGGAAGTGAGTTAAGTGTTGTTATATGGGTGTGATCTATGATTGGTTGAATATTTAAATAAAACATTAATCACTTAGAGTGAAAGATCTTGAGTCGAGACATACCACTCGAGGTAGCTATCTGAGTTAGGTTTGGCATTCACTTGGTACCATTCTAGTGTTTTTTCCTTCTGTGATCCCGGGTGCCTTATGAGGTCTGAAGAGGCCCTCTTCTACTCCATAGATGTCTCAATATATTTTGGTCCTATAGGGGTATGCATACTTAAGTGATTAGATGTCCTATTTATTAGTGGTCTAGTTACATTTCTGAGTGGGCCAGCTAAGTCTAGTACCGTTCAAGTACTATATTAGTTGTTAAGATCTCTTTGAGTTTATATCCTCAAGATAATATAATTAATTAGTTGTGATCACAATAAAGATATATAATAATGAATTATTCTCGCTCACTCATGGACTTTATATTTCTTTTTCCTATGCATATCTATTAGTTGTCTTCCTTATAATTGTGTTACTAGATGATGTATGTTTGTACCTAACTATCACATGGTCTAGTATTTAAATTATATTTGGCCCTTATGTGCAGAATTATATCTTCTAGAATGGTGTATATTACTTAGCATGCAATTGTAATTTTCTTGTACGCTTGTACCCTATATGTTGTCATGCCTAGTCATGTACTCATAAGCATGAATCCATGAACCCATGTTTTATTGTATGTAATACTTTTATAATTAAGCATGAGTTATTGTATGAGTGGAATGGTATATGTATCATATGTATAAGTGAGAATTAGTATTGTAAGCTAGAGATTACCATATCTTATATGTATCAATGTTTCCTTCCATGAGTTAGATTGTCATGATTTACTCAGTATTAGACCCATATTGATACTACCTTGGTTGATTAGGTCCTACGATGATCCACTGATGGTGGGGAGTAGACCTCTTGTGCAAGCTTGAGATCGGATGTTATTGTTGGTTTAAAGGCTTCGCTTGAGAGAGTAGGCAATCCAAATTTTGATCCTTTGGGATTTATCTTTATTTATCTACATTTACTTTTGAAAATTTTCAAGGATTTTGTAATTAAATTTTAATTTTTCATTACTTTTACAGGCTTTTAATATCTAGGGTTATTTCACAGGTTTCTGCTAATTTTATTCAGCGATGATTTTGTTTAGTGAAACTATTCACTTACAATTTGCCATAGGATATCTCCTTGTGGGAGTTTATCCTCACGGCATAGATGTTGTTTGAATTTTTATTGGATAGGTTTTAGCCTTGCATCTAGCATGAGATAGATGGTGGATATTTATCTTGTGTTAGGTGTGGCGGTAACATTCCCCCAATTCCATTTTGGCTTCTGCATTATTCTTTCAAATAAAATTTATTAGGAGTGAATTCTTGGGGTGTTATAGTTAGTCATTACAAGTATGATTATTAGTTCATGTATTAAGGATTCCGGATGTTGTAATGATCAACAACTCAATGAATGATCAACAACTCAACAAATAATGATACTTAAACAAATGTTTCATAATAAAGGTTAAATAAAAATTTGAGCACACATTTAAGGAGACATTTATAATAGCGGTTTAGACTATATATGTTTTCAAAAATGGACAACCATGTAAGGGTTTACCTCTTTTGACCTTTGACAATGGTTCTAAGTAAATTCATAATTAAAAGTTTGACCTTTAAAAACTTTTTTTACTAAGAATTGTCATTAAAAACATCAAATTCATTTTATCTATCAATGAATATTTGACAACGGTTTTATCATAATAATGGATTTGATCTATAATTGTTGTTAAAAGTCACACCTCACTCCCTTTTTCCACAATTGTTTAGGGTGTTTGATGATTTTTGTGGAATTATTATTAAAACTTTAATAATGGGCATATCAATAATGCTTCGAAACTGTTATCAAAATCTTATAATAATTGTTATTCAGTCATTTTGTGTGGTAGTGAACCTGGAGGATAAGGTTGTTTTGAAAAAACTAAGCTCCTCGACATCATCACATGGGCCTAACTATGATACATGGGGAACAACAATCATCTTGGAGAATATATTGGGTGACTAGTCAATATCATTAGTCGGATAACACTAGATTTTAACTTAGTTAAAACATTAATTAATACTTTGACCTAAAAATTAATTTTAACCGGGTTTTTATATCTTCAACACCCTTACTGGCATCCCTTCAATCTCTCTCTCTCTCACTATATATATATATATATATATATATATATATATATATATATATATATATATATATATATAACAGATCCTTACCTTAATTTTGTAGGCTTGGTAATATGGATATTTTTATGCAGCAATGATGTAATATGGAGTCATAGAGCACATATGGATATTTTTTAATTTGGATGCAAATGGATTGACAATCAAAATAGACTTTGTACTAAGGAAGTTAGATTTAAAAGCATGGATATTTCGAGGCTTAGTAAGAAGCAGAACCCATTTATATTATCCTTACAAGTGAAACAAATACTTTATGTTATTGACCTAGATGATATATAGTGCTCCATGATCATGTATCCAAACAAATGGAAAGATTACATGCAACAAAGGAATATTTTGACAACTCACTTACCTTTATTGTCCAACCATGATAATGTTAATGATGACCTCTCTTTACGATATGAACACAAGAAGGATTCTATATACTTAAATAAAAGTTTGTTCATAATGAGGGAATGCACCATAGATTGAAGCATCATTGATGAAAGGTTTGGTTGCTTCACATGTTTTCTTTTTATATTTTACATATTGCATTTCTTGATTTAATTACTTTGTATGTTTTGTTTTTATATCTTGTATATTGCCTTGCATGCTTTAATTAATATATGTGCATTATTTTTACATTTTTCATAGCATATTTTAATTAGTTACTTCCTAATCAATATTTTTGATTCTTTGTTTCTGGTATGAATTCACACCAAGATGGCACATATGCTAAGAAAGGGAACACATTAAAGAGAGGAATAATTTGATTCATGCATATTTCTAGAAATGAAGAAAGGGGCATTAGACTCGATGTTGAGTTTGATGCTTTGGAGTATCCAACAGGAAAAATAGGGGTATGTTCCTTGACTACTATAACTCTAATGCTCATGCGCACATTCCCATTACTTATCATTATTCGAAAAATTTCATAAGAGAAATGAAGTATAAGATGTAGGATGACACTATAGTATGATTTCAATATTTAAATTAGATATGTTTTTTTGTTATTACCTTAAAATTTCATTATATTCATACTAACTATTTGATTCTTTAGTTTTATAGCAAGGATTTAATGTCGAACAACACAAAAAGCTTTCTATGAGCCTAGTTGTAAATTCGTAGATAGATTGAAATCTATTGAAGCATAGGAATTATGTGTACATTACTCATGGTATTATCATATGCATGCCTTAGTGACGTGAACTCCCTTCAACACATGGAGAAAGTCATGTGCATAGAGGAGTTTAGAGCAATTTGAATTATGTAAGAGCATATTATTATTAACTTTTTAATATAACTATCATGTACCTAACATACAATTCACATTAACATAATCTATTTATTTAATTATATAATAGAATAGAGGTATAGAGACAACAAGGTAACTAGAGAAGTCATAGTATGAATATAATATATATATATATATATATATATATATATATATATATATATATATATATATATATATATATATATATATATATATATATATATATATATGTATGTATGTATGTATGTATGTATTCCTCTATGCCATTCTTTTATGATCTAATATTGTTATTAATTTTTTTTACATGATGTAATGGGATAAATAATAGATAAGGGAAGCATAGAAAACTAATACACCATATTTATCCCCAAGGTGAGTTGATGTCTAAAACAACAGATGAAGGAACCAATTCGAAATATGGTTGAGAAAATTTTAAGTCTAAAACTCTTTAGCTTTATTTGCTTTAATAAGGTTACATAGTCCTAACTATTTTTCTTACTTACAATAGGACGATTTGATATAGGAGCCTATGACCAGTGATTTTGACAAAAAAGGCCCAAAAACCCTTTTTGCACATGTATTTTGAACTCAAGAGTATACTTAGAAAAGCTGACTTAACTTGAATAACTTGACCCAAAACTTGATCAAACCAAAAAATTTAAACCCAGTCTTAACCCAAAATAAAAATAACTTAAATCTATCCAAAATTCACCCGAATTTAGCTAACTCAATAGTGACCTGTATAAAAAATGAACCAAACCAAAATAACTAAACTTGACCTAAACCAAACCCATACCTGGATAAAAATCCGATAATGACCTAACCCAAACTTACCCAACCTAAAATGGCCCGACTCAAACTCGATCCATACCCAAATATAAATCCACACTAAAGTCAAATTTAATCCACAAATGTAACATTTTATCTCATGTAAATTGATTCACAAACACCAATAAACTATCTTATTAATAAAATTTTATGTAACCAAAATTATGCAACCCATATAACAACAAATAAAATAAAACTAGCAATACTTTATTCTCCTCACTTTATTTTAATATCATATTTGTATAAATAATATTATATCATATAAATTTCTATTATTATTGTTATTATAATTATTATAAACATTAAATTATAATTTTAAATATAATAATTAAATATATATTATTATTATAATAACAATAGTAAAAGTTATATTTATATTTCTAATAATAATGATGATTATTATATTTCTACATATGATAATAATAACAATAATTATTATTAATAATTATAATAATAAAAATAATAATTATAATTAGCATGATAATTATAATTATTAAAAACACTATTATACCTCTATATATATAATAATATGTATAACTGTATTTATAACAATAACTATAATAATGATAATAACTTATTATTGTTATTACATATAACTAGCGAGTCGGGGGAGGGGAGAGGAGAAGAAGCAGTAGGTCAAAATGGGTGTGGCCAGCGGCGGGAGCTTCAGACAGTTGCAAGTTGAACGGAGGAGGGAAGAAGGAAGAAGAAGAAGAAAGATGGGATGTGTATGTGGACTGGGCAGTCCAGGAGGAAAAGAAGAAAAAAGAAAGGAAGGAAGAGCTAACCAGGCAGCAATGGAAACTAAAAAAAATGGATCAAAATGCAGCGTGCTGGGTCGCCGAGGAAGAAAATAGAAAAAGAGAGAATTGGGCAGAAAGAAGAAAGGGGAGAGGGGAGAGGGGTTTGGGTCGCTAGGCTGGCCCAGGTCAGGAAGAAGAAGAAGAAGAAGAAGAAGAAGAAGAAGAAAGAAAGAAAGAAAGAAAAAGGAAAGAAAAGCAAAAAAGGGAAAAAGAAAAATAGTGGGTTGGGTTAATTAAATTAATTAGGACATTTGGAATATTTAAAAATAAAAATATTTAATTCCCTTTTTAGGATAATTTATAATTTTTGAAAGGTTTTTCATAAATTCTATTTTCATTAGCAAATCACTCTAATTTTCTCTAGTTAAATTATTTATAACATTTCTATTCATTTTTCCCTATTTATTCCCTCTTATTTCAATAAAATAATTTATTTAATTAATTTCTAAAATAAAATCATTAATTAGATAAAATACCTGAATTTCTTCCTATTTAAAATATTTATAAATTTCTTCTTGATCTACCCTAATTAATTCCCTTTTTACTTTAATAAAAAATATTTATTTAATTAATTGTCATAATAAATCCTTAAGTATCCATAATTATTAAAATTAAGGTTTTTGGAGCATTTCAACAAACTTCATAATAATTAACATAGAAACTGAGATTATAAAATATAAAATAGATGTCATAAATAAATAAAATAATCTAGCCATAAAAAATTACAAATCAAATAATGCAATTTAAGAAGGAAATAAAATCAAGAAAAAGAAGATAATGAAAGTCTTGAAGCTCAATAAGTCAGTTCTAAAGCAAGCGAACACAATTCAAAGGGTATCATCAATATTGAATCAAACCAAAACACAAAATCAGTTTCCCACTCTTATAATAAAGCAAATGAGCTTTGTTTTAAGAAGCCATGAAAACTACAAACATTTAACTACTACAACAAGCCAAATATAAGCCTATAGTGAATATAAAATATAATTTGGAGCTTTGATTTACATATGTTAGAACTTGAGGGGTAGTAATAAAGAAAAAAGGGAGATAGTTATCCCTCTCATATGTCGTGGTACTAATTTAGGATGAAAAATATATATTATTTTGTGCATAAAAATATATATGCAATGCTAGATTAATGAAACTCGTATATTAATTGCATTTTGGGAAATCTCATTAACCCTTCTTTATTTATTTATTTTAGTAATCCTATATCCATTAATTATTTCGTACTTAGAGACCTATATATATAAATGTTAGGTAGTAAATTAGAAGATTAGTAAATTTAAGTATTTTTATCAGTCAGACTCAAAATGTCTATATTATATTTATTCAAATTATTTTGCCTAATATTGATAATCTATAGATGTTAACTATAGGCTAGCCGACCAGTGACCATTAGTTGTGTAGATTGCAATCTAGGTAACCCACTTACTTTTGTAACTACTCATAGGGAAATTACCAACTAGATTTCGATATATGTGATATAATTTTTGTATTATATGATTTAAGGTTATTTGAAATGTGTGTGTGTGTGTGTGTGTGTGTGGTAACCCTTATTTTGTAAATCACTATGTTTTGTTAACCTGACTCTAATTTATATTTAAAATATGAGTTAGATGAATATAAGTTTATGCATACATGTTTCAAAAAATTTCATTTGTTAATTTATTTAGAACTTATAAGATTTTATATATTATAGGGGTTCGTATGAAATTTATGGTATATATTAATTTATGATAATATTAGTTTATACTTACACAATCATTATTTTCCTATCTGGTAATAAATCACAATGATGGTTGATTAGTTTCTAACCCAAGTGGTCAACTCCTTACAAAAATTGTTCAAACTAGGAAATGGTAATGTGGAAATATTATTTAATAAAATTAATATCTATGAAATTGTTATTTATGGGATGTGTTAATTATGAAAATTTTTATTTATGGAAGATGATATGTTTGGAAAGTAACAAATATGGAATGTACCCACTTTTAAATAGGTGGACAGTTAATGAATGAATATGGTTGCATACTTTGGATGTGTTATATGGTCACCTTGAATAAGAAACTAGAATTTAAAGTGGGATAGGGTGTTATGGGGTTGGCCTCCTAGAGTTTGAGATAGATAATAGTCTTTTCTTGGATTATATTCATGTGTAATCACTTGATTTATTTATCAAGCCAAGAACCAATAAGGTACCATGTCTACTCTATTAGGATCTTTATACCTCTTACGAGGTGGATACGTAATGAATATATGATCGAGGTTGGATTTTTTCCTTTAGTACTAAAATCACTAGGATTTCCTACGAGGTAGATCTCCTGTGATTGGTTTTGGTTGTTCTTGGATTTCATCAGACTTATTTTCTAGATGAACCTTCCGGTTGGGTTTTCCCCCCTGAATAAATAAAATTGGATGACATTTTTATGTGGTTACTAATCAAAAAGGATTTATAGATGGTGAGTTAATATTTACCTTAACATTTGAATCATATGATGTCGTGCTTGACATACTCTAGTGATGTTATAAATTATGATATTTTCCTTTAAATTATGGGTTACTTAGTTATTCCCTAGCTAACTTTTTACTTTTTTAAATGGGCAATGATCTATAATGTACATGATGAGTAGATAATCTAGTATAAGTAAATTGTGACCACACTTGGTGATGGATTCATGCTTGCTGGACAATTTGAGAGAATAGTTTGGCTTCCAAAGTTCATCTTTTGATGGTGTTTTTAATTCAATAGGTTTTAAATGTAGTAGAGTTATTCAATTTACTAATCTATTGTTAACTACTTTCAACATTATTATTTGAATTTATTATGGTGTTCTAATTATGTTAAGAATGTTGTGGAATTTTATTTTGATTTCAATGTTAAGTTTTAACCTGAGCATCTAATGCAAGTAAAATAATGGTGTTTACTTACACTAGATATTAGAGCCTTAATTATATTCAATTTTGAATTTTTTTCTAAGTTTTTTTTTGTGTTTTGAAAATGAAGGTGTCAAAAAGTGGTATTAGAGCTTGGTTTTCTACAAATAATTTCAAAATTCGTTTCAAAATAAGTTTTCACCATGAGTTTTAAAAGATAGTTTAAAATTTAACCACGCTAGCTTTTAAACTTAGAAAGCTACTAAGTAAGGATGGGTGTAGGGATTTTGGAATGCATATGTGGTTCTTTAAATTTTATAATGGGCCTAATAATTGTTAACATACTATTGTTTTCCTTACTATGAGTTTCATACCTTGTCAAAATTATTAGTTTGTTTTAAAATGGATAGATCAAATAGATTAGCTTATTAGAGTGTGTGTTAGACCCTAGGTATTAAATTTACTATGCTTTGGTCTTGTAGCTCAATATGGCTCATCACAAATTTTACTCCACTTCAAGCTATTGTTCTTATGACAAACCAAATTCAATAGAATATGCAATCTCAATAGGTCTAATAGGCTCAATGGGCTCAACAATCCCAACAAGCCCAAGATCAGCCCGAAGAGGCGAGGTAAGGAGTAGATTTTCTTCGTAAGCTAAAATCATATCATTCACTAGTTTATAAGGGTCAAGAGGATCTAAAGGTTGTGGAGGGGTGGATCATAAAGTTTGATAGCTTTTCTTGTGTTACTCACTGCCCATTAAAGAGGAGAGTGGAGAATGGAAGATGCCACTTTAATGAAAATGTTGATGATTGGTGGCAGACACACTAAGTTATGCATGAAGATGAGGAGCTAACTTGGGGGAATTTTTTTCTATCCTAAGAATCTCAAGTTGAAGAAGTATGATGAGTTTATTTTCTTAAAGCAATGAAGTATGACTATACGAGAGTAATACACTCGCTTTAGTGAGCTAGTACATTTTCCACCAGAGGCTTATAGGTTCTTCAAAGGTCTCCATTACAATATCCAAGCTCTTTTTAGAGGGATACCAGCACCAAATATGAGATAAAATTATGATAGGAATTACAAAATTGTTACTATAACGAATAAAAGAAATCAAATTTTGAGTAACAAAAGAAAGGTTGAAGGCGATCATCATTCATGTAGTGAGAAAAAGAGTCAAATCAATGGAAAGGATTAAAGAAGTAGACCCCATATGAGTTAGGATAGTGGTCATCATAGCCCTACTAGACTTTATTTATGCAAGTGATGTAGTAGAGACCACCTTGAATAAGATTGTGATGGTAATGTAGCACCATGTTATATTTGTGGAAAAATTGGACAAAGAAAATGAATTTACATTTGGGATAATATTAATTTATTTAAATGTAAGGTATCCGATTAAGAAAAAATAAATCCAGTAAAAGTGTTGGTTTAGGGTGAATTAAAAAAAGAATAAGATAAAATAATTAGAATAGAGTATTAAATAATTTATCTAGATTGCAAGTTAAAGGTAAAAAAACTAATTAAATTAGTATTTTTGGATAAGGAAATGTGATTAATGAAACAATATCAAAAAGGACAAAGGTGGAGTGATTAGAACTAGGAGTGGTCTTCAAGGGTTACAAGGAAAACCTATAAAGAAAATCATGGTTGAAAAGCCAGGGTACTAACCCCCTTAAAACAGGTCTCTAATAGGGTAAAATCTTCATGGAAGCAATGAAGAAGAAGGTGATGGAGATAAGAGTGGATAAAATAAGGACGTAAGGTAGAAGGAAACATAAGAAAATGTTAAACCAACAACTCTAATTCAAAGTGCATCCAAGGAAAGGATTAAGACGTGTAAGCAATAATTTCATACATAATTCAATCATGAAAAGAAGAAGTGGATGGTTGAGGTATCCCTAGCTCGATGCATCACGATCTAAAACTACCATAGGATTACCTTTTACTCTTTGATGATAGAAACAACTCGTTATCTTAGCCAGCTCATATGTATCTAGGTAGAGAAGTGGTTCGTCCTCATATTCATGCCCATAGTCTCCATACAATTCCTCTTAGAGATGAAAGGGAACTCTAATCCTGAACGAAGACCATGTTGGTAGGTGCATTGGATTACCATGATATAATATGTGACAGTTTCGCATAATCACATCTTCTTAAGTTAGAAAAGAAAAACCATGTTAGAAAAACCCTATCTTACTAAGCACATAACACAAATGTACAAATAAAAGGCCACTTAGTCTACCCCACCACTTGAATACTCACAAGAATAATTTGATTTTAAAAAACATTGAGAGAATAAAATACATTTTTTAATTAAAACATTTAGGATTGTGAGAAGTAAATCTCTAACCGAAACACGATCCTCAACAACCAAAAACTCTGATACCAACTTGTAGCATCCCTAAATTTATGAACCAAGAAATTTTGTTTAAAAGTTGATATGGAAGCTAAAAAAAATAAAACATTGGGTATTACCATCACCCTTGGTACAAGTTTGGTTATCCTCAACCATTTTTGCACCAATTTCTAAGGCTAAAATATTACTCCAATTAATTTAATGACACAATTATAAAATAAAAGTAGATAGAGAGAGAGAGTTAATGTAATTTAACATCATTTTAAGTAAACCAATGGTTAATGGTTAAATTTTTTTAGTGAAAGTAAATACATAAAGTCAATAAGAGCACAAAATTATCTAAATTAAAAGATACCCAGTAGAACATCGAATGGCCTTAAACTCTTAACCCAAATAAAACCCTTCAACTAATCTTGCAAACTAACCTACAAAGGCTACTACCCATTGAATAAGTAGGGTGACGTAAAAAGGAATCCTTTAGTATGATGATACTGAATAACCTATTATACAAAACTAATAAGAAAAGCTCGCATGGAATGTATAAAATGCATCACAACAATACATGATATAAAACATTTAATTATATATACGATGATCAAAATACAATAATCATATCGTATTAAACAAATATCAATGTACCACATATTGCTCATACTCGTTCATTTAAAACACAATGAAATTTATCAACCAAACATATAAGATATGCTATCTAAAATAATGATTAGAATCAGTATCAACACCATAACCATGACCTTTATAGTATATCCCATCTCTCAATATCAAAGCTAGTAATATCTAATAAACTATAGGTAGAGCTCAAAGGATGCTATGGAACCATTGGTAGGCACAAAGGCTACTACAAACTAATCTAATAATCATTTCAATTCAATAATAATCCTTTCCCTTTTTTTTTACTTACATTGAGTTCAAAGACTCTGTTATTCTTAAACCTTTGGAACATTCTGAAATCCCTCTTAGGAAAAACATACTTGAGCCACTATAATCGTTCAATGGAATAAACCCAAAACCTCGTAGGGTAGAATACACCTGACTACTATTCTTAAACCAATGGAATGATCTAAAGCACCTCTTAGGGAAAAACACACCTAAGCCACTATTATCGTCTAGTGGAATGGACCCTAGTCTTAACTCATGTAATCTTTTACTTTAAGTTATTAGGGTATTATTCATTATTATTTATATATCAAGAGCATATTTTGGTTTACGTTGAACTTGGGGACCCCATTATCCTTAAACTAGTGGAACAATCTGAAATACCTTTTAAGGAAAATACACTTGAGTTACTATTATCATCCAATAGAACGGACCCAACACTTCTTAGGAAAAAAATGAAACAAACCACTATTCTTAAATTGGTGGAATTTTTTTAAGCACCTCGTGGGACAAAATCCACCCAAGCCACTATTATTGTCCAGTGTTACAAACTCAACATCCTCGACTGCTACAATCTTTTTTCTCAAAGTGATTAATATCTTATTCAAGATGGTATTTCTCAAGGACCTCATACATGTGCATATGTAAACATACAAGGCGCATAATATATCTTAACATAATCATTTAAAATACATAAAGCACAACCAACGTGAATACTAATACACTTCTCTAAAGAAAAGACCACACCCCTCCTAGGAAACCTTAATTTCATAAGTCTAGCATAACTCCTTCCCTAATACTCATTTTATTTCCAAAAAAAATAACCATCCTTAAAATGATATTATTGACAACATACCCAAAAATCAAGGTTTAACTCTAACTTCTTACACATGCAATAATAGATTGTCTTTAGGGTTACTATTTATATTTCTCCCACAAAATACTAATTTCACAATTTAATCATAACTCTTCCCATAAAATTCACATAACCACCAAATTTAATATACATTCCCAAAATATTATTATTGACATAATATAATAAAATTGATATCCAACTCCCACAGTTTACACATATAATAATAGTTTAGCCTTAGGGTTCCCATTCACCTTTCCTACCAAAACCCAAGTTTTACAATTCAATCATAACTTTTCCCATGATACAAATATGACTACCAAATATAATATACATTCCTAAAATACCAATATAACCAACATATCCATAATTCAACATCAAACTCTAGTGATTCTCACATGTGATAACAATTTCACCCCTACGGTTGCTATTCCCACTTAAAAGCATTTTCCTCATTTATTGGACTTAAACCATTTATACTCCAAACTTTCCACATAATATACTTATCTATTTTGAAACATTTATCACATGAAAACACCTAATATTCCATCTTTAATACATATTGACCAAAATTTCCCTAAGATAACTAGGATACTCATTTTCCCACCAAAATATTTTGAATCCCAATATAAATGATTTTCAACCTCCAATGCATTCTATCGTCATAAAAATGTGCATCCACAAATATATATATATACTTAACTATGACATGTATCTTTACATATGATTTAGCATGTAAAAACCTAGCATGCATCTCTAAAACCCCAAAACACACACTCCCATACTTAGCAATAATTAAGGCATACTTATTGTAATAAAAATCATGATATTCTTGAAAGTACCAAATTACCCCTAGGGATACAATAATAATAATCATGCTAACACCTTTAGGCAAATAATTATACCATAACAACATGATTAAATAATAGTAGCACAACAAAACTTAAATGTGTTATCATATAATATTTGAACATTATAGTAGAGTATAAAGATTACCTAATTTCTAGAAAACACACAATTTGTCAAGTAACTTTCTAAAAATAATAAGGTCCCGCTAATTTTGTAACTAAAAATAATGTCAAAATTACCATATTAATATTTAAATAATAAAATAATAATTTTTATTAAAAATATTTATTAAATAGTAAATGACCAAAATTCCCTTGAGTGAAAGATGGGTAAATAAATTATTATTATTATTAGTAGTAGTAGTGGTGGTGGTGGTGGTGGTGGTAGTAGTATTAGTATATTAAAAGAAGTAGAACCTCACGCTACTCTTACAGCGTGAGTTTTTTACATGAAGACTAAAGGTTGAAGGCTAGTGTAAGAAAGGGTAGTTGGGTGGAGGTGATGGCTAAGGCGGGTGATGATTTAGGGAGGTAGAGGATGGTGAGGTGATGGTTTCCTGCTACCTAGTTTGGTCGGTGGAAGTAGTGGTGGAGTTGTCGATAGCCAGGGCTAGGGGAGAAATGTAGGCAAGGTTAGGGGATGGATATTCAATGGTGATCAATGGTTGAGGGTAGGAAGGAGGGGGTTGTAGAGGTGGTTGGGTAGTGGTGAGGTTATGTGGGGAGGCTACAAGGGTAGAGCTTTAGCAAGGCAAAGAGGTACGATAGAGAAGATAAAAAGGAGACTTTGGCTAGAGTGGTGGTGGTGTGGTAATGTGTTGGCTTTGGTGGCCGAGAGGAGAAAGAAAACCAAAGGCAAGGGAGAGAAGGAGAAAGGAAGGAAGAAGAATAGGTAGGGAAAGACATGAGTAGAGTAAGGTGGTAATTATGCGGTTAGTAGTGTGGTTGCTAGTGTGTGAGGAGGATAAAAGGGTTATGGAGGAAATGGGAAGTGGCAAGGAGCCCTAGGCTAGATGGTGGAGTGCAATGTAGAGAAAATAGAGGTGGGGGATGGAGAAGGAGAAGGGAGGTATGGGTTCAAGGTTTGGTGGTGGTAGAGGAGAAGGTAGAAGAAGAAAGAGGGGGTTGGCGACGGTGATGGATATAGGGGAGATAGATGAGGGAATAGTTGGAGGTGATCATCGAGAAACCCAAATAGAGCTGAGAGAGAGGGAGTTAGGGATGATTAGGGGAGTTAGGTACCTATCTCTACATGTATATGTACATGTAGAGAGGGGAAGGCATGCATGAGGGAGAGGAAAAGAATGGTTTGGATAGAAGAGGAAAAAATGATGGGCTAGGTGTAGGAGTAGGCAAGGGAGATGCAGGGGTGACATAGGTAAAAGGATGGGTTGTGGTGTAGGTCGGGTTTAGCTTGGAAGGGAAAGAAGGATGCAAGCACTCATGGGAAAGGGTGTAGAGGGGCATTGGGGGCCATTCTAGGAATAGGTAATTGTAAAGTGGGAGTGTTTGGTTGTAGGGAGGGCATGCATAAGGGGTGTGGGTAAGGTTCTATTTAGCCAAAATAATATAAGGGAAAAGGAAAAGAAGAAGGAGATAGGTAAGAGAATAAAAGAAGGAGGGTGAAAAACTAGGCTCGGCAGGTTGAGGAGAAAGAGGGAAAGGAAAAGAAGAGTAGGTGGGTTGGGCACAAAAGAGCTAAAGGAGAAGGAGAGGAGGAAAGAAAAGAAAGGAAAATGGGAAGTGGGTTGTGGGTTCAGATGAGGAAAGAAAAAGAGGAAGGAATGGGTTTGACTAGGTGTTGGCCGATGGGTTAAGGGTGTAGAGTAGAGGAAGAAAATAAAAAGAGAAGAGGGACGAAAGGGGAAAAGATAGGAAAAAAAGGAAAGAAAGAAAAAGGAAAAAAGTAGAAAGAAAATAAATTTAGATCTAGGATAATATTAGTTTATCTGAATTTAGGGTATCCAATTAAAAAAAAAATTAGGTAAAATTATTGGTTTAGGGTGGATTTAAAAAAAATATTTAGAATAATTTATTAAATAATTTTTCTAGATTTGCAGGTTAAAGGTTAAAAAAATAATTAAATTAATATTTGAGGTTGGAATTTTAGATAAAAGGATAAACATTTTAAATTATGGTTATGAAATTTTAGGGTATTACATCTTTCCCCATCCTATACGCTAGTCCGGCCAAGCTTTTGTTTCTTTTTTTGTTCTTCTCCTTCTCCCTTGACCAACTTGCCACCCCTAAATGCCTCCCTACAATGCCCTAGAACACCCTTGCACTTCAGCTTCTCCTTTCCTCTTCTACCCAAACAACCACCTGCATTTTCCCTCACACATGCCTTATTCCATTCTCCTATTAAACTAATTCCCTACAAAGCCCTTACAACCACCAACCCTCCTACATCCTGCACTTTCACCTACAACACTCCTTTTTTCCTTCATCCTTCACTTATATCTTTCATCTCCCCATCCACTCCTCCCCAAACTACCCCATTAAAGTGCAACCAACCTTGCCCCTAACTGCTTATTTATATGTAACCTCTTCTTCCTTTGGTTTGAACTCAACCCCAATCTTAGCTTCATTTATTCTCCCTTCTCCCTCCTCCTTCTCCATTCCCCTACCTCTAGTTTCTTTTCCCTTAACCTCGCCATCACCACTGCATCCATGTCATCATTCCATGTAGCCCACACACCACCAACCCTAGTCATCGCAACCCCCTACCCACCACCAAAGCTAATCATTATCTCCCTCCAACCACCAACACCAACCATAGTTGTTGTTATCCTCCCTAAAACAACACCCATACTCATTTCTTCTTCTCTATGACAACACCCACCATTGGTGCCTCCTACTCAGCCATCATTGCTAACTCCTCCACCTTGCAACACCTACCCCTTATATCCCTTACAACCAAGCCTAACCAACCTTTCTATCTCCTCCCCAAATAATCTATCCACTAGTACATCATGGAAAACCTACCTTATCCTCCCCTCTAGGTGCCCATTCCCCATCCCAGCCCATCGTCTAACCATTAACACCTTGAGCAAAGGAGTATGTGATCTAATATTTTAGAAAATCCACGTTAGGGTTTTATATGGAAAATAATGTACAAGGGTAAACTAGTTATTTAAGGTGTCTAGTTATTTATTTGCATGTTAAGTAATTCAATTATTATATTTTATCCTTTCCATAACAAATGAATGAATGAAATAGAATTAGTGGTTAAAATGGATGATAATGTGGTAATTTTAGCCATAGGTGCATTATGGTCCTTTTCAACCTAAAGTTCCTAAATAATAATAATTGAGTATAGGATGGACTTAGTGGATTTCTAATGTTTACCTTGGTGATTTTCTATGATTATGATTATCTTGAGTAATTGGGAATGAGAAAAAATGGTTAAGTATGTAAATTGGATCTTTATAATTGATATGTGATTTTACGATCATCCTATTAAAATAATAATATTTTACATGAAAGACCTCAATATTGGAAATTATGACTATTTAGGGATAAATATGCCAAATATGTGGTTTATCTCATAGCTGATTATGGGTTTTCTAGTATGCCTTATGCTCCAATCAGACCCTATATCTCACTCTATATAGCACTATGAACTTATAGAAGGTATGCATACTTATGGATTAAGTGCCCTTATTGGTAGGGTATTATGCTTCCTTTATATGGTAGTATGACTAGGGTACCTTAATGTCCTTGGGTTGATAGTTGATAAAATACTATATTACATTTGTGTACCAGTATGATCATTCTTCCTTAGTGTCTCTGATTTGATATGATCTCTTCTCAAGAAAAATATTTATTGTTGGTCTTATTTATTATGGATTATTTTGCTATGAGGTTTAATAAGACATTAATTTTAAAGTGAAATATAGTATGAGTCGGGACTAGTTTTACCAGTCATTCTATTAGAGGAGAACAATAGTCAGGAGCTTTTTGCCCTAGGGTTGAGCAACCCTTTTCACTAAACAATAATAGTAACTAAGTGTGTTTTTCCTTAGGCTTATATATTATTGATACCATGATACCAATTGAGAATAGTGGGTCCCTAAATTCAATGTGAAATAAATAATTGTAATGATTGTAATCATTGATAAGATATTAATATTTAAAGTGAAAGATCATGTGATTTAGGATCGGTTATACCAATTCCTTCCACCAAACAAGAATAGTTCCTAAGAGCAATTCCCCCTAGGGTTGTACCAGTCTATTCTATGGAATGAGAATAGTGCTTAGGAGCTATTTTCCCCTAGTTTGTACCATTCTATTCTACCAGATGAGAATAGTGGCTAGGAATATTTTATCCTAGAGTTATATATTGTTGATACCACTCCATCAGTTGAGAATAATAGGGTTCCTAAACTCAACATGATTTAAATAATTGGAATGATAGTAATCACTAATTGAATTTTTTTTATGGTTAAGAATAATGGTATGGATGTTGAGTTATAAGATATATTGTTATGTTATTATTATTGGGTGGAGATTAGTTCTTATCATTACTTTAGAGAGAATCCCTTAGATGCTTGATAGATAAGTTCCATTATGTTCTAAATAAAAGAAATTGAATAGTATGTTGCCTTAGTAATATTTATTTATTTGATATGATTATCGTACTTTGGTCATCACATGTATATTTCTATATTTTATACCATGTCCTCCTATGAAAAATTTTATGTGTTCCATGTAAGATTTTTCTTTCAGTTTTGCATAATTAATTACTTAGTATTGTTGCACTGTTGGGTTATGTTTTCCTACTTATTCAATGAGAAGTAGTGACTTTGTAGGTTAACTAGTGAGATCAGTTGAAGGCTAGTATTGTGGGTTGAGATGTATGACTATCTAGTAGCCTATTTAGTATCTTTTATTCTAGATATTCCTAGACTGTTATATTCTCCTATGTTTCCTTTATTTTGAATTTTATAACCATTGACCATTTGTATTATTATAATGATGTTAATAGGCTTTGAAACCTTTATTGTATTTCTTATAATTGTGTTATTAATATAAGTGGAGTAGCATTTTTAGCCTTAATAATTGTTATAAGAATGATAGAGGAAATAAGACTTGTACCAAGTGCGGCAATAATACCTATGTTTTTACGGATCTATCTTCCACAATTAACTCTTTAAATAAAATTTTTAAGTCCTAAAAATGGGGGTATTACATTAATACACCATGGTTTGTTTAGTTAGACGTTCCCAAGATCACTATGACTTGCAAATTGAATTTTGAAAGTTGATTTAGTAAGTGAATAAATCTTCAAGCTACCCATCAACTTCCACATTCTTTTTAAAATAGAATAAAAGGTTGGATTTTAATACATTCTAGAGGAGAAAATTTTCATAGGCATGTCATTATGTCATCTATCACTTTACTTTCCATCTCTAGAGAACAAAATCTTAGAGTCATTAGATTTTAGCTCATTTATCAATTTAGTAATGACATAAATATAAAGACCTAACACAGTAGTAGAGGGGTGTAAAGAAGAAGAAACACTAGAAGAGAGTCAGAAAAGGATAGAATAGTAAAGTTGCGATTGATATTTGAAGAAGGGCTGTTAGATACATATTTTGAAAATATGAAGAAAGAGATAGATAATAGATGAAGATTAGGAAGAGTATATTGCTAATATGATGAATGGGAGAACCAAACTAAAATTTGAAAGTGGAAAATTTCTTTCAAATTGGAGGGGGGTTAAAAGATACAAAATGATCAGCTTATTTTTATTTAAATTACTATTGTAAATGATAATTATGATCAGGAAAAACTATATACAGTGTGTATTCAGTATACCTAAAAGTAGCATATAAGCTATTATTTAACTTATTAAGTTATTTTTTAAAATAAATCTATTTGATAAGTATATTTTTAATAACTTTAAAAACAATTTCAAGTAACTTGTTACTTTTAAACTTTGAGTTAGATCTTCAATTAAATTTGTCATATATGTTTATATGCATGTCTAATACTTGATGTAAAATTATAATATACTTAAAGTTAAAAGGTAAATGAGAAAATTTTATTCAAACTTCACCTAAAATTGGAAGACGATAATTTTGTAATAACTAAAATGTAATAACTTGTTAAAGAATCGATAGTAATATTTATGCCTACTTATGATCTGGTAGTAACCTTTGGGCCTACCTGTGTTTGGTATTTTTCCTTTGAACCCTATCGGTAATCAACGTTGTTAGAATAGATATTGTACCAAAGATCTATTTAAAGGCTCGAAATCAAATTATATAATTAGTTTTTAGGAACATATGATCCTATAAAAAATTTAAAAATATAAAACTTGTATAATTATATGCTATAAAATATTATAGTTTAAGTTAAAAGTACAAAATATTACACTTTTAACCTCTCATATAGTCACTAATTGAGTTCTAGCAAATTACAAGTATCTCAAATTAATGTATCTATTTTATATATTAGGAACTATATCAATATAGGAACATCGATAATGATTTTGTCTAATAAAGTTTGCAAAAATTACAATGAGATTATAGGTAGAAGAAATATACGAGTCATTTTGTTCAAAATATAAATATTGTTAGCCTTAAGAAAAGCCTACAAAGAATCAAGAAAGAGGATGATAATGAAGGTAAGAATAAGAGAACACTATTTTATATCATTTAAGAGAATATGATCCAAAAAGGTTTTATGTTGGCTTTTAAAATTTTGATAAATCAGGATATAATAAAAAGGAGGTTTTGGCTATAAGCACACACAATAAGTTGCTATATATACCATGTGTACACAATAAAATAAAGATTTTTTGCATTATGAAACTAACATGACTATTAAAAATACTAATTTTGAATTGAATAGAACTTAATAATAAATAATATTGTAAACTTTAATATATTTATTTTACTATTTATATGGAGATTACATTATTTTGTCAATATTTTACAACAACAATTGCTTAATCATTCAAATGTTAGTTGAATCATACTTTCTTCCCATTAGCTCATTTTCAAGACTTTTTGTAAAATAATATAGGGTTAAAAAATCAGAAGATTAAGGAAGATACATAATTGGAGTAATATGGAAAAAAGATTTGGAAATAAATCAATAGAAATTATAATTATTATGTAAAATCATAGGATTGTAAATTTCTACCGTAGCATCGTAAGATTCTATCGTAGGATCATAAGATAGTATATTATTAGAATATTTTAATATTTTACCTAAGATTGTGGATTGTTGTGTGATTTTGGATCATAGAATCATATGGTCGAATTAATATTTTAATAACTATGTCTATGATGTTATGGATTTATTTAGTATTATGCCTTTGAGCCCTACCTATGGTGTTATGGATGCTATTGGTTTTGATATTGAGATAAAAGATATATTTTGAAAGTTATGGTTATTATTATGAGATTGGTCCTAATAATTATTTTAGATAACATCTATTGGATGCTTAGGCTGGTAAGTTCTACTATGTTTCAAACGAAAGGGTATGAGCAGTACATAGCTTTGATGATTATTGTTTATCTTATATAATTTTCTTATTTTAATCATCACATGAGTATTTTAATATATTATACCATGTCCTATTGTGATGTATTTTATGTGATCCATGCAAGCTTTTCATATTAATTTTATAGAATGGGTTACTCAATGTTATTAGACTAATGGGTTACTCAGTGTCAGACTAAAGGATTCCTTTTCATGGGTCACTACTTATTCAATGGGTAGTGGTCTATGTAATTTAGCTTATGAGATCAGTTGAAGGCTAGTATTTGAGTTAAGAGTTTGGGGTATCCGGTGTTTCTCAGTATCTTTTGACCTAGATGTTCTTGTACTCTCATGTCCTTCTGTATTTTTCTTTTCATCGAATTTTATAACTATTAATAGTTGGTTTTATTTAGATTGCTATTAATTTGCTTTGATTATCTCTACTCTAATTCTTATAATTATGATATTAATTTAAGTAGAGAAACAATTTTAACCTTAGCACTTGGTATGATAATGGTAGAGGAAACTGGATTTGTACCAAATGTGGTGCTAACACACTTCATTTTTAATATTTTAGCTTCTATAGTTATTTAAACAAAAAAATTTGTTGTAAATTTTAGAGTGTTTCATATAGCCTTAATGGCTCGTTCTTTCATGCCTCAAGGAATTAGGGTGGTTGTTGTTGGTTAGGTTAAGGTCTTATGCCTCTAGAAGAAGAACGTGAATGGAAAAGAAGAAAATAAAATAAGATGGATTAAATTAGTTGGGTTTAGTTTTAATTAGTTTTATCCCTTTTATAGGAATAAGATGGGAAATGGAGGCATTCAAGTTAAATTGGTTTCGGTTAAATTATTTTTAAAGTGATAGAGAATGGAGGGGTTTTTTAATTGGTTGTGGAATAATTTGGGGTAGTTTAAGAATTCTAAATTAAACTATTAGAGTGAAATAAGGAATAAAAATGGAGGAAATGATAAGTAATATAGGTGAGGATTTAAATCATCATTTTGTAAAGTGATTTTTGATTATTTATTTATTTTATTTTATTAAATTATGGCGCAAAGTTAATGGTTATTGTTCACATAAGGTTATGTGGTTTGTAACTTCCTAAACTCAAGATAATTTGGTGCAATTCTAAAAACTTAGGATTATATCATATATATATTTTACCTAAAGTTAGGGTCATATCATATATTTCTTTTAATATATATTATTTATTTTGTAATTTTATAATTAAAATTAAAGTTTACACATTTATAATAAATAATTGTTTTATTAAAGTTGCCCTCAAGATCTTTTTGTTGTAAATATTACAAAATAACATTTAAAGTTTAGGTATTTTAGAGATATTACATGAACTATTTTTTATTATCAAACTTTTTACCGCTTCACTTTTCTCACAAATCTTTTTCTTTTGAAACATTAGGGTAAAACAAATACTCTGGTCTTGTTTAGCAATACAGGGTTAGCTAATAATGGATTGATTAGCTAAATTGAGCAAAGATCATATTGGTTATTTATATAAAGATTTTAATAATAATTGTCAATAGTGACAATCAAGATTGGATGAAGATAAGCTTACTAAAAGTAGCATAAATTTTGTAAGAGTAAACTTATTTAGTGATAGTTGATAGATTTTGCTATTAGTAAATGGTAGCTATAACGGGGAGTGTACATAGTTTGATTAACGCCGTTTAACCACAATAACCAAACCAAACGATATTTTTACGATTAACATTGTTAATCAACTAAAGTAAACTATATTTTAAAATTAATTTAATCAAACTAAATCATAATTTAGTAGTGTTGTTTGGCTATTGGTTAACTAACAAAAAAAAATATGAAAAATGTAAAATTGTTGCTGACATTGACGGGAGAAAATATAATATTCAATTTCTAAAAGTTCACACAATTTATGAAAACTAAAATGATGTTGCAATTTCCAAAGAAGAGATGGATAACTTAAGGAAATAGCTGAGAAGAAACAATGATGAAGCTTGGGTCGCAAATATATCATCCGCCATTACACAAGAACAAAAGAAAAAAAATGTGAAGACAATAATGTCGATGACTGGTTAACCACTAGGCTACCAACTATTGCGGTTATCAACTATTCACAGAACCATAACAATCTACAGCAATCAATCACCGCATAAATAAAGTCCCAACGACTATTCCTCGACGATGGGGATTAGATATATTGAGTATATGCAGTTGTTTTTATTAAAATATAATATGTTTAACAATTAACAATTAATTAATCATAATTTTGGTCCCTTAATAATTAATCAAATTTCTTTGAAAAATATTCAACCAAACCATATTTTTTCTAACCATTAGTTAAATTAAACGGTAAAATTTTAGTGTGATTAACGGTTCAACCATATTTTGTATATTACTTAATGACGATGGTTGATAGGTTTGGTTGTTACAATAAACTATTTTACTTTATTTAACAAATACACTTACAAAATATAATATAAAATTTAAAAGTTAATGATTGAAAAGTAGTCTCATACTCAGCCAAACATACCCAAAATACTTCAGGAAAAGTCATTCTCGATAATATAGGTATTGTTTAGAATTAATTATTAAAAGTAATTATATAAGATAATTACTTATTTTAAAAAAAATAGCCTGAAATTTTTTTAAAATAAATAGTTATCTTATATAATTACTTTTGATAAGTAAATTCAAATAAGACAATAATAATCCAACGCACTCCTCTTTTGATATTTTTCTTAAAAGAGTTTTTTTGTCCTGATGGAAATGGGTCGGGTCTGGGTCGGGTCCATCGAGATCCAGACCCAGACCCGTTTATGTTAGAAGATCCAGATCCAATCCAGACCCAACGGGTCTCAAAATTTCAGACCCAGACCCAGATCCGGCGGGTCGGTCGGATAATCGGGTCCTTAACGGATCCAGGGTCCTGCTTTATGACCCCATCGGAAACCTTTTGCCAAAGTCTCGAACTTGCAAAAATATTACTTACAAATACAATAACAAAACCTACAAGCTGTCGAATGACTCGAACAACGTCGAACCTGCTGTGTTGCCTGTGGCTGTGAGTCTGTGACCACTTCGAATTTCTGAAATCTTGAGAGGAGGGGAGGTCCGGGGTGCAATGCAAACTTCGAAGTTCGAACTTCGAATCGACCGTTATGCCTAATCACTTCTGTAGGTCTCTGACGGATGTGCACTGGGCGTGGATGCGTGGGGGGAGTCGGGTTGGTGATTGCCTGACTGGGTGCAGTGCAGCGACAACCTACAGGGCAGCATCGGAGCAAGCAGAGTCGCAAGGCAGCCGGCACTCGGCAGCACACAGCCACACACACAGAGGCGCACACAGCGGCGGGCCGACGACCGACGGAACTCGGAAGATGAGATCGAGACTTGTATGTTGTCCTCGACGTTGACGGTGTCGGTCGCCAGTGCCACTCCACTCGCTCGAGACTCTCAAGTCTTGAGTCTTGACCTAAAGGCTACAGAGAAGAGAATAGAGTAAGTAACAGACACTACAGAGTGTGCGAGTGTGAGCTGTGTGACAGGCTGATAGCGTGAGTCGTAGTCTGCGGCGAGAGAGTAGAGACATTAGGGTTTAATGGATTATGTACATATATATATATATATATATATATATATATATATATTAAAACAAAATAAACGGGTCTGAGTCGGGTCTGGATCTAAAATAATAGGATCCAGATCCAGACCCGTTTATTCAGGTTCAGACCCAGACCCGATCTAGACCCGCCGAGTCTAAAAATTACAGATCTAGACCCTGTATTAAAGGGTCGGGTCTGTCGGGTCCCGGACCCATTGCCATCCCTTGTCCCACATGGCTGATCTAAAAAGCTCGTCCACAAACATTATTAAAGATACAATCAAACCTCAAATCCACTTGGAAACTCTAAAAACTCTTCAAATCTCTCCTTACCGAACATGATCTTAATTCTTGGGTGGCAAAGGCGAATATAAAAGAAGAAAATCGGGCGTGCCCTCCTCAAACGTGGCAGCATGAACATTCGTCGTGGACATGATCAACCAAAACGAGTGATGATGAACATTTGACATAAACCCTTGTTCAGAGAATAGTGTCATTTATCAACCCATCCTCGCATTGGATTTTTGATATACATAATTCTAGTAATTATTACTTTTTTGTAAACAAATTAATTATTATTTTTTTAAAATATAGATATATTTTTTAATTTGTTCCTTAATCCTCCGCGTTTTTCTGTCCCCTCAAACACGCAGCCACTCAAGTCCTGCCCTTTATTCAAGGATCTCTTCTCTTCCCTTCCCTTTTGCTGTGTCCCATTTCTCCTCCTACAAATCATTTCTGATCGCCTCTCTCTTTCTCTCTCTAATCTAGTCCATTTCTCCTTTGTTGATCTTTCTGCAGGTACAAAAGCAACAGCTAGCATCATGGTATGTTTCACCATCTCTATGCATTAATTTCTATTGTTTACACATGATCGATTTGGTTGACCTTGTTTCATATGGTGATCGAAGATTTAAATCATCATCTTCATGATAACTATAAATGCAAATTAGTAGAAGATATTATGCATGAAATCGATGAGGTTCAAACCTCATTCTTTGACGGCCTTGAAAAGAGTAATTCCCCCCTCCCTCCTTCCCCTTCCCCCCCCCCCCAACCAAAGAAGAAGAGGAAGAAATCATTGTCATTAATCGGTCGTCTATGATTTTGATAAATAATTATTAGTCGCTGAAAGAAGATGAATTCATGGAGCTCTAATTTAAAGGCCAAAAGAGCTGACTGTTGGCTTTGAGGAATTGGTAAGAGTAATAATATGATCAACCACTAGAAATAATTCGTAAATATATGGGATTTCGTTTGTCATCAACCGAGTCTTAGTCAGACGTTCTTTTCAGAGCTCAGAAACGCTTTTAGTTTGGAAATTTGGAAAAGTATCCTGGCATATCTAGTTTAGTGAATAAATTCTGTTAATATTTATGGGAAATCCGAACCAAGACGTAGATTTTCTCTCATGTTGGAATACTCTAATTGTCTAATAAATAAAAAAAGCAGTAGGAGTTTTTCTAAAGTTACTACAACAAGCAAATCAAGAAAAAGAACTTTTGGGTTTAAAAATTTAAGTTTGTCATATAATTATTACTAAGCTTTTCAACACCAACATCATCCAAACACAATTTTGACCAGAGGAGAGCTCTCATGGATCAAAGAAACTTAAAAACTAGCTACATTGTCATCCAAACATATACACATAACCTATAATTAAATCCAATAGCTTAAGCCCTTTGGTGTGACCTAATTGCATGTTATCTTATAGTTTAATAAGAATGTACGTGCATGCTAGCCATAAATAGATTCCAACTAGTAACATTGAGGTACTTCATACTGATCCAATTAATTGGTTGACTGTAAACATATATTATGGAGTTCCATTAGTAATATAATAATAATAATAATAATAATAATAATAATAATAATAATAATAATGTATGTATGTATGTATGTGTGGGAGGATACGTAGGCGAATGCATCTTCTGGGATGGCGGTAGATGACGAGTGTAAGCTGAAGTTTCTCGAACTAAAAGCAAAGAGGAGCTATCGATACCTCATCTACAAGATTGAAGCTCAGCAGGTGGTTCTGGAGAAGGTTGGCAGCCCCGAGGAAAGCTACGACGATTTCCAAAACGCATTGCCTCCGGACGAGTGTCGCTACGCTGTTTTTGACTTTGATTTCACTACGGTGGAGAACTGCCAAAAATCCAAGATCTTCTTCATTGCTTGGTACGTCCCATAGGTGCATGTTTGGTATGTTGTAACAGTGACACCGCAGGTTAGAAAAAATATGTATTACGTCTCTTACGTAGTATGTTTAAAAAGTAGACGAAGAATTTCAGAAGATTTATATATATTTTGAACAAATATATCTTTGAAAAGGTTTTCCTCGTTTCAAAAATGCTATATATAAGAGACGTAGAGTACAAAACTATTTTTTCTAATCTATTACCATCATACCAAACACCCTCTAATTTTTGTGATGTTCATTTACTTTTATATATATATATATATATATATATAACTTATAAAATAGTCTGCACATTAATTTATGTTAAATTACATTTGCATGCTTATGCATATGAAATCATAATAAAATTTTCAGGTCCCCGGATACATCAAGAGTGAGAATGAAGATGGTTTATGCAAGCTCTAAAGACAGGTTCAAGAGAGAACTCGATGGTATTCAAGTGGAATTGCAGGCTACAGATCCCAGTGAAATGAGCTTTGACATCATAAAATCACGAGCACTTTGATCGACATCCCCACCCACCACAAACCATGCATAAAGCTTAATTTTTGGATATTAATTATCATATTCATCATTTGTTCTCCGGCAGCCCCTTCGCTCATCACACACGGACGTGCTATATATATATATATATATATATATATATATCTACACACACATCCATCTTTTGGTGATTTTGTTTTATTAAATAGCTTTTAATTACGGATGCATGTAGTGCAATGTTATGTTATATATACTTTGATTTTATTATATCCTTCCTCTTTTTCTTTTTCTTTTTTTTTAGAACGTGCCAAAATGTATGTTTGGCAAAGCATATACGTATCTACCGTCTTGATTGTGTGTTGTCTGAACTCTTAAAATTGAACTTTCATACGGATGATATGATATCTTCTGTGCTTCATGCATGCATGTCTTGAGTGAGTATTTCGCATGGATGATATCTTTTTGTATATCACATTCGAAATCGGATGACTTGACTTAACATTCTTACTATTGTGACTTCACCTGCTTTGATATTCACAAAAATAAAAATTAAAAAAATATACTTTCATATTTGCTCTTCAAAATAATTTTCATCAATTATTGAAAACGGCAAACTAATTACTAGCTCACGTGCTATTATAGTAATCAGATTTCTGGACATTTTGATTCAAAGTGAATGGTCATTATTGTAGTCTAGTTAATTTTTATTGGATAACCACTTTCTAAAAATAGCTCCAAACAAACACTTTTGTTCCCCGGTGCCTTGTGTGTATGAGAATTGGGTATTTAATCATATGCAACAGAATGTTCTGGAGTATCATCTTAACTCAAATGACGAAGTATCCAAAACAAACAACGCCTTATTATTATTAGGGTCAAAGAATCCAAATAATACCGAGTTGGCAAGCATTCAGAATTTCCGCAAATTAAATGATGCCATAAATTAGGGGCAGATGATCCACCCCCATGTAAATTTAAGGGGTTTTCCTCTACGACGTTCTGGAGAAAAACAAGCTTATGAAAATTGTAAAACAAGTGCTAGTATACAGAATTTTACGGCAACCGTGGATGCTGGTAGCTCATAGGACAGGTAAGGCACCAGTCCAACTAAAACTCAATTAGATGAGATTGATCGTGAATGAAACATAAGGATGAGTATCTGCATCCCCCGCCAGACCACCCATTGCTCCTCCAACCTCTTCTTCAGATTTCCAGAAGACACTGTAATGGATGAAAACCGTAATAAGGACTGTGAGGAGCTAATGCACATATCTATATACATTTGCTGTACAAATACATCGCTGTGGGACGGCATGGACCTGGAAGTTAGGACTAGCAATCAAGATGTCTTGAGGTTAACAATACAAAATAAATCCGACAATATGGACGCAAGGCCGCAGCAATATCATATTATTTTGGGTGTTGATTCTGTTAGAGACGGCACAATATTTGCCATGCCATAGGGAATGGGATAACTAAGTAGTTTGTCTTAGTATTCTTCTTGGTAAATCAAAATATTAGTGACCATAAAGCTTTGCCAGGATTGATCAGAAATAGTTCAAGATAAAGAGAAAAGGCTATAGGGTCGGGTTCCCCTCACCCGTGCCCACCAAAGGGTGTTAATTTCTCTCTCTATTCCATGCTTTGCTCTAGAAAGAAAAATCTCATCAAGGAAACCAAAGGACCAACTAGATAATATCAATGGCCATAAACTGCCACCACCTTTAACTACCAACCCCCCACGCACGGGTGTGTTATTTTTTCTATTCCATCCTTTGCTCTAGAAAGAAAAAACTCATTAAAGAAACCAAAGGACCAACTAGATAATTTCAATGGCCATAAACTGCCACCGCCTTTAATGGAGTTGGTTGTTCAACTTACATCCGATATTTTCACCCTAAAAATACAAATTAACTAAAAAAACTGCACACCAATGAATAAAGACCGGACCGGCTGGTTCAACTGGACCGACCAGGTATCGGATGCCCACCGGTATGAAATTATCCAGTTTTGAAAATAGCATACTGGCCGAAAAAAACCATATTGGACCAGAAAAAACAGTCTGACCCAGTATGTACTAAACGTTGTCGTTTCAGTTATAAGGAGAAAAAAGTCAAGTGGCGAATGACCTGGTTGGACCAGTTGAACCGAGATCAGACCGAGTTATACCAAGTCATACCGGACATTTTTTGAATAAAGTAATTTTCGATCAAGCTGGGGTTGGACAGGTTGGACCGGATCAATTTCCAGTCTGGTTTTTAAAACACTGCTGCACACACCATATCAAACAACAAACATGCCTAAACAATTGTTAAATGTTGTATCATAAGATGGATGCCATCACAGTGATTACCTGTTTGTGCCATCACAGAGTTTTTCAAGAATTGAACGCACTTTCTTCTCACTTTTTGTAGATGGAGCTAAAACAGCTGACTGCAATAACCACAAGGAAGCAAATTACTTGATCAATATGGAAACATATACAGACTGAAGATCAACAAAAACAAACTGGAAGCTTTACGCACCAGGAAAGATGGTGGCAAGCCATATCTCAGAATGCTCTCTGTAAATATACGGACAGCACAGAAATGCATCCATGAAGTGAAGACCTGTATGACACCCAATTATACAGCCCCAAGATGGAAGAGTCAGAAGTACAGAGAACATCAAAGACAATTATGGATGTCTGTGACAATGTTAAAAGGAAATCACGAGCTATTTGAATCCCTAAAGACATTTAGGCTATGTCCTCTTTAGCTTATTTTCAGGCACATGAGATCACATCTGCAAAAATCAGATGATAACTCAAACGATAATAAAAACACATTAATTTTTTTCCCATTTTGGATAAGATCATATCATCAAAAATAGAACAAAAAAAATGTAGCCTTAAAATCATTCTTGATGAAATTAGATTTTCCTAGCATTGGTAGCATTCTCAATCATATCTATGCTGATAATTTTATGATCATGATAAGAAGTGGGGTGGGGATCATTGTTCAGAAAAGAAAAAAAAAATGATGGGAGAGTCATGCCATTGACATTGCCATGAGATGGCGAAAATCAATAATGAAGTACTCGAGAACTGGCTGCAAAATTACCCCTGCTCTCGCTTCTTCAATCATTAGTAAGACATCAAGTCAATAAAGTCCTCAACCCCAAGGATGCTCGTCATGGGTACTAAGGCATTACGATGTGGAATGCAGTTGTGATCTCAATAGCACTACAACTAGATAAATGCATATGCCATGGTCATGCATTCATATTCAGATGAGCAGTATGCAATCTGCAAACCATGTGAAGGCAGCAGCTGACAAGTTGTGTCATTCATACTCAGACAAAATTCTTTTCAATCTGGGAAAACCAGTTCTTGAGCAAGAAGACTTGGATGCTCAAAACTATTGTGGACAATTATCAATTGCTAAAAAGCTGAGAAAACATTAGACATATGTAATAACCCAAATTTAACCTAACCTAATCCCAAGGAATTAGTATTTTTAACCACGCCCAATTTCTTTAATCCTAACTTTCAACCTAAACTTCCTTTCTTTCCTTCTCTTCTTTTTCCTTTTTCCCCTTTTCCTCTTTTCTTGCTCTTCCTCTTTCCCCTCGTTTTCTTCTTCCCACCTAGTTTATCCCCTGCCAACCAATTTATGTTCAGTTTGGTTAATCAAACCAAATTTCCCTAACTAATACCAAGCTTTCACTCCACCATCACCCCCCTACCTTAGTCAAGTGATTTTCACGCCATATAATCCATGCCCTATTGATTTGTGCCAAACCACATCACGCCTCACCTCTCAACTTTCTCACACCATCCATTCGCACACCACCTTCAACTATAAATCCCTTTCTCCCTCCCTCCTCCCATCATTTAATTTTCTACAAAACTCAACCCAAACTCCTCTCTATTTCCAATTCTCTTCTGCATCATCCATGCCGAAGTTCCACCATTTTCATGCAACAAACTCCGCCTAACTTGACGCACCTCATGCTGCACCACCTCCTTAGCCTAAGCACCTCACATTACTCCTCTTTCACAGCATGAAAAGCTTACAAAAAGACTCCCTCAACACCACCCAACCTTCACGCATCAACCCCTCACCTTCGACCAGCATTCATGCAACCAACCACCTCCAACGTGACCACCTCCTCAACGTGAGCACCTCACATTTCCTACCCTCCATTTGTGTGCATATCTCATGCAGCTAGGCCTCTCAAATGCAACTCCATTACGAAGCATCTAACCTTCTCCTTTTGCTTTGGTTCTTGTTCCTTTCCATCCTCCTTTGCCTTATATTTTCTTTGTTTGTTTTTCTACATTTTAACCATGGGTTCTTCTTGGCTTTTAGGTAAATTTTCAGTGGTCTTGGAGGAAGAGATTTAGGATTATTCTTTCTTAGAGATTGGTGACGTTTTGATAAGGATACAAGTCATAAATTAGGATTTTAATGCTATGGGTATATTGTACGTAATCTCATGCTAGTATCATCATATATCATCATTCATGTTATTGATGTCATATCATGATATTGCTGTATTATATTATGGAGATACGAACGCTATCTAAAGTTATTGTTTAGTTAAACTTTGCCTTGTAACCCTACCACATTGGATTGATCCACTATTTTAGTTGTGTTACGAAGAATGGATAGTAAATATGGTTAAGTATTATCATAATGATATATATTGGGGCTCATAGAGTTCTTTGGTGAATGTTTGGGTATTGTGGCTATCTTAAGGGTATTTAGGACATTTCATGATATTGTGGAGAATAAATATGACATAATAATTGATGAGGGTTTTATAATTAGTTTTATGAGTAATATGATTAAGTGGAGGTTGAGTAGGGCACAAGTTAAGTAAGAAGAGACCTTGAGGCCTTTAAATAAGATAGGAGCATTTTGGTCAATATAGATTAAACATAGAATTTTAATATTTCTAAAGAGATTAGTTTAAAATATGTTAAGTTACGTGAAATACTCAGGGTAATCCTGAGCAGCATAAGCCTAATAAAATGAAAAAATAGTTTAAATTAAAAATAATAACCCCGCATGTGTAAGACATTAAAGTTAGCCTATGATTTTTGGATATGTTGTCAATAATGATATATAAGGAAGGTGTACTAAATTTAGTAGTTAGATAAGTATTATGGGAGAAGTTACGCATTCTCAAGAAATTAGGTTCTCATAGGGACGTTGTGGCCATTTCCTTTAGGGAATGGCTCAAACCACTTCTAGTTATGTTCTATATGCCTTGCATATGTATGATAAGCTTGCATGACATTGTTACAATAACCAGCAGTCTAATAAGACATCAATATTTAAAGTAAAAGACCATGTGTCAGAACCGGTTGCATTTGTTATCGTTCCACCAAATATAATAGTAGCCATGAATGTTATGTCCAAGAAAAAATTTATGAATATACCGTTCTACCGAATATAATAGTGGTTCCCAAGAGCGTTATTTATGCCCTAGAAAGATTGAATTACTATTTTACCAAATATAATAGTTGTGCCCAAGTGTGTCTTGTCCTAGAAGGATCGTTAATACCATTTCACCAGTTATGAATAGTGGGGTACCTGACTCCAAGTGAATAAATATAAGAAAATACATAATCGGATGATTTGGAAACACTGTTTCGGTTACATTCTCGACTCATTCCATATTATGATTAATTGCATGTCTAGACCTTTATTTTGACCTTATGTCCTTATGTGCTATACATGCCCTTACCTAGAACTATATTGTAACCTTACTCAGTACGTAACATATTTATCATATTTTTCATGGGTATTGCTCATTATCACGAGCAAATGATCAAGGTTTTGTTGTGCAAATCACTAAAGGCTATCTTAATGATTTCACTATTTATAATGCACTGCATGTGGAATAGTGATTTTTTATTTAGTGGGTTTGGATATAGAGTTAAAATTATCCGGTAGCTAATTTTTGATCAGATACCTTTTGGACTCTTATTTCCATTGGATCTCTTTTGGTTGTATTTTATTTATGTTGTACTTGAAGTTAATTTCCAACACTTATCTAAGTTTATGAAAATGTATCTCGTTCTTTTATTATATTAGTTTAAATTCTAAATTTTTTATTTTATAATCGATATAAGGACGGTACGGTAAGCTAAACTTATGTCGAGTATGGCGATGACATCCAATTATATTATAATATGCTTCCACTAAACAAAAAATTTTAGTAATAAATTTTGGGGTGTTACAACATATTTGTAGATGCATAGGGAGATAAGAATGCCTAGATTTAGAGAAAAAGAGATATTTTCAAATCCAGATTGCTATTTGCAATCAATATTCTAGGACAAAAGGTGAAGGGGATTCAAAGCTTTGTAAAACAAGCTACAAAACTAGTGCAGGAAATAAAAGGGTGATCATAGAAAAATCAATGATTCTACACCTACAATTAGTCATTCTTTATGGGAAGATCACAACCAGGAAAAAAATAAAATAAAATTAAACCACAGTTCAGAGTGAGTAGCTATATGGAGGGCTTGACATAAGAAATCCACCTCTTATTTCTACCTTCATCTCCATGGACCTATGAAATTGGAAGCAACTGATTTCACACATATTCAAGAGAAGAAGAACACAAAGGTGGGGGGGGGTACTATTTTAAAGCCTCCTGGATACGAAAATGACTGATACTCATGGTCACCACTTCTTCATATGATGTGAGGTGCCCAAGGTTCACAAAGTCAACACATTCCGAATCCCAAAGACAAAATGTTTTTACTCCCCACTGATGAAAAAACAACAATATTTTTAAGATAGACCACTACCAGGACTCAGCCACAAGAAGCTGTGGGTCAAGAATCAAACATTTGTACAGCTGGTTATAAACCAAGATTCTCTTTCAATCGAATAAAGTCCTCTTTCATCTGTAGCAGCTATTGCTCAATTATGAGGTCATAACAAATATCCTAGCATCTGTTTGAAGAATAAATGTTTATTTTCTCATTTAAGTATTTTATCCCAAAATCAAGACAGACTTTATTCTTCTTCTTCTTCTTCTTGTAATAAAGGCAGCATGATACAAAGTTAGCAAAGGAAAATCACATCTACGTGATCAAACACAAGTAAATGCATACATAATCAAGTTGAGATCCATAAACTCAGCACATTTGTGCAATAACATATAAATGCTGCTTCAAAACTTTCTACCTAAGATCATATTCCTCTTTTTTGTCCTTTGTGGTAATTGATCGGAATCTATTTTGGCAATCTCTTGGGTTGGTAATTCTCATCTATCTAAAAGGGTAATTAACATGCAATTGCCAAAACAATAGATAGCAGACTAAAACAATAAACAGCAGGGTGGAAAACTTCTGCTCTTTGCTATGTAGCTAGTCTATAGAACTGAATTATTCATCAGAAACAGAGAACCAACAAGCCACACCCACTAGATGGATTATGCTAACATAATAAAACTTAGATAATACTAATTAAAGCTCATTTGGAGCCTTACCTCCCCGTAGCTAGAATAGCACCATTGCAAGAGTGAGCTTCTGAAGGTTTCCTGATCTTGCACCAATTTTTCTAACTCCTGTTTACTAGACTCCTGTGCTTCTGGGCTATATTCAAAATCACGTATCTGATCCGTGTTATCGAGTGAGCACCAGATAAGAAAAAAGGAGTAAGATAAGATAAAAGGGAATAAAATCATTTAACTAAAATATTCTTGCATAACAATGCATTTCTCATCCATGTCAGATATGACAAAAGGCCTTTATCTCTGGGCAAAGAAGCAAAAATGCAAAAAAGTAGATAATGCAAGAATTTTACATCTATCACAGATGGCAGGGGATGGCTAGAAGAAAAATTCAAAAAAACACTCGCCTGAAATCCTCTTTCACGTGCTTTTGCTTTGAAACTATCAGCAACACGATGAAACACAGTTACATTGTATAGAGCATACTCATTGTCCTCATATAAATTTTTGGATGACCTCGGTACCTGAAAAGCCTCATCTAAGTACTCAAATAAAGTAGCCAAAATATTGCATCGATAACCTTCAAAACAAGATCAACTCGATGGGGCCTCAAGCAATACTCCAAGTATATCACCAAGAAGGAGCTATCTACTCACCACATAATCAGTTAAAGTCTCATAACTTGATAACCAGTCTTTCTGAGAATACTTGGGAACAACCGCAAGGAGTGTTACCAAATGCTCAGATGTAACCATGTCTTCTGGCTTTACCAGACTGGATAAATCGCGGACTTGTAAGCTGAAATAAGCCCACACTATGTCAGCAACCAAGCTAAGAAGACAGAACAGTGAGAAGTAATGCTTAAGCACCAGAAAAGAGCTCATACCTTCCAGTTTGCTTCCGGTTTATAGCATTAAGCTGACTACGTACATTGTTGTACTCGGCAACACGTACCTAACAAGTGCACAGATCCACCAATGGAAATTATTATTACAGCAAGCAACGAGCTGAATTAACTACAATTCTGACAGTAAGTAAATGTTCGAGGTCTACCAAATGTCAATCATGCACAATTTATGGAATAGCCCATACAGAGAGAGTCTACAGATGGCCATAACATCAAATGTGGATATATGGATGAAAAGGAGAACTTCAAAAGCATTAACTTCAACCATAGGTCCATAGCACACAACCGCCTGTTTACAACCACATCTTTGTTCAAGCAACATAAGAATAAGGATAGAGTAAACTTAACCATCGTGAACCTAGAGTTTGAAAGATTACCTTGAGATCATCCTCAACCTTTGCCACAAAACTGTGGATAGTATCAACAGTTTCCTTCAGAGATGACATGGTCGGATATTTGGCTTCATCCCAAACAAATCTACCACATGGAGAAATGAAAAAATTCAGATAGTAACCAACACAATCAAATGTAAAAGCTGCAAAGAACATTGGACTAGTCACTCTAGTGCGCTACCCAATTTGATTGCAACTTGAGAGCCCTAAAAAACCTCACCTAGTAAGATACGAATCGATTGGAACTCCATCAACTGTCAAGGCACCAGCCTCGACCCCAGATGATTTCTCCAATTCATCGATCTGCCGCCTGATCTTGTGTGACACACCTTCCACAAAGGTATTGGACTGCAACGAATCACATCAATTTCAGACGCATGAATACAGAACTTAAACATTAGACCTATTCAAAATTCGCCATTAATTACTATCAGAATTCAAAATAAGACCGCAAGTACATCCGAATTATACTGAATTCATAATCTAAAGCTAATGTATTAAACATAGCTTTACCTTGAAGAGGTCATCACTGAGAGAGAGAAGAGAATCAAGAGTTCCAACACGAAGATTGGGCACATTGAACTGGCGAATTCATTAAATCATGATGAATTAATAATATTGAACAAAAACGCATCAGTAGAGTAATCGAGAATGGGATTGCAAAAAATATTGTCCTTACTCTGTAGAGGGGAGTGTCAAAAGCTTGCTTGGAGATGGATTCTTGTAACTGATGCCAAATAGCAGAATCTGATGATTTCACCGGAAGAGACACCAGCCAGTATCTCGTCGCCATCAACGTTGCAAAGCAGCGGATCCCAACACTGTTCGATGTCTCTGAATGAATCAAGATGTATTCTCCCCCTGAGACCGTATAGTGATCTGCAGAGAAGCAATGAAGGCAATACAGAACAGACGCGCAATAGGAAAATGCGGGATGAACGCTTTGCGTTTGTTCTATGTTGGACTGTAGCGATCACAATTATTTAGAAGTGACAAAAAATTTAAATGATTAGAAGTTGTATGGACTCTGTTTTTAAATTCATAATTTCTCCTTCATTCATGTTGTTTTGGAGTACTACAATGTATTTCCTATTTCAAAGCTTTATTTAATCTAATCTAAATCTGAATAACAATAACAATATCATAGATTGAATTTTCATGAATTAATGCGTAATATTTTTATTTGTTCTTTTTGGCCCAATAATGAGGATTACATCTAAACTATGGAGCCTATTTAAAGTTATCACAAAATCAAATCATAATGTCTCTAATACAATTAATTAAAAGGCGGTTCAAATATTCATATGAGGTGATTCAATATTATAGTTATAAAAATTAGATCGATTATCGAACTGATATTATAATTAATTTATTGATTTAGTGGTTGGACTAATAATTTGAACCAGTCGAAACAATGGTATATATTAAGTTAAAAATATGTGAAGTATATAAAAAATTAAACTACATATAAATTTGATCAGTTTCCAACCAATTTTTTACTAGTCCTACCAATTCTTGGCCAATTTTGGCTAGTTCCGAACTCATGAGAATCAGTATGTGGAATTTGGTCGATGACTTGACCAATTTATCAGTTAACCAACCGGTCCGGTCTGATTTTTAAAATTATGTTCAAACTAATGTCATTTTTAAAAATTCCATCAAGTGTCTTATGTGTATAAGTTAGAGATGGTAATAGGTTCTGAACTCAACTCAGGCCTATCAGACCAACTTTATATTTTGTGGGTCTAGGTCCGTGAATTTTAAATATGACAAATTTAAGTCGTATTTGGGTTAATATATATATATATATATATATATATATATATATATATATATATATATATATATATAAACAGATCTAAATATGATTTTTATAGTTCTAGATCAAGACCCGACCCACCAAACTCACTTAGTATGTTTTTCATACACACACACACACTGATTGTATGTTTATCATCTTTTTTATGATCTTATTTAGGCTTCTAATTCTTTTTTTTAACTATCAATTTGTTAGTCGATTTATTCCAAAAGTATTAAAATATTATTTAAAAATGTTTGAATAACTATTTTAAAATATTTATCTTTTTACTAGAGGATTTTTTTTTATATATATAAAAAGAATAGCCAGATCTAATGTAGTTAGTACTTATCAAGACAATTTGATCCTAAAAAATGTATAAATTTTATGATGATTAAATGTATTACTAAATGTAGCAATTTCTCAAAAATGTTGAGAGAATATTTTAAAAACATACTTAAGCATTGTCTCAATGATATGATATTTCAAGTAATTTCTCAAAATGTAGTATTGAAAATCATAAATGCATGCAAGATACCATTAGATGAATTAACTTATGCATGTGTTTGATAAATCATCAAGAAGCATTAAAGTGTGGCAAATGCATAAACATATGAATTGTGCATTAGAACATATTGAGATTACTCACCAAACCATTAGGGTGAAATAAATCAAATAAAGCTCATTCAATTCATTTGATATGAACCAAAAACATTTAGGAGCAGTTCTTCCTTATATATGAGTAAATTAACATGGAAAAATATATTTTTATGAATATATGACAATAATGATTATATAATAATAGTAAGAGAATGAATAAAAGTCTAAAAAATATCATCAAAACAAACAATGTGGCCCACACACTTATATGGCCATAAACTATGTAGAGCTCTAATCGGCACCAATGGTGCCTGGATATTAACTAGAAGTAGATGGAATGGTAGGCTCAAATGGTGTGGATCTGGACTGGTGATGAATAGTTGTGAGATAAATCAAAAGAACATTTAGATTTTAGTAAAGAAAATCATCTAACAATGTATCATCCGATTTCTCTATATTTGCATTATCCAACTCATCATCTCAAGTGCCTAGTACATACATTATAGATCCTTAGTACTAAATGGAGGTGCAATCTCCTTAATGTCACTAACCTTGATACCCTAATCCCTAGTAACGGCAATATAAGTAACCATGTCACCCTCAAACATAGTAGAGTGTGGAGTTCTCAATGTATCTTGTCCTAATTCTATGTTATAACAGCTATAGGAGCATACGCATAAGTTTATAGACCTAATGGACCCTCAATAGAGGCAATAGGATGTATGAAAGCTTCTCAAGACTAACAAGCCTAGTACCATGATCGAGCTTGTGTATAATCTATGCATTTAAATATCTAGTCAACCACATGAAAGCCTATAATAATAAAGTCTTAAAAGCCTTGAACTATAGCTCTACCCTATGGAGTTGATGGAGGAGATCAATGGATATAGATAAAGCATATGATATAACAAGAGGAACTATGGGATATGCAGTAAGTGGATCATAAGTAGTAGGAGGGATGTCCTAATCATTTATATCATGATCATGAGTAGTTAGTATCCTACTAGTACATGTGAATGAAGCTCTATCCTATTTAGTAAGTATAAGACTTCGACTATCCTCCCTCAACTCATATCTTATCGGTCCTAAGGTTGTCTTATCAAAAATATGCAATCCTTTCTATAAATGGAGAGGAGTGGAATTGAAATATCTAAATGAGACCTATAAGTTCTCCAAGATCCTTATGATAAGAGACTTATAATGTAACACCCCCAAAATTCACTATTGAAAAATTTCGTTTAATTAAAAGAAAATTAGCGGAAGCAAAATAACAAAGAGTGAATTCTAGGGATATTATCGCCACACTCAGTACCAGACCAGTTCACTCATACCGTTCCACTACCAAGTGCTAAGGCTAAAGGAGAAAAATACAAATTACGAGAAACTCGACTAATAATTAAATCAGAGTAGCGCGAGTAAATATAATCCATCAAGTGATGGTTACAAAACAACAAATACATTGAAATGTGAATTTAAAGGAGATGGAGTAAAACCCTAACAGTTCCGGATAGTTCCTTATGCTCTTTCCCCATAGCCCACTTGAGTAACATTGAAAACGACCTGCAAGGGGTACTGCCCATTGAATAGGCAGGGGCCCCACGAATGGAATCCTTCAGTACTATGGTACTAAGTAACCCTTTAAAACACACTTAAAAACAGGCATGCCATGTAACACATGATAAACTACTATATCCCTACATAACGACATGTATAAACATAACATTCAGATCCATACATTCACATATTCAACCAGTCAATCTAAGATTAATGGTGTATATGTAACATTCACCTTCGTCCATTCGCATACTTAACACGTCAACCGAATATTAACATGTCATAATGAATAATCAATACTTTTAGGGCCTTAAGGCCATTAGTCCATCATTAATCAATTATCTCCGATTATAAATGTGCGTGTGAGTGCGGGAACCCTACTATTATAGCCGGTGGAAGGGTCACGAGGGTACATGTCCTGCCACTATTTTAGCTGGTGGATCAGTCGCGAGGGTAATATACTCTGCCACTATTATTCGTTGGTGGACCGGTCTGGCCCCGACTCACAAGGTGTTTCACTGTAAGTAATTAGTATCTTCCCCATGTCTTATCATTTTTACGTTTGGTTTGTTGAGTACGGAATCCCCCACTATTATAGCCGATGGAACGGTCACGAGGGTACATGCTCTGCCACTATTATTCGTCGGTGAACTGGTCATGTAGGGCACCCTGGCCCTAGCCACTATTATTCGCCGGTGGACCGGTCCGGGTCCGGCTCAACATCTTCCTCTTTAAGTGATTAGTGTTTTAAACGTATCTTATTCTAAAGTATTTCACCTTTGACATGCATGGCTAACTATATCCACACTTATCCTCCCAAGAGGGCCCGTCCCATATATTGAGACTTCTGCACCTCCTAACTCGGTTTTCTCCAAAACCCTAACCTGGGCTTATGTGGCCCATCCTTCTCTGCCTTACACATCCCCAACTATTTCAACACCCTACACGTCACGACCCTTAGATCCAACCCTCACTTTCTACCTCACTCATTCTCGTTTATTTTTATTTTTTCTTTTTCTTTTTTTTTTCCACCTTCTCACATTAGGTTTTCCTCCTAAACTCTAATTTGGTCTCCTACGCACCCTTATACTGTCCCACGTACTATTTTTCGCCTGAAGCCCCCAAACACCAAAACGACCCTTCTATTACCTTCCTCACATCTCAAGGCAACTTTCCATACGTAAAGTTTACCCCCATGCGGACTCTAACCATCTCATGCAAACCCTAGTTCCTCCCATACCTACATTAGCCAACTTACTTCCCCTTGGTTATCTTTCTCTCCCATTTCTCTTTTTCATGCCTCCATCCCACATTACCACATTAATTATCCTAGCATGCATGTCCTAAAGGGCTACATCACATCACATCATAACTTACAGCATATCCGTATTATCACATACCAAAAGAGGACACATGAACACATCTCGGTTCCAAGCCACGCCACACATGAAACAGTTAAGATAATAGCATATAAAACACGACATATAATTATATAGGACATCCAAGGCAAGTAAGACACATAGCACACATTCGGCCTTAGCTACACCCTTACTCGGTTTAGGTTATCGAGCTATTTTCCACACTTGTTAGGCCACTAATCACCTTTCGTAATCGTTACACTTAATATATTTCCCATTTGGTTGGTTAGATTACCAATTTACCCATTTCCTTTATTATAATTAATAAATTGCCCTTTGGTTGGTCAAATTACCAAATCACACCTATTCATTATCCTAATTACCAAATTACCACTTTAGTTGGTTAAATTACCAAATTTCCCTCATAATTATCATATTTACCATTTTACCCTTCTCTTTTATTAAATTGTTATTTTACCCTTCTCAATTATTATAATTACCAAGTTACTCATTTCCAATTTCCACTTTTATCCCTTTTATTTACAAAATTACTATTTTACCCCTTTACTTTCAAATTTACCATTTTACTCCTTAACTTCCAAAAATTATCATAATACCCCTTTCACTTATAAAATTACCATTTTATCCTTAATTACGAACTTACCATTTGACCTCTTTTGATTTCAAAATTTCCATTTTGCCCTCTAATTATGAAATTACTATTTTACCCTTTTATTACAAAATTACCATTTTGCCCTTTTAATTACAAAATTACCATATTACCCTTTTATTATAAAATTACCACTTTGCCCTTCAATCACAAATTTACCATTTTGCCCTTTAAATACAAAATTACCATTTTACCCCTTAAATTACAAAATTACCATTTTACCCCTTTAGTTCCAAAATTACCATATTACCCCTTGATTATAAAATTACCAATTTACCCTTTTTATTATACAATTACCATAATACCCCTTTTTAATTATAAATTACCATTTTACCCCTTGTTACACCACTCATTTTAAATTATCACCACTACTTAAAATATTAATAATAATACCTCATCCACAACTAATATATTTATTATATATACTTTTAGTACCCACACATATTAGGCCATATTCTTGCACAAGATATATATTACTAAAATACCCCTAAGGCTCACAAAATATTAATCATGTATTAAGATCACAATAGCATAATACAACATGGATAATACTTAACATTTTCATTAATAACCAACTCCTACCTTAAACAATATCTCCAAACATAGTACATAATCTATCATACTTCCTTTTCATCAATCAACACAAGAAACCATATATATCATATTACACAACATATATCAAGTATAATAATATATTGAAAATCCTAATGTGCTAACATACGTTAATCCATGCGTTTAAGTGGAATTTAACGGTTACCTCAGTTTCCACAAAAACGAACCTTACCGGTATTCCGGTTTAAGGTTCAAGCTTTGATTATCAAAACCAATACCTAAAAATAATATCAAGACTTATTACATTAGAAATAATAAAAATCAAAGTATAAGGCTTTATAACACTTAATTAATCAAATAATTAAATTAAAATATTATTATACCTTAAAAACTATTACCCAAATTAATTAACAAGGGCAGCAGCTCATGCTGCTCATGCACCATGAGCTGCATGCAAGGAAATGAGGGGAAGGGGGCTCAAAGGTGATGAAAAGAGGAGAAATGGGCTATTTTCGGGTTAGTGGTTTGGGGCTAGGAAAGAAGGTGGTTAGGGGAGGATTTAGGGCAAGGGAATGGTGCAGAAGTGGAGAGGGGTGTAGGTGGTGGTCGAGAATGGGTTGAAGGCGGCTAAGGGCGGCGGCAGCGAGGTTGCGAAGGTGGCGGCCAAGGAGGGGTCGAAATGGAAGGCTGAGAAGGAAGGAAAAGGGAGGGGGAAAACGAGGGCCTACAGGTGGTGGTTTCGGCCAAAGGATGATTTGGGGTGGTAGAGGGGGTTGCAAGGAGTAATGTGGTGGCTTAGGTGGCAAAATAGGCGGCAGAACGGTGGTGGCATATGGCGGTGCAGGGTGGCTGCCAAGAAAGAAGGAAAAGAAGAGAAAAAGAAGAGAGGAGGAAGAAGGAGGCTGCGGGGTGGCTCAATGGGTGTTAGGATGATTCAAGGGTGAGGTAGAGGGTGGCAGGGGGTAGTGCAGGTGGTTGTTGAGGCGGCGGCAGCGGCGAAGCTGGGCGGCAAAGCAAAAACAAAGAGGGTGAGGGAAGGAGAAGAAGGAAAGAAAAGAGAGGGTTGGGGAGCATAGGGAGTTCGGGAAAAAATTACAGAACGGGCAGGGAAGGAGGAAGAAATAGAAGAGGAAGAGAAGGGAGGGGATAGGGAGCTCGAGGGATGAAGGTAGGGGGTAGGGAAATGGGAGTTACAGGGAGAGGGAGAAGGGAATGGCGATGGCAGGGAGTGGGGGAAGGGAGAAATAGTGGGGTCGGGATGGGGAGAGAAATGGCGGGAGAGAGAGAGAGAGAGAGTTAGGGAGGTCAACTGGGAGAGGGGGTTGCAGGTTGGGGTGGTAGTGATGGCGGGTTGATGGGATTCTCTCCCGGGAAAGAGAAAGAAGAAGAAAAAAGGGGAGGGGGAGCTGGGTGCGTGACGGGCGGTCGAAGAGAGAAGGAAAAGGGCTGGCCCGATTGGGGAGAAAGGACGAAAGGAAAGGAGGGAGGTGGCCGACTCTGTAACACCCCAAAATTCACTAAATTTTTTTTTAAAACGGAAGCAATTAAGATAGAAACACTTAAAACCTGTAAATTCTGGGAATGTTACCGCCACACTTAGTACCAGACCGGTTCTCTCCGACCGTTCCAGTACCAAGTGCTAAGGCTAAAGAAAAGATTTACGTTAAATTCAAATTAACAATTCATAAAAGAATTCGAAAGATCATACAACAAAATCAGAGTACGCATAAACGTTTATTAACACTTGTAACTTCCAAATAGAAATACATTTAAACAAGATAAAACCCGATGGGTCAAATTCTGGATTGCCTACTCACTCAAGTCAAGCTTGCCACCCCAAAACAGTCTCTGATCTTAAACCTGCACAAGAGGTCTGCTCCCCACCATCAGTGGATCATCACAGGACCCATCAACCAAGGTAGTATCAGTACGGGTCCAGTACTGAGTAAGGTGACTTGATTACTAAGGCCAACACGTAAACACATAAGCCATGCAGAAAAATAGAAGAACACAATCATAAGTGCATATGATCAACCAGGTAAAAGTACAAAGGCCCAACTGTAGTTGAGATTAATCATTTAATTGATCTCTTATCAGAATCCGATTCACACCATACTTTTTATCAAATCCATGCGAGTACGGAAGCCCCCACTATTATAGCCGGTGGATCGGAGGCACATAGGGTATCATACCCTAACCACTATTATAGCCGGTGGATCGGAGACACATAGGACTACGCGTCCTAACCACTATTCATAACCGGTGGATCGGTTGGCTCCGGCTCGCATGGTATTCCACTGTAAGTAATTAGTATCTTTTAAGCATTCTGGTTTGTGACTGTTGAGCTCGGGAACCCCCACTATTATAACCGGTGGATCGGTCACACATAGGACATCATGTCCTAACCACTATTATAACCGGTGGATCGGTCACACATAGGGTAAAAACCCTAACCACTATTCCGAACCGGTGGATCGGTTGGTCCCGTCTCAACGATCTTCCTCTTTAGATAATTAATGTTTTAAGTATCTTATTCAAAGGCTTTCACCATGGACATGCACGAATCATAAATCATAAAATTTCACCATCATAATTACACTTTATCACCACATACACATGATAACACAAAGACCCTAATCAAACACCACATACCCTAATTGACCCCCACAACCATAGTCAATCACTCCAAACCCTAATTCAGTCACCTCCATACCCTTATAATGTCTTACGTATTATTTTTCACCCAAAACATTTAAACACCCAAATAACTCTTATACTTCCTCCCTTACATCCCAAATCAACTTTTCACATGTAAATTTAATACCCATGCAGACATTAATCTCCCCATGCAAACCTTCGAACCTTTTCCATGCAAACCCTGAAATTCCACGTGAAACCCTAAATTCAACCATGCAAACCTTAATACCACCATACAACCATCAACATCACCATGTGAATCCTAATACCACCATACAACTATAATTACCACCATACAAACCTTAATATCATCATACAAACCCTAATACCAACATACATCCATTAATACCACTAGGTAAACCCTAGATTCCGTCATACAAAACCATAAATTCAATCCAACTAAAACCAAAGATTCACCCATACCAAACCCTAAATTCAAACCATAAAGATTCTTCCATACCAAACCCTAAATTCAAGCCATAAAGATTCTTCCACATAAAATCATAAATTAGAATCTCCCAAGGAAAACTATAAATTGAATTCCCCCAAGCAAATCATAAATTAGATTCCCCCATATAATATCATAGATTACATTTTCCCAAATAACATCATGAATTAGATTCTCCCAAACAAATTATAAATTAACTCTCCCAATCAAATCATAACTTAAATTCTCCCATATAATATTATAAATTACATTCTCCCAAATAACATCATAAACTAAATTCTCCCAAACAAATTATAAATTAATTCTCCCAATCAAATCATAACTTAAATTCTCCCATATAATATTATAAATTACATTCTCCCAAATAACATCATAAACTAAATTCTCCCAAACAAATTATAAATTAATTCTCCCAATCAAATCATAACTTAAATTCTCCCATATAATATTATAAATTACATTCTCCCAAATAGCATCATAAACTAAATTCTCCCAAACAAACCATAATTTAATTCTCCCAATCAATCATAAATTAAATTCTCTCATATAATATTATAAATTAAATTCTCCCAAATAGCATCATAATCTAGATTATTCCTTATAAAACCATAAAATTTAGGTCAACTCACTTCCCTTAGTCAACTTCTTTCCCCATCCTCCTTTTTCATCCTTCCTCTCACACAAACCACATCGACTTCCTCACATACACAACACATATCATCATACATAATTAATACACATACCATGCACAACATACTTCAACTCTAAGTCATACCACATATAAAATATTTAATTATAATAAACATTAGATACATAACATGCGAAACACATAATACACATAAGCACATAAAAGGCCTTAGCACTCCTTACCTAAAACAACACCGGTCTTGGAGCACGCTCCTACGCCTCCTTAGGGTTTTGACTGGTTTACCTATTTTGAGAGAAAAGCTAAAATTAGACTCTCTCCTATCAAAATAATATTAAACACTAATTTAATATAAGAATAGTTTTTTTTTATAAAATAATAATAAAAAAATACCAAAATAATATCAATATTAATATTAATAAGAATAATAAAAATAGTAGAAATAATAATAAAAAGGCATTAATCAAAAATAAAGTGAAATAAGGGATTCGGACCCTTTACCAAAATAATACTAAAAAGATTATTTGTAAAATAATTAACCCAATTCAGAAATAATAATAATAATAATAATAATAATAATAATAATAATAATAATAATAATAATAACAATAATAATAATGATAATGATAATGATAATAATAGTAATATTATTAACAACACTAATGTTAAAATATTTATATTAATAATAATAAATAAGAATAATGGAAATTCGAAATAGAAAATAATAATAATTATTATTATACTTATAAAATTTTAATATTAATAATAGTAAATATAGAAATAATAAGAAGAATAATAATAAAATCGAATTAAAATATATTAGGCTTCAGCCATCAACATAAATAATAATAAAATATTAATACTAATAATAATAATAATGATGCATATTAAAATATAAATATTAAGAATAATAATAATAGTATTTATATGTAAATAATTGAAATAAAATAATTTAAGGGTTATAAAAATAGGGAAAATAGCTGAGAGGGTCTAGGGTTCAACCAAATGTTGGTGGGGATAGGCGGCACCGGCGACGGAGCACGGCGGTGGCTGCGGTGGCCGGAAAAAGAGAGGAAAGAAGGGAAAGTTGCATGCTGGGAATAAGATAGGAAGAATGGAGTTGGAAGTTGGGCTGTTTAAGAATGCCCAGAGGGAGAGGGACAGAATGAAAGTGGCGGCGCACAGCGGCGGTAGTGGTGGCCGAATGGAGGAGATGAAGAAAGAGAGGGGAGCAGAACGAGAAAAAGGAAACTAAAGGTATGGGAAGGTAGGGCAGGGTCTGAAGCACAGTTTGGGAGGTGAAAGAAGCGGCCTTAGCGGAGGAGGAGGTGGCTAAGGGCGGCGCGAAGGGTGGCGGGGCAGAAAACAGGGTTGATCGGGAAGGGAACTTCGCACAGCTGGGGCGGCTTGTGCAGGAAGAATCGAAGGGTGAGGTAGATTTGGTTAGCTAGAGGGAGGTGTAAGGATGACACGGGTGGCCAGAACGGGCGGCGAAGTTGGCCGTAGACGGAGGACAAGGCGTCTAAAGAAGTGGCGGCGACAAGGAAGGATTTCTGGGTTAGGAAATCCAAACTCGAAACAGGGTAGATTGTGAGGGTATTTATAGGGAAAATAAGATAGGGTAGGGTTCTTTGGGTCGGCTACGTGGTGAGGCAGGTAGGGTTAGGGTCAACGGCGGTGAGGTCGGCCGGTAGGAGTCAAAACGGCCATAGGTGTGCACAAGAGAGAGAGAGAGAGGATGGCGCGAGAATAGGGAGATTTGGTCGGGTCAAACGGTTTCCTAAACAAATGGGAAGAGGAAGGAATGAAAATTCCAGTCAAATGAGCGGAATCGGCGCCGAAAATCTCGGCTGGACGGCGGCGGCAACGTTGCAGGTGCGACGTCGGGGAAGGCTGGCAGGCGCGAAGGAGGAAGAAGAAGAAAGGGCTGGGCCGGGCGGTTCGTGAGGAAAGAAAAGAAAGAAAAAGGGGGCAGACCGGGCCGGTCGGCGCGAGGGAGGGTGTCATTAAATGGGACGACGCGTTTGGGGAAGGCAAGAGATTAAAACGCGGTGCTGCGAGGGACGGCAAAAGGAGGACGCGCGGCACGGGCTGGGCCGAAGGAAGAAAGGAAGGGAAGACTGGGCCGCCGGGCTAGCCCAGTTCGGGGAGAATAAGGAAAAGAAAAAGAAAAGAAGAAGAAGAAGAAAAGGAAAAAGGAAAAAGGAAAAAGGGATAAATAAAAATGGTGGGTTGGCTCAATTAAATTAATTAGAATATTTGGGATATTTAAAAATGATAATATTTAAATAAAATAATATTTAAATCCTTTTTTAGGCTAAATTAGGATTTTTAAAAGATTTTCTATAAATTCCTTTTTAATTAGCAAAACATCCTGATTTTCTCTAATTAAATTATTTGTAAAATTAATATTAATTTGAAACTATTTTCTCCTTCTTATTTTAAATAAAATAATTTATTTAATAAATTTTCAAAATAAAATGCTTAATTAGCTAAAATACCCAAATTCTTTTCTAATAAAAATACTTATAAATTTCTTCTTGATTTGCCATAATTAATTCAATTTAAAAATAATTTATTTAAATAATTCTTATAATAAATATCCTTTAAATGTAGTTTATAAAATTAGAAGTTTTCGGGGCATTTCAGACTCTCTCGAAGGAGATGAGAAAATGGGCCAGCGGCCCACGCGCCAGGGAGAAGGAGAAAGGAGTCGGGCTGGGGAAAGGAAAAGAAAGAAGGGAGGAGGGGGAGAGACGGGCCGGCAGCCCAAGCGCAAGGGGTGGGGGAAGAAGCAGGCTGGCCAGCAGGCGGCCCAAAGAAGAAGAAAAAGAAAGAAAAGAGAAAAAGAAGAAAAAGGAGAAGGAAAAAGAAAAGGAAAATGGTATTAAATAAAATAATCTAATTTATAAAATAACACAATATAATATATTTTGGGTAATAAATTGATTTAATAATTTAATTTAGTATAATTAAAATATAAGGGTTAAAAAGGATAAGTTTAGTAAAATAAGGGTTTGAAAATTTATTTAAATAATAAGAGTGTAATAAGATAACAAAATATTTATTTTAATTTTATTAAATATTTATACCCAATTTTATTTACTCAAAAATCTATAAAATAATTAAATTAAATAGGTTTAAAGGCTTATTTATCCCAATTAAAATTTATTTATTAAATTATAGGCTTTTAAAAATTTCGGGGGATTACATCACTACCCCCTTAAAGAAAAACTTCGTCTCCGAAGTGTACGCCTAGCACTAGGGATTACAAAGAGGGATTCTAGGTTACTTGGGGTAACTAACCCTTAAAGAAAAGCATACTTAACTAAGGGAAACAACTACACATATAATTCAACAACAATTACGCAGGTGATCTAAGCCAAGGCCAATTAATATATCCATACCCAACTCTCAGGACTAATCCGGGTTTTCCAAAACAAGAGAGGAAAAGGAGGGGAAAAATCTTACAAGAATCATTTAAACTTGGAGACTTACGTGAAATACTTGGATACTAACTTGTAGTATCAACTTTAAAAAGTTTCAAATCGAGAGAGCGGTCGAAACACGATTCAAAATCCAATAAAAATTATGTAAACCAAATTTATTTTTCGAAAACGAGCGCGGTCAAAAGGACCAACCGTACTAATACCAATCTTGTGGTATCAGCTAAAATATTTGAAATGGAAAAAATAATAATAATAAAAATAAACGAGAATGAGTGAGGTAGAAAGTGAGGGTTGGATCTAAGGGTCGTGACATGTAGGGTGTTGAAATAGTTAGGGATGTATAAGGTAGAGAAGGATGGACCACATAGGCCCAGGTTAGGGTTTTTGGAGAAAACTGAGTTAGGAGGTGTAGAAGTCTTAAGATATGGGATGGGCCCTCTTGGGAGGATAAGTGTAGATATAGTTAGCCATGCATGTCAAGGGTGAAATACTTTTGAATAAGATACATTTAAGACACTAATCACTTAAAGAGGAAGATGTTGAGCCGGACCCAGACCAATCCACCGGCGAATAATAGTGGCTAGGGCCAAGGTGCCCTACATGACCGGTCCACCAGTGAATAATAGTGGCAGGGCATGTACCCTCGTGACCGTTCCACCGGCTATAATAGTGGGGGATTCCGTACTCAACAAATCAAACGTAAAAACGATAAGACACGGGGAAGATACTAATTACTTACAGTGAAACACCTTGTGAGTCGGGGCCAGACCGGTCCACCAACGAATAATAGTGGCAGAGTATGTTACCCTCGCGACTGATCCACCAGCTAAAATAGTGGCAGGACATGTACCCTCGTGACCCTTCCACCGGCTATAATAGTAGGGTTCCCGCACTCACACGAACATTTATAATCGGAGATAATTGATTAATGATGGACTAATGGCCTTAAGGCCCTAAAAGTATCGATTATTCATTATGGCATGTTAATATTCAGTTGACGTGTTAAGTATGCGAATGGACGAAGGTGAATGTTACATATACACCATTAATCTTAGATTGACTGGTTGAATATGTGAATGTATGGATCTGAATGTTATGTTTATACATGTCGTTATGTAGGGATATAGTAGTTTATCATGTGTTACATGGCATGCCTGTTTTTAAGTGTGTTTTAAAGGGTTACTTAGTACCATAGTACTGAAGGATTCCATTCGTGGGGCCCCTGCCTATTCAATGGGCAGTATCCCTTGCAGGTCGTTTTCGATATTACTCAAGTGGGCCATGGGGAAAGAGCGTAAGGAACTATCCGGAACTGTTAGGGTTTTACTCCATCTCCTTTAAATTCACATTTCAATGTATTTGTTGTTTTGTAACCATCACTTGATGGATTATATTTACTCGCGCTACTTTGATTTAATTATTAGTCGAGTTTCTCGTAGTTTGTATTTTTCTCCGTTAGCCTTAGCACTTGGTACTGGAACGGTATGAGTGAACCGGTCTGGTACTGAGTGTGGCGGTAATATCCTTAGAATTCACGGTTTGTTATTTTGCTTTCGCTAATTTTTTTTTAGTTAAACAAAATTTTTCAATAGTAAATTTTGGGGGTATCAATAGTAAATTTTGGGGGTATTATAGTTCTCCAAGATCCTTATGATAAGAGAACCATACCCTAAAGAAGCTTGTGTGTAACTCGCCTCGTGCATCATGTTTTGAGAGATGTCAATCCTAAATTATATGGTAGCCCCTGATAAGATGTGGTCAACCTCGTACAAATTTCTAGTATTCAAATTTACCAGTTACACAAGGGAATGGCATCATGTAAATAAAATAGTGTAATACTCTCTTGTAGGGTTGCATACAGTAAAAGCTAGTGGTGCCTCAAATCACATAATGACGCCTATTCATATCTTACACAACCATGTCATGTGTTCTCATTACTTATCCAAATCTAATATCTAATCCCCTAAAGAGGTGACCACCTAAATGCGTAGAGATCTAACATGTTTAGTCTCATCAACCTAAATGGGAACATCTAGGACTTTCGTGGATATGGGGGAACCATTGGTAGAAACAATCAAATTTGCATAAAAAATATGAATAGGATCAAAGTAGATGGGATTATAAAGCTCAAAGATGGATGAATGTGAAGATCAAATAGATTCTACATAAAGGGCATTTTGATGCTATTAGAACCAATTTCAAAATTAATGTATTTTTCCCTTTATTATTTTCTTCCCATGGAATCTAAATAACCTCAACTACCCTATCCTTATTCAGGTGTATCTCGACCCTTTTGACATAACAAATAATCACTAAGGTTTGATATGAATCTCTATCCTTTGCCTTTTGGTAGGAATTTTTTTCAGTCCTTTTAGGTACCATTACAATCAATGAAGATCAATTAATTCAAGATAATTCAGTTAACCATAGAAGCAATCAATCAAGAGCCAATGAAAGCTAACACTAAGGCCAAAAGGCTTCGAGTTCAAGCATCCAGTCGAAAGAAAAAAAAAAGAAAGCAAGGTCGATGTTTTTTTTAAGAAAAAAAAACTTATATACCCTAAACAAACTAGTTAATTGGTTTACAAATTCATTGATTATTCTTGCCTTCCTTTGAAAGATAAAGCTCAACACACATCAACTAGTTTAAAGAGGACACATTAACTGATCCTTTTAGCAGATTGATTGGTTTTGTCACCAGTTGTTTTCCCTTCAAGTCATAAATACTTATTATGAGCATGAAAGACAATCAATTTATGAACTTAAACATGCGAATTAGCCCAAAAAAATGTATGCCAATTAAGAATCAAATCGACATGTATCCATTATGTCCCAACACAATTTTAGCATAGCTTTCATGAATAAAACAATGGCATTTTAAGAATGAATAATGTTCAATTTTCATAAGTCAAATTCAACTAATAATTGTAAGCAAACATATCTTTCATTCACTCATGCAATATTTCACATTAAAGACAACGTGATACAAAAAGATAGAATACTAACTTGGATTTAGAAAAATTCATATGTATTCTCCTTTCTTTTATGAAAAGGTAGAAGAGACGTTGATGTTGCAATTTTTATTTATTCCTTCAATCTCGCCCTCCTCTTATTATTCTTCCTATGATGAAATTTCAAATGATTGCTTTTTGTACCCGTGTATTTTTGGATTTATAGGAGTTAGTCCTTAATGAAATATCAATAATAATACAATTCTTTGGAATCCAAATTATTTTTTAAAAAAGGAAAATGAAGCCTTATTTTGTATTGACGGATGTTGTTTCTAAGATTTTCACAATTTGCCAAAGAATGGTTTTCAATTATTTCAGTCTTTGCATCCAATTCAATTTTCAATCTTTTAACCATAGATGTAAACTATTTATTTTTATTCTTCAATTTTATATGTGTTAAGAATAGGTGGTAAAGTATTTCATTTAACTCAAAATTTTGATAATCCATAATCTCAAAATAATTTAAGCAATTATCATCAATATCATACAAATTAATTTTAGATTTAGGTGAGAAATTGATTACCTCATCATTTTTACTTGAAATGTCATCATTTGTAGCAATGAAACAAAGATTCAGAATTTCTTCTTCCTCATTACCACCATAAGTGATATTTAATACTTTTTAAATCTCTTTAGTGGTGGTGCATTCAAGGGTGCGATCAAATACACTTGCTCTGAAGCTATAATGTAGCATCAAGATTGCTTTTCCATTTAAGGTATACCTTTGTTTGTCCACATCCTTCCATTCTTCAATCGGTTTATCAATTAGTCCATTGATGATGGATTTTTCAATCTTGTTTAGACCATGTAGAATAACGAACCACAAATATTTATTTTTTTCATTAAAAAAGATTCTAATCAATGTTTTCAAAAGCCCAAATTTTTCTCAAATGAACAACAAAGGCTTTAAAGGTGCTAAGTCTTCATCCATGAAGTTATCCATAATTTGAGGTTCTTAAACTCTTGATGGTTAGGTTAATTTAATGAAGCCCCAAGCTCGAATTTGAATTTAAAAAATCCTAGAGGGGTGAATAGGGTTTAAAGGAATGGAAATGAAAAATAAAAATAAAAATAAAAACCAATGTAGAGTGCTTCAAGAACATATTACTCACTACGTCCACTACCAAAAGGTTATCCCTTTTAGATTTTAAAAAGTGATATGTTTTTATTGATGATCATTCTTCTTTCGGTTTATGAGTCTTACAATCTCATTGACCTATTTAAGAGATGATTTACAACTTTACCTATTTATCTTCTTTAGATTCTCAATAGGAATCTATCAAGAATGATAGGAAAATAATCACTAACCCCTTTGTAATAAATTTTGTAAGGTGGTTATAATTACAATTGACTCTCACCAAGAATGAAGATATGATATTACTTAAAGCAAAAGGGGTAGTAACCAAACTATGAAGATCATCATCCCCTATGACTGACTAGAATTTTTGGAAAAATATAGGACTGAACCCACTGGGGCTCGGACTCTTAAGAGACCCTGTCGAAAAAATCACAGCTTTAACTTCACTGAAAGAGACCACATGGAGAAGCTCATCATGCTCGTGCTATAACAATAGAAGGAATTAGTTGGAAGAGGAATCATCTCCCTTATTTCCCCCATCAACACTAAAATGTTGTCAAAAATAAAATGCCACTAATTCCATGACAGAAATTCTATCATTAACCCATTCCCCCGAATCCTCTTTTAAGCACATGAATTTGTTATGTCTACAATGATTAAGAACTACCATGTGGAAAACATCATTGTTCCTATCTTACAACATCACTTGATTAATATTGGATTTCCGTAACCACATTATGTGTTCTTGGGTGAGGACTTTGTTAAGTTCATATATAAGGGTGGTATCTAATCGAGCTAAACCATGAGAAAAAGATCTTCTCAAAACGTTTTAGATACCGTCTAGACGGGCAATGATGCACTTCTTATGACTCCTAGTATGGCCAAATACATCCTTATTCTAATATTTGAGAACTTGAGAACAATACTGAAGTTTGGAGAGGAAATTCTATATCTCACTTCAACCATTAGAAATAACACAAACTAGAGAAGGTCCAGAAATCTAAGCTGCTTGAAAGTGAAAACGTCTAGCAGGACAGGAACTCAAGTGTTTGGATAAATTTAGTTGGACAAAATGGTGATTCGAGCGTGTGTATGGTAGGCGATGAACGTGAGCATGGGGAAAGAACATGCACTAATCGTGATTGATCATAGCACGATCAATTCACAAATTGATATGTCTAGGGATGTAAATGGGGAGGGTTCAAGGCGGGTATACCCATACCCGTATCAGTACCCGTTAAGAAAATCCGTACCTGAATCCGTACCCTTACCCTAACGAGTATCCACTAACACATCCATATCCGTATCCGTTGGATATCCATTACCCGACGGATTATCCGTTTACCCGTTAATGAATATTATCCAATGGATAAACCCATTTATAGTTAAGCTAAATGGCAATTTTAACCTTAATTTATACTATATTTATTTTAAAATGAAGGGTAAAAGGGTAATTATATATCGGGTAAACGGGTATGGATATGGATACGGGTATGGTTATGGGTTCGGGTATGGATATCCCATACCCATATCCGTACCCGAACCCGACGGGTATTTTTTTCCATCCTCCATATCCATATCCATATCCATATCCGTTTAAGTATCCGTCGAATTTTTGGTAAAATCTGTCCCGTTTACATCCCTAGATATGTCTACCTCTAACTATACCATTCTAAGTGAATCTAAGCCTAGAAAAGCCTTAGTCATGAAGACCACAATCATTCACAAAGTTACTAAACTTCAAACATCTAGCAAGAGTATTGGGGTTCCCACCCCTACGTTCCGTCAAGGAACTCACATCATTAAAATCCCCACCCCCCAAACAAGGACTCAAGCAATAGAGAAGTGGAGAGATAAGGCCACAAGGTTGCCCCACATCTCATCTCTAAGAGAAACATTTGGAAGAGGCATAAACCCTCATGAACAAGAATTCATGTCCAGAAGATAACCACACATGCGTATGAATAAATTAAGCTAAGGAGTAAAGAACCAGAAGTTGTAACTAATCTACATCCCATAAATACCACATTGGAAACCTTGAGCATCACCTCTAACATTCCCTTTAAAACTAAGCTTGCGGATAATAGCTTCCACTTTGAAATTACTGACCTTGGTCTCAACTATCACCAATAAATAAGGCTTGTGAACTTATACCATGTTAAATAAATAATTTTGAAAAGATGCATTACTAGCACCCTTCACATTCCAAAAAAAATAAAAGTTAAGCTGGCAAGGTCAGTCATGAATAAAAAATCAATGAGAGTAGGAGGGATGAGGTCCTCAATTAAACACACTACCATCCTTAAGGTCATCTTTTTTCTCCATCTGGGTCATACATGGTTTCAATGAACAATTGTTCTTATTATCACTTGGATGTGTCATCTAGGCACTAGATTGTGGGGGGGGGGGGGGAGGTGCACAGAAATCCTAGATGGGAAATCACCAACTTTCCTATTACTAATAGTGGCTAGGGACATTTGAGTGGTGGATTTTTCCGAGGAGCCTTAGGGCATGATTTCTGTTTTAGCTCTTATGGAGAAACATCTCGGTCAACGACCTTGGTAGGAATCGGGTGATTAATGCAAGCAACCGCTATTGTTTACCCCCAATTGATCCTCAATATCTATTTATCCTACCTAATAGCTAGATTAGACAACATATCCTCCTAATCCCAATGTATTAAATAGTTCTAAAAACTAAGCTGGTAAATGTATAATTTTTTAACAAATTACCGACCCAAGTTACCTATTATCTAGCCTCAAACTAAATAAATATATAAGCATGGCAAAAACTAACTTTTTATAAATGTCTAGTTGATCGGTGAGTTGAAACAAAATTAGCATCATAAAGCAAAGATGACCACACACGCATGCACTGCTGTCATAATTACTGCCTATTGGTTGTTATACTCGCAGAGTGACTACCTTGAATTCGCGGTACTACGTTGGGAAGTGGGAAGCGTCAAAACTCCGCATAATCGAAAGAGCCAACAAATATTGAGGCCCAACCAAAAGCTACCGAACTGCCATGGGCCAATCTCCTAATTAACATCGATGAAACTATAGTTTTAAAAGTCGGATCGGTAATTAAATCGGTATTATAATTAGTTTATTGATTTAATGATCGGACCAATGGTTTAAATTGGTTGGATTAATGGTATATTTTAAATCAAAAAATATAAAATATATAAAAAAAATTAAACTACATATAAATTTAACTGGCTTCCAACTGGATATTTAACCAGTTCTGCAGCCGATTTTTTGAAAGCTTCACCAGTTTTCACTGGTCTAACCGATTTTTACTAGTTTTGAGATCTTAAAAATTAGTACATAAAATCTAGTCAGTGACGTAATCAATTTTTCGGTTCATCGATCGAACCAGCCCGTTCGATTCGATTTTTAATACTATGGATGAAACAACCTTTAGGTACCACCCAAAACAACCAATTGAAAACCCCTAGCTATAACCTTATCAGTTTGTAACTCAACCTTTATAATTAATTGGGAACAAAGGGCTCGCCTTTGTAGGAGGGAGAGGACGAATATTTCAGAAGGCTTCTCGAAGTTGGCCAATTCGAAAAATAAAGTACAGGGAATATCCATGGCTTGAGAAAGTAATATAAATAAATAGATATATCATAACCGTGGAATTCGCAAGGGAGTAGCATTTTGCTAATTCAATTTATCAATAGTAATTAACTTACAACGGCTTATATATATATCTTTATTTAAAATACATCAACTAGCAATTTGTTATAGGTAATTGTCGTCACCCAAATATTTCGACTTGGCGAATACTTTATTCACTTTGATAAGTATCATCAATATTAGGATACAATCCTTCCCACTAAGTATCTTGACTACCAATATGTATCTTATCCTCCATCTATCTATCTATATAAATATATTTTCTATCATATTTTTCAACCCCAGGAAGCAAGAGTTCTCACGTCTCTAAAAATAACGTTGAGCACAAAACCAAATTAAACCCTTGTCTCATCCCAGTACACATGACATGAGTAGGCATGCACGGGTTAGGAATGATAATAAATCAGTTACTATAATTTTATCTAACAGGTATTTTTTTATATTTATTTATTCATATTTATTTATATATATATTAGATAAAATTCGTCGGATTTAAAATAAAAATCATTCTATATCATAATTAGATAATTAGATTGTTATAATTTAATTATATTTTTATTTTTATCTTTAAAAAATAAATTAAATATTATATAAATGAATGGTAAAGTAAATAATTTTATATCAAGTAAATAAATATAAATAGGTGTCCGGATTTTTTACCAATATTAATATCCAAATCTTACTAATATTTATCAATTTTTGTTAAATTTATTTATCTATTTTAAGTTATATATATATATCCATCGAATAAATTCCGTCAAATTTTAAATAAAATACATTTAATTGTCAACCCTAAGGCTTCGTTTGGTTCATGGAAAATAATAAGGAAAGGAAAAAAATTTATATGGAAACTAATTTTTTAGTATTTGGTTCTCAGAAAAATAATAGAGAAAGAAAATAAGAAGAAAAAAATTAAAAAAAGTTGTATTACATCCTTTTCCTCACCAAAATATATGGAAAATAAGTAACCATCAAGGAAAAAAATTTGGAAGCTTGCCCGATACCATCCTCCTCAACTCTTCCTCCTTCAACACCATTCCTTCAGCTCACCCGTTGTTGCCAGTGGTCCGTTGCTGCTAGTGAGGCTCCGGTGCTGGTGTACGACAACGAAGGAAGATGGAGGTGGAGCTGTCGGCGTCAGGGTCGAGCTTGCTCTCCTGTTCGCTAGCTTGTCGCTGCTACTGTTGTAACTCACAATGCAGCTCATTCCCCGTGGTGGCTCGACAATTGCTGATTGGTGACGAGGCTGGAGCGGTAGTGTTGTGGCGGTGGTTCGACAAGGCGGTCTGGTTTGAGGGTCGAAGGGCATGGGGGTCAGGGAAAGATCTGCAGAAAAGAAATGGGAAAGGAAGAGAGAGAAGTGTGAAAAAGAGATGGTAGCACTTAGTAGGATATCTTTTTCTTTTCTTTACTAACACACACACACTACACTACACACACATACATGTGTGTGTGAGAGAGAGAGAGAATATAAAATATTTAAAAATATTAATGAATGATTTTCTCTAAAATTTATTTAACAAAAATTATTTTACAATTGAATACATACAAGTTAATATAAAAACTATTTAAAGGATATCAAAAAAACATTCGGAAGAAAATACCCACGAGCAAAAGAGTTTGTATTATTTATATAAAGACATAATACGAACTTAAAAAATGTTTAAAACTACTTGAAAAAAATACTTAAATTAGATACTAAGAAATTGGGTTAATTTAAATAATTTTTGAAAAATGTTATCAATAAACCAAAAAAGAAAAAATAGAAGAAAATTAATTTATGAAAGAAGATCATAAGTAAGTTATAAAAATCTTTAATTTAAAATTTTTCCAAGATCTTATCAATCTTGTAAAAGTAAATAATGTATTTCATTAACGAAATATAACTCTAAAACAAAGTTGTAATCACACGGTGAAAATATAATAAAAAATAAATTTAAAATATTAAAAATCAAAACACGCGATAAAACAAAAACATATATTTTTAAATGAAATTAAAATCATATGAATAAAAAAAAATTATGGTCGTAAACGAATTTATCTAGAATATTCGCAATGACAACGATTAACTAGATTTTAATATGAATTTGAAATTGTTGATAAAACCATAAAACGAATCAAAATTAAAATAATTAAACGTTTTCATCAAATTACGTTAATAAAATCATTAAGCTTAAGAAAATTGAAATAAAAAAATATATGATATTACACATTTTGATTGGCATGTGATTGATTTTAGAGCTTAAACGGTGGTTATTTTAGCTTTACTTAGAGTGTGTAGCTATGTTGGCTGACATCTTTTTTTTATCAAATTTATTCATGATTGTTTGATGCGCACATTTCATTGTGTAATAAGGTTTTGTTAGCTTTTTTTTGAGTTGATGATAACAAGTTTTCATAGGAATGAATTTTACCAAGTAATGTTATTTGCTCTATCATGTATTATTAAGTGTTGGAAGGTTTGTACCAAATAGATAAATAAAAAATAAAACAATGAGTTATTGATATTTTATAGAACTAACGAGTGCATAGTAATCATGAAGTTATTCTGTTTTTTTTTCGCCTGCCTATGTTTGTTGTGTCATATTTGAAATGGAAAAGAATATGAAATATTTTGTATATTTTATTTTTAAAAAATTGAGATCATTGTAAGTTAGTTATATAATATTTTAGAATGCTTCTAAAAAAAATAGAAGTAATACTAAGTTTATGGAGTTTTTATTATTTTTTAGACACTTTATGAAATTTCCCATATATCAATATAACATTTTAATTGTTATTAAATATATAAAAGTATTTAAATAATAATAATAATCAACTTTCCTTAGAATTTTTTTCTACAAACCAAACACCAAAAACACTTTTTAAAAATTATATTTTTCACAAAAAATTTCCAACAACTAAACAAAGAAAAAAAATTAATTTATCCTATTTTTTTCTTTTATTTTTCTTTTCTTCTTTTTTATTTTTCCCAAGATGCTAAGCACCAAATCCATTGTATGCTGTCAATCCATGCCACTTTCATAAAGGAGGATACGTAAATGCCCTTCTGTCGGCAAAAAAAAGATACAGCTCCCAATTCCTAAAACTTGCTCAGCCATGCATAACGGTCATTTCATTCTAATTCGTAATTACGACTCCTGGCACATAAGATATTAGCACAAAAAAAAAATTAACTGCTAGTGGCTTTCTCGGGAGAGCAACCGGTACCCATCATCAATTTTTTTTTTTTTTTTTTGTACATAAGAAGTTCGTAAATATCATTATAAAGTACCATATAAATCTCATCGCCCTGTACATATCTATCATTAACTCTTGAATAATAAAGATACGTCAGCTTATTTTCACAAGTAGTGCTCTTTTGGTGTGGGATGATAGAAACGAAAATTTTATTTTTTTTATTCTATATATTTTGTATAGTATAAAATTAAAAAATTATTTTTTGAAAGAATAACTATAGTAGATCTTAAATACATAACATAAAAAATTACATAATTGTAAAGGCTTTTCGGATGGATCAATACAAGGAACTTTAACTCCATTGACAGGGAGTGCATGGAACGAAATTTGTTTAGCATTTCTACGAATGCATCTGCAGAAAACTGCATCTAGCTAGCTGTGCTAACATTTTGACCGGAACAAGCAGCAAGATCCAGCCAGATTAGCGGGTTTAAAGACACTTATGTGCTGGCTAGCACGAGGCTCATTTGCAAAATCCTTGTAGCCTGCATCTGACAGTATATATTTTGATGTCTCCGCATATGATAATTAATATATTGCCTATGAATTATAAAATATTTGCAATATATTGAAACACCTTACCATTTAAGGACATGCAAATCATATTGTGGAGGAGCCAAAACTTTGGATCCATGGTATCACTACTTGACATCAATTTGTTCAATAAATGCTATATTATATAAAATAAATATTAAAATAAAATAAAATAAATTTTATTGATATTTTTAAAAGCTAACATTTTATTTTAAATTACAATGAAAAGAAAATTTAATCATTAACCTTTGTAAAAACTTGCCAACATAACTTAATCCTTTTAAGAAAATGCAGAATATAAGCTTAATATTTTGAAAAACAACTAAAATACTAAATGAATAGTCCAAACTAATAATAAAAGTGCATGAGACAAATAAAAGAAAAAAAGAAAATAACTAAATTAAAGAAAAAAGTATTATTAACCATAAATGAAATTGATGTGATAATGAGTGACGTAGTAAGATAAAAAAAATTGGGTACAACAACAATGATTCGAACCTTGGTTTTTTATGAATTTTAATAGATGTACTGTCACTTAGCCAAGGCACTTACAGATTATTTTAATGTGTTTTAAGTTATTATACTGAGCTTCAATGGTATCCCAGGACACCACTAAAAGGCCCTACTTCCACCACTGGTGACCACTAATATTGTGTAACAAATGCCACATTAGTAAAATTAAAAAATTAAAAATAAAACTTCATTGAACAAAAGTGAACGGAAGAACATCTTCGTCACCATTACCCATATGTTATCACCTTCTTGTCATGCCTTTTCGTCTCCTCCTCCTCACACTATTTCCTATGATTTTTTATTCTTCAATCCTTGTCAATAATTTTTTTATCATTGTCGCTAGATTATGCTGAAATTTCATCCTCTTAAATTCTCCTCTATCAAACTTCTTGCTCATTTTTTATTTTTCTAAAATTCCATCTTTAATCAAAAATTTTGATCAATTCCACTGATTAGGCAATTTTTTATTGATGATATTTCTACTTTTAAAATGCACTAAACTTTGGAACTACACTAACCTTTGGAAAGATATGTTGAACTTTGGTGAAAGACATAAACTTAATTGGTAAAATGTAATTAGATCGATGTGGAAAATTTGTAGGAAATTGTAACAATCCGATTTTTACTACTGAAACATTTTGTTTTGTAGTGGAAGTAATTAAGTAAAATATTGGGAGTTACCGTCGTAATTGATGTAAGGATGATCGATATAATTATAGCTTATACAATCATCCTTATATCAATCACAAGGCTAAAACATTTAAAGTAATTCAAGAAAATTAGAAATAAAAGAACATTTACAGTATAATAATAAGTTTGGAGCCTAACTCTAAGTTAACAATATAAGATACAAAAGAAGGGATACCATGGATCAAGAGTCCAAAAAGGGTATCCGGTTAAATACATCGATCGGATAACAATTACTCTTTATCCAACCCCTAACATAGATGAAGTCACTCATCTCCACATAGGGCGTCATAGGAATCATAATCATCTAGGTGATCTTTTGAGACTTGCACATAAGATTCAAGGCCTCCTTCTCGAAGAAATGAGTATCATCCATAAAACGGGTGGTCAATACGCTACGTACTGAATAAAGGAATAATACTATTGAAATAAGGATACGAATAGCACATGCTTTCACATTAGGTAATAAGTGAATAACCAAATAATTAAAACATCTCATAAGACAGAATATGACCCAGATTCCTTTATTAAGTGTAATCCATTTTTATTCTTTTATATACATTGAGTGTAGGAATCTCACTATTCTTAAACTGATGGAACGATCTAAAACTCCATCTCAGGAACAACACACCTAAGCTACTATTATCATCCTGTGGAATGGATATGAAAATATCATCTTCTCGGGGCAAAATGCTCCTGATCCACTTTTCTCCTTAGTGAAACATTAATACATATATATATATATATACATACATACATACATACATACATACATACATACATACATAGATCACCTTGGTCCTGACTCACGTATTCTTAATCATTAGTATCGATATTTTCCATATGTTAAAATGATACATTTTTATTTCACAATGAGTAAGGGTCCCACTATTCTTATACCCATGGAACGGAAGTACCTTTTCAGGATAAAATGCTCCCAAGCCACTATTTTTTCGGTGGAATAGAGATTAAAAATATCTTTTTGGAGTACAATACGCCTAAGCTACTATTCTCCTCAGTGAAACGGGATATATATATAAATAGATCATACTGGCTCTACTCACATGCTTAGTATCTTATTCAAGATTGACTCTCAAGCATATAACACATTAAAACAGATATACATATAGCATAGGTCCAAGTCCTTAAGTCCTTTCAAACCTTAATTACACACCCTTTAGTATTCATTCTCCCATATTAATTATTCCACACAATTTATATTATATCATCTTCAAATCTCATCATTATTATCATACCCAAATTACATGATATAGTTCCCATACACATACATTAATCATCATATCCCAATATATTACTCACAAAAATCTCTAAAACCTAATTCCACATATTTTTCATAACACCTCCTATGAAATTTACATGATTTCTAACAGATAACCTCATAAGGTCAAACATTAACAACGTATTCAGAATCCGAATAACATCTAGATTTTATACATCGAATAATGATATCATCATTATAAGATATTTTACTCCAAATTATCCATTAATTCATTTAAGGACCCCAAACAACAATAATACTTCCAAGCACTCTTCATGATATCACTATCATATTTTAATTTGCCTTATGCATAAACACCAAATTTACCTTATTATCCCTTAATGACTAAATTACCTTAAGCACAAATAACAACCTCTATTTTATAAAATCTTGAACCTTCCACACACATTATTTTCCAAATCAACCAATTATCATCATACTTCATAAGAAAAATACTTATGTCCACTTATCAAAGTTTATTTAGCCTATATTTCATACCATATGATATATTTCAACAAATATGACAATATCATAATAAAATAATAATGGTACCTCTTATCCATTCTTACTTTCTTTCAATAACATAATATCCTTAAGCCTATATTTCATACCATAAGATATACTTCCATAAATATGACATTATCACAACAAAATCATAACATATTGGTACCTCTAACTATTCTTACTTTCTTTCAACATAATTTTTATATCATCACAAAATATCATGATCGGCACATGTTACATCATATATCAATAATATCATGAAAAACATATATAACCATACAAGCAAATGACACCAAAAACCCTAAACATCATATAGTGCCTTACCAACTAGGACACCAGGCTCTAAGCACACAAATCCTAGATTTTCTCCTCTGAAGCTACTAGAATACCACCTACAAAAAATAACGATATTCCTAATGAGGCTTAAAGAGTTAAATCGAAAGAGAAATCAGGTAAATAGGGTAAAAATAGAAATAACAGTAGTCAAATGGAAGCTTGAGACGTGTGGATGTGTAGAGGAATGTGTGGTGGAGCTATGATAAAATTTTAGTGATGTTTAAACAAGGTTTGGGGTGAAAATAGAGGTATATGACCAAAAATAGGAAGTTGTACAACTATGTTATAGGTAGTGCAACCCTAGTCGAGAGAAAAGATCACGCATGGCCAGGCAGTGCAAAATTGCACAGCTGTACATTAGAAAATTTTTAGTGTTGCATGGTCGTGCTTGAGGCCATGCACATGTCGTGTGCTCTGTAAAAATATGATGGGCGAAAGAAAGAAGAAGGAAAATGAGGCGGTGGTCAGCACTCTATAGCGATGGCCAACGGGGGTGTTGGGGAAGGTTGGGATGACCTTAGTGGTCGGTCCACCGGCCAATGGGTTGCACACCACACAAGCAAGTGGTGGCCGAGGTGGTGCACGGTGGTGGAATGGATGGTGCACGGGCTAATAATAGGGAAAGAACAAGAAGAAAGAAGGAAGAAAGGATAAGGAAGAGGGTGTGCTTGGCAGTGTCTTGGACACAATAATGGGCAAAATGGAGGCAAACCAAAGAGAAAGGAAGAAGAGTGGGTAGTATATATATATATATACATGTGTGCGTGTGTGGTGTGCATCACGGACGAAAGAAAAAAAAACAAGGGAGGTGTGCGACGATGATGATGGTGATGGTGCAGTTGCAAGGTGATGGTGCTAATGTTGATGACTGTAGAGGATGGTGAAGAGTAGGGCAGTAGCCGCAGGGTGAGGGTGGTGATGGTTATATGTAGGTGTGTTGCGTGAGAAGTAAAACGGCAGGGAAAAATGTAGTGCGCAAGGTGTACGCATGGGGTGTGTAGGTTTGCAGAGATGGAAGAAGGAGAAGAAGAAGTAGAAAGGTGATAGATGATGGATGAGGGTGTAGAAAGGTGATGGATGATGGAGCAAGTGGGGAGGGTGCAAAATGCAATAATTTAAATTATTGCAACTTAAGGTTGACAGAAGGAGGAGAAGAAAAAAAAAAGAAAAGGAGAAAGAAAAGGAAAAAGAGAAGGGTTGGGAATTAGTTTATATTATTTTGGATTAGCCATAAGTAATTAGGATTGGTGGAAATTTTAGAGGATTTTGATTTTAGTTTACAAATTACAGTTTATCTAAGTCAAGGTTTTGGTTTCGGTTAAAGTTTCGGGAATAAGAAATTAGGTTAAAGCTAAAATAAGATTTCTTGATATTAGAATCAAATTAAGGCGTTAATAATTCAGGATTAGGCTAAGTAAATTTTTGGGGTATTACATAAATAATGATGAAAAATATGTTAAATTTGAGTAAAATATATATATATCTATTTGTGGTGAAAGATATGAAGAGAATTGGTTAATTTTTTATTAAATCAATGTTTAAAATTTGTAGGAAAATAATGGTGAAAGATGAGTTAAACTTTAGTGAAATATGTGTATTTATGATGAAAGATATATAGAGAACTGGTGAAATTTAATTAGATCAATGTTAAAAAAAACTAGGAAGATAATGGTAAAAGATGTATTGAATTTTGGCATAATTTTAGATAGATAATGGTAAAAGATATAGGAGTTATGTTGAAAGATCACATTGCGTAAAATAATGTTATATTTAAAGTAGTTATAAGGTGAAAGATATGTGAAATAATTTTAAAAATATCTATTTTAGTATAAGAATGGTTAAATATCTATAGAATAATTGATAAAGATATGCGAAACATTGGTGTAAGTTTTCAAACAAAAATATGGTGAGAGATAAGTGAAATAGTGGTGAAAGATATTCTCATCGATAGTGAAATATATGTTGATTTATAGTGAAAGATAAGCAAAACTATATTTAATACTATTGAATTTTTATATTATATTTTCAATATTATAAATTGTGCCAAATGTTTAAATATGATAGAGAATTTTTACATGAAAAACAATTTTGATGATGATAAGTAACATTGAAATGATAAAAATATAGTGGAGAAACTTTACTTGTGAAACAATTTTGATGATGTTAAGCCAAGGTGAATTAATAAGAAAAAAAATAGTTTTATAAATGATGAATTTTTTACTATATTCCATATTGAAAGATCAATTCCACGTTGGTGGAAAAACATTTAAATTATTGCAAAAAAATTGGTTTAAGTATGATGAAATATTAACTATATTCTCCTAAAATTTTAACTTTATGAATGGTAAAAAATTTACTTTATTACATGGTGTAATATCAGTTCAACATCAGTGAAAGATTAAACTAACTATATTCTCTTGAAGTATTAACTTTGATATTAACTATATTGTCCTGAAACTTTTACTTTATGAATGGTAAAAGTTTTACTATATTACATGATGTAATATCAGTTCAACATTAGTGAAAGATTAAATTAACTATATTCTCTTGAAGTATTAGTTTTGATAACGACGAAATACTTACTATATTATATGGTAAAAAAAATTAGCTCAACGTTGGTGAAAAACTTGTTCAATGTTGGTAAAAGTTTAAGAATGACAATTTTTTTAGAGACTTAAGCTTTTCAAATTTTAACTCAATAAAGATACACAATCTATAATATTAGAGTTTCAAGCTAAGATATGTTCTAGAAAATTTGAATAACATTGAACTTACCAATGGAATCTATTTGTTTTGAAACAAATTCCATATCTAAAATTGAATAAAATTGTGAGGAATTAATTAAATTAATTTGAGATCTTAATCAAACCCAAATCAACATAGAAGCATAATTTTTCGGTTGTTCTTTACAAAGGTGGAGTGTGGTGACGGCAAGATTATGGGCAGCAAAATGAGAGCAATGAACTCGACCATAAAGAAGCTAGAGCATGAGCGAGGAAGAATTTGAGATGTTGTGGGAGTTTCTCTTGAATTATCTGATAAGACACCGCATCATCGTGCGATGGATTGTGCACTATAGGAATTGGTGAGTTGGATTTCAAGTTAGAATACTCGATCAAAATTAAGAAAGTCAAACATGTACATCCAAAAGGAATTATTCCTCGTTGATACGTACTTTGGTCGCATAATTTTTGGGTTCTCGTAAGTTGATGCATAATTGATATTGATTTAGTGTTGGCTGGGATGCTCCCTTGGAACGTCTGTAGTGGTACCAATTTTTGGGTATCTTTGCAACTAAAATTCCCACATATAAAACACCTTCTATTTAAATGATTGTTTTGGTTATAGGAAGAGATGAGGTGTTACATAAATAGCTTTGTTGATTCTCATTCATCTACAATAATAATTAAACAAAAAAGTATTGAAGAGGAGAAAACTTATCGAAAAAGTACAACACTTCCCTCATTAAAACTTCATCCAAAAAAAAAACCTTCATCAACTAAAGATGGTTTTGAGTGACGCTGAACTTATAGTGCTTGTGTGCACACATTTCGATTAATTTTGTTCAAAACATAGAATCAGTCTCTTTTGTGATGGTTGTCTGACATTGTTTACCCTATTAATAGGTGGTTTTTATTTCCATTATCATAAAACGTTACATTATCTATGTATCTATACCTTTATTGTAACTGACATCTGCATTAAATATTAAGAAATCCATACTTTGAGACTTCGTTAGTGTGATTGATATATATTTCTGTATTCATAACATCCTTCCATCTAATGTCGTATGTGGCCGCAGATGTTGCAATGTGCCGTGGCCAAGCTCCGTCATGTTATTCACTGCGTAATTACGTTAGTATTGTTGTTTTGCAAAGTGACAGTCTAATGCTGCTCTGGACCTGCGGCCTTGCTACGCTCGCTAGTGGCACAGACGGACGTCTTTGAAAAAGGCTTTTCGTATCTGTCATACGGCTGGGCAAAATGTAGGTGCAGTGCCTTTCTTTGGCTCTTTTCCTTGGTCGCTTTAGTCCGCCTGCGGCCTGCCTGTCTCTTCGATTTTTGTTGGTGCAGAATTTATTTGGTGGGACGTGTGTTTGCCCGTACCTTTGTTCGAGGTTAAGCGTGACGGTACGAAGTTTTCAAATCCTGGAGGTGAGGACGCTCATCATAAGTGATGATTTACCTCCTTTTATGGCAAAGATGATATGTAAAAAAATAAAAACGACATAAAATCAAAGTGACCTTGTTTCAGAGAATTCTGATAAACAAAGAAACGGCACAAAAACACCAACACCGCAAGGCTGAAAACCCCCTCCACAAATATATGAATTATAAGCAAAAACAAGTCATATTCATGCTCCAAAAACTTTACAATATTCTCTTCCGGAAAAATAATTGAAACCAAGGGTTTGATACCAATTTTTCACTACAATGCAGTAATATCAGTGTTTAACCTACAAAATTGACAACTTTAGGGCCCTTCTTCGTTCTCTGAGGCGCATTACTGTCTTTTGCCTCAGCACCCACGCCACCTTTCTTCTTGCTGGATCCACTCTCACTGCCAATATTGCCTTCAACCATGAAATCATCATCTAGATCGTCCCCGCTGACAAGCTTTGTCACCTGCCCTCTACGATTAGCTTCTGAATCTGCAGCTTGGATTGCTAAAGAGAAAATACAAAAGAAAATTTCTGAGGATCACCATAAAACTAACCTAATACGTTTATCAGAACCGACAATACTCAGAGAAAATCGGTACCAAAAGTAACCACAAAAATACTATCCATAAACAGTCTATCAAGTCCCTAAATGAAGCACATATTTTGATGAAGGACAATCATTTTCATGTTTTCACAGGATTGGAAGTGCTGATGGTTGAATTGACCGGCAGGTTACCTCATGCTTGTTCCAAAAGTTTGTTGAACAAAATTTACATGCGTTCTTACATAAATAGAAGCATTACAGATCTCTGTTGCTGTCCCTCCCCTTGGTCTAAATTTTCTCTCAAAGATGATGAAGGAACGTGAAGATGATGATACTGTCATCCCTGACTCCCCCTGGCCTCAAGTTTTCCCATCGGCTGAGGAGAAACTCGCAATCGCAAACCTTTCCAATGCTGTTTTATTATCAAGCTCATGGGCAAGAGCATTCGCTGTGACCGAAACTGCTCCAAAATCAAAGATCTCTGGTCCCTTACAGGTGCTTTCCAGGTAGCATATTTTTTTATTCCCCTCCCTACGTAGTTAAGGACTTGTTAGTCCTGAATTTCAAAGTATGTTCTATCGTTTCATCAGGCAGCATTCACAGTCCCAGTATTGTAATTTGCCGGGTCCCCATGCCCCCAATGAATTTAAGATATATATATATATATATATGCTGTTGATGTTGTCAGGACAAGATCCGGCCTAGGATCAATGGGAATTGTAGGATCGGAACAAAGAAACACAAAATCCTAAAAAGCCTGCATGATAAAGGTATTCTTATATGCTTACTAATCACACTTGAAGTTCAAAAACAATAAGAACTGATTCTTTAGGTCTCGACAACCGGATAACTAATTAGCTACAAACCTACAGCATACATATACCAAAAATATGAAACTGATTTACAACAAGAAGCCAACATCCAAGAAAAAGATTACTGACTGGCAAACCGATAACAATATATGTTTCAATATTCTCATGTTAGCTGCTTTTTCAGAATGGTACTGAGCATTTATCAGCAATTTATGTCTTCACATTATCAAGTTTCAATCATAGCCATTGGCTTCATTGGCTTGGTAGTGTCAATCGTGGTTCCTATACAATCCACATCAGCCCAATCAGGAAATAAGAAAGGGCTCCTAAGCCCAAAAAGATTAAAAAAAAAAACAAACCATAATAATTTTGTAGGACCGTATGATCCTACCATCCTTCCTACCTACTAGGCTATGACTATGGTCGTACCATTATTCTAGAATTCCAATTGTTTGATAACATCAGGATCATAGGATAGTATGATACATAAATCTCAACATGCCTGATCACACACAAAGCACTTGCATTACTGACATGTGAAATACTTAAGGCAAGATGCACATTCCGAATTTTATAAATTCAGGGACACATAGATTTAGTATCTAGAAAAGGTATAAAAATGAAACTGCACAGAAACTAGCCATTTGAACATAAAACAGCTAGTTCAAGCTAAATAAACATCCAAATTCTGGGAATAAGGCATCTTAAGTAATGATTAAAAATAGATTTATTAAAAAAACCAACAAAATAAATTATTTTGGGCTGGCCTTTGGCCACAAACTCAGACTAAAACTAGCTATACGGCAAATTTGGTAGTTTTGTTTGCTTGAATCTTATAACAGGCTTACCTCTTCCATTGGCAGGAAAAGAACTTCCGTAGCCTCTATTGGGACAGTCTCTGGCCAAATGAGTTACACCACCACATACTTTACAGCAACCCCCCTGCAGAAGCAACGAATTAGACAAGCTCTATATACAGCATAACAGGAAAATTGCATACTGCAAAATCTCCACACAGGCATCAGTCAAGTAAATCAGGCTAAAAGATAAGTGGCATAGACTGAGGTGTTTTAACTATCAGCTATCATTCTTGACTACTAAACATACCTTTGGATATATGCCATGTGTATTTTTGGGGCAGTTCTTACTCAAGTGTCCTTGATCTTTGCAGATAAAACAGCTGGCATATTTTGTTCCACCTGGGTTCACCCGAAAAAAGAGAGAAGGAAGATGTATCAGGAAATTGAGTAGCAATGACATGCATAGAGTGCAAAACTGTTATTAGTTGAGAAAAAAAGGCTATATATTACACAGAAAACCAATTTGGAACTAATTAATATCAAAGAAGGAAGAAAAAACGTGATGTCAATGTAATAAATCAGTTATATTAAGCACTCGGCAAGTGATACCAAACAAGAAGATTTATCTGCAATGAACTAAAGAAATTAAATGTACATAAGAATTTTGTTTCGGTAAGCAATGAATGAGGAACACATTGATCATGGAATTCATCATCATTCCATTTTCACCATCACTGACAAATATGAGGTAAAAAAGAAGATCAAAGAAGAAGATATGAATACTAGAACACAAAAGGACAGTACATATTTCTGAGACACTCCAATCTAATTCAGCTGAACAAACATTGCAGTCAAGCAAAGAACTCGCAAATTTCATATTCATATCCCACATAATCAAGTAAGATCACATGCCTTGATCCATAGTTGAGCAGCAAATCAAATCTACATAATTTTGGCAGTTGAAATTCAAGTTCCTCACCAGAAAACACAAATATTTGGGACACATTAACACAAAAATTTTGCATGAAGCTTGCAATCAAAATATCTGAATGAATGATGTACATCTTAACTACTCATTTAGGATACACCACCAATTGTGAAGCTAAGAAGCAGTCAATTCCCCATAGCTAAACTTAATGTGATGCAGAAGTATCCCCTTCACAAAATCCAACATTACCCACTCTTCTCCCCAAACTTGAAGACCCAAAAATTCTTCTAAGTTGGGCGGGATTCCACTAAATTATCTTACCTTTTTTCTCACGTCCAAGGAAGTCATGCAGAACATGAAACTTGCCTTCCCAACCCATTTCTTTTGTAACTCAACTATGAACAACCATTGCAGCCCACACCACCCTTCCATTTTTACGTGCAAATGGAGCCATGCAAAGCCATGCAAGCTTGCCTCCCAGCCACCCTATTTTGCAGCCAAAAATGCCAGCCATTTTGCAGCCACTTTTCCACCCAAGCCTGCACCATTTCATGGCTCAACTCCAGGCCACAACACGCAGCTGTCCCTGCCACCACCTCAGCCTGCAGACGCCAGACAGCACTGGGGGGGCGCCACAAACCGTCAGCCTGCAAGACAAATGGGGAAGGAAGTTGGCAGCCTGCAAGGTGCAGAATTATGGGAACTTTTGGAGTTTTATTTCCTCATTTTTTGTACTTTTGACAGCCCCATTTGCAGGTTGTGTTTGCTTTTTAACTTTGTCTTAACTTTAATCATGTAAGAACTTGTACTTAGAATGGTTTGCTTGCACTCAATCCAAATCAGACAAGGGATGGGCTGGACATGAGGCGCATGACCACAAGGGTGGGAGAAACCATGCAAGGTTGGTTAGAATTAAACTAAGATAGTTGCATGATGAGTAACCAGATAGTTTAAGTCCTAACCAGCTCATATATCTAGTTGGGCATGGTTACTTAGTAACTAAAGGGTTGCACACTTGCACTCCTATAAAAGTGCAAGAAATGGCTGAATGAAAGGGTCTTTGGTCAGCCATTTCTTCTCCTTGCTCAAGAATGATAACTCCTTGGTTAGTGCATACCTTGGTTGAATTTTATCCAAAATTCTTGCATCTTTTATCTTGAGTGCTGCATTGCTCAAGGGGTAGATTCAAGTATATGAATTAAGAGTTACTTAGTTCATATATTCTTCATCTCCCATCTTCCATTCTCATTTTCAGTGGTTATACCCAGCCATCATTTTCAAGCCTAACTTAACCCAATCTGTATCCACCATGCATCATAATGCCACATCAATTTCACTAACTCTTTCTCTTCCAGCTCACCCTTTATATTGTCATGCCAAGAAAATGATGAGAATAAGGTTTCAAAGATGTTCATCCATCCAAGTATTAGACATTTCCCCATGCAGAACCTTGTTCCACATTAGATCAAAATTCATAATAGTATCATAGCTTTAAAACAGTATCCATCAGCATTATAAAAATGACAACCCTGAAATGTAGGCCAAAACCAGGACACCCAAAAAGTAGGCCCTATATATGTACATGAATATACACAAATGAACAATAAATGGTGATATGTAAGTTGGATGAGAATTAAACAAAGAATATGGAGATCATGAGTTTGACTCCCAACTTGACAATTTTAAACAATATTATAACAATATATTTTTTTTTTAAAAAAACTCTAAACACTATTGGGGGGGGGGGAATGTTTTCCGTCTAAGATCCCCCTAATTCATGGCTGTCCCTATATAAAATAAAATCCAAAAACATCAAGTCACATTCAATTTCAATATTGAAGATCCTATCTCTTTCGCAAAGCAAACCTCAATTGGTATTTTGTTAAATCTCAATTTAGAGCCTCCATGGGGCCATAAAAATCCAGACTATTATTTTACTTTTAGCCTAATATTTTACATTATACGCAAGTTAGCTATTATCAAGGAAATATTGAGTATCTATTCTGTTTAGAAGCTTTTAGAGATATTAGGTCTTTTTCGCTAAAGATATTATTTAGCATAATATTTGGTTAGGATCCTATCAGATATTAGAGAAATATGTTATTCTCAATAAGGGCTAGGCAAATAGCTTGCAATCAGGTATAAATAAAAGGCTAAGGCCTCATTAATAAACAAGCTGGAAATTAGCCAAAGGAATTAATTTCCCAGCCATCTATTTTCTCTTTTTCCTCTCCAGCACCATCCCTAGCCCTCCCTCTCCCTTCCTCCTCCTGACCACTGGCCACCAAGGCAACCATTTACCACCATTCACACACCTACCTCTTCAACTTACAATCTTCAATCATGCTAAGGACTCTAATTAATTCTAATTAGCTATCATGGGTTATAAGAGAAGACTAAAATAAGGAAACCCTAAGAAAAACAAGAAGCACAGGACCTATCTATCAACAGGTCCTGCAAATCAGATAGATTCTCAGAGCTCTGCCTCAGCTACATCCTCTACTCAGAACCCTGAAATATTTCATAATATTGAATTTATTGACTGAGAGTGAAATTACTCTATTTTATTATGAATCCAGAGTGAGCATCTCCATACACCAGGTCTATTTTCTCCCAAGACCATGTTCCTCAAAAGATACCTCTGAAGCATGTTTCCAAGAAAAAGTAAGTGCTAATTCTTAACTCATAATGTCACATATAATATTTGACAAAATATTCAACCAATCAATGATGCTTCAGCAATGGTTGATAAATCATAACAATATAATATATTACATAAATGAAAAAATTCCTTTATTTTAATCATCTTTCCCATGGAAGATAAAGTGTCTCAAAACAGTGTATCTGCATAAATAAGCCTGCAGTAAAGAGGAGAAGTCACAAGGGAAATCTGATTCAAAGGCCAACCCAGGAACGACATCTGTATTTGATGAATAGGATGATTTGGTCAATTAGTAGCATATTAAATTTCTACAGAGAAATATAGCTGGGTCATACCCATAAGGCCCATAATCATAAGTCATACTGCAAAAAGAATCAAATCAATGAAATAATCCATAATAACTATTTCCATCACTCTTTCGAGAACCTCTCACACACACTTTGTGCTAATAAACCTGTAATCCTTCCATAATATTAATCTAAAAGACAATATCACATTCATCCAGCCTCACAAATATTAAACACTGGGAGAAACAGATTGGCTTCGTGTGTGCGCGTGTGTGTGTGTGGAGAGAGAGAGAGAGAGAGAGAGAGATACATGATTTAACACGGGACATTAAGTTCAATTTCTAGGTATTGATCCGGTAGGAGTATACCCCCTTTTCTTTAGTTTCTTGGATATAATCCACCGAAAAAAGGGTTGTCACTTTTTCTAGCCAGAGAAATTTTATGACAATAACTATAGCCAATTCAAATCACTGAACAGAGAGATCAACAAACTCAACAGATTTTATCTTCAAATACTACAGAGTCAGATCCTATTCATTGAAATCGACAAAGCATCATACCATATTCAAGATATAAAGAACATTAAAAAAATTTATATACATATATTTGGAAGAAAAAACAAACACTCATTGATGTAATGGCAGAAATGTATCTATTAAGAGGGAAATTTGTGAGGTAGAAAGGGGAAGGGCACACGATGACTTCTTCAAAAGATTCCCCAACAAAAATACGTACTGTTTCTTCTTTTCCTCTTAATGAACACCAAACTAACACAGATTATGATTCTGCACAATAAACAGGAGTTGCACAAAGGCCGATCATGAAACAGTAAGGCATATTGGCATTTTAACGACAGGCAACTTTTTAATCGGCCCAATTGAAAAAAGGAACCGCAATCCTCATACATTATTGAAGGGGCATCAGGTGTTACCAAGACACTAATCTAGCTAAAGTTGGACTAGTTCCCAACAATTAATGTGATGCCACCAAAATTTAACCCCATCAAATGCAAACAATTGAGTTGAACTGGTATCAAAAAGAGCCAAGGACACAATTAACGCAAGCAAGTTTAATTAAAGAAAAAAAAAATGAGAACGAAAGGCCCATACCGTCTTGCACGGGTTGGGGACATTGAGAAAGCGAATGCCCAGTTTCCCCGCAGTTGTAGCACAACTTTCGGTCCACTGTTTCATCGCGTTTGTTGGGGCAATTCCTTAGAGTATGACCCCTATGTCGACAGAGCAAACATATCTGCAAAAAATAAAATAAAACAGAAAAATATTACCAACAGTTTGATAGCACTAAATTATCTCGTGCATTGAATCATTTGAAAGACAAAGACGTTCTATCTCTTTTCAATTGTACTCTCACCGGACATTTAACTAGAAACAGCACATAATTACTCCGGCTACATCAACCAGGGGAAAACACAGAGACGACAAAATTCTTATTCAGCAGAAAATAACTTTCCCAACACCAATTCTAAATACCTACACAACAGTAAGAAAATGTAAAAGGAGTAAAGACCTTGTTCTTTTGCCACTCGGCCTTTTCGGGGCAGTCCTTCGCAATATGGTCTTTCTCCTTGCAAATAAAACAGGCCTCGCCAGGCTTCAATCCAGGTACTCTAAGAAGGCGTTTTTTGAAGGATTTTGGATTGGTTTTATCTAGGTTTTTGCGCGAAACTGTCTCGGTTTTTTTCTTCCGTTTGAATTTGCCATTTTTCTTCTTCTTTTTATTTGGGTCTTTTGGAGGTGTTGGCTCTGGCTTTGGGACTAATTCAGGGTGCTCCTCCTTAAATCTCTTCCTGGCCAACTTCTGCCTCCTGCTGACCATGCTTTGTCTCAATAACTTTACAGCGAGAAGAAGGCTGCCGCCGCGGCACAAGGGTTCTAACTCCTGAGCTTCATCTAGCTACCACCAGGCAGAGGGAGCGAGACGTCATGGACGGTGAAGTTGGGCTTCCTTTTCTCATTTTTCAGCGTTGTGCTCGGGCACTTGGGCTTTTGTCCAGCACCACGATTTGAAAGTTGGTCGGAATCAAATGACCGGATTTTTTGGGTTGGAGGGAGGGGGAGGGGGTGTTCACCAAATAGGGTCGTCGACAAACTAAGCCGACTTGTGAGTTTTTTGAGTTCGGTTTATTAACGATTCGATCAACTTATTAAATGAGCTTAAAATTTATGTTCGGCCTCAACTCGATTATTCCATAAGTCAAGGTTGAGCATAAAAATTTGGGCTCAGGTTCGTTTACAATGCAAAAACTCATGAGCTCAGCTCATTTAGCACCAAAGCTCGAGAGTTAGCTTATTAAAAATTCGACTCGACTCGTTAAAAGTTCAGCTTATTTATAAATAAGCTAAACCCAAGCTTTATTTTTAGACCTGTTTAGTAAATGAGCCGAGTACAAGCCTATCCTAACTCGGCTCAGTTCATTAACAGCCATAGTAATAGGCCAACTATAAATGGCAAAACCCTTAATCTTACCTTACCTTACTATCTTATCTTACTGTATATAAAAATAAAATACACGACATGATATTTTTTCCGCCTAATTCTATCAATACCATGCAGTTATTTTTTTTTTCTTTTTTATTGGTAAAAGTAATGCATTATTGATGAACCACCTATAGGCTGCAATTGTAAAACTTAGATTGAACTTCTCATTACCACTAACCTGCTACTATCATTGGGTGCTAGAGTTTGAACTTTGCAAGTAGGAGGATTGAGATTTTTATAAATATATGGTTTATACTAAGTTTTCCAAAATCAATGTCCGAAATTTTACACAAGATGGATGCTAAAATTTACTAGGTTGGGTATACATTTGGGCAAAAAGAAGAAATTAGACTTTACTGAATTAATAATTTACTTTGGTTTTATTTAAAAAAAATATAATATAGTACCAAAAAATTATCAAATTTTTTATATCTTATAATTAATAATAATTTATAAATAGTACATAAGAAGCTATATGGAATTAAAAAATTGCATGTAAGTAGCACTATTTATTTGTCATTACACTATAATTATATTGATACATATTAATATGTATTAGAAATTGGCAAATTCTTAAATTAAAAAGTTTCAAACTACAAGACTATAAAATTTAAAAAGTATATGATGTAACTCTATTCTTTAAAGATATTAAGACTTTTAATGGATACTAATAAAATTCCTATCTTATGCTATTTCATACAAAAATATTTTTTTTATTAGAAATTTGATTTTTGTATCTTAACATCAATTCGTGAGGCAAGGATAAAGTTGGTGTTTTGTTCTCATAAAATAAAATAAAACATGAAGGTAGGTGTTTAGAATAAATTTTAGTAGTTATACCTATTTAAAAAATAAGGAATTTTGTAGATTTCCATAAGTTTCTAATTTTTTATTTTATTTAAAAATATACAAATAAATAAATTTCAGATTTTATATTTATTTATTTTTATAAATTTTAAATTTCAATCAATATATATTAAGATTTTCAATAGATATTTTGGACAATACAACAAACAACCATTAGATATAATATACTATATAATCTTGACTTTATTGGAAAATATCATTTAATCCTAACTTTACAATGTTATGTACAAGATGATCCTCCCATTTAAAAACTCATAATTATATGATGTTAGCTTTCAAAATAGACAGAGTGTTATTTGATATATAAAGTTGTAAACTCAAGAATATATGATGTTTTTCAATAAATTCAAGATTATATTTTATATCTTAATAAATATGAAAACGGAATATATCAACTTTTTCCGCTCAAAATTGTCATTTTCATTAAATAAAAAAAAACGTCCAACACATGATTGGGGGGAGAGAAAAATATTATATGATAAAAAATAACATAATAGAGAATATTCGACAAAGGTTTTATATAGAGAGATTCTATAATGTATACTTTAGGCACTATTTTTAGGATGTGTCATATATTAGTACTATGACTAACCAATTATTAATTATAGATACTTTGAAAATAATTAATCTTATGTAAAATAAAAATAACAAAGAAAAAAACTAAAATCTAAATAAACATTATACCTCAAACACCACCAAAGCCAAATATACTGGTAGAAGTATAGTGAATTAACATCTATATATAGAGAAAATAACAAAAAATTTCAATTGAAAACAATATTAGTAAAGAAAAATTATGGGAAAAAACTAACCACAATCATACCCATATTGTGCAAGATTTGAAGATTTTCTTCTGAGGAACGAAATCGGCATCATACTGTAAGAAATGATGATTAGATTTTTAAGATATTGCATCGTTCAAGATTGTATGATTGAACTTCAAATTCTTAGGGAAGAAATCATATTTCAAACTTATTTACACAATTTAGGCAATTATTTGAGGAGATAAATTGAAATATAATTTAACTAAGAGTGATTTTTGGGATGTATCCTAAGGAACTGTTAAAAGAAGAAAGAGGAAAGTGTTTGAGACTTTTGCCAAATTTACAATGGAATGGTTAGTGTGGGGGAGGAGGGAAGGTGGATAATGAATATACCAAAGAGCTCTGGAACTTAGTTAAATAGAAGATAAGTAGTCATGGAAATCGGAATTGATAGTACTGAGATTACAGTATTGAGATTTGTTTGTATATGTTATTTCTAAAAGGATGGTTAATTGATGTTACGAATTGACAAGTTGAGTTTTTTAGGCCAAAATGACATTTGACTTTTTTTTCCTTTTTGAATGGACATATGCACTTTGGCTTGATAGAAAAATAAGAGTTGTGGTCAATGTCACTGAACATTAGTTGCAAGTTCGGATTAAGTAAAAAAGAACAATAGAGATTTAGATCTAAAAATGTCTAATGGTGTAAAAAATAGGTGATGGAATTTTTTTTTCCCTTTTTGAAATGAATGATGCAAAATGAAAACTTATGTAAGCAATTTGTAATTCTTTGTACCAACTTATTAAAGGAAATTTAGGTTGTTATATTTGAAAAAATCAATGCCATCTATGAACTGGCTTCTTGTTGATCCATGCCTACCCTTACCAACATTCCTTATTCATTTTCATGAAATTCAATGGTGTAGGTTCATGTGATTTATATGTGCTTTCTTGATCTAGACCAACATGAAGAGACAAAGGATATCCCATCTCTCATAATTTTCAACGACTATGATTTAATTTGATTGCATTGTTGGTATTTGGAGGAAGCAATGTAGTATTAATTCCTAATGTAATTTTTTTAAATGAAATATAAAATATAAATATGAAAAAATTAAAAATAAAAATTATTAGTGCATTATTATTGTAGCTTGAGATTGTTTAAGTTTTGAAAAAGCTAATATATAATTCTGATTTAACTATACATGTCTACTCATAATAATTGTAATACAAGATTGAACAAATTGATAGTTAAAAAATTGATATATTATTGTAGTTAAAAAATTACAATATATTGATGACATATTATTTAAATTATTGGATATAAAAAGTTAATAGAATTTTTTGCAACTATATTCAATATTTTTATATTTAGTTGTTATAACAATATTATTAAAGGTTTACTATATTTATTTGTGTAAGACTATATTAAAGATTTTTTTAGTGTTGTACTTGTAACCATAATAGTTAGCAATTGATAAGAGATGTCTTCGGTGAAAGCTTCATCATTTAATTCATTAAGTGAAATGAAATATTATAGGTAGAGCCTTATCGGAAGTTAAATAATAATTCAAAACCAACAAAAATTCGTAAAACAAAGAAGTAAGAATTCGCACAAGTTCTTTATAATTGTAAATGATAAAAAGTGCATATTTGTTATTATTATTATTAAGAATATGAATATAAATAATATTAAGAGTATAAAATAAAGAAGATTAAATTGTATATAACTATTTTTGTTTACTTTCAATTATTATACTAATTAAATAATTATAAGCAAATTAATAAAATACATAGTAAATCATTGAAAATAAAATAATTTTATAGAAATAACAATTTTTGTTTAAGAGTTTATGCATAATAGATATATTTACTATTATTTTATTCTTATAGTATATGTGTCACATTCAATGTTAGTAAAACATGTCTAAATTAATAATAATTGGATTATAGATAAAATTTCGTAATATTGTTTTATTTGACTAAGGTAAAAAGATGGTGAATCTAAAAACAATAGATAATATTGGAAATAAAATTGTAGTTAGTTGTAAGTTATGGAAATAGTGTGGTTATCATTTTTTTTCCTAATTAAGAACCATAACAATCAACTTATAGGACGAGGAAAATGGAGTAAAATGTGATGCTTAAGGATAGAAAATTTAAGAACAAAGATTATTTTATGGGAAGTTTTTTAAAATTTAATAAGTGATCGATTACGATATCACCATTAACTTAATAAAATATCTTATCTTAAAATTCATAAATATATTTAATATTATAAATAGTATCAAAAATATGGCAAATGTAAAAAATTATTATTACATAATTTTAAAAATATCTATGAGTTGTGTGTTTTTAGTCTTCATAAAAAAAATTATGATTATTAGCAAACTTTAATGTAACATTTGTTTAGATAAAAAAAGTAAAGAAAATTCATATTCTATATAATAAGATGATTTAAGAGTATATAGATAATATTATATTTTATATTATTAAAACAACTATCATATGTAATAATATATTATATTTATAACCATAGGAAATAATTATGATAGTAATACTTACCTAATAACAATACATAATTATGTTGAAAGAAATTGTGTTATTCTATGGAAATTATCTTGATTGTAATTATTCATCAATTATGAATATTATTAAAATTTATTAAACAACTAATATCTTTATTATGATATTGGTAGATAATATATTGCTATTAAATAATTATACACAAATAATTACCAATATATTTAATTTAATTATATATATAAGTATGGTTATTTAAAGGAATGATTTAATATTAGAAATGAAAAATGTACATAAGAAGTCTTATCAATCATTATCATGAAACCTATTGTTCACGTTCTTTAACTATAATTTAAAAGGTTAAATAATTTCATGTATATTATCAGTATTAAGAGTATATAAATATAATTAATATTAATAGTAAAATAAATAAAATTAAATAGTATATAACTTATATGTTTATATTATATTGTTATTCTAACAATATAATAACATATAGATAAGTTAATGATAATAAGTAAAATAATAATATGTATAGTATATCACTAAAAATAAAATAATATTTATACTTAGTAGTATACACATATTAGTTATATTTATTCTTACTCTTAATTTTATATTATATATGATACATGTAGTATTAGTATAAAAAAATGACTAAATTGATAAAAAAATCATATTGTACATAAAAATTATTAGATATGGTTGTATTGGGCTAAGCTCAAAAGATGTTGGATCTAATAATGTAGATAATATTGTAGATAAAATTGTAATTAGTTACAAATTAAGTAGATAGTGTGTTAAAAAATGCCATTTTTTCCATTAATAATCATAGTAGTCTAGTTATGGGATGAGAGAGATGGAATAAAATGTCTTGCATGAGAGTAGAAAATTTAAGAACAAAGCTTATTTTGTGGGATTTTTTTTAGCATATTAAGTGAATGGTTATATGAGCACATCTAACTTAATAACATAGCTGAGATTAAGAGCTATAAATATATTCAATATTATAAATGTTATAAAAAAAGTTGATAAAAATCCATAATCATTATTAAATGGTTAGTTATATATTTGTGAGATGTAATTTATTTATTTATATCCTTGATAAAAAATAAAATTTATTATTATTATTAGCAAACTTTAATGTAATATAAACCTTTAGTGTATTTAATCATGATCAATCATATGTTGTTGTTAATAGCATCATCAATTGTCAAGAATTGAAAATCCTCATAAGCAATAACAATAATGATAAAAATGATTCAAAGACAAATGTTAACTTTGATGATATGTTTCAAAAAAAAAATGATTATTGTAATCATAAAAACAATATATCTATGTATTATTTTAATTTTTGCACATTCAATTAATTTAATTTTTAAAATTTTCTTACGCTTAAAGTATATTCAAAAACTTATATTCTAATTCACTTGTGCATTGCAAAGGTGCAAATAAATTTAAGAAATTGATTGTGGAATGCCATGCATAGTGGAATGCATATCATTACTTGGGTAAAATAATTTTCACATCTCATCTCTATTTGTAAATCTTTTTAGATTATATGAATCTTTTTTAAAGATTCTCTGACACGAGATTAAATTACATGCATAAATAAATGAATAAACAACAGACAAATTGGCTAATTTTGGTAAGACCTTGATGTAATACTATATATGTTTAGATATTGATCCATCTTTTATTTCATATCTTATGTATGATAATCGTACATGAATATGTACCTTAAGATCAATGAACGCTTCTCGCTCTATAAGCATGTTTCATGAGTCGAAAATTTTTACATTATCAAAAAAATGGCCATTACACCCAAGCTTTGCACTTATGGTTGTTGAAATTTCAATCGGATAGAGTATTTATATTAGAAAACTACAACATTAGTTCTATAAATGCGTTTTGATAGAAGAAACAATAATTATAAAACTAACTCAATTTTATATCCTCGTCAATAAAATTGTAAAGTTTCAATATATTCCCTACATATTTTAATTTAAAAATATAATATCTTACATAATAATATTTTTATATGTTAAGAGTATAGTAATATAGATATCTAATCATAAAGAAAAATATAAAAATTGTTTTAGCATAATAAAATTAGTTTTTAATAAATAAAATAAAGAAAATCTAATCTAAATGAAATATTAAAAAATCTCTCACCTTTTTCCCTCTCCCTGTCCCCCCTTTTCCCACATGGAATTCTCCTAACCCTTGTCATTTTCGTTTGTTTTTTAACCCAGTTATTGATTTTGTAACAACCATACATTCACTACTTAAAATTTTATTTTAGAAAAAGTAATTGTATAAAATATTAGGTATTGTCACCATACTTATCACAAAAAGGTACAACCAATACCTATCTCATGATGGGTGTAAGGCCAAAACCACTTAAACACAAATATTAAGTATAGTCATCACTTCATCTAAAGTTGCGCCAAAACTAATAAGAGCATAAGAGAACAAGATTAAATTCAATACGAAAACATTTACAACACTTGATGTCGCAAAAGGTGATAACATTAGCAACAAAACTAAGCAAACTAAGATACATTGGATAACCCTAAATACTCTGACTTTACCCCAATTTGTCACAAAACCTGCAACAAGTCCACCTAAAAATGTAGTATTAATATGATGTTCTCTCACTAAGTAAATCACAATACCGCTTAAGCGGTAGCATGCTCACATTACAAACAAACATACAGAAACATACAAATTTCTGCATTTAAAGATAATCATGATCCACAACAAATATAATAAAGTCAACCATGCCCTAACAAGGGCCTAATCTAAAAAATGTCATTCCAAAAAGATCTCAAACTCTCATTAATCTAACCTTAATCCAATTATTCAAGAGATACCAAAGTGATTTTCTAGTCTAATTTACAAATGAAGGTGAATTCAAATATTGAGGGGACTATAATCCCATCATCTAAAGCAAAAATCATCAGGGATGACAAAAAATCAAATCAATAACTTCCTAATAAGAAGTCAAGGAAATCATATGACACAAAGTCGTGTATACATAATGTGAGAACTTATTATTTTACTCTTGGATGGATAAGTGGGTCAAACTAGCACAGTTGGGCCTAATAAGGTAATTACATGTTTAAACATGGAATAAATGAAGGCTGCAGTGACAATATGCAAATTTTAATGACATCACATGCCATGCACATGGAGGGGATGCCCATATACCTTGGGGACTGACCATAAATAGTGGATTGAGTAGATATTATTTAGATAGATAACTAGTTAAAGTTTATCCTTGTAGTTAAAGTTTTATATTTCGTTTTTTTTTTTTTGCGAATTAGCTAGATATTGGTGCATTTTATCTTTTAATTTTTTTAGCTTATCTTTGTATGGAATATTCTACTCGAGGAGGTCCCAATCAAAACATAAAAATGATGGTGTAAATCATCCATGACATTCATAGTGCAATCAACTTGAGTTTAAATATTTGACTAAATATCTTTGTGAGTTCTTCCTTGTTTATGATTTCTATGTGATTCATAATCAATATGTATCTATTTAATTCATGTATAATTTAATTAGAGAGAGTTTGTGTTAATTCAAAGCATTCATATCCCTTTATAATCATCCATTGAAACCAACTTATACACACACATATTCAACCCACATTCATCATCAAAACCCCAACCCTCTTTTTTTTTGATCAACAATAGTCACCATCATTAATACCCGTATTAACCAAGATTCAATTGACTTAATTAACATCATTAAAATACCATTATTAACCCCATAAACCCTAACCAAATCGACACTAAATATAACACTTAAGCCAAAACCTCAATACCTAAGCAATAAACCCTACTTACTAAAATCTAACTATTTCTTCTTCTAGTTTATGTTTGATTCTTGTGAGTTTGGTCCCAAGCATCATACTTTTGTGGTGTTTTCTTCCAATATGCCTCAACTCAAGCCCTTAAGTGTGTGTACCCCCTATAAGGTTTGTTATTCCCTATGAGAAGAAATAAGTTATTTGACCTAAATATCCAACTATGCACTTAGTGACCTACCAAGGCATGAGATTCTTTTTCCAATCTCAAATCTTTTCACGTTAAATTATTAGTGTTTTATTTAAAGTCAATATCATTATTATAATGATACCGGGATCCACAACAATAAACTAATCAATCCAAAAGACCACAAGGGTCACTATAAAAAGTCAAACATCCAATCAAATTAAAGGATTCCAAGGGTCACTACAACAAGCCAATCGTTCAATTTAAATCAAAAGGACCTCAAAGGTTACAACAAATCAAAACCATATAAAACCATATAAAATTAGGATTAGGCTTCACACTATAGCTCCAACACTTAATCAATTCAAGATAATGAATTCCTTTTCCAACCTCTTATTTCTACTTATTCAAAGGCCAAATATAAATTCAACTATAAATACAAGTCTAAGATTCATATTAATGCCAACAAGTCTAAGATATAATAATAAAAATGAGCATTAGTCATTTTACAAGTAAAAACATTTAAAATGAAATTACACAAGAGTACCATTGATCTATATGCATTAGTGGATGTTGAAGAATCAAATTCCATCCATAATGTCCATGGACAAGTCTTTTGATAGCTAAAAATGAATCTCTTCAAGTTAAAGTCTTTGAATTGAAGATCACTAAGAGAAAATTGAAGTTTTTTTTCTCTTATATCAATTTTTTTCAGGCACAAGTTGATAGCTTGGAAGATAATTTAGAAAGGGAAAAACAAGCATCAAAAGTTGAGATAGGGCTATTAAATTATACAAATACCTATCTAGAAGATGATCTCCTCAAAGATAGAAGCATAATTAGCAAATTAACAGTTGAGAAAAAAAAAGGGGATGTGAATGCTAAGAAGGTTCAGAGTATGCCAACAAAATTAGGGTTTCCTGACAAGAGAATAAAATCCTCCACACCAAGGTAGATGAATACAAAGCAAAGTTCTCAAACCATTATGAGTTGAGGTTGAATAATTATGCAACAATAATGAAGTGATAAAGAGAAATATGGATGAGTGTGTTGAGAAAGCCATTGTCGATGGAAAATTAAAGCATACTAGTGAAGTTATACACAACTATCTAGCAAACGAAGAGTTTGCCCATTATGAGAAACAAGTCCAATTGTAGCGGTATAGTTATGGTGTATCTATTGTATATACTCAGTTTAAAATCTTAGCCGAGCAAAATGAACTGCATAAACTCGATAGACAATTATACAAATATGAAGATTTGGAGAGTATTCATGTTCCTAAAGTGTCTGATGAGGTTTATGGTGATAATGAAGATGAAGGTGATACTTAAGAGGACCGTCCTCCATTATTTATTTTTCTTTTTTTGCACAATCTATATGTGTCCTCCTTATATATAACATGATCTTTTATCCATCTTTCCTCTAGTATATGTTTATACTGATGTCAAGAAAAAATACTATGTCATATTAGGAAGACCAAAACTATAACAAGAAAATACCAAGGCCATACTTTTTAAGATAAGATGATCATATTTCTAAGATAGTTGTGATAAAAGATATGAAGATTTAAAGGGCGCACAATTTGAATTTTTATTATACTTTTGTGGTGGCGAACCAAAGTAGAATATGATCTAATCACCATTGGTTGATGAGACTAAATGGACTAACCAAACCTCTTAGCATGGCCTAAGTGGCCTTAACACCTCAATTGAGTAATGCATCATGGGAGCGTTAGTTTAGCTAAGATGAAAAGCTGCTAAGTTTGCCTAATAACTTAGAGGCCTTGGTACCTTATCTAAGGATACACCTTAAGAGACTAGGCTTACTGATGCAAGAGCATCTAATGATTCTCATGTCTCTACTGATTCTCAAGGTAAGGAAGAATTAGCTTTCTTAATAATGGAGCCGATCATTTTAAATATTCTTGATAATATGTCTATGCTTGGTATTGAAAACGACTCAAGATATTCTTGCGGGTATATTACATATTTGTAAGGAGAAGACGTTAACACACCAAAAGAGACTTAATGTGTACAAGCATTAAAAGCATGCAAGGCTATGACATACATGGGATGACACTACAACAAGATATAGTGATGTTATCATTAGTTATATTAAACTTGTTGTAAACCTTAAGTGTATTTTATATAAGCTAGTGTTTTGTTGTAATTTCATGTATGTACCATAGTTGATTGTGTGGCTTTGTAATGTTAGTCATTAATATCATTTAGATGATGATATTATGAGTAAGTTTAGGTATTATATAGGCTCAATTCAAGAGGATTAAATTCATCTTGAATTAAGAGATTTAGCCGGCTGGTTTAAGGCTTAAGGTCAACCACCCTGCCTATATATACTCCCTAAGCTTGTACACGCAGGATATTAAGTATCATTTGAATAAAAACCTCAAGTTTAACACTTGTTTTTTCTCTCTTTTGGAAAAGTAGCTGGCTAGGAAGTGCCCAAGGCATTCCTTTCCTCATTCGAATGTTGAATGTGTATTCAACCTTCGAAGTATCTTACCCTTCTATTCTACAACATTCATTGAGTTTAACCTCCTTAAACCGAAGTGATTCTTGTGATTTCAACCTGATAGATGAGATTTATCGATTATTTTCATGTTTAAATATATCATTTATCTCTCATTAATTCTATTAGATTTAATCTTTTCGTCGAGTTTTCCTCCTTTGAATAGATTTTACAGGAAAGAAAAAAATTGAAGAAATTCAAGGAGAAGGCATTGAAAAGAAAAAATCAAGTAGAGAACACATCAAGAAATGTTGAATCAAGGAGAGCGAAGTTGGAAAGAGAACAAATACATCCAGAGAAGCTAAGCTGAAAATTTCAAAGGAATTGAGTAGAAAGATAAAAAACACGGGGGTCCCGTGTTTCATAAACACGGGCCGTGTTATTTATCTCGAGCATCGATCTTTAAATCCTTGTCAGCAGAGTAGTTGGAAGAAAACACGGGGGTCCCCTGTTTCCGAAACATGGACCGTGTTTCCATTTAAAAATGTGTAACTGTCCCGCAACTTGTTTCCGATAAATTTCTATCTAAGAACAGGGTTCGGGACAGAGAGGGAGCGATCGAAAACAATTGGAATGTATTTTTCTTCCTTTATTCCTCTAGAATATACATGTAATGCACAATTCCAACTTTTTGATCTTCTTGAATTCTATTGATGATTTGACATTTTGCACTTCAATTGATAAGTCTTCTCTATTCCTTTATAAATTTCAGTATCTTCATTTTTGTTAAATCTAAGTAGATTTTCTGTAATTTTATTTGTGTTCACTATATTATCATCTAATTGTTTCAATAATAGAATTCGTTAATGTGTTGTTGTTATTAATTTTTAAGATTTATATGTAATTGTGTGAATTTTAAATATGCAGACATTTGAGTAATTTGAGCAGGGTAGGATGATTTGAGGATGGAATTATATCCTAATTACCATTTCATATTTTAAATGTTTGATTCTAGATGAAGTTTAATTGAATTAATGGATCAAATTGAATGATTCCATATCATAGATTAAGATTTTTGAACTAATTAGATTGATCACCTATTTGGTTTAGAACTTGATCTTTGCTAAGACAATGAAATTAACCCGTATTTGTTAATTAATTTGTCTATAGTAGCAAGAAGATTAATTATTAATCTTATCCATTAATTCGTGCAATTGCATAATCCGAGCTTTTGTGATTATGATTGTAGTTGGCTGCTTCCCTTTCATAATGCTACCATTAATTGAATCTAGTGTTCGTAACCTAGGTTATTAAATGGTTATAAAATAAATTGAGAGCATATTCAATTTATTAAGGTTGAGAGGAAGTATGAGAATTTGTTATTTTGCATTTCCTAAGTCAACATTAAATTGTTTAGAATCATTCTTCTTATTTGAATGTTTGGCATTTTAATTCCTTTATCAATTCATTCCTCCCCTATTTGTCAATTAGTGATTAAGATTTAGTACAATTAAATTTAGTATAAGTGTAATACCCCAAAAATTTTGAAAACCTATATTTTAATAAATACCTTTTGTTTGAAATAAAATTAGCTTGTAAAATTATCTATTTTAATTATTTTATGGATTTTGGAGTATGTAAGTTTGGATAAGAGTATTTAATAAATTAAAAATAAATATTTTACTATTTTCATATTATTGTATTTTAATAATTTTCAAAACTAATATTTTACCAAATTTATTCTTTTTAAACTAATATATTAGATTATAATGAATTAAATTATTAAATTTATCAAGAATAATACATTTTATGATTTTATAAATTAATTTATTTTATTTTTCCCCTATTTTCCACTCCCTTTTTAGCCTTTTCCCTCTTTCTTCTTTTCTTTTTCCTTTTTTTTTTCTTCCCTCGAGCTGCCTCGCCAGGCCAGCCCTCCCCATGCGATTGGGCCTTCGGCCCACTTCCTCCCCACGCCTCCTTTCCCCAGCGCACGTCCAGCCCAGCCACCTCCTTTCTTTTCCCCCTGGACCGGCTGGTCTACCCTCTTCTTTTCCTGCGCCGGTCCAGCCGCCCGCCAGCCCCTTCTTCCCTTCTTCTTCTCCCACGCCCGACCAACGCCCTCTGCCATGGTCGAGCATGCCTGCAACCACCGCCCTGCAGCTGTCACCACCTGCTCCCTCTCCCTCTCTCTCCTCCCCCGTCATTTTCCTTCCTTTTTCGAGCCAAACCGGCCCCTAGACCACAGCTCTCGTGCCTCTCTCCCTTTCCTTCTTCTTCCCTCTTTTCCCCTGCCACCCGACCAGCCTTGCCACCTGTAGCACCGATCGCCGGCCAGCCCTGCCCCTCTCTTCTCTCTCTTATTTTTCTTCATCTCCCCAGCCCTTCATTCCCCATATTTTTTGAGCCCTACTCCTTCCCCCAAGCTCTCCCTTCTCTCCTTCCTTCTTCCCCCATTTTTTTCTATTTTCTCTCTACGCCGCCGCCTGCCGCCGCCTGCCGCCGCTTGAACCACCAAGCCCAACCCCTGCACCGCCTTCTGCCACCACCTACTACCACCCTGCACCACCACGAGACCCCCCAAGCCCCTTCGAGCCCTGCACTTTCCCCTTTATCCACCTCTTCCTTTTTCTCCCCGATTTTCCCCCTTACCGCCAAGCCACCTGCAACCACCATTTCCGCCACCTTTCGGCCACCTCTTCCGCCACCCAACCCACCGTTCGACACCCTGCAACCCCCTCTACAACCGACATGCATCAGTTGGCCGAAAATAGCCCTTGAACCCCTCCATTTTTCCCTATCCTTTTCCTTCCTTCACAAGCTCTCCACCTCAACCCTTCTCAGCAGCCAACTTCGCCGCCTTGCCGTCATCATCTCCGCCGCCCTATGCCACCTTGAAACCACCCTTAGCCTCCACCTACACCCCCTCTTCACTTCTACACCATTTCCTTGCCTTGAAACCTCCCCCATCCACCTTCTTTTCTAGCTTAAATACCCTAACCCGAAAATAACAAAATTTGCTCCCTTCACCCTCTTTGAGCCCTTTTCTCCTCATGGTTTTGCAAGAGACTCACGCTGTTTATGCAGCGTGAGCTCCCCTTTATTTTGAAAATTATTTGGCTAATTTTTAAGGTATAATAGTATTTTATGTTAAGTGTTTTACTAATTAAATTTTATAAAGTTTTATGCTTGGATTCTTATTTCTAACATAAATATGATGGATATTATTTTTAGGTGTTGAGTTGCTAATTATGCTTGGTAAGATTTGATATTTTGCGGGATTAAGGTAACCGTTAATCCTCCCTTAAATACATGGAAAAACGTATGCTAGCTCATTAGGGGTTTAGTATGATTTTATGCATGTTTGGTGTGCTTAGCATGATATGTATATGGTTTCTTATATTGTTTGATAAAAAGGAAAAGCATGATAACTTTTGTGCCATATGTAGGTATGTTAATTAAGGAAGGAGTTTGATTATTGATGGAAATGTTAAATGCTTGTTTATGATGTATCATGTTGCTAATGCATGAATAATGTTATTGTCTAAGGGTATTTTAGTAATTATGCTTATGAGGTATGTGAATCAATGTATGTAGTTGCTAATGAGTATTATGTTGAATAATGACAAGTTGGTGGACTTAGATGATAAAAATGAAGTATTAATATCATTATTTTATGTAGTGTTAGTAAATTCATAAAAATGGTGAATAAAGGGGTTGAGTGGAAATTTTATAAGTGAAAATGGTATTTTGGTAATTTTATACGCAAAAGGGTATTTTGATAATTTCAAAAGAAAGGGGTGGAATGATAATTTATAAGTAAAAGGATAAAAATTAGAAGTTGTGAGAAAGAAGGGTATTAGGGTAATTTTGAAGGAAAAAGGGCAATATGGTAATTTGACAAGTAAAAAAGGGGTAAAGAGGTAATTTTGGGGTCAAGGGCGTAGTATAGTAATTTTATAAGTAAGTGGTAAGAATAGTGATCTTGGAAGTAGGGGTAAAATAGTAATTTTGGATGAAGGAGGGCATTATGGTAATTTTTCAAGTAAAAGGGCAATATGGTAATTTTGAAAGTAAAGGGGGCAAAATAGTAATTTCATAAGTAAATGGCAATATGGTAATGGTATAAGTGAATGGCGAAATGGTAATTCATAAATAAGGGGTAATATGGTAATTTTGGAAAGGAAGGACAAAATGGTAATTTTGGAAAGGAAGGGCAAAATGGTAATTTTGTAAGGAAAGATAAAAATGGTAACTTTGGATGTAAGAGGGAAAAATAGTAATTTGTAAAGAAAAAGGAGTGTTATGGTAATTTTACAAGTAAAAGGGTATGGTGGTAATTTTTATAAATAAAAGAATATTATGGTAATTTGAAAGTAAGGGGTAAAAGGGTAATTTTGTAAATAAAAGGATATTATGGTAAACCCGGTAATAAGGGGTAACTTGGTAATAATGATAACGACAAAGGATAAATTAATATGCACCGGTACGACTAGTGTACCTTTGTGTCCCGGGTTATTGATCTCCCGTTCGAGGCAAATAAATATGATTGATGTGCTGATTAAAGAAAGGAAAGATACTATTATTGAAAGTGGAATATTAATGAGCCGGGCCCAGATGATTATGATATTGAGTACCGGTCCACCGGTTATAATAGTGGCCAGGAGTGTTGTGCCTTGGGTGATGATTCTTTATATATCCCGGTCCACCGGTTATAATAGTGGCCAGGAGCGTTGTGCCCTGGATGATGAATCTTTATATATCCCGGTCCACCGGTTATAATAGTGGTCAGGAGCGTTGTGCCCTGGATGATGAGTTTATATGTATTCCGGTCTACCAGCAATAATAGTGGGGGTCCCGAGCTCAATAAAATCAATTATGTATGTGAATAAGATTATGGAAAAATACTAATCACTTATAGTGGAACACCATGTGAGTCGGGGCCAGACCGGTCCACCGGCAAATAATAGTGGTCAGGTGCGTCCTGCCCTGTGTGTTTATCTTCTGGTCCATCGGCAATAATAGTGGTTAGGTGTGTTCTGCCCTGTGTATTTACTTCCGGTCCACCGGCTATAATAGTGGGGTTCTCGTACTCACATGGATATAAAATATGAGATTGATGGAATGATGACGGAATAATGGCTTAAGGCCCGAATGTATTGATCTTACACTATGACATGGCTTAAGGCCCAAAGTATCGATCGTGACTTATGAATTATTATGCATGTTATTGATATGTGTGCACCTCTCATTATTTATATGTGTAGCTTGCATTATGTGCCGTATGCGGGCCTGTCTTTAAGTGTGGTATTAAAGGGTTACTCAGTACCGTAGTACTGAAGGGATTCCCTTTATGGGCCCCCTGCCTATTCAATGGGCAGTGCCATTGCACGTCTTTTCAGGTGCTACTCAAGTGGGCTACGGAAAAGAAAGTAAGGAGTTATCCGGTATCGTTAGGGTTTTCTCTTTCTCTTTAAATTTCTGGTTTTAATGTTATGTTGTTATTGTAACCACCATTGGTGGATTTTATTCCTGTAAATGATTTGATGCGTTACTGTGATTTATGTATGTTGAATTGTATTTCATTTTCCTTTAGCCTTAGCACTTAGTACTGGAACGGTATGAGTGAACCGGTCTGGTGCTAAGTGTGGCGGTAATACTCCCAAAGTTCACGTTTTATTTATTTGCTTCCGCCAATTTCCTTTTTAATTAACGAAATTTTTCAGTAGTGAATTTTGGGGTGTTACAATAAGAATAAATGAAATTGTATAAACGGGGTTATAACATCAATAGCAAAATTAGTGATTAAAATGACATTCCTGGTGGGTTCGACTCCTTCTTACCATATACTACGTATTTGGGATTTAGGATTTATTTAAATTTGTTGTATTCACGACAGTGCATCACAACCTACCATTGCAGATATCAATTGATGATAGATCCTACTCATTTCCCTTCACTTTGATTCACATCACTTAGTGAATGAAAAAGAACTTTACTCTTTCATCTTCCCAATCTATATATATGTATATAATTATTTTTATGAATTTTTATGAATATATAATGTATTAAAGGTTGAAAAATCATTCATATTGGAACTCATAAGGTTTTGTGGAAATAAGGGTATTTAAGTTGTCTTTGGGGCAATTTAGTCAATATGGGTTTAAAATAGATTATTGGGTATTTTGATGTGATAATTGGTTCAAAATAGGTTAAGTATATTACTTGGAATGTTTGGAGTGAATATTAATGTTGTAAGTCTAATAAATGGAGATAATGGCTTTAAGTGGGAATAATAACTTTAGGAGTGAGATTATTATCATATGTGTGAAATGTTGGATTTTGAACTTAATTTATGAATATGTTGTTAATATTAACCTTTTATGATTTAATATTAAATTTGGTGGTTATGTGAATCTTATGGGGAGAGTTATGATTTAGTTGTGAAATTAGCATTTGTAGGAAAAAGTAAATAGTAACACTAAAGGTAGACTATTATCGTATGTTTAAGACATTGGAGTTAAAACTTGATTATAAAACCCCAAAATTTACTATTATTTTTTTTAAAAAAAAACCTCCAAATTTAAAACCCATAAATTTTAGGGATACTACCGCCACACTTAGTACCAGACCGGTTCACTCCTACCGTTCCAGTACCAAGTGCTAAGGCTAAGAAAACATTGCCATCAATTCATATCAATGCATAAATCAAGGTTCGCAATATAAAATCAGAGTACACATGATTTATTACATAATAGAAATACGAGAAAAAGTTTCTTAAAGTAGAAAGATGTCCATAATGTTAAAATTGTTTCTAGAATTCATAACATAGCTAAAAGTGAAAAAGGGCTAATAATCTCATTAAGGAAAAACCGGCCACGCCACTCCAAAGACTTGATCCAGCCCAAATCAACACTCACCCCTGCCTGACGTCCCGTGGACATCAAGAGCATCAAAGAACATGTCTCCTACCTACAACACGTCAGACGAGCCTTCTTCTCATGGGAATGAGCAGTACTCATAAAAAGGATGATCAGTACACTACATACTAACTAAGGTAACCGAGCACTAAGGCCAACACATAATTATATAAAATCATGCAGGATAATATACAGCTTACAAACATTCAAACTCACATATATAATACATAAAGTCATGCAGGATAATATACTTATAAATGTTCAAGCCCACGCATAAAGTCATGCAGGATAATATACAGATTACGAACATTCAAGCCCATGCATAAAGGCCCAAATAGTCCAGATTAATTATTTAATTAATTTCTTATCGGAAATTGATTCACACCATGCATTTTTATCAAATCCATGTGAGTACGGGATCCTCCCACTATTTTAGTCAGTGGGCCGGTCACTTATAGGGCATCATTCCCTAACCACTTATAGCCGGTGGATCGGTCACTTATAGGATAAAACCCTAACCACTATTCCTTACCTGTGGATTAGCTAGGTTCCTGCTCGCATAGTATTTCACTGTAAGTAATTAGTATATTTTAAGTGCCTTAGCAAAACTTTGGTTTGTGTTTATTGAGCTCGGAATCCTCCACTACTATAGCCGGTGGGTCGGTCATTTATGGGACATCATATCCTCACCACTATTATTCGTCGGTGGATCGGTTACTTATAGGGTAAGAACCCTAACCACTATTCCTAACTGGTGGATTGGCTGGACCTGACTCTATAATCTTTCACTTTAAATTATTAATGTCTCAATTATCTTATTCAAAAGCTTTCATCCAGACATGCATGACTGACTTTTACTATTATTATACTCCAAAAGTCTCATCCCATATTATGAGACTCCAAACCCTAGTTAACCACCGCAAACCATAGTTAACCATACCAACCCTAGCTCAGTCTCTTCCATACCCTTATAATATCCCACATACTATTTTTCACCCAATGTTTTCGAAACCCTATACGATACTTCTAATACCTTCCTTACACCCCATATCAACTTTCCATATGTAAATCTTTCTCTCATGGATACTTTATATCCCCTATGCAAACGTTCACACTTTTTCATGCAAAATCTTACGCCCACACGCGAAACCCTAAATTCCCATACAAACCCTAACTCCCATGCAAACCCTAAAATCCACCATTCATCTTTTGATGCCACCATGCATGGTCATATAACACACAAACCGACCCTACATCACTACACTCCCTATCATCATGTTACAAAACCTATCATGCATGTCTTATGGGCCACACCATATCACAATAACAACACAACCCATACACATAATACACATGCCCCAATTTATTACACGAACTTACCTAAGCTCCATATCATGCTGCATATATGACAGTTATACAAATACATATAAAATACATTATAGTTCATATCACATGGCATGCATGACATATAAAACACATAATACACAAACTGCCTTAGCACCCCTTACTAGGGCTGTGCAGAAAAACCAGGATCCAAAAAACCAATCCGAAATTTTGGATATCCGATCCGATTTTTTAGTGGATAATCCGATCCGTAAAAAATATCTGGTTTTAAGAATAAGTGAGTTATATTTAGGCATAATTTAATTTATAATCTGATTTTTTTTCTTTCAATCTTCAAGTTTGGATCATTTTTTTTACTATAGTACATGAGTCCAAATATAATTTACTAAAATAAAGTCTACAATAAACATCCACACTCTACAAATAGTCAAATAGGTCATGACCTACACACACGCAAGCACCCAAACCAGGAAAAAAAAAACTCCTAAATTTTTAGAACCTCTTAGCTTAGGTTGTTCCACAGTTCTAGAGAGCCATTGTTCACAAATCTTGATCCCTAAATTTTTTGGATATGATTAATCATGTATTTTATCTTTTTGTGTGCAAGCTGAATAATTAAACAAGTGTTTATGCTGAAATTTTTTTTAGTTATAGATTATATATGTAAATTTAATAATCGGATTTTTTCTCAATAATTCGATATATCCCATATCCGATCGGATATCTGATCCGATATTTTGGATATCCGATGTCTTGGATATTTTATGTATTTGGATACGGATTCGGATATGGGATATCGAATATTCAGTCGGATTGGATATCCGAAAAAAATATCCGGTCGGATACAGATATCCGACAATGCACACCCCTACCCCTTACCTAAAACGTTACCAGTCTTGGAGCACGTTCCTACGCCTCTTTAGGGGTTTGACTGGTCTCGTCTATATGAGGGAAAACTAGAATTAGGTTCCCTCCCACTAAAAATACTATTATTTACTAACATATTCTAAGACTAGGTTTTTAATAAAATAATACTATACTAATAATAATCTGTACGAAATAATACAAAAAAATGCTAATAATAATATTAATATGATTCAAAACGGATGGTGATATAAGGGCTTCTACCCTCCACCCAAAATAATGCTAATAATATCATTAAGACCTTATTAATAACAATAGTACTAATAATAGTAATGAAATAATAATCGAATTATAAAATAATAATAATAAAAATGAAATGACTTAAATCGAAAGTAATATAAGGTAGGGTTTTCAACCCTACCCTAAAATAGTATAAGTACCATTAGTAATAATAGTAGTAGTAGTAGTAGTAGTATATTGCTTATAATATTAATAATAATGATGATGATGATGATGATGATGATGATAATAATAATAATAATATTAATAACAAGGTAGTGGTAATATTTGTATTATATAATAAAGTAGGGCTTCGACCCTCTAAATAGATAATAGTAATAATAAAAATAATACTAATACTAATACTAATAATAATAATAATAATAATAAAACTTATAATAATATTAATAATTCGAAACTAATAACCTAAATAATTTATATATACTCTCGACCCTAATAAGAAATGATAACATTAATATTGAACCCAGTAATAATAATAATAATAATAATAATAATAATAATAATAAAATTTTAGTTAAAAATTGAAATAAAATAAAACAAGCTTAAATCAATAGGGGAGAAGGGGTGAGAGGGTTTAGGGTTTCACCTTGGGTCGGCGGAGGTAGGTGGTACCGGCGGTGGTGCACGGCAGTGGCGGCTGGAAAAGATGAAAGAAATAGAAAAAGTTAAGATTTGAGAAGAAGAGATGGAGATGAGGGTGGTGGTTGAGGTGTTACTAGTAATCTAGATTGAGGGGAGTAAAGTGAGAGTGGTGGCGCATAAAGTGGCGGCGGCGCACGGCGGCAGAGGTGGCGGCCGAAATGAAGAGAAGAAGAAAAAGGGAGAAGGAGAAGGAGAAAGGAGAAAAGAAGGGTAGGGCGAGGTGGAGGAAGATTGGTAGCAATTTTTGGGTGGTGCAGAAGGCAGTGATAGCGGTGGATGTGGTGGTGGACGGCGGCGCGAAGGGTTGCAAGTGTAAAATTTGGTTGGTTGAGCAAGGAACTTTGCACGGTTGTGATGGCTCATGCAAGAATAATCGAGGGGAAAGGGTGGTTCAGTTAGTTAGAGGGCAGTGCAGGGAAGACTTAGGTAGGTAGAGCAGGTGGTGTAGTTGGCTAACGGAGGAGGAAAGGGCATCTAAAGGTGCGGTGGTGCACATGGTAAGTTCTTAGGGTTTTGGGAAAAAGTTTCGAGATCAACCAAACAAGGGGTATTTATAGAGTTTGGAGGGGAAAGTAGGGTTCTGAGGGTCGGCAGGAAGGCAATGTAGGTAGGGTTTGGGGTAGCCGACAGCGTCAATTGGGCAGTATAAATTCAAGTTGTGGCAGATCATTTGCACAAGGAAAGGAGGGTTTTGCGTGAAAGAAAAGGAAAGTGGGTTAGGTTATGTTGAACTATGATCCAGGGGAAGAGAAAGAGAGGAGAAATGGCCGGTCAAGTCGAGCATAGCCGGTTGTGCCATTTTTGGAGGTGACGGAGCTGTAGGTCGACGATGGAGCAGGAAGGAAGAAAAAGGAGGTCGACCGCTAGCTAGGGGAAAAGAAAGAAAAGAAAAAGAAGGAAGAATCGGGTAGGTCGGCAATGGTTATAAAATTTTTAAATGGAACGCAACATTCCAAGGAAAAAGAGGAAGAAGGAGTGTCATTTTGCTCCTAGGCCGCGCCGAAGGAACGGGGCAATGGGAACGGGTTGTGATAGGCCCAACCGAAAGAAAGGAGGAGAGAAAAAAAGAAGAAAAGAAAGAAAAGGAAAATAAAAAGGAAGAAATAAAATGAAACAGGAAAAAAGGGAAAAGAAAAATAGGTAGGTTGGGGATAATTAAATTAATTATAATATTTTGGGTATTTAAAATAAAAATATTTTATATAAAATAATATTAATTTTTTAGGCTAATTTATGATTTTTAAAAGAATCTTCCTAAATTCCTTTTTACTTAGCAAAATACCCAATTTTCCCTTGTAAAAATATTTGTAAATTTCCTCTTAATTTACTTTAAATAATATCTTCCTATTCCAAGAAAAAAATTAATTAAATTAATTCCCTAATAAATCCTTATTTAATTACACTTCTTAAAATAAATATTTTTGGGGCATTTCATTGATATCTGGGTGCATTTTCAATAATAATATTTTAAAGTTGTTTATTTAATTTGGTGATGAAGTGAGTACCATAAGAGGAGTTATAGTTAATTTATGAAAAGTAGGGTTTCATAGGAGGGATGTGGTCTTTTCCTTAGAAAATATATCAGTATTCAAATGGTTGTGCTTTATGTGTTTCAAATGATTATATTAGGATGTATAATGTGTCTTGCATGTCTACATATATATATACATGAGGATATTGAGATATACCACCATTAATAAGATACTAATTGATTAAAGAGAAATAATACACGAGCTAAGGATGAAGTGTTGTGTGTCTGTTCCACCGGATAATAATAGTGGCTTATGTGTATTTTTCCCCAAGGGGTGCTTTACATATTTGATCATTTTAATAATAGTAGTGTTTATAGGCTCAATGCAAATCAAAATATGATCTTGAGATAATAAATAATGAATAAGATGTTACTTAAATTGAAAGATTATGTGAGTTAGGATCGAGGTGTTGTATTCATTCCAGCTTAGGATCATTTTACCTTGAGAGGTGCTTCAAACTATTCCCTTGGTTTAAGAATAGTGGTCAAAACTATGTGCCCTAACGTATGTTGGGTTTATTCCACTCGACAGTAAAAGTAGCTCAAGTGTGTTTTTCTTTAAGAGGTATTTTAGTCCTTTCCACCATATTAAAAATAGTGGGTCCCTGAACTTAACACAAATATGAATATAGATTATGACTATATCTAATAACGGACTTCTAAAATCAATATTATATTTCACCGTATTATCTTAATTAGTATGATCGCTTATGTTTTTGCATGAATCATGTAATCTTTGTAACCTAGGTATGACTATATTATCACCTTACTTGGTACATATCATATTGATCATCCTTTTTATGGGTGCTATTAATTCCCATGAGAAAAGTCCCATATGAGTTTGTGTATGCAGGTCATTGAGGACCCCTTGAATGACTATATCAAGTTATCAGGCTGACACTTTTGACTAGATATCTCTTGGGACTCTTAGTTCTCAATGTATCTCTTTATATATTTTATCTCTTTTACTCAGAGTAATTCTCCAAACATTTATATTAAGTTTGTGGAACCTATAGAGTTCTCTATTTTATTATGTTTAAATGTTTGACTATTTTGCCTTATATTCAATGTAAGGATGGTATGACAAGCCAAAATTATATCAAGTATAGAGATAATATCCTATTATGTCTTTTTTATGCTTTCACTTAAATGAAATTTTTTAGTTGTAAATTTTAAGATGTGATAGTAGCTGTCCTCAAAGCTCAAACACTTTTCTTATCCTAGCATAACACCGGATCCTTGGTTGGCTCAAGACCTGTGGTATCATCTAGATGGCAACTAAAGAGGGAATAGTCTTTAGGTATATATAAAGGTAATATGTTATCCCTTGGTAAGACCTTAGCGCTACTTTTGAGGAACTCCTTCCTCGAAGGAAGAGTATTTAAACTAGGAACCCCAATATCAAGCCCTTTCAATATATCACTAATGGGAATAGGACAACCATTGTCTGACAAACTAGTTTTGGTGTTTACCTTTACTTGGGAAGGATACAGTGTTCTCCTCCATGGGAATTCTAGCTTGTCTTATTACTTCCTCTTGGTCATTTCCCCCTTCATCAAGCACAATTATCTCTTTAGTAGAAGTAGAAATAAAGGGTAGTTAAGGTTATCTCAATAAATGGTTCTAAAACCCCTTACCTTTCTCTTGAGAAATTTTTTGAGGAACTTGGGGAGGCTTGTCCATTAAATTTGGAGCCAATGGTGAAAGGGCCTCAAGAAGGTTTGACTTTAGTAGGAGTACATTTGGTGGCCTACTTGACCTCTGGCACTTTAGGGATAATCTTTAGTGGATCTACCTCCTACAAAATAGAAATAAATCATAAAGAGAAGGTAATCATGTAAGTCAATATTATGGGCATGGACTAGGTTGTATGAATAATCCCAAAGAACCAACGATTAATGCTGTGGTAAATTTAACAACATCAATAAGTTTACTTAGCCGTGCCTTTTTATTTGGCTATTAATGGATAGGTTTGGTAACAGCGTAGCTCTTCTGAACATACTATAGAGGATAAAATTAGATCTATATAGGTGAATCTAAATGGTAATTATTCATAGAGTATCAAAATAAGAGTTACCTTTCATTTGGTTTTGTTTGTAACAAACAACCTAGTAGGAGGATGTATAGTGGTCTTTTTCACACTATTTACCAAGTCACTACCAAGGGTAGTAGTTTGTTACTAGGCTTTCTAAACATTACCTTCTATAGAAACATTAATAAGCACATTCCCATAAGATAGTGGACATGATGAAATATCAAAAGGATTCAACTATTGAAAGGAAATATTCTACTTACATGCGTCATAGATCAAACCTATCTCTCTAGGAATTATAGGATCATTTGATACATTTTTATTATTAATTATGCAACCTTCTCGCACAAAATTATCAAAATTTTCCACACAAGCTTCTAATTCATTAGCGAAGGGCAAACACACCTAAACCTCAGGGTTAAACTTGCCCCACTTTAGTAAATTCTACTTGGAATCGCCTAAGACAAGGAAGTATCATGATTTTAATTTATTAATGGAAGTCCAAGGATCCTTAATAAAATTGTTTCCTCCTCTTGTTTAAAGGGAGTAGAAGCCTGGGGTTGAGGGATGACTCAATAATTTTTTTTATACAAAAAGCCTGAAGAGGTTAAATGATGGCAAAACCTTTAATAAATGGCACCTATATAAGAAGCATGTTATCATCCTCCAAGCATTGAGGATAAAGTACATTGGGATAAGCTGACAAGTTTGGAGGAATTTCCTCACAAAGAAATGTAGGGAAAAAGGGATGTTGGCATATAAAGCATCAACATTCAAAGACATAAATATGTGCGAGAAATTATTAACCCTATCTCATGGAGTGAACGCAATTAGAGAAATAGAAGAAGGAGCATAGTATCTTATCTAAAAGTGCTCAAGTTGAACATTGGTAACTTTAATAGGAAACAGAGTATTTGATTCAAGTGAGGAAGATTCAGTCATATTACCTAGTAAGAAGAATGAGGAAAAGATGAAAGGGTTGAAGAATTCATAACCGATAGGATTCCAAAAATGAGGATTATAAAAGAGAATTAGATGATATTGTAGATGTAAGTGAAGATTAAAAAATACGAGGAGATTTAGAATTACTAAGATACCTCATAAAAGACCCCCTAATAAAGTAGGGGATTTGCTAGGATGATTGTAAAGATTGGTGGTTGGAAAAATCACAACACCAACTTTCAAGTGCAGTTTCCGTCTAGTAACTTGTAATGTCACACACTTCCACTAATGGAAATTGTGGGTGGATTTGTGATAATATCTATGGATGAATATGAGGTGGGTGTGGATAATATAAGGGATTAAAACTAAAGGTTATAAAGCAAGAAAACATGAAAAATGGGGAATGGTAATCATTAAGAGTGGTGAAGAAGAGAATAAGTGTGAAAGGGGATGTGTGTGTGTGTGTGAAGCAATGCAAGTTAACCAGGCTTACCTCATTTTTTATAGGGAAGAGGAAGAATATGCACATATCACTAGCACAATCTTCTTTGAGACCTCAATTGGGAGAAGACAAAATTTCCAATGCAACCTCAATTCTTTCTCAATCTTTGCCTTTTCTTACACAAAATAACGTTGTAATGAAAGGTCTGCAATAACTTAGGAAATTGAGCCCTTTTATCATAGTTTCCAAGTGTATCATATAGCCCTAATGCGGAGGAGGAAAAAGAAAATGAAACTTATTTAGCAAGTTTTTTTTAGGTGGTGTATTGAATTTTACCAATTTTCAAATTATAAAATTTTATTATAATTAATGAAATTTGTGTTGATTAATTTTTTTTCCTCTCATCAGAACTTGTTAATGGATATCGTTGTTGGAATTTGATCCTTATGCATATAGGTCAATGATATTCTTATGATTTCATTTTTAATATTTTTACTTGTAAAATAACCAACAAGGGTTTTCATTATTGTATCATCAATAAGCAGGCGGTATCCCCATATAATAGCATTTATAAGCAACTGAAGCTCTTTTATTTTGTAATAAATTATACATCAAATACTTTTGGGTTGTAAGTTAATCTTTTCACTTGTAATTTGACGACATCCATATGTTATTGTATTCATAAATGACCGACAAGTATATCATCTTTAGTAAAATTACAATTTGGGTCATCAGTAAAATTACTAAAGATAAGGTTATCTACTCTAGAGGAACAACATGCAAGCATGCATGGCTGACGACCAATCACTGTAGTTTAGCCTATTTATCCTAGGGAAATGATGTAAGAGATAGATTATGGGTCTTTTCCAAACTAACACTTTTAAGCCCAAAAGAAGGTGATCTGATGAAGGAAAGGTAACCTAAAGACCGTTGGACATGCTCATCCCTTAGAATAGCCTCATGGTTTGATAGAGACTTATTCACCTAGTTTCCTAGAGATGGTTGGTTATTCTAGATCGTATAGTATTTGCCCTCATTTCCTTCCTCCCTGGTTAAATACAAAGTCTTTCACTTATTTTGGGGATCCAAAATTTATTAATATAAATTCTCACATTTACATTCTTCTTTCTCCTTTGAATTATCTTTTCAACATTTATTTGGTACTCAAGCCTCCTTTAACTTCTTAAAAACCCATTGGTTCACAAAACATCAACAACACATGGGATAATAGGTAATTTTACTAAAATGCTTAGTAGATAAAAATGATGTGTTAGCATGACTTTTTTCCTCCTTTTCAATAATAGAAGGACTCATTTTAGTTTTAAATGCAAACATATGGTTGAGAAATAATATGTTTTGAGCCTAAATTGTGTACTATAATGAGTATGATATATGTGGAATATTTGATAAATGATTGATAACCCTTTGTGGCATGCTTAAGTTGTGTTTTTTGTGTAATATCAAGTGTCAATTTTATTACATTGTAGAAGTGATATATATATTCTAAAATTAACTAATAATTCTAGTATAAGATTGAGATTGGGATTTAGGTTAGTAGCCTCAATATTGTCTCAAAGATGGGGTTTGTAGTAGATGTAATCCCTATTTATATATATGTTTGTGATACACCATTAGTGTTTAGTGAGCCCTCTTTAGAATCTATACATAGCCTAAAGGTTTGATAAGGGATATGTATACTCAAGGGTATACTGTTCCCCAATGGATTTGGGATGTTTCCTCAGCCATAGACCTAGATTGATACCTTAGCCATTAGTGCTTCAACTTTAGTATTGCTCCTTTTTAGATAAAATGTGTATTGTGGTGGATTATATGACAACGTAAATATGAAACAGAATATCCAGTAGACCTTATATGAAAATTTTCTAATTTATTTTTGTAATTTTTTGTAATCACCTCCTTTTATCTATGATACTATGATAGTATCATAAGTTATTTATTATTGGGTACACTAGGATGTTTAAATATTATTCAAATTCTAGTATATATTATTTCCTCTTGTTATTGCCTTGATCATAAGTTACCATAAGTGGTCCATTGTTAGTCTAAGTGTCCCATATTATTTTAAGCGATTGGAATGAATAGGTGTATGTAAGGGAAGTTGCCATGTTCTCCTATTATTATATCATAACATGTCATTTGGTGTACTCAAGTCTTTTCGTAATTTTCCTAGGATACCAGGCTAGTCTTTATGGTTTTGTCATATAGGTTGTGATTATATCTACTAACCTTAATTTACATATTATGCCACATCATGAGACTCTGTGTGAGTATGTAATATAAATTCTCCTAAGAATTATGAACTTCTATGTTCTCCATGACATTCGCCCATGACAACATGTTTCCACTGCAAAAGCATATGTTTCCTGCCATCTCCTCCTCTAATTATTGAACCCTTTTACATGCCATATTTTTACTTGTAATAACATGTGGCATACTCGATTTCATAGTATTAATTTCTACATTTATCATGTTTAGTTGTGAATATATGCTTAGTTGAGATTATATGTTTTCTATGAGTTCTACATTAATCAATGGTCATTGTAAGTTCTTTTATTTTCCATGATCTTATGTGATAACATGTTTATTCATGTTTTACTACTTACACATGATGGGTGATTATTTTCCCATATCATGATCATATGTAAAATATGTGCATGTTATTGCAATGTGTTTAGTGTGATTTACTCAATTCGTCATCATACTAATGCTACACTTGTTTTGTTGCCTAAGTGTAGGTTCCTTTGCTGGATTTCTACATATGATGCTTGGTTTGGATAGAACATTAGGGCTATCTAGAGTTTTTGTCACTCGAGGATTTCTATAATTATTTTTATACACTTTATGTTTCAAGAAATTATGTGCTAATTTTTATATGGTATTGTAAACAATCTGTTATATTTTTGTTGCTTGGTTAGGATTTTGAAATCCAAATTTACTTTCATTGACTTTATCAGTTATGGTTTTATAGACGTTTTGTTCATTTTACCATCGATGAATTGGTTCGGTGATTTGGCATTGTTGGTGTTTTAGGTTTTGTTGGATAGGTTTTTAGCCTTGTACCTAACATGAGATAGATGGATGAACATCTATCTTATGTTAGGTGTAGCATTAACAATCCTTATTTCCAATGTTGGCTTTTGCCTTATTATTTTAGACAAAATTTAACATGAGTTAAAATGGGGGTGTTAAAATATTCATAGGATTAATTACTTTAGGAGATAATGTGCCCCCAATGAATGAGCCTAAATCTAGCTTGAATGTCATCAACTACAAACTAGAGTTAATCAGGTGATAGATAAAGGAGTACCTAAAAAGTGTTCAAGATCTCAAGAAGGAGAAGCACCTTATGAAAAACTAGAGTACGACGTATCTATTGAGAATCCTACACATTGCTTTTCCACTATCACCACTATCGCCATTCAATGCCCAACTACCAAAGCTCAATCAACCTAAAAATTTACACACACAAGCTCTATGTTGGCCTCAATCATCCTTTAGTCAAGTAGAAAAGGAGAAAAATTATTCGATAGTGTAATCAAATCATAAATGAGGAAATTCAAAAACTCCTCGATATAAGTTTCATCCACAAAGTCCACTATCATGATTTGCTAGCTAATGTGATAGAAATAAAGAAGAAAAATGAGAAGTGAAGGAATATGTGTTAATTTCACGAACCTGAACAAAATCTATCTAAAATATTCCTTTCCATTCCCACACATTATCAAGATGGTCGATGCCATAGTTGGGATCAAAATACTAAGTTTTATAGATGTTTTTTTTCTAGTTACAACCATATACTTAAGAATCCCCTAAGAAGAAGCAAACATTGTTTATCACTAAATGAGGAACATTATGCTAGAAGGTGATGTCATCCATTCTAAAAATGTTGGACACATTCATTAACAACTATTGAACTAGATACTCTCAGCAATGTTTAGTGACACCATGGAGGTTTACATAGACAACATGATCATCAAATCATGAGAATATGAATGACACCTTCACCATGTAAGGTAGTACTTCTAGGTATTCGAGTAGTACAATATGAAGCTCAATCTAATAAATTTATCATTCATTATTTCAACCGGCAAGCCGCTTGGCTATTCACTTACCAAAAGGGTAATTAAGTCTAACCTTGATCAAATTTGAGTCATCCTAAGTATTATAACCTTGACCTTTATTAAAGATGTTTAGAAGCTCACTAGCAGATTACCCATGCTCAATAAATTCATAATTAGATTGATTATTCTAGGACACCTAATAGAGAAAAAAGGCATCAAATGGGAAACATTTTACAAGTAAACATTGTAGTAGCTGAAAGATTAACTAACCTCATTTCCATTGCTATCCAAATTAATTAACAGAGAACCACTATAAGTCTACCTAATATTATTAGAAATTGTGATAGTTTTGATAATGTGGAGGGAAGAGTATAAGCATCATAACCTCATTAATTATGTGAGAAAATCCTTACTTAACCTGTAGACCCATTACACGACATTGAATAAGTTGACCTTAGCCCTTAATATAGCTGATAGAAATTTCACATTGTACTTATAATGTCATCCTTACTTAATGAGCATGACATCATGCAATAACCATTAAGCATGATGAAATGATAGGTGTTGGTCGATTATATTGCATATTTCACCCCTAGCACTTCTCCTTTTGCTTAATAGGAGCTGCATTCGATTGTCTCACACTAACACAAGATGGGAATTGTCTATAGATGAATCTAATGACATTAATGGCACTAGATTTGACACTATGATTATATCCTCAAAAGACTATTAGGTGCGAATTTAAATTAACTATCAATGAAGAAGAATATGAAGCTATTGTTGTCGGATTACAATTAGCCAAATATATGGCATTAAAAGGCCCATGGTCTTCATCAACTCATAATTGGTGGCTAGTCAAATTAACTAATCTTATCAAGTAAGGAATTCCAAGATAACTAATTACCTCAACATGGTTAGATTGCCGTAAGCCTCATTTAAAGAGTGTTTGAGATAAACAAAAACTATGAAAATACCCTAATAAGCATAGGATCAACAATCCAAACCAAGGGCCCTCAAACCATTTCAATGGTCTACATGCAAGGGCTTACCACACGTCCTGAAAAGAAGGAAGTATTTACAACATACTGTGAAACAACATGGATAACCCCCACCCACAACTACATTTAGAACAAAGAGCTCCCTGACAACAAAAATAAAGTAAGAAGGATATGTGACAAGGTGTGAAGGTTCAAAGTCTATGATGGGTAACTAAACAAGTGGTTATTCTCTAGACCTTTGTTATAGTGTTTAACCCCTGAACAAGTCAAGTACATCTTAGAAGAGATACTTAGTGGGGAATATGGAAACCATTTTGGCTCCTAAAACCTTTTCGACAAAGTTCTTACCGTAGATTACTACTAACATGGTCTACAAAATTATTGCTTCAAATACATCAAAAAGTGTGATACATACCACAGGTTTACATAACCCTATAATATCCAATTCTCTCAAATCCTAATTATCATATGTTATTGGTCTAATAACACATCTTTAATCTATATATATACATATACATACATACATACATACATACATACATACATATATATATATATATATTCTATTATCAAGTTTCATTATATTAGTGTTAATTTTTAAATGTTTCATCAATTACTTCTCTCATTTGTAGAAAATACATTGATTATAATTTTTCCGATTCATGTGTTTTCACTATTTTTATCCCGTTAAAAAATTTGTGAACCAATGAAACTATATTTCTGAGTTCATTCTTCCATTCTATTCATTCATATTTCACCATTTCCTTCTAAATTGTTAAATTGTAAAAAAATAAAGTTACGTGAATAAATTATTTTAGCCATTTTGATATTTTTAATCCGTTAGTCATTAAATGAGTTATGAGTCCAATTTTTTTTATAAAAAAATATTCTACATCAATTTGTGGGAATTTGAATCCATAATTATTTATTTTGTATACTTGTGGAAAAATGTGTTTCCATGACTAATTCATTTTTTATGGTTTTAGCTTATTTTCCATCTATCGAGATTCAAACCCACTCCAATATCCAATATTTTTATATATCTAAGTTTATCATATTATTCTAGACATTTTCATAAATTTTTATGAGTTTTATATTTTAATTGATATTTTTCCCAATAAGTGCCTAGTAGTGGATTTCCTAGCAAATTAATAAATCAAAATAAATTGTAACCAATTCTATAACTAATATTTCAATCCTAAATAGTATCCAAGCTAAACCAAATCATATTTGTAAGTTGGTTACCCTTTATTCAACCAATAAGTGCACAAAGTACCATAATCATGATTTTATGACATTTTTCTTATACAATCAACCATAGCTTAATGTCTCTCTTACACTCCTACTCCTAGCACTAAAGTGATGCTAAAGTAAAACAAAAAAATTAATCCACACTCCTCCATATCAGATATCACTCTATTTTTGTCAAATCATGCATTCCATTATAAAGTGCTCATAAAATCATAAAATTTCATCAGAGTTCAAAGTCGATTTTTTTCCAACTTGCAGCAACTCGTTCTCTCTCTCTCTCTTTGCTTGTTCTTTTCCTTTGGTTTTTGTTTCTTTTAAAATATTTCATTGTATAATAAACTTCTATGTCATTTTAATCCCTTAAATAAATCTCCATCAACCTTATTCTTAACCAAACTTTTGCTTTCCGACCATCTTCACAATAGTAGCAATGCTGTTTTTTTTTTGTGAGTTGCAGAAGCTACAACGTATCAACCTTGGTTCCTTTACCTTTAAATATTGATGGGTTTTGTTCCTTGAATGTTATACTTCATCTAGGAACCATTTTTAACCTAGAAACCATGCCCCTACCCTCTTCTTTTTCCTCTCTTATCATTTTTCCAACCATTCCTTGCAAAAGTACTAATGTTGTTGTTTATTGGTTCAATAGAGAATTTGTGCCTTGCATCATTACTTCTTCCTATCTTTTCTTCCCATTAACCCTTCAAAATCTATATCTATCATTAATTGATCGTGGCTGGTGGTGGTTTCCAAGCCTCCATATTCAAGAATAATCTTGTCATTTAACTTCTTCCATTTCATCTCCTTTCTTCCCTTTTACATAATTATTAATATGGGATAATATAAATCTTTTTAATATTATATTCTTAAAGGTGACCAAGTGGGTTAGATAAGGAGTTGCTAGATTCCTTATTTTAGCTTTGCTAAGGAGCTTAGGAATTTTGGTAACTAAACTAACCTTTGGAAATAAGATTTTGTGCTAGATGTTTTATATATTATTTTATGCATGATTGGATTAATTTTAATTATAACCATGAAATATCATATTGGAAAATATTTTATGACATGTGTATGTTTCTATCTTATGTGCTTAAGCGTGGAACTTTAATGAGAAGATGAATTGTGTGAATTTTAATATGTTCTTATATTTGTTGGAAAGGTGATTAATATTTGATAGAGTTGTGATGAATGCTCATTAGAATTGTGATGAATATTTAATATATTTGTGATGAATATACCTGGATTCGAGTTGTTTAGCTCTCTTCCTTGCTATTTTAGGTGAGCTTTGGTTGTTTTAAATTTATCTAATTATTCCACTATATTTAAAATAGTGTATAGAAACTAGGTTATGAATTTTGGATCATTTAGAGTTGAAATAAATTTATTTAATGTTTGGACATATTCGACCATGGGTATATTGGGCATTGCATATTATTTTTGAAAGTTTTAAGTGTACCATTAAATTAATTGGATCTCTTATATGTTAGGGTTTGATACTATTTAAAGTAAGTTATGAATTTTATAAATTTAAGGTAATTTAAGGCGAATAAGGATAATTATGGCCATTACATGTAATTCTAGAAAATTTGAGACCTAACTGAATATTATAGTAATAAATAAGTTAAAATGTATAATTTGACACTTGGGTGACATTTGATGAGTATACCTAGATACCTTAATTAAAATTGTTAATTAAACAAAAAAAAAAGAAAAGGAGAAAGACACACTTTGGGTGCATTGAGTAATATTAATATTTTATCTTGGTGTCCCATTTATATTTCATTCTAAGAAGCCAATTGGTTAAGTATCATCATTTTGGCATGAAATACACCTTTATTAATATTAAGGTAATTAGTGGACCTTATATATATTTTAGTCATTTTATGTGCCTTTAGACTAGCTATTTAATTTGGTCTTAAATGAAACCTTAGTTGACTTAAATGTTGGTTATTGATCCTTATCTCAAATAATTGAAGTTAATATACATTAAGATCTAATTTTATTCGGCCTTTCATGGCATGGAACTTGGGATTTAATGCCTTGATAATCTGGCTTAGGCTTTAATTCCTTAACAATCTTACTTTGGCTTTAATGCCTCATATAATCAATTGGCCTTTAATAGCATGTTAATGAGCCTTTATGCTCTAAATGGTTGAGCCTTGATTCCTTTATGGATAAAGTGCATGGATAATATCAAAATTTAATAAAATAATTAGTTTATGTTCATGGAAGCGATTAAGTGATATTATGTGGCATTTTCTCTTGTTTGACCTAAATCTTTAATAAAAACATTAATCACTTAAAGTGAAAGATCTTGAGTTGGGACTTGTACTACTCAGAGTAGCTATCCGAGTTAAGTTTGTTATTCACTTAATGTCATTCTGGTATTTTTCTATTATATGATCTCGGATACCTCATGAGGTCTAGAGAGACCCTCTTATAGTCTATAGGTGTCTTGATATATTTGACCCTATAGGAGGTATGCATAATTAAGTGATTAGGTGTCCTATTATTTGGTGGTATGGTTACATTTCTAGATGGGCCAGCTAGGGCTAGTACTATTCAAGTACTATATTAGTTGTTATAGTTTCTTTAAGCCTCCTTCCTCAAATTAATATAATAAAATTTAATAATCAATGAATCTCATCTATTCATACGTTTGTATTACATTATTTTATACTTAATGGTTGAGTTTTATCCTACTTAATTGACATCTATATATAAGCATGTTATTATCTTGTTATTATATATTATATTGCTTTCTTTGCATAGGCCTCATACATAATGATATCTCTTTAGAATAGTTGTGTCACTCAGTACAAGATGCGTAATGAAACTACACATTTGTAGACACTATTTTGTAGGTATATGGTGATGATCCTGTTAACTTTAAAGATGTTCCTCAGACAGAGTGATACAAGTTTATAACTCGGGTTTAGGGTGCAGAGTTATATATATCTAAGGTCACACACGTTATGTACTATGTACTTTATTATTATGCTAACTTATTAAAGTCTTTTATTATTTATATCTATTTCCATAAGGTTTGATTTATTTTTCATAATATTTTAGCCTTGCACTTAGTATGAGAAGGGAATGAACCAAACTCACGCAAAGTATGGCGGTAACACCCGCTATATTGTGTTAATGTTTTCGCTTTAAAAAAATTAGCAATTTTTGGGTTGTTACAAACCCATCCACTATTTTGTAGAATAAATACAACTAATCCACACCCCATATCCTTTCATGAAATTTTGAATGAACATAGTGAATAAGATTCCTATGGCCCTTATCCAATGATAGTATATGCTCATTCTCACTGAATAATTCCCCAAATGGGCGGAAGTCAAAACTTTACCCGAGTCAGAGAGAATGAAGTGAAGAAATTTATTTGAAAGAATTTTTTTTTAATTTTGGAGTGTCAAGGGAAAAAAATGACTCTCAATTTTATTTCAAATGATTTTAAAGAATTTTTGTGAAGAATGGGGTTGAGTTGCATTTTCAACCTCGCAATAGTCTTAAACCAATATACAAGCAGAGTTAACGAATAAGATCATCACCACTACACTCAAGAAGAGAATTAGTCAATCCATGGGTTATTGGACCAATGAGACACCTAGATTCTAGCAATTATATTGATTCACCACCTACTCTTCGATAGTAGAATATCTCTTTACCTTAGCATATAATGTGGAGGTGGTGCTCTCGGTCAAAGCAGAACTCCTATAATACTCCATCCTAAAATCTTTCAAAATATATTTAAAATTATGTTGATATATAAGGAATTGGTTTTTATTTTGAAAAGGGTGTTAAATTTGGGTTAAAATATGAATTTTAGGAGTAACAATTGACTATTTTTCTAAATCAATCAACTTGTACAATGAGGAACTAACATTTTAACTTCTGAGATAAGTGTGATTCCATATCCTTTTTTTTTTGCTTTATTTCTCTTTCCAATGTTTAATGAAAACTTATTATTAGAGTTTATTAATGCTAATAAGTATATTTTTGTGCTTTAAGATTATTTTTACATTATTTAAATTATTCTATGATTTTTATTTAGACAAAAATTCTTTAAAAGTACTTTTGAGGTATTCACTCATCTAGTCTCCTTCTCTATAACTTTTCTCTCTCTTCTTACACCCATGGATGTGTGTATGCCATCATGAACCTCTGCCCTAACTTACCTACCCCTATTATCACCTAACTACACTCCACCTTTCTCATTCTCATAATTTATCTTCTTACACCTTGGACATTTACACACAACCAAAGCTATCTCTCTCTCTCTACTCTCTTTCATATGTCGGCCCAAATTCTCTTTCATACTCAATTTTCTAATTCATTTTAACTCCTTTTTGCATTCACTCTCTTTATCCCATGTCCTTGGGTTAAATTGATAAGTGTTGGGTATTATTCATTTTCTCCTTTTTTTCTTTTCTATTGAAAAATAGAGGCTTGTCTCTTGGATTCCTCATTTGATCAACTAATTTTCTCTCTCCTTTATTCTCCTAATATTAACCTTATATACTGCTTATTTCTTTTAAATAATGAAGGATTAAGGTGTAGAAAAAGGTTGAAGGTCCTTGTTTTCTCCTATTGGTCTCTATTCTCGAGAAAATGTTGAGATATAATTCTTATCTTCTTCTTCTTCTTCTTCTTCTTCTTCTTCTTCTTCTTCTTCTTCTTCTTCTTCTACTACTACTACTACTACTACTACTACTACTACTACTACTACTACTACTACTACTACTACTACTACTACTACTACTACTACTACTACTACTACTACTACTACTACTACTACTACTACTACTACTTCTTCTTCTTCTTCTTCTTCTTCTTCTTCTTCTTCATTTTTTATCGTTTTTATTATTGGTTCTCTTAGGAAATCAAGGTTCTTATGTTATAAGTATTTTTGCACTAGAAGACTTTCTTATAGGTAAGGCATTATTATCTCTAATATGATTAAGGAATTATGTTATTTATTGTAGTTTCATATTCTTGGCATGTTATGTGATGTACAGAATTTATTTTGATTTATTTGATTCTAGGAGTTGGTAATGCTTATACCTATAAAGTTTTGGATTATGTTTTGGGTATTTTGATATCATGTGTGAGTTTGGTGAATTTATGCATGATTATGATGAGTATCAAATTTTTTATCATGTGTCCTTTTGATTCTATGTGTGGAGTATATTTTCCTATGTGTTTTATAGCATAAAATCATGTTAAGATTATTTTGGGGTAGAATTTTATTTTTAGTGAAGTGTGGAATTATGGGTTTGGGAATTATTTTGCCTGGACCAATTGATTGGTTGTTAGATCGTATGATTAGTTGTGTAAAAATTAATTTGGTTTGGCGGCCACTTTTGGCTGGTTGTGTTAACATTCGATTGGTTTGATGAACCAATCGACTTGTTTCCATGAACAATTGGTCAGCTTGTTAGACCTATCAATTGGTTGTTTTGTGACTAGGGTAGTCTTGGTCTTAACTTAAACCCGTCGAATTCTCCATCCAAACCCATCAACTAGTTTATATGAATGGACAATCGGTCAAACTAACTAGTTGAATAGTTTTTTTGTGTATTTATTTTTCCTCAAGCCTGGTGTGACCATACCAACCGACTAGTCTTTAGAACCAATTGATCAATTTTGATTTATTAGTTGTTGAACTTCCTTTGGGCTTCTATTTTAACTTTTTTTTATTAAATTGCAACATTTAAATCATGATATTAACCATGCTTAATAAGAATTAAAGGAAATAAAGATGATGAATAGTGTCGTGGCTTAAATGCCTTACTTAGTGTTTTCTGTCAACACTTAAAAACATCCAATTAGATTAATTTTAGGAATGGAATAATGTAATCTTATAGGCCTTCCTCATATCTATACATAGGGTTTGGTTATTTTATTGTGTCATCTAATCTAGGAGATCAAGTGTGGTGGATATAGAAGATCCCTGAGAAAAGTTCCTTTGCACTAGTGTTAATGTGGTGGGTGTGATAGTGCTAAATTTGAGTGTATACCTCCTTACCTAGGAGTTTAAGTACGGTGGATTTGGAAGATCCTTGAGAAAATTCCCTTACCACTAGTGTACAATGGTGGTGGGAGTGGAAGTCCTACAGTGATCCTAGTCTTGGATATAAATAAGGGTTTAATTATAATGGATGAGTACTTTGGGTGTTGCATACCCAAAATTTAGCATTTGTCCCCTTACCTAGGAGACCAAGTATGGTGAGTTTTGAAGACCCTTATAAAATCCCCTTAGCACTAGTGTGTAGTGGTGGTGGTAGTTGTAGTCTCAAGGTAACCCTCAACTTGGATAATGACACTATGTGGTTTTACCTTATGGCTTGATCTAGAAATTCATGAATAAATGGTTATATGTGCACTACATACCTTGCTATGTCATATATGTTATCCATGATTCTATGTATTATGTCTTCTATACTTTTCATATATCATGTTATTATATGACTTCAATGAGCATCATGAGCCCTTACCATGTTTTATATAGTTTATTTTGTTATTACCTCACTTTACTAATACTACATTTGTATGGTTACTGTGATGATTCAGCATCTATTCCAATGAGCAAAGGAAAATTTGTAGGGTTATGTTCTTAGCTAGAGTATGTTGAGGATGATGATGTGGGAAAGTAGTTGGTTATTATTAGGGAATCGAGATTTACATTTCTATTTAGTTAAGAGCTAGGTTAACCAGATTATATTTTCTTCCCACTGTATTGGGATGTTTTTATTTTTCTCGGTTATTTAAACTCGTGTCTTTGATTCATGTGTTTGGATTTTGTAAATCACTCTTTCCTTTTATATCATTCTCATCCTTGTTATTACTATTGTATCATTAGTTCACGCATTCTTTTGTCATTGTTTCATATTATCTTGCATCAAACATATGTTAGGTGATGATCACATTTCTCTCATGGTAGATGTAGCGTTAACAATCCCAAGTTTTGTTTTAGTATACTTATGCGTTGTCTTCAAAAAAAAAATTCTAGTTTAAATTTTGAGGGTATTACAACTCCTTGCTACCAAGTTGTAATTTACTGATGAACACCAAAACAATCATATGTTCCAACACAATTTGGGCACCATTGACGAGAAAAGGGATTTGAGCTACATTAGAATGGGAGCCAACAATAGAAAGTAGCCAAGAAGTTTAACAAGAACATTGGAGCATGATATTTCAAGGAAGGTGATTTGATACTCATGAAGGATTTTTAGAATAACAAGAATCCCGACTTAGGTGCATTGGGCCTTAACTAGGAAGGCCCCTACAAAACCACTAAGGTGGTAGGTTAGAGGGCAAGAAGTTGCAAGATCAAGATGGTAGAAACACTGACAATAACTTGAACTTCACTCACTTTAAGTTATATCACTTGTAAGCAACATCAAGTAAGAACTTTTTCTACCTTACAGTATTAAGAAGTGTTAACATACATTTTTTGTTTCCCTATTATTTTAGTGTTGCCTTATGTTTATATATATATATATATATACAACATTCATTATTTGACTATTTATCTGAAAAATAAACTACACTTACGTTTGCCTAGTTTAAGTGTTGGCACACGATCAACCTACCTATCCCCACTAGGATGTAGGTCTTGACCATGCAATAATGAGGACCCTCTACTGGACCTAAATATTTTTGAACAACCACACAAAGACACATTACTGGTCTCTCCAACCTTAGCCTATAGAGCTAGAAGAAATATCCCCATACATTTAAATAGAAAGGGCCCCTATATATGTGAGCCACCATAATGGGAGTTGTCCTATTTTCCTTATCTAGGTTTTCTACTAAGTATTTTTACTAGAAAAGTTTTTAGCTAGACATAACGAATTTACCCCCTATAAAATTTTGCATAGAGCACAACCACATGCCTCAACACAACACTTCCCCCTTTAGCAAAACAACTCAAGGTAGTGAGAAGCATTCATTGGACTAGGGCTCCAATAACGATTATATTAGTGTCTATGGAGTGGGAATCTAATTGTTCCCTTCATATATATGTAATCTAGATAAAGGAGTAAGCATACAAAAATACAATTTTTTGTTCAGTCCACCTCTAGTGGGATACATTTAACAATGTTAATAAAATAATATTTCATTGAAATTACTTGCATTGTGTTACAATCAATTATAAAATTAGCTAGATAGATCACTTACATGAATACCATGGAAGGGCCAATCAAGAAAACACAAGAGAAAAAAAGAAAGAATAGAGGAAAAACAACCTAAAACAAAGAAGAAAGAAAGTCCCAAATTTATTCAGATGGCTATGTGTCATCATCTACCCTCCTACAAGAACGAATGACACCATTTATAGTGAATCCATTCAAATATCTCTTGGTTTATCAAGAATGCTTTAATTTCCCCCAAATTTTCATCATTCTTATGGTTTTGGGAGTACAACTCTTGTCATAGTTTTTCTATAGCCTATAACAACCGTCATAGTTTCTCTAACTATAGATGTTCTTCCATCATGTTTTCCAACGCTTGTAGGAATCAATGTTGTGGTATTGCTTGTAGGCCTCATAGTATTTCCTTGTTGCATGGAGGACTTTCTTGTTAGCATGGAGTTCCCCCCCAACTCCATGAGAGCATTTATCTCTGATGTAAATCTTGCCTACTTGCTAACCTATAGGCTTCATTTACATCCTCTTTACCTTCTTTCAAAATGCAAATGCTTTAGGTTGCACCTCAATGGTACCTAAATGATTTTATAGGCGTTCACCAAAAATGAATCCATCATCAACAAAATCCCCTATCCTTACTAGAACCCTTGCATATTGCGTCAAGGAACAACTAAAACTTCCAACCCTAGACCTAGAAATGGGTAATTTGTACTCTAGAAATCTGTTTGAGTTATTATCAAACATACTCCTCTTCTCCAAACTGTAGGGAGTGTAGAGAAAATATGCATTTCAAGAATCATTTAGGGAATCTTCCATAATTTTTGTCCAGTAATGAAGTTGAGGAATAAGGAAGTTTATCTCTCTTTTCTCTCTAAAAAATTGAGGCAATAAAATGTAGTAAATCCCTAAACAAGGGAACCCCGCTATTTATAAGTCATATAGGGTAAATCAAGTAATTAGAACATAATCTTTAGCTATGTGTAGACTATGAAATGATAAGAAGTGATAAATTATAAGCTAAAATGACTAAAGTAACTAACAAAGCTAAAAAGAAAGGAATATTGCACTCAAGTGACTTAAGTAAATAAAAAATCTAAAGTTTTGGTTCATCGCCCCTGATCCTCCATGTAATTGAACACCACATCACAAATTGATCTAACAATTATAATCAATCATGCCAACAAGGATAGAAAGTGTTGTACTTTCACAAGCCATAAACACCCTATTACATCTCTATGGCCTTAACTATCTCTAGCTTAGGGTCTAATAGAGTGTAATACCTTAAAGGCCACAAAGTTTCCTCCTTTAGTGTTGTAGAGGTCAAATCGATCGTCTCTCCACCTACAATTTAATCTCTAGTTGTGGTATTGGGTGTAATATCGAATTATCTCTCGATCACACCAGTATTTCCCCCACCCAAAATCGAAACCCGGACAAAGTTTGTCATTCCATCAATTAATCAACAACACAATTCAAGGATCATGAATCAAATAAAAAAAGAATGCAAATATTCAACACATTTGAATTAGGGGAAACTCCCCTTCACATTGGCAAAAAAATATATCCATCAAACTCATAGTAAGAAGATTAAGAATAACAAGAGTTTCCATAGGTAGATAAGAGAGAAAAGAAAATACCCTTGAAATCCAATGATTCTTACAAGTGTTTAACTTTTTGCACCTAAATCTCTAGTTTACAAGAGAATTCTTGAGGAATTGGGGAAGATGATGGAGAAGAGAGAAGAGAGAGGGAGTGGAGGATGCTATAATGAAAAATTAGAATGAGAGTTTAAATACTACAGCCTCTCCAATTCCTAGGGTATTGATAAGCACGGGTTTCTCATGTCAACTTTGATAGTGCTTGGTATTTTGACCGTAAATTTTTCATCAGAACTTCAATTGAGTTGATTTTAGATGCGTTGAAAAGATATAAAACTTTGATGTTGAAAAACTCTCCAAATTTAGATTGTATACTGGTATAAATTCCACTTATTTTATGCCCATATACTTTAAATATACATTCTTGCTTTCATTTTATACCAAAATTTGTATTTTAGCTCTAAATCTCTTTCCACTTTAACTTTTGCTCCTTTTTTCTCCTTTATTATCCCTTTAAGCTTATTCTTTTTTCCATCCTTCATGATTTTATTGTTCCTTGAGATCCTGCAAATTTTCACAATAGAAAGGCAGTAATAAGAATAAAAAGGGAGAATTCCAACTAAAATTTGAGGTAAAAACTCTTATAAACCTTAGGAATAAGATGAAAAAGTCACACTTATCATAAGCTTTGATAAATTTTTACCTGTAATGAAGTTGAGGAATAAGGAGTTTTATCTCTTTTTTCTCTCTAACAAATTGAGACAATCAAATGTAGTAAATCCCTAAATAAGGGAACCCCACTGTTTATAAGTCTCATAGGGAAAATCAAGTAATCACAACACAACTTTAGACTACCCAAATTCCCTAGCACAAATACTACCTAGCTTGGTGTAAATTATGGGGAAACATTGAGATTTGGGCTATGGATTAACCAAGACATGCCACATAATCAATTTACCTATAACATTTAAAAAAACCAATCATTTTAAGAAACTAAAAATGTCTTAATTATTCCATGCCTTAAGCTATAAAGTTGAGTTCATTGCAATGGCTCTATGTGTAGCAATTTTCATCTTTAGAAAACATGGATCCTCATGCTTGGGTTAAAATGAATCATGTAGGAGATCCTTTCGGTAAGACATGGGATGTTCTAACATAACAAAAAAAAATCAAAATGGATCATTATAAAATAAATTATTGTGACTAACTAGGATATATTATAACTAACTATGGGATCACTTTAACATGCAGCATACAGGTAATAAGCCAACAAAGCTTGACAAAACCAAACAAAAAGACTGCAAGTAATTGGTCTAGATGAAAGAATCTTGAAAGACAAAAATAGCTTTTATTTACTTTAGAGATTGTTTTACAACATGGAACCATCAATAAAGTCCATAACAAACAAGTATCTTCTTAAATCGTTGTGGCTTACAAAATTCAAGTCTTAAAGGCTAGATCTATTACCACTTAATCACTGATCAAGATAAATTTATACAAAGTAAACTCTCAACAACAGCAGCAAGTCATGTGAGCATGCATAAAAAATAGTAAGCCATCACACTCAAACTAGGGAGAAGCAGACTCAAAGCAAGATAATCCACTCAACTCGGAGGCTGCACATGATGACCCTTCCCTTGGTTGATGGGGTTTGGATTTACAAAATTTAGTGTTTAACCTTATTGAGATTGATATGTTTTATTTAAATTGCAATTATTATGGGTATTTGATCCAATGTTTCGATCGTTTTGATTTATGATTCTTATGATGATCCTTTCGTATGTTTTTTGAAACTTTTGGAAAATGGTCTAGTAAAATGACCATTTTCATATGCATCTTGATTTCATCAAAAAATGCCTTTGGGTTTGTTTATATTCACTTTTAATTTTATACATTTTCATTTTATTGAATTATTAATGATTTCAGCTTTTTATTGATCTTTTATTATTCATTTGTTATTGTGAGTTATTTTAGATAAATTTGTTTATGACTATACTTTTTTTTATTAGATTCATATGATTTCAACTTTAATTTATTGTTTGAATTAGTATATTTTATGTTTTTCTTCCTTTTGATTTTGTATTATGAATAAGTTCCATTTTTAAATATTTTACATATTTGTGACTAATGATTTTTTTTGTTGATTAAATTTTTATTTATTTATTACTTTAATGTTTATTTCTCAAGATGACCTTGTCATAGATTATGACCTACTTTGGGGTCATATGTCGTAATGAAAATGAGTTCATTTTAAATTGTAAATTTATATTAAAGAGTTATCTCTATAACAATTTCAATTGCCATTCTTCGATTTAATAGGAATTTGTGTTCAATTTTTTTTACTTCTCTTAAAAGTTTTACCACAACTCTCTAATTTTTTATTATACTAGTAAAACCTTAAAAAAAATGTATTGTTTATATCTCTATATGTTCATATTGTGAGATTTATGATTGTTAAGAGATTTTATATCCCTAGAAATTCCTATTAGAATCTCATATGACTCATTCCCTATTTTCTAATAAAAACTATTCACGATTTTATGTAAGAATTTTGTTGGAATTTCTGATAATTTTGAGAACTCATCGTGTTTATTTAGTCTTGAAACAACATTATGATTTAATATAAAAGTTTATAAGTTTTATTTATCCTTCAATTCCACATTTAAATGCTTATGATAAAGTTATTCAATAAATTATTTAAGTCATTTTTTATAGTTAGAATTTGATTTAAATGTTATTCCACACATTTTTAGATTTTATTTCAAAGTCATATTATTTATTCCCATAAATACTACGAATAATTCAACCATTATCATTTTATTTGAAAACTTTTTGGAATTTTTTTATATATGATTTACGTCGACATTATCTCTTCCGGCACTTACAAAATGATTTCTATGAAATGATTTTTTTTTAAAAAAAAATCATCCATTAACATATAGATATTTTACAATTTGAGTGTAGGCATCCTTATGTATTAATATTAAAAAGAAAAAGGAAATAACCCTATATCATTATCCGCTCCTATAACACCCCCAAAAATTTGGATTTGAAATTTTTTATTTGATGAGTTAATTACGGAAGTTAAAATAGTTAAAATGTGGGGTGTTACCATTACACTTGGTAAAAGTCTAATTTTCTATATCATTCTCATACTAAGTGATAAGACTGAAACTATTACTCCACTTTAATGAATAAAATAGTTAAAAAAATCAATGTAGAGAGAGTTAAAGCATATTAATCTCATTTCAAATAGAACCAAATGCCAGTGGTTACAAAATTTAGTAGAAGGAAATTATGTAAAGGCATAAGAGTACAAGAAATGCCGGGATTAAAAGATACCGGACAAAACATCAGATAATATTAACTCATAATCCAAGTATTAACCTTCAATTGATCTCAAAATTTAACCTACAAATACCACTACCCATTTAATATGCAGGGGCTCATGAAAAGAAACTTTCTAGTACAACGGTACATAGTAACCTATTATACAAGAATAATATGAAAATTTCACATAGAACACATAAATGGTTTCACAACAATATATGGTATAAAACATTGAAATATACATACGATAATTAAAATACAATAATCATATCAAATAAATAATAATAACAAAGTTGCATGCTACTTATACTCTTTCATTTGAAATATACTAAATATTTCCAACCAAACATCAAAGAGATGCTTTCTAAAATAATCATTAAGACCAAGCTCAACATAATGAACATAACTTCACCATATGTCTCATATCACAAAAGCATCACCAATAATAGCCATAATATACCAAGTAGGGCTCGAAGGAACAATACCAAACATGTGTAAGCACAAGGGTCACTACCAAACCACATGTAGGCACAAATTCTACTACCAGAATACAAGTAGGAACAAACGTTGCTACCAATAAAATCTAATAATAATTATTTTAATCCAATAATAATCATTTTTCATTTTTATTAGCTCAAGGGGAGATTATATCAACTCATAAACATTAATGTACTCTAGTCATAACGGTGCACCAATATAATACATTATCCAATCGACTATCAACCCAAAGGCACTAAGGTAACTTGTTCAAACTGACACATGAAGGTAGCACAGTACCCTACAATAAGGACACCTAATCCATAAGTATACATACCCTTTATAAGTCCACAGAGCTAAATAGAGTAACATATAGGGCCTGTTTGGGGCACTAAGGCACACCAACAAAAATCCATAATTAGTTGTGGGCTAAACCACTTCTTTAGAGTAGCTACCCCTAAAGAGCTACCATTCCTGATCTCAAGATCTTTCACTTTAAATATAAGTATTTTAATAGGGTGACCATGAAATTATATATCAATCATATAGAATAAATTTTCATACTTAATAATTTGTACTTATTTCCAAGCATCTAAGACAACCATAATCAAGGTTAATACTAAGGACAACACTAGAAATCCAGTAACTCCATCCTGAGCTCAATTATTCACATTTGGACGAATTAGACCAAAAATGAACAAAATGCCCCTAAGGCCAAAATATTTACATTATCGTCCATTTTAAACACTAATTCCATTTTATTTATTGGCTTGTCATGATAAGACTAAAATGCAATAATTATATTATATAACATACCAATAAATTACTTGATATGCTAAATGACCATTTTGTCCTTATACATTATTTTGCATGTAAAACCCTAATATGCATTTCTAAAACATCAAACCATATTTTCCCATGTTCAACAATGCATAATACATTTTAGGCATGCTTATCAGAACAATTATCATGATACACTTACAATGACCAAAATACCCATAGGACATATAATAATAATAATAATAATAATAATCACATAATTTAAAGCCTCTTGTTGTACAATTATAGTACTAGTGAACAAAGGTGTAGTTAAACGCAAGTTTTGTAAGGGATGAAGAATGCACTTACATAAGATCCTCCAAACCTTGGCAAAACAGAAGACTCAAAAGACACCCACAAAATTTCTCTCACTAGTACATAACCTATCATTGGTGAAGGAGAAGATGAACCTAGAGGCTATTGCTAATACACCATCCTCTCCTGATGAGTTCATATTTTGACACATTTTATAGCCTTATAATCTTAGTTTTTGGTAGTTTATTTAACTAATATAGGGGAATAATTATTATTTTATGCTTAAGTGGTAAAATTTGCATAAATATTATTATTTGAGCTAAAATGATATAAATTAAGTAAATTTAGAATAAAATATTATTTATTAATATTTATTGAATTTTATTTTGTAGGTATTATTTTTTTAAATAAAAGAAAATAAAAAAAAGAAATTTGACCTTTGGACCAACGGCCGAAGGCCGAAGGCCCAAAGGCCTGGTACAAACCAAACGGAGCGTTGCGGGAGAAAGCAGCAGTCAGTCGCAAGGGCTGACGTGGAGGCACAAACAAAAATTATAAAAAGCGGCAGGCGGCAGAGCCTCAACAGGCTCGGCAAAAAAAAGAGCGTGAAAGAGGAACAGACGGAGGAGAAGGGCGAGAGCCTTCCCAGGCTCGGAAGTCAAAGGGGGGCGCAACAGAGCCTTCTGAGGCTCTGTGAGACGACGCATAGAGAGCCTTCACACGGGGTCGGACGACGCTCGGGCACAAGGAAGCCTCAGCGCACGGAAGGAGTAGCAGCCGCACGTCAGCCATCAAAGCCGAAAAAAGAAAAAGAATTTGGCACGGAAAGTCAAGGCAAAGAAGGAAGAAAAATTAGAGGAAGATTTTAAAACCGGTAGAATTTATTTTAGATAAAATTAATTTTTATCTGAATAAATTATTTATCTTTAATTCAAAATTAATTCCGGTTATTGTTTTCTCTTATTTATAATTTATATCTTCGATATATATTTCTGTGTAATTAATTCTTTAATTATGGTTGGCTGATTGTTTATTGTTAGGGAATGAATTGAAACCCTAGATTATGATTTGAATTATAATTTTATTTTCTTTGTTTCGTGAGATTGTTTCTTGACTCTATGTTAATTGCTATCGTTTATATGTATGATTCTGTCAAGTATAGTTTATTTGGTGCATGCCTTGTTCTGGTTCCTCATAAGTGACAGTATGTAGGATTATTTGCCTTCTAGGTGGCCATCTAAATATACTAGAATTTATATGTATAAATTGCATCTAGGTTAGATAACAATTCACCTAATCGTTTTGTGATTCTAACCGAAGTGGTAAAACGTTTCGATACGTGTGGGTCAAGGATAAGAAATATAGCTAGACATGCGTTTTGTACTAGTCTGGGTACTTAGATTGACAGCCTTCCACTTACACTTAATGCATTAAATCTAGTTAAATATAGGAGCCGCATGTTGTTGTTATACTGCTAGTATTTAATAGGGTTAATATAGGCACGTGGTCGTATTAATTAATTAAGGGAAGTAATATAAGGTGTATGGACCTGCGTTTGGTGTGCAACTTGGTCGATCTCTTTCTCACGATTAAATATTGACTTAGAAATAAATATTATATTTCGACCTAATCCAGTGGTGGATTTTTATTTCCCTAATATATTTCTCATATCTGCGGTTTTCCATTATTTTCATTATTTTTATTCTTATTAGTTTGTTTTATTTTATTCCTTTTATTATTTTAATATTTTATTATTATTTTTACAACCCCCATTAGTATTTTTCTTATTCATTTATTTTTTATTATTTAGGATTTTTATTTTTAGTTTTAGTTTTATTTTCAAGCTAGTTAAATAGAAGTGAGCCCTCTCAATCCCCGGCCTAGAACGATACCCTTATTTACCAGTGTTACAAGTGACAACAAGAGGGTTTAAATTGCGTGCCGGCTACGGCCACACCAATTTTTGGCGCCGTTGCCGGGGATTGGTAACTTCGCCTTTATTTTGCTAGTATTTTTAGTGTGTTTTTATTTTTAGTGTTTTTGTATTTTTTCTTTTAGTTTTGTTTTAGATTTTCTTAGAATTTTTGGTGTGTTTTGTTATTAACCTTTTCCTTTGAAGTGTTAGTATTTTCAGGTGGCTATGAGAGGATCCTTTGGTTATGGACAACTTTGCTCGAATCTTAACGCAAGAGTAAATGAGGTAAGTATGAGTAGTCTTGAAGATAAACTTAACAAACTCACTACTCTTGTTTTGCAGGTAGCTGAAGCTAGAGTTATTAATACAAGTGGAGTGTGTCACACACAAGGAAATCCATATGCCTACCATGAAAAAGCTATGAGAGGAGGAGGATGGACACAACATAATGCTCAGTCTTTCAATGGTTTTCAAGTACACGATCCCTATACAAGCACATACTATTCGGGAATGAGGCATCAACCCAACTTTGGATGGGAGATGAATGATCAGTATCAAGTGCCATATCAAGACCCTTAAACTCGCAAATATGAAGCTTCAAAATATTATCAATACCCTCAACAAGATTCTTCTCCAGTTTCAGAGCCCTCAAGTTTAAAAAAAAATGGATAAGATTTTTGAAGCATTGACAAACAACCTAAATCAACTGGTGTAAAGTCAGATTATGCAAAATGAAAGGGTGTCAGTGCTAGAGGAGAAAATGGGTTATATGGTCAACCTGATGAATCAATCACAAGCACAAAAAGAGCTCTCTAGTACTTCAATTCCAAATTCAAGTCAGAGTTATGAGGATGATGATGCCATATTCAAATGTAAGGATGAGCTAGTTAAGGAGGTTCCCATGGAGAACATTGAAAAGCAAGATCAAGTGGAAGAAGAGCTTGTAAAAGTAGAAGAAGAATCTCATCAAAATGAGGATCAAGTGAACAAAGAGAAGTATATGGATGACAAGACTATCACTTTCACCTACCATATACTATCTTTGAACATTTATTCCCCAATTTTGCTTGGAGATAACCATGAGACACAAGGTAAGCCTTTGAACCAATTTGATTTTATTTATGCTAACCACACTCCTTGTTTTCCCTCTTTTAGCAGGTTATATGGATCCAAGAGTGAAGAGAGTAATCAAATCACCTTGGATACATTTAATAAGAAGCGTGATGCTCCAAATGAGAGGTTATGTTGGAAGGACATGTTTAAAGATTTTAAGATAGGAAAATATGTTCCTTCGATAGAGATATTACCGTACATGGAAATTGGACAAAATATTCTCTCTTTACACACGAGCTTAAATTCCATGCTAGGTAAGTTACATTCTTGCTGGATCAAATCTTTCATTAAATCTAACATTTTGTCTTTTTCTTCCTTGTAGGATAAAGATGATCATCGCAAGGAAGGATTTGGTGCAGCAGCTCTGAAGTGGACGTATCCACCTTGAACGAGTAAACCGAGATCATGTCAGGCTGAAGACATAAAAACAAGCGCTACTTGGGAGGCAACCCAATTTCATAAAGGAGTTTTCTATCCTTTAGTTATTTATTTATTTTAGTTTGTTTTCTCCATACTTAAAATTACACGTTTCTTTAGTTGTTTACACATTGAGGACAATGTGTGATTTAAGTGTGGGGGTGTATGTGTTTTATTATTTTCAAAAAAAAATGTTTTTTTTAGTGTTTAGTGTTTTTAGAGTCATAGGAGCCTTAACTAGTTAATGAGGAATATATCTTTGAAATCTAAAGAAAAGAGAATCATGAAATTGAGATAAAGTAAGTGGAGATTTTTTGTGTTAATTTTGATATAGGGAACACATATCTACGTGCCTAAGTTTGAATGGAGAAAGAATATGTATGATTTTCTAATCACCGGCATGGCATATTGAGATTCGTCACATTCCTTAGTGAGCTTTTGAACCATATATACCTTCTCTTTTCTGAGCAAATCTACACAAAATCATCTATTTTTCTTGGCTTCAAATTATTTTCTTTGTAAACCTCATATATGTTTAATTGCTTTGATCAAATTATTTGCCATAGATCTTGTAATGGACTATAAAGATTACTAGAACTTACTCTTGTACTAATTGAAGCTTATAGTCAAAATATGCTCTGATTGAGAAAATGATAAAGGCAGCTTAGGAATTTTCCATCACATGACCAAATAGCTTAACCTAATTTGTGTATCCATGATGCACATCCTATAGAAACCCTTTGAGCCTATACATGGAACATGCATTTTTTTTCCATTACCCACATTAAATAACCTTCGGGCTTAATATATTTACCCTTGCTTAAAGCTAGTGGAAGGAAATCAAATCGTTATGGATATGAAGAGTGGTTGTGTATGTGCGTATGTGAAAAAAATATATATGTATCCATGCTAAGAAAAAGGATTGGTTATGCTTGGTGGAGAAAAAAAATGAATGAAAAGAAAAAAAAAAGAAAATTGTCAAAAGAAAAAAAATTGAAAAGAAAAAAAGAAAAGAAAAAATGTTGGGATATAAGGAAGAGAGGGAGTTATAAAGACGATGTTGAGAATGTTCTATTCATGTTACATTTTATTGTGAAGGTGGAGAGGTGTATCATTAATCATTGATGTGGAATTAAGCTTATATTTCATCTACCTATTAGATTCCGCTAGCTCTTTATCTTTTTAGCACCACATTCCTAAAATATTCTATACCCTTCTTTACCTTAAACCTCGTTACAACAAATAAGTAAGTCCTATTTGATTCTTGAGATGAGCAGCCTTTGATCTGATGGAGATTAGTCACAAGAGTTAAGCATATGGTTCGGTCCATTTGGCGAATATCTGATATCTTTCATGAGGTTTTATCCACAAGAACATGAGCCTTCTTTGTTTATATATGTGAGTCATTTGTTATTTTTATCATCTTAGCTCACATACATGAGTGTTTTTATGCATTTGTAGCGATGAATCTAAGAGAGAGAAAAAAATAAAGGGTATCCATAGTGAGGATAGATCTTGATGTGACTAAGGTGTGGTAGATTTTCATCATTAATATTGATCTGTTCATACCTATCATGTTTATGTGTGAACCATATGTTGAAATTGATTCTTTAAATCTCCCAATGCTGAATCTGGATTGATTGCTAATCTTGACGTTTGAAAGTAAAAGATTCTGAAGAAAAACAAAATAGTTAAGGGTGTTAGGTATGTTTTTATTTTATTTGTGTTTGATTTTGTGGGTATATCATCTGCGAAACCCTCATGAGACCTTACTCGTCCTCGATGGGTGACCTAAGGGTTTAAAGGGCTTGTTGCACATGCTAAGTGTAATCGTGAGACCTACGAAAGTGGCTAGTTAATTTCATTTTATTTGTTTAGAGTAATAACTTACTTGAGGACAAGCAAGAAGCTAAGTGTGGGGGTGTGATGAGTTCATATTTTGACACATTTTATACCCTTATAGTCTTAGTTTTTGGTAGTTTATTTAACTAATATAGGGGAATAATTATTGTTTTATGCTTAAGTGGTAAAATTTGTATAAATATTATTATTTGAGCTAAAATGATATAAATTAAGTAAATTTAGAATAAAATATTATTTATTAATATTTATTGAATTTTATTTTGCAGGTATTATTTTTTTAAATAAAAGAAAAATAAATAAATTTGACCTTTGGACCAACGGCCGAAGGCCGAAGGCCCAAAGGCCTGGTACAAACCAAACGGAGCGTTGCGGGAGAAAGCAACAGTCAGCCGCAAGGGCTGACGTGGAGGCACAAACAAAAATTATAAAAAGCGGCAGGCGGCAGAGCCTCAACAGGCTCAGCAAAAAAAAGAGCGTGAAAGAGGAACAAACGGAGGAGAAGGGCGAGAGCCTTCCCAGGCTAAGACGTCGAAGGGGGGGTGCGACAGAGCCTTCCGAGGCTCTGTGAGACGATGCATAGAGAGCCTTCAAACGGGGTCGGACGATGCTCGGGCACAAGGAAGCCTCAGCGCACGGAAGGAGTAGCAGCCGCACGTCAGCCATCAGCGCTGAAAAAAGAAAAAGAATTTGGCACGAAAATTCAAGGCAAAGAAGGAAGAAAAATTAGAGGAAGATTTTAAAACAGGTAGAATTTATTTCAGATAAAAATAATTTTTATCTGAATAAATTCTTTATCTTTAATTCAAAATTAATTCCGGTTATTGTTTTCTCTTATTTATAATTTATATCTTCGATATATATTTCTGTGTAATTAATTCTTTAATTATGGTTGGCTGATTGTTTATTGTTAGGGAATGAATTGAAATCCTAGATTATGATTTGAATTATAATTTTATTTTCTTTGTTTCGTGAGATTGTTTCTTGACTCTATGTTAATTGCTATCGTTTATATGTATGATTCTGTCAAGTATAGTTTATTTGGTGCATGCCTTGTTCTGGTTCCTCATAAGTGACAGTATGTAGGATTATTTGCCTTCTAAGTAGCCATCTAAATATACTAGAATTTATATGTATAAATTGCATCTAGGTTAGATAACAATTCACCTAATCGTTTTGTGATTCTAACCGAAGTGGTAAAACGTTTCGATACGTGTGGGTCAAGGATAAGAAATATAGCTAGACATGCGTTTTGTACTAGTCTGGGTACTTAGATTGATAGCCTTCCACTTACACTTAATGCATTAAATCTAGTTAAATATAGGAGCCGCATGTTGTTGTTATACTGCTAGTATTTAATAGGGTTAATATAGGCACGTGGTCGTATTAATTAATTAAGGGAAGTAATATAAGGTGTATGGACCTGCGTTTAGTGTGCAACTTGGTCGATCTCTTTCTCACGATTAAATATTGACTTAGAAATAAATATTATATTTCGACCTAATCCAGTGGTGGATTTTTATTTCCCTAACATATTTCTCATATCTACGGTTTCCCATTATTTTCATTATTTTTATTCTTATTAGTTTGTTATATTTTATTCCTTTTATTATTTTAATATTTTATTATTTTTTTACAACCCCCTTTAGTATTTTCCTTATTCATTTATTTTGTATTATTTAGGATTTTTATTTTTAGTTTTAGTTTTATTTTCAAGCTAGTTAAATAGAAGTGAGCCCTCTCAATCCCCGGCCTAGAACGATACCCTTATTTACCAGTGCTACAAATGACAACAAGAGGGTTTAAAATTCTCTCACTAGTACATAACCTATCACTGGTGAAGGAGAAGATGAACCTAGAGGCTATTGCTAATACACCATCCTCTCCCAACTCATCTATAATTAAGAATAAAAAGGAGGAAGATGGAATAATGATTCTAAATTTGTATATCAATATAGAGCCTACAAAAATTGACCTATCTCCATCCAAGAATTTAAAGGAGAATGAGAAGATGGATCTAGAAACTACTATTTTTCCATCGTCTTTTCACAAAACGAATGGATCTAAGAGCTAATAAAATGGAGAAGCAAATAAAAATGAATGATTTGATACAAGTCATAAAACCAATCCCTTAAATACTGATATGGATTGATTTTCCTATAGATTTTGTTCCGAAACCTAAAGTATCAAACCAAAACCCTACACCACCATCGAGTAATGCTACATCACGGTGTGATATGGTAGTCTAAAAAATAATATGTGAGTGTAATATTCCCCACTAACTATTCATGATGTATCTATAGTTAATGAATTGGATGCTAGAGAGGTGGAAAAAGAGGAACAACAATGGGACAATTCACTTATAGGGTTTGTGTTTGGAGGCAAGGCTTTATTCTTTGTTATGTTGTCCTACATCAAAATCAAGTGGAATCACATAGTTCTACCTCAAATCCTTTTCCATGTGGAGGGTTATAATGTATTCAAATTTGAAAAGGAAGAGGATTGCCTTACTGTATTGAATGATGGACCATAAACATTACAAAGCAAACCCTTACTACTTAAAAAATGGCACAGAGATTTTAGCTTTACTAAGGAAAGATTTCGGTTCATTCACACTTGAGTTAAATTCCTAGGATTACCAATCCATATGTGGCCACTTAATTCCCTTAATAGAATTTAAAATTGTGTAGGTATACCATTGGCCATGGATGCAATTACTATTGTAAAAGAAATGATATCCTATGCACAAGTGCTAATTAAGATTGATATATATTGTGCACTGCTTAAGTTTGTTATGGTTAAAGTCCCTGATGGTGCCATTTTTAAATAGAAAGTTTTGTATGAATGGTATACCAATACTGTGAATTATGGAAAGTGGAAGTTCATATAAGGGAAAAATATCCCAATCACAACATAGATACTTGAGAGGATAAATTTGGTAGACCACACAAACAATAGCTTGAAGTCAATGATAGATGGTTAACCTCAACACCTGAGATAAGATAGAGATTGTTAAGCCAAATTCTCAATGGGACTCCACTATGAAATCAATAGTGGCACAAAAAAAAAAGGACCTTATCATCATTAATGAAGCTAATGTATTGGCCACCATAAGATCCTTCACTAGAATCTCATAAAAGAACTATCATCCTAGAGGACTAAAAGAGGACATGACGAGCACATCACACAGATACTAAATGGAACTAGATCCTTTAGAACATATCAATGATTTCCTTGGTTCAAAGTATTACATGGAAGGAAGACTCCTAAGTTCACTTCCTAGGATACTCCTTACCTCCTTTTCTAATGAATATAGGACGTTGGAAAATTTGAGGATTGAATGATCCTAAAAAATAGATAGATATTAGAAAGTGGATAAATGATAATAAGTTATCTATAGCTAGTTTGATAGAAACTAGAATAAAATAACCTAAAATAGATTCTATTACAAATAAGATTCAATCTAACTCGCAATGGATTCATAATTTGGATAAGTATCTTAATGGCAGGGTCTTTATAAGCTAAAACCCCCTATTTTGGAAAATTCAAAGAATTGACTCTTATAATCAAGGCATCTAGTGTGAGGCCACAATTGTGCAAACCGATAAGAACTTCTTGATTTTTCTTCATATATGGATTAAATGATGGGCTTGGTAGGAGAGAATTATGGCAATGGTTAAGCCATTTTGCCAATCAACAGCAACATTGGTTATTACTTAGTGATTTTAATATAGTATGATATTCAAAAGAGAAACTTTAGGGTGGAACCATAATGCAGCAAGATGTAGATGATTTTAACCACTACATTTATTCCCTTCACATTTTAGCTTTAAGATTCAATAGTCCTCTCTTTACTTGGACAAACAAACATAGTGATGATATTAGCATCTATTGCAAGTTAGATCATGTATTATGTAATTTAAAATGGCTGGATGAATTAAATGGTTCTTTGGAAAAATGTCATCCTCCTCTTATTTTAGATCATTCCTTAATGACAGTAAACATCAATTATCTCCCTACTCAAGGCCCCAAACCATTTAGGTTTTACAATGTGTGGGTTGAAGATGAAGAATTTTTTTCAAATCATTTATGATATTTGGTAAAAATTGATTAATGATAATGCAATCCTATTTATCATGCATAACCTCAAGTATTTGAAACAACCGCTAAAGAAACTATATTTAATGAAGTTTGGTAAAATTTCTGCAAGAGTTTCATAATCTAAAGAGAAACTTATAGAAGTACATATTTGACTATCACAAGACCCTCTAAATGATTCTTTAATACAATAGGAACAACAACACTTGCTAGAATATCATCATTTAGCTAAATGTGAAGAGAAATTTTATATACAAAAATCAAGAATTCAATGTCTCACATTGTTGGATTCTAAAAAAAATTTCTTCCATTATATTGTTAAAGGGAGAAAATACCAAAATTAGTTGTTGGATATTAAAGACACTATATTTAAGGTACGCACATATCAAAAGACCATTTTTTCCACATTTTTTGAGTTCTTCATTTCTCTCATGGGTACTGAACTTACATAATCTAATTCGTTCCAACATGTAATCATAAACAAAGGACCAAAATTGAATGTTACCCATCAAAAACAAATTCTTAGGCCCATCACTAAAGAGGAGGTCAAGGAGGCAGTGTTCTCAATGTTTAATGACAAGGCCCCTGCTCTGGATGGGTATAATGTTTTATTCTATAGAGTAGCATGGTAGTTTATCGGATATAATGTATGGAGGGTGGCCCTAGCCTTAAACATAATCCCCAAAATAAAGAACCCCAAAAATCTAGCTGCTTACATACTTATATCTTGCTACAATATCTTATACAAGATCATTTCCAAGGCTATAACTAATTGATTGCAACCTATCATACCTTTCCTAGTAGGGGATTCTCAAGGAGCCTTCACTAAAGGGAGAAGTATCATAGAAAACATCCTCACGACTACTAAACTGGTAAAGAACTATCAATATAAAAATCTTTCTCCCAAATTCATGATTAAAATGGATTTGAGGAAGGCTTATGATACTATCAATTAAAATTTCATTTATAACAGGCTTTTGGCACTAAATTTTCCTCGTCTTTGTTAATTTAGTCATGAATCGTATCACAACATTTTCTTATTCACTTATGTTCAATAGAATTCTTCACCCACCTTTTAAAGCAAGGATAGGTGTCAAGTAAGGTAATCTAATATCTCCTTACATATTTATTTTCATCATGGACTACCTTTATAGGGATTTGAAAGGCTTATAGGAGAATAAAGAACTCAAGGCTCACCTATAGTGCAAGAAAGTGCAACTTACTAATAATATGTTTGCTGATGACCTCCTTTTCTATAGATGATATCTCCAATCTATCCTAGCAATGTAAGAGGTGTTCACACATTTCTCAAGAACCTTAGACTTATAGCTCAATCATTTAAAAAGCCATATTTTTATGGAGGTTTAGTGGATCATGTGATTAAACAATAAGTGTTTGATAGGCTAAAATTCCTTGATGGAACGTTCCCCTTGAAATATCTAAGAGTACATATGCTAGAAAAATCCTTAACTTCAACCAATTTCTCCCTTTAATTAAGAAGGTCACTATAAAAATAGGAGCTTGGAAAAATAATTTTTTTGAGCTATGCAAGCCATATACAAGATTTGTATGGAATTCAAGCATTTTGGAGACAAGTTTTTCTTTTTCCTAAAAAAATTAGGCATACTCTCAACAACATCTTCAAGCCTTTCCTTTGGAGTGATCCGAACACTATCACCAGAAAATCACTTGTTGCATAATCTAAGGCATGTCATCCTAAAAATGAAGGAGGACTAGGATTATTAAATCTAGAATGGTGAAATTTAGCTACGATAGGAAAGCTTCTCTGAGTAGTAAATGAGAAGAAGGATGTTTTATAGGTTCTTTAGATTCATGCTTACTATGTAAAAGATAAGAGCTTGTGGGTTGTGCACATCACTACCAATAAAATCCATGATCTAATTGCTTCACCTTATAATACTTAGATATGCAATGGTCTTTCTTATAGTATATTAAAGGTATATCACAAGCTAAGACCTTGAAGGTTAAGGGTAACATGGTACCATACTATATGGAACAAACTTACCTTACCAATACATACTTTTCTCCTACGGATAGCAATGAATGAGGGTTTGTTGACAAAGGATAAAATGGTTGAGTAAGGAATGCAAGATAATACTAAATGTGTATTGTGTGAACAATAGTTAAATCTGTTCAACACCTTTTCTTTGCTTGTGCATTCTCTAAAAAAATCTGGAGGATGCTAAATGAGAACTTTGGGATACATTAAGTTATTGAGGAATGGGGGTTGGTACTACAATGGATCTAGAAGGGAGATCAAAGACCAAAAGAAAGAAGATATACCTTATGATCTCTCTTATCTATTGTTGTGTATCATATTCGGCATGAAAGGAATAACAAAAATTTTCAACAAAATAGGATGTCCCCAAAGCATATAGGATGTCTTTTGGTTATAAACTTGGCATATAGAATGAAGAATCTACTTGAGAGTGCATCATTTGCTAAACTTGTACATTTTATAAACAATATGGTCCCTTAGATATAACATAGTTTCTAGTAGCTAGTAACTTTGATCTAGTCTTGATGTACCTCAATGTTTGATATTGAAATGTTGACTCATTACATTATTTATCAATAATAATAATAATAAAACACATGCTTCTAAAATATTAAATCACACATCTCTATACTTAAAATATATTTAAGATATATTTGATATTCTTATTGGATTAAACATCACAATATACCTAAATGACCAAATAAGCTCTAGAGCACATGATAATAACATTTATGTTAACAATACGCCTAAGCATGCTCAATTTATCATATTGAACATACATGACGTGAATAACTTATTTATGGAATTTGAACTATTTTCACGTACTTTCGTACACATAATAATTTATAAAAATCAGCATGCTTCATTTTAATAAATATCATGCTAATACTTTTAGAAAATCAATTAAAACATAGCAAACATACTCAAATAACATTTTCACATGAAAACCTTAATGTGACATTATACGATATATGAAAATTTTAATGAAATATAAGAATTACCTAATTTTCAATAAAATCACAAATTTATTGGTAATAGACTAAAATTATTAGCCTCCTCTAATCAAAATTTTATACCTAAAAATAATATAACATTAACCAAATTAATATATAACTAGTAAAATAATAAATTTTATTAAAATATTTATTAAAGAAGAAATTATCAAAATACACCTAATATGAAAATGTGTAAGATTTAAATGAAAAATCTCACGATGCATTAGTAGCGTGAGTTACAACCTGAGATAGGTGAAGGTGGAAGGCTCGGAGGGTTGGTTGTAGGAGGTGAGTGATGGTTGAGGGTGCTTGGTGGATTGAGGAGTTAGTGGTGACAAAGGAGGTAATGGTGGTGCTAGAGGTGGCAGACAAGGCTGAAAAATTTAGTGGTGGTTAGGCATAGCTTTGGTTGAGGAAATAGGGCATGCGCAGGGGAGTTAGAAAAGAAACTAGGGATAGGAAGATGTCAAGGGAAGCTTGAGGGAGCTAAGGATAGCTGCGGATTGGGATGGTGGTGCTTGAGATTAGAGGTGTATGGGATGCATGGATGGAGATGCAAAGGACGGTTGGTGGTGTAATGCTCAAACAGAGCCAAGGAAGGAGAAGGAGAAAGGAGAAGAGAAGATGGGAAGGGAAGGGAAGGAAAAGGGATTGGGGTTGGCTTCAATTGTAGGGAAGGTGAGGCAGAGGTGCATGGTGGTGGATAAAGTGGCGTCAATGGTTAAGGAAAATTGGTTGGTTGGGTACAAGTAGAAGAAGAATGAAGGTAAGGGAGGGGACCAGTTCAGGGTTGGTTTTATTGAGTAAACAAATGAGGAATGAAGTGGGAGCAGGGGTTGGGTTCGAGCAAATGAAGAGAAGGAGGAGGTGTATGCATGGAGGTGGTTAAAGGTTGTCGGGAAAAAGATTGTTATAGGTAGAGTTGGGGGTAGAGAAGATGTAAAAGGGTTGGTGGTTGTAGGTTGGCAAGGAATGGGTGTAGGAAGGGAAGAAAAGGAAATGCATGCAAAGGGGAAGGCATGGGATTGTTGTCTTAAAGAGGAAATGAGGGTTAGTGTGCGCATATAGGGGTTATTTGAGGTGTGCTCAGGTGTAGAGGAAATGTAGAGGGTTGGGGGTGTGCTTGGCTAGTTGAGGGAGGTGGATAACAAAAGAAAAGGAAAAAGAAAGGAGTAAACAGGCTGGACAGATAAGCTAGGGAGAGAAGGGAAAAAAAAATGGGTTGGGCTGGGTAGGCTAGGGAAAAGAAGGAAAAATAAAAGAAAAGAAAAGTGGGTTGGGTGTAAGGAGGGAAAAAAGAAAAAAAAAAGAAAAAAGAGAAAAGAAGAAAAAAGGAAGAAGGAAAAAAAAAAGAGGAAAGGGAAAAGAAAATAAATTTAGGGTTAGAATTTGAATTAGATTAAATTTAGAATTAGGATAAAATTTAATTTATTTGATTTAGCGTATCTGATTAGAAAAATAAATCAAGTAAAATTTTCAGTTTAGGGTGAATTTAAATAAAAAGGAAAAAAGATAAAATAATTAGGATAAATTTTATTAAAGAATTTATTTGAGTTTGTGGGTTAAGGGTTAAAAAATATTAATCTAAGATTTAAGTGTTAGATTTTGGATAAAAGGCTAAATGTCCAAAATTAAGGTTACAAATTGTTAGGGCGTTACACTTCCCCTTTCTCCTTCTATTTTTCTCCCCTGACACCCAACAATGGTGCACAACGAGTAGTCACATAGTACTAACAACGACATTACACCATCGAACCACCATTGTAGCTCTTGTCCATCTACCATGAGTGATATCTGGCCATAAACAAACATAGCAGGCCCTTTCCCATACCATTAAGGAGCTTTAGCATGCATGAATTATATGGTATAATTTCTCTCACCGTAACCCTTGATAATGATTTTTTTTTTGTGATTTGGGTTTTGTTCTAAACCAACTTAGTTATTTGGTTTTTTCTATGTGAGTTTTATGATTAATTTGGATGGCTTGATTGATGTGTATATGATTGATTTCTAATATATATATTTTTCACATGGATTTTTCCACATAACTTGAGTTCGTCCCATTAAGATATTTTTATAAATTGATTATATAATATGTCTTAAAATACATTTTATTGTATGATGAGAGATTTAATTTGAGAAATTTGTGTAAAATAAAATGAATTGGGATTTCAACTCAAACCCTAACTAATGAGTATATGTATTCAAAATTAGATCAAGTCTTTGATCTACTTTTATCAATCAACTTTATAAAACACTTTAGAATATGCCTTTTTGCATTTTTGAACCATTAATTTAAATAAATTAACAAAAATTATATATATTGTGTTTTGGGCTCAATTCCTAAAATTCATAAACAATTCTATTAAATTGGTTGTTTATGCAATTATTTTTGTTGAAATTAACTATCCTCATTTATTTAGTATTGGTTTCACCATACTTTCACACTATTAATTTGAAGTAATTGATTTGAATTCATCGATTTGTAGCCCAATCTTAAAAAAAAACTAATCTCCAAATTTTATATGATAAAATTAAGTAAGCCTTTGATAGAGTTTTCTTCAATTAATAATTCGGATTACATTAACATATGTTTATTATATTTCTATCCTATCGATTGGATCAATTATTTAGAATTGGTATTATTTGATTGTAAAACATAATTGTTAAAATCTTTTTTTTTTGGAATGGATTTACTCTCTATAATTCTTGCTCAATTATTATTCTTAAATAAATTTAAACTTTCCTAATTGATTTTTAGTAACTTTAATTGGCCAAGAGAAAAATTTTAAAGGCATGTCCTTAAGTCTTGAATCTCTAATATGTTTTTTAGCAAAACCATTTGTGGTTTTCATTATTATTTGATTAGTATTAATTGAATCATTGTTTGCTAAGGTATCTTTCTAACTAAGTCCTTTGATTTTTATACAATATATAGGGAATCATTTTGGTGGGTCCTAAAACTAGGGTTTTACTCTTTCGTTCTTTTGGTTTATCTAGTTATAGAATAAGGTAAGTTTCTACTTACCTCCACTTATAGTTTGTTCATAAAGATAGATTGATGCATATGAGTCTTGGAGTTGATAGTGATACAATTCATATGAGTTGATAGGCCAAGCATGTAGCATGCCTTGTATGGTACATTATACTGTTCATGAGTTTGATGTGTTGATTGGAAGTCCAACAATATGACTCTTCAGCGTGATGTTTAAGAAATATTTATTTTGTCAAATTTTTGAGCATGCTGGGGTAAGAATATGCATGATAGCGTCATTTTTATACTTATTACACATAAATTAATAACACAATTATAAGAGACTAAATAGAGACTACAATATAGATTAAGATCAATTTGATAACAAAAAATCGGTTAATGGTTAGAAAACCCCAAACGAAAGAAATACGTAAGGACACAAGAGTCCAGAAATATTCAAATCAAAAGATACCAAATAGGACATTAAATAATCCTAACTCTCAACCCAAAATACTATTCGTCAACTGATTTTATAGGCTAACTTGCAAAGTCACCATTTCCATTGACTAATTGCTTGTTTGAAGCTACTTATTAAAAGTAGTTATCTAAGATAACCACTTATTTTGAAGAAAAAAATAGCTTAAAAATTTTAAAATAAATATTTATCTTAAATAACTACTTTTGATAAGTTGCTCCAAATAAGGCATAAGTAGGGGACCATAAAATAGAACACATTAGTATAATGAAACTGAGTAAACCACTAGATAAAACTTAACATGTAAAAATCACATGGAATACATAGAATGCACCATCAAAGAACATGGTACAAAAACACTAAAATATATATGCAATAACCAAAATACAATAACTAGGTCATATAAACATATATTACCAAGGATACATGATCCTCATAACTATTCATTTATATCATAAACAAAAACTTACTAGCCAAGCATTGAAGGGATGATTTTTGAAGCATTAATTAAAACCAATCTCAACCTAATAACAATAGCATTCACAATCTCATAAATCAACATCAGGGCTAATAAATTCCATAATACCATAGGTACCGCATGAAGATAACTACTAACCATAAGTAGGAACGAAGACTACTACTGAATCAGTTAAGTAATCATTTCAAACTAATAATAATTATTTCCATTTTTAATTTGCTCGAAGGAAGATCATATCAATCAGGAGATACTAAGGTACTTTGATCACACAAGTGCACAAAGCCAACATAATATCATATTGACTATCAACCCAAGGATACTAAGGTACCCTAATCACATTAAGACCCAAAGGAAACACACTACCCTATTGACAAAGACACCTAAACTATAAGTATGCATATCCTCTAAGAAGTTTGTAGAGCTAAATAAAATAAAATGTAGGGATTGACTAGGGCATGAAGGCACACCAAAAAATATCTAAAATCAACTGTAGGCTAAACCACACATTTAGGGTAGCTACCCCTAAAGAGTAATAATTTTTTATATCAAGGTCCTTCACTTTAAGTATTAGTATTTTATTAAAGTAATCACAAAATTATATAATACCTAAATAGATCCAATTTCCATACATAACCATTATTACTCATTTTTTGATTTATTCAAGATATTCATGATAAAAGTCAATACTAATGTCAAACTAATAATCTACTAAGGCCATTCTAGAACCAATTAGTCACATTTAGGTGTATTAGACCAAAAATGACCAAAATACCCTCAAAATCATAATTACCACATTATTATCCATTATAAATACTAATTTTACTTTATTATATAATTTTTCATGAAAATGATAAACTAAAATAATTAAAATAATTTAGCATCCAAATAAATTACCAAACATAATAAATGATCATTTTATCCTTACACATAATTTACCAAGTAAAATTCTAACATGCATATCTAAAACATCACATCACACAAACTTTTATACTTGGCATTATTATTGGAATAAATATCATGATACACTTAAAAAGACCAAATTGCACTTAGGGCACTCTATGCTAATAGTTATGCTAAAAATAAGCGAAAACATTCTCAACCTATCATAGTACACGTACATATCATACATAATTTATTCCCAACATTAAACCCATTTTATAATGCTTTCGTATACCTGATATTTTACATAAATTAATATGCTTCATTTTACAAAATTTTATACTATAATTATTAGGAAAATAATTACAATGTAACAAACATGTTTAATATAATTTATGCATCAAAACCTTAATATGTTGTCATGTAATATTTAATATTTCGGTAATACATATGGATTACCTAATTTCTAACAAAAGATGAAATATAGGCAACCTACTAAATTTTATTATGCTTCATTGATCAACCTTTTGTACCTAAAAATAAATGATGATGATGATGATGATGATGATGATGAAACTAATAATAATAAAAACAACGAACAACACATTAGTAAAAATGAAAAACACAACAACTAGCACACCAAATGTTGGGTTGTGGGAGTTGGCAGTGCAACAAAGGGGGCACCAGTGCAAGGAGGTTATGTAACACATGTAAGGATAAGGGGAAGGGCATAGGGAGAGGGTGGTGTTGGCAGATGCTACTAGGTTGGTAGTTAGGTGGAGGCTTAGCTAGGGCTTTTGTGTCAAAACAAGTTAGGGAAAACAATGAGGAGGGATAATGGGAAGGTAATGGTGGAAATGATGTTGCAATGAATTTTAACATGGTAGGGATTAGGGTTACATAGATGGGTAACATTACATAGGAGGTGGTAGCTTAAGGATGTGACATAGGGAGGTTGGGGTTGCATGCTTTTAATAAAGTTGGGATAGGGTATATTAGGTGAAGGTCTCCAAAGGGGAAGGTGTTGGATTAGGGGTTCACAGGTGCGGGAAGGTTGCAACGCTATGCAAGGAGGGGTGGATGGATGGAATTGAGGGTGAAATGGTGCGGGCAATGGGTGATGATAGAGGTGCATAAGGGAGTCATAAAATAGGACAGATTGAGGGAGGCTCAAATAGTAAGAATGACAAAGGAAAAAAGGAGAGTTAGGTTATAAGAAAGAAGATAACGACCTGGGGTGGTGATGGTGTTTTTCGACAAAGGAAATGGGGTGATGGGGAAGGTTGTAGTGTTCCCTGATAAAAAAAAACTAGAAGCACAATGATATGAGGAAAAATAAGGAGAAGGAAAGGAGATGGGTAGGTGGAGTACTGGAGTAAATCCCCATGACATGAGATTTATAAAAGCATGAAATTCTGGTGTTTAATAGAGCTTAGTTGGTGTTTAATATTGATTTGGACAATATATATATTGGGTTCGATTTGAAGTGGACTAGGAAAAAGTCTTTGAAATTTGAGTAAAATGAGTTTTCTTAGTGCATTAGTTGACTTGTTATATAAGTTGATTGAATGATCTTTCATTTTCAACTTGAGATTGGGTTCGACAGACCAATTGACTTATTTATAGAATAGTTCACTATTTGACCATACAAATCAACTGGTTTTTTGAGCGAAGTAACTTTTTGAGTCTCAATTTTTGTGGAAAAATTCTTCTAAGGTTTTGGAATTTGGTAATCCAACTTTGAATTGATTCTTGAGTAATCTTTAACCATTTCTAGCATTTACGTAGTAGCCGATAAAAAAATTCTTTAAAATGCATTTAAAATTATGTTGATATAAAATAAATTAGTTTTGATTTTAGAATGGGCTTGCAATTCTAATAAAAATGTGAATTTTAGTTGTACCGATCAACTGATTTGCCTAACTGATCTACTGGTGTGCTTAGAAAAATAAAAATTTTGTTCTTGACAAATCAAATCAATTTTCTGACTATCCCACAATTTTATATCCATTTATTATTTTGATTTGAATCTATTTTTAATGTTTATGAAAACTTCTAATTAGAGACCAATTGTGCTAATAAGCATATATTAATGCTCTGTGATTATTTTTACATTATTTTGATCATTACACGATTTTAATTAGCCATATTTTTTTCTTCTAAAAAGCACTTTTGAAGCAATCCTCACCTCTTCTCCCTCACCTATCCCTCTCTCTCTTTTGGTAAATAGGGTGTGAGGTTGACTTTGTGCACTATCTCTTAATGCACCATCCCACTGACATACTCATTCCTGATTGTACTCAACTCCTATCACTCCATTAAGTTAGCTCTCACCTCTTAGTTTCCCACACTCAACCTTGTCAGTCTCATCTCCATCTCTCCTGTGAATGTCAACCAAGCCTCACCTTTATACCCTTCATTTTTTATCCATTTTTATTCCTCACCTATTTTTCTTTCTCTCTTCTCCCTTTTCTTGGTGGAAAATTTCCTAAGTGTTGAGCATCCCTTCATTTTTCAGTTTTCTCCTCTTTACTAAGAAAAATAAAGACTTGCTCTGATTTTCTCCCTTCTTTTATGCTAGCATGGTATTCCTCTTTCTTCTTCTAATCTTGGTTTTAGTTCCCCTTGTTTTCATTAAGCAAGGAAGAATTAAGGTTTGAGAAAGATTGAAGATTTCAATCTTTCCTTTGGCACCCTATTTTTGTGAAAGGTTGTGTTTTATGTTATTCTTCTTCTTTTGACTTTTCCTTGGTTTTAATGAAGTTTTGAAAGATGATTTTTAATGGTTTTAAATTAATTATCTTAGGAAACAAGGTTATGCTAGATATCCATCAAGTAAGAACTTTTGTGATAGAAGAATTACTTTAACGTAAGACGTTATTATCTTTAACATAAATGGGGTTATGTGGCTTATTTGGGTTCCCTGTGTTTGGTGTGTTTATGTGAGCATGATCTAACTTATATTTTAGAACTTGGGCATGTGGTAGATATTCTTACTAAAGCTTACATTCTTAGGTTCCTCTGATTTTATGCATAAGTTGGTTATCTTAGCATAATTCGTTCAAGTATTTACATTGCCATGTACCCATGTGATTCTATATGTGCAACAAGTATTTGTATATGTGTTATGACAAGGAATCATGCTAGGATTAATATGGTATTTTAGCACCCCCATTTTCACTACTAAAAATTTTCATTTTGCAAAAGTGTTAACTACCAAAGATAATGGGTGTTATCACCACACTCAGTATAAGTCTAGCATCCTTTACCATTCTTATATTGAGTGTTAAGGCTAAAACATTACTTTACTTAAATAACATGATTGCAAAATTCAGGATATAGAGAATAATAGGTAAGTATGGTGCTAGTTAAAAGCAACATCAGTAGTCTACCAAAACTAAAGAGAGAAATTACAGGAAGACATGAAAATCCAGATACAATTAGAGATCAGATAGAAAAAGAGACACCGGATATTCCTATGCTCTCAAAATAGACTGACAACTTTCAACTAGTCTCGGAAGTTGACCTGCAAAGTCCACTACCCATTGAATAGGCAATGACCCACAAAAATAAACCCTTCCGTACTACGATAGTAAGCAATCCTTTATACCAAACCAATATGATAAACCAACATAGAACACATGCAAGGCATACAACTAACATGGTATAAGACATATACATACACATGCGAGGATTAAGATACGATAATCATTTAGATAATCAAAGTCCATCGAGCTCATGAACTACTCATATTCATTCATCTGAAAAAACTAAACTTACCAAGTGAATAACCTAGAGATATTATCTGAAGTTTGATTAGAAGAAAACCTTGATACAATATACATAAGGCATCATGACGACACATGGTATAAACAATAAGACATACATAAGATGATCCGAACACAATAATCATAACAGATAAGGAGTAGTCACCAAACTACATACTATTTATTCATGCTCATTTAAAATATAATAACACTTATCAACTAAGCATAATTCATGAAGTAATAATTAAAACCCAACTCTACACCACAGTTATAACCTTCACAGCATCATTCATGTCTTAGCATTAATCCCAACCAGATACATAACGTCACAAGTATGTTCACAGATATAATATAATAAGATCCATAACATCACAGGTATGCCTACAGGTACAATATAATAATATCCATAACATCACAGGAATACTTACAAGTACAACATAATAAAATCCATAACATCACATGTATATTTATAGGTACAGTATAATAACCAAATATATAACATCACGGGTATACTTACAAGTATAGTATAATAAATCCACAACCTTGCAGGTATACTTATAGGTATAATATAATAAAATCTGTAGCATCACAGATATGCTCACATACATAATACTAGCACAGGTAGGCATAAAGACTACTACTAAAACCACATATAGGCATAAAAGGCTACTACCAAACCACAGGTGGGCATAAAGGCTACTGCTAAAACCATAAGTAGGCACAAAGGCTGCTACCGAAACCATAAGCAGGCAGGCATGAAGGCTGCTACTAAAACCATAGGTAAGTAGGCACAAAGGCTGCTACCGAAACCATAAGTAAGCATTAAGACTGCTACCAAACCACATGTAGGCACAAAGGCTACTACCAAATCACAGGTAGCCATGAAAGCAACTACCAAAACCACGGGTAGGCACAAAAGCTACTACCAAACTAATCTAATATCCAATAATGATCATTCCAATCCAATCATATCATTTTTATTTTTATTTACTCGAGGGGGATACAATAATAACCTAGAGACATAAAAGTACAATGGTCATACCAACATCATGGTACCCTCACAACCATCCAACTTAGAGGCATAACAACACTCTGGTCATACTAATGCATAAGGCACACAATAACCTTCTCACCTTGGACACCTAATCCTTAAGTACCGATACCCCATATAGGGCCATTAGGTCACATATAGAGTAGACTAGGACCTTAATGGGAAATATGGGAAATAACTGGCACACTAGAAACCCAAACAAATTGATGACTCATACCTTGTCTCTAGGGTAGCTACCCCTAGAGAGAAACCATTCCCAAACTTGAGGTCTTCCACTTTATATATTAGTATTTTATAAGGTGATCATAGATAACACATTTTACATAATCATTCCCATTTCCATACTTATCCAATTTTCATTTATTTCCAATTATCTAAGTCAACCCTAAGGTCAACGGTCTAAAACAAGGTCAAATTCAACACTAAGGTCAACTTATTAAAAGTATAAGACCATCATATGCCCAATTATTCATATTTGGGCACATTAGGTCTAAATGACCAAAATGCCCCTAAGAATAATAATTATTAGACTATCATCCATTTAAATACTAAATCCATTTTATTTATTAATTTGTCATGAAAAGGCTAAAATAAAATAATTTAATTACTTATTATGCCATTTAAATTATCAACTATGTCAAAAGACCATTTTGTCCTTGCATATGTTTCTACATATAAAATCTTATCATACACTTTTAAAATGTACAAAACACATGATTGCATAATCAATAACAGATAATACATATCAGACATGGTTTTTATGATAAATATCATAATATACTAAAAATGATTAAATTGCCCCTAGGGCACACATCTATAATTATTATTCCATAATTATATCTAAGCATGTTCACCCTATTATTTTATACATACTTATCATACAAATATTTTTCAGTTATTAGAATCATTTTAATCATACTCTTGTACCCAAAATATTTTACATTAGACAACATGCTCGTTTTACCCTTTTTCATGATAATAATAATTAACACATAATTATATCATAATAAATCATGCTTAATATATTTACATACACCAAAAATCATAATATGCTATTAAACAATATTTATCATTATAGTAGGGTATAATGGTTACCTAAATTCTAGCAAAAATGTAAAATTAGCGGTATATAATTAAAATTATAAGGCCTTGTTAATCAAACTTTTATACCTGAAAATAATACTAACATTATCGAATTAATATCTAACAGATAAAATAATAATTATAATATAAAAATATTTATTTTTCTAAAATTACTAAAATACCCTTACATTTAATATAGGTACCAAATTTTGTAAAAGCCAAAACTGCCTCACGCTGCATACGCAACGTGAGCAGTGGGCACGAAGAACCTAGAAGGGCTACTGTGGGAAGGCTGGGTTAGTAGTGGTGGTGGCAACGACTAGGTTGGCGATGGTAATGGTTGGTGGCAACGGGATGGTGCTGTAGAAAGTGTGGCAGTGGCTTAGTGGTGATGTGTAGAGGGAGAAGGGGAGGCTACGGGTAGAAAGAAGAAGGAGGCTGGGGCTCGATGGTGATGGTGGGATGGTGGTTGGTTGACTTGAAGGGGCAGTGTAGAGGGGGTGGTGATGCGAGGCTGTAATGTGGTGATTCTAGAGGCCACTAGTTGTTAGCTGTAGTGGAGGGTGGGCTAGTTGTAGGAGGTTATGGGAAAGGTGGCAGGAAGAGTGCACAGTAGTTGGGGCTGGGGTAGAGATGCTGGAGCTGCAGCTGTCGGTGCTCGTAAGAGAAGGAGAAAGAACAGGAGAAGGGTAGTGGAGGAGCTATTGGAAGGATGTTGGTCGATGTAGGCTGGAGGCTGGAGGCTGTGGGTTGCGACGAGTAACGAGTGCATGGCTGGGCAACGCAAGTAGTAGGGGAGAAGGGCTACTAGCTGGAGTGTAGAAGATGCTCGGAAGGAGGTTTAGGAAAGTGGAGGGCGGCATTAGATGGAGAATATGGATGGTTGGGTGGGAGAGGGCTGAACTTGGGTGAGGTAATGTAGGGAGAAGAAGAGAAGGGGGATGTGGCTATTTGGGTGTTGTAGGGTGTTGGATGGTGTTCTAGTGGTGTTTTAGGGGTTAGTTGGGGTTTGGAATCCAAACAACAAAGAGGGGGAGGAAGGGGTTGGGTGCACGGGTAGAGGTTAAGAGCTATTTGGTTGGTGAGGGAGCTGGGAAAATCAAACAAAAATAGAGAGAGGGAAGGAGTAGTGGAGGGATATTTGGTTAGAGTGTATGCACATGTATTTATAATGCAAGGGGTTGGGTTTGGCTTGGAGAATGGTGTGTGAGGTTGGGGGCTGTTTGGGCGAGGGTTAGCTGCGATTGCTGGGCTGGAGGTTGTAGTGTGTATACGTATATAATGTTTGTTGGGTTGAATGAGGTAAGGAATTAAGGGAGATAGGGAGAGTGATTGGGGGATGGAATTAAGGCAAGCAACGAGTAAGATTAGAAGGTAAAATGGTGGAGTAAAAAAATAGTTTTATTTTTATTTTAGGTTTAGTTTGGGTAGATTAGGGTATCGGGTAGAAAAACAATCTAGGAAAAAATAATCCGATGTAGGATAGATTTAACAAAACAAAAAATATATAAAATAATTGAGAATAAATTTTTAGGGATTTATTTCAAGTTACGGGTTAAGGTTATTAATAAAATATTTTAGGATAAGAGTTACAAATATAAATTAGGATTAAAATTAATAGTCTAATTTCTATCAAATCTTAACTTGATTAAATTTATATCTAAATAATTATAATAATACAAATAATAATAACATGTTTTATGCTAAACCTCTTAAAATAATAATTATAATTAATCACACATAATTATTAATTATAAGAGAGGTTTTTAAAAGTGGGGTATCATAGGTAAAGTGTGGTAAATTTTGGTGTATGTATCACAAGTCTAGGTAGTGTTTTACCTAGACTAATCAATAGGTTCCTCAAACCCATTGACTAGTTGTGTGAATAGTCTAATGGTTTGGAGATTTAGGTCAGTTAGTCATGAGATCAGTCAATTAGTTGATAAACCAGTTGGCTGGTTTCAATGGACAGTCGATCGGTTTGTCAAACACATTGACTAGTGTCTTTGCAGACCAAAATGGTTTGTTCTCGATTTAGACCCATCGATCAGTTGGACCAAACTAGTTGATTGGTTTCTATGACCAGTCAATTAGTTGATCAAACCCATCATCTAGTTTCTCTGCATGCTAAAATGGGTTGGTTTCTACTTATACTCATTTGCGGGTTGGACTAAACCCATCGACTAGTTCCTATGAACAGTTAATCAGTGCAACCAACCGGTCGACTGATCCTTTTTTGTTGTTTTGGTTCAAGTCTGGTACAACCAGATCAGTCGATTGGTCTGACCTAATACCGCTTGGTTTGGTTATTGATTATTGTTATTCTCTTGGGCTTTTTGTGTTGATACCTCTATGTAATTGCAACATTTAAATCATGATTTCAACTATAAATGTCCTAAATTTAATAAGAATCATAATGATGGTATTGAAGAATTGAATTTGGTTAAGTTTGGTATCATCTCTAAACACTCAATTAGTGGCTTTTATGCCTTTTTATGTGTTTGCTATTATCACTTAGAAACATCCAATTGTCATTAACATAGGTGGATGTTATCACTTATAAGCACCCAATTTGGTTAATAATGGAAATTAATTATATTTGATGTTATCACTTGGAAACACACATTTGGTTGTGTGTGGATTTTATTTTTAATTTATGATATCACTTGAAACTACATAATAATGGAATAAGAATTTGTTCAAGCCTTTCTCTCCGACTTTTGGGGTAGTTGACAGAGAGTTACTAGGTGGGTCATCTTATGGTCATATTTTTACTCAATACCTATTTCCCTCTCTATTGTGTTGCGTTCAATAAGGGGTATGCGCATATCTTTGAGGTATAGGATTATACTATGGCATGCCAGCATGACATTGATGTCCAATATTGGTGGGGGAGGCGTCCCGGTATAATTCCCTTGACACTTTTTATTATCCATTACTTAGGCAAACATGGTATCCCAACTTTTTAGCCTTTGCGGCAGAGAAATTCAAGGTGTGATGGATGAAGTATCCCAGTATAAGCCCCTTGGTGTACTTTAACCACTTGTGGTGGTGTGGTATTCCGAGTTGTGTGAGCCCTTGCGACAGGTGCACTCGATGTGTGGTAGGTGTAGTGTCCCTGAAGGAATCTCCTTCAATGTATCTTGACCCCATGTAGTGGGCGTGGTATCCTATTGTGATTATTTATACTTCCATGACTTTTAGTCATGGTGGAGAACTGGATGCAGCCAAACAAACTATCTTATTAACCGAAAATTGTGTGGTCACTAAAGGAAGAATTCTAATATGGTTTGTACTGTATGGATTGTGATGCATTTACTGTATTATTATTCCTCCATGATTTCCATGCAAACATGTCTTATTGTACTACTACTTTGAGATTAAGTGTTGAATTGTATCGATACGATATCACCATGTTATTATATGACTTCAATGTGTTGCATGAGCCTTACCATATTTTAGGTAGTATATTTTACTAGTACTTCATCGTACTGATACTATACTTGTGTGGTCATTGTGATGATCTGAATTCTGGTTCGACAAGCAAAGAATAATTTGTAGGGTTATGAATCTCAGTTAGAGTATGATGAAGGCGATGATTTGGGTCATTAGCATGACATTGCTTGGGGTCCTTATGTTTATGTCTAAGAGTTAGGCTAATTGGTTAGAAGTGTCTTTCCAGCTACATTCAGGAGTTTTTGTATTTTTCGTTATTTAAATTCTTAGCTTGAAATTGGGGGGGGGGTGTTACAATTTACACTAGCTTTTCTTTACCTTTAGCAGATTCAAAGGTCTGAATTTTTTTTATAGAAGAAGGGGAGGATGACCTCATCATTTGTTTTATTCTTCCTCTCTCCTCTGTATAACTCTGGAATGGATGATTTGTTTCAAATCGCCCCTAAATGATTGAGGGAATTGTTTACTACACCAACCTGCCTATTTTCCTTCTTGTGTTTGACCTTTCTTTGGAAAATCTTAACCCTCATTCTCCAAAAATTACCATTGGATCTCTAGGATAAAGTAAGATTTATCCTTGATAAATCATATTTCTATGGTTTAATTTCTAATAGAAAAATTAGGGTTTTGATTTTTTGCACCTCTATCCTTCATTCCTTAACCAATTCATTGGTTATAAAAAACTTAAATCATCTTTTCCCTTCACCTCTTTTTAGGCACTAAAATATTTTGTGTTTTCTCCCATATTTTTGCTCCACTTTTCTTGTTTCAATCCTTCACCCTAATTTGTCCGCCTCTTCTAATCCTTTCTCTATCTCCCTCCTATTTTTCTCTTAACTAAAAAATAGTTAGATTTGGGAAATTTTGAGTTTTATTTTTAGCTAATTTCCTTGGAATCTCCTTACAAGTGGTAGATCCTATTTTCTTTCCCTTAATTTTTATTTCTTGATTTATGAGAATTGGAAGAAGGTTTATGATTTTTAATCTCATGTTCTTAAGGTTTTGAAAGTTGAAATCTTTTAGCTAAAGGTTTTGATTTCTTGGTGTGAACTTGTGATAAACTTTCAAGTAAGTCATTCTCCCCTTTAAAATATGTTACAAATGAACTTGTGATCAAGTATAGTTGGTAATTTATTTTTTATCTTTGTATGCATATATGAAATTATTGTTATCTTGGTGATGCATATTAGAATGTTTAATAATTCCAAGAGAAAGTATGAATTAATGTGAAATATGGTTGATTCTATGTAAATGTAGAATGATTATTACAAGAGCACGTGTAACCTCTATTTTCTATAAATGGTGATGTTATCATTTTGATATGATTGCATTTTGGAGCTTTAATCACATTTAAAATGATTGTAATGTGTTGTTTGAGAGCAAATTGATCGAATGGTTGAGCTAAACTAGTCGAATGGTTCTTAGAATAGTTGATTGGTTAGTCTAACCAATCGATTAGGTTGTTTGCAATGACTTGGGTTGCTCTATGGTTAAACCCATCAATTGATTTTTTTTTAGAGCTAATCAATTAGTTTTAGCACAATTGATTGGTTTAACCAAATTGATCGATTGTTTAACCTAAACTGATTGACCAGTTTGCCTAAAGAGCGTTGCTTTTGTTACTCTTGAACTCGGTATGGTTTGAGACATGATATTATTGTAATACCTGAAAAATTTGCTTAACCTAATCTTGTATCTTTAGCCCTAATTTGACTCTAATCTAAAGAAATTTTATTGTTAGCCTTAACCAAATTTCTTAATCCTGAAACTTAAACAAAAAACCGAAACCTTAATTTAGTTAAACCGAAAACTAAAACCGCTAAAATTTTTGCTAATCCTAAATTATTTGGTTAATCCCAATTTTTGTTAATCTAATCCTAATTCCCTAACCTTTTTCTCCTTTCCTTTTCTTTCTCCTTTTATTTTCTTCTTTTCTTTCATTTTCTTCCTTTTCCTATTCTTTTCTTTTCTTTTTTCTCCTGTGCCGATTTTTATTGCGTATAGAGTTTTTCTTCTTCTGAACCTCCCTCCACGAGCCTCCCACATGTCCCTCTCACCATCCCAGCCAGCCCTGTCACTCCCTCATGCTGCCTTCTTCTTCTTCTTCTCTTCTCCCTGCTAGACGCCTTGTTTTCACAACCATCATCCTGTTAGCTTGCCACCCTTTGTAACACCCCAAAATTCACTAATTTTTTTTTTTAAAACGGAAGCAATTAAGATAGAAACACTTAAAACCTGTGAATTCTGGGAATGTTACCGCCACTCTTAGTACCAGACCGGTTCTCTCCGACCGTTCCAGTACCAAGTGCTAAGGCTAAAGAAAAGATTTACGTTAAATTCAAATTAACAATTCATAAAAGAATTCAAAAGATCATACAACAAAATCAGAGTACGCATAAACGTTTATTAACACTTGTAACTTCCAAATAGAAATACGTTTAAACAAGATAGAACCCGATGGGTCAAATTCCGGATTGCCTACTCACTCAAGTCAGGCCTGCCACCCCAAACAGTCTCTGATCTTAAACCTGCACAAGCGGTCTGCTCCCCACCATCGGTGGATCATCACAGGACCCATCAACCAAGGTAGTATCAGTACGGGTCCAGTACTGAGTAAGGTGACTTGATCACTAAGGCCAACACACCGACACATAAATCATACAGAACATAGAAGGGAATGATTATAAATGCATATGATCAATCAAGTAAAAGTACAAGGCCCGCATATAATCCAGATTAATTATTTAATTAATCTTTTATCAAAAGTCGATACACACCAAACTTTTTATCAAATCCATGCGAGTACGGAAGCCCCCACTATTATAGCTGGTGGATCGGAGGCACATAGGGTATCATACCCTAACCACTATTATAGCCGGTGGATCGGAGACACATAGGACTACGCGTCCTAACCACTATTCCTAACCGGTGGATCGGTTGGCTCCGGCTCGCACGGTGTTCCACTGTAAGTAATTAGTATCTTTTAAGCATTCTGGTTTGTGACCGTTGAGCTCGGGAACCCCCACTATTATAACCGGTGGATCGGTCATACATAGGACATCATGTCCTAACCACTATTATTACCGGTGGATCGGTCACACATAGGGTAAAACCCTAACCACTATTCCGAACCGGTGGATCGGTTGGTCCTGTCTCAACGATACTCCACTTAGGATAATTAATATTTAAGTATCTTATTCAGAAACTTTCACCATGGACATGCACGAATCATAAATCATAAATTTCATATCCATCATCATACTTTAATCACCAAGTACACATGTGCTACCACCAAACCCTAGACATGCATGGATCGCTCCCTTTACACTTCTCCTCCAATTCTACTTCACATCTATCTCACTCTAGGGTTTTGTCCCGAAACCCTAATTTAGGCCTTAACGACTCCTCTTACTCCACCTCACATCACCCAAATCATTTTAACACTCCACACATCACAAATCATCGATTCCATTCTCATAATTATACCTTAATCACCCAAGAACACATGATACAACAAAAACCCTAAGCAATCACACCAAACCCTAATCAACCACCATAAACCATAATTAACCACAACAAACCATAATTCAGTCTCCTCCGTACCCTTATTTTGCTCCACGTGCTATTTTCATCCCAAGTGATCAAACACCCAAACAACACTTATATTACCTTCCTCATATCCCAAATCAACTTTCCATACATAAATTTCACTCGCAGGCAAACTTTACACCTCACATGCAAAACCCTAACTCCACCATGTAAATCCTAATATCACCATACAACCATTAATATCACATTACAACCACTAATAATACCATGCAAACCCTAATACCGCCATGCAAAGTCCAACGCCATGCAACCCTAGATTCAATTTACATAAACCGAAGATTCATCCTTACCATACAATGGTTTAGATTCTCCCATTCATAACCACAATTTAGATTTTCCCATACAAGACCATAAATTAGATTCTCCCACATAAAATCACAAATTAGAATCTCCCAAGCACAACCATAAATTGGATTCCCCCAAACAAATCATAAATTAGATTCTTCCAGTCAAATCATAAAGTAGATTCTCCCCTATAATATCATAAATTATATTCTCCCAAATAACATCATAAATTAGATTCTCCCAAACAACCATAAATTTGATTATTACATATAACCTCATAAATTACCTTCTCCCAATGAACACCCTAATTTAAATTCTCCCAAACAAACCATAAATTCGAATATCCCATATAACATCATAAATTACCGTCTCCCAAATAACATCATAACTCACATTCTCCCAAATAAAACCATATATTATATTCTCTACATAAAATCATAAAGCATGTTCTTCCACACATAAAATCATACATTAGATTATTCCTTATAAAACCATAAATTGAGGTCAACTTACTTCCCTTAGTCAACTTCTTTCCCATCCTACTTTTCATATTTTCTCCCACACAAACCACACCAATGTCCTCTCATGCATGTCTTACAGGGTCACAATACATATCACATATAATTAATACACATACCATGCATAACATACATCAACTCCAAGACATACCACATATAGAACATTTAATAATAATAAACGTTGGATCCATAGCATGCGAAACACATAAACCACATAAACACATAAAAGGCCTTAGCACTCCTTACCTAAAACAACACCGGTCTTGGAGCACGCTCCTACACCTCCTTAGGGTTTTGACTGGTTTTACCTATTTTGAGAGAAAAGCTAAAATTAGACTCTCTCCTATCAAAATAATATTAAACACTAATTTAATATAAGAATATTTTTTTTTGATAAAATAATAATAAAAGAAATACCAAAATAATATCAATATTAATATTAATAAGAACAATAAAATAGTAGAAATAATAATAAAAAGGCATTACTCAAAAATAAAGTGGAACAAGGGATTCGGACCCTTTACCAAAATAATACTAAAGATATTATTTGTAAAATAAATAACCCAATTCAGAAATAATAATAATAATAATAATAATAATAATAATAATAATAATAATAATAGTAACATTATTAACAACACTAATGTTAAAATATTTGTATTAATAATAATAAATAATAATAATGGAAATTCGAAATAGAAAATAATAATAATAATAATTATACTTTTAACATTTTAATATTAATAATAGTAAATATAGAAATAATAAGAAAAATAATAATAAAATCGAATTAAAATATATTAGGCTTCAGCCCTCAACATAAATAATAATAAAATATTAATACTAATAATAATAATAATAATGCATATTAAAATATAAATATTAAGAATAATAATAATATTATTTATATGTAAATAATTGAAATAAAATAATTTAAGGGTTATAAAAATAGGGAAAATAGCTGAGAGGGTCTAGGGTTCAACCAAATGTTGGTGGGGACAGGCGGCACCGGCGTTGGCGCACGGCGGTGGCGGCGGTAGCCGGAAAAAGGAAAGAAAGAGGAGAAAGTTGCATGCTGGGAATAAGATAGGAAGAATTAAAATGGGAGCTGGGGTGTTTTGAGTTCCCCAGAAAGAGAGGGACAGAATAGAGGTGGTGGCGCAGCCAACGGTGGCGGCGCAAGGCGGCGGCGGCGGTGGCCGAATGGAGGAGAATTAGAAAGAGAGAGGAGGAGAGGGAGCAAAAGGAAAATAAAGGCATGGGGAGATAGAGCAGGGTCTGCAGCACCGAATAGGAGGAGAAAGAAGCGGCTTTAGCGGAGGAGGAGGTGGCTAAGGGCGGCGCGAAGGGTGGTGGGGGCTGGAAGACAGGTTGGTCGAGAAGGGAAATTCACATAGTCGGGGAGGATTTTGCAGAAAGAATCGAGGGTGATGAATGTTTTTGTTAGCTAGAGGAACATTCAAGGATTACAGGGGTAGCCAAGGATAGCGGTGAAGTTGGCCGGAGGCGGTGGTCGAAGCGTCTAAATGGGCGGCGGTGGTAAGGTTGGAGAATTCTGGGCAACAACCAAAGCTCGATACAGAGCTGCTTACGAGAGTATTTATAGGGAAAATAAGATAGGGTAGGGTTCTTTGGATCGGCTACGGGGTAAGGAACGTAGGGTTAGGGTTTCCGGTGGCGAGGGTGGCCGGTGGTAGCAATTTTGGGGGAGAGGGTTCGCAGGGAAGAGAGAAGAAAACGCGCGAGGAAAGGGAGAGTTGTTAGGGTTTATGCGGCTGCCGAAACGAGGGGAAGAGAAATGGGGGAGAATGGACTGTCAAAACGGCGAAAACGGCGGCGGGGTTTTAGGACGGGCGGCGGAGTTGCAGGCAGGTCGGCGGCGTCGGGCTGGAGCGAAGGCTGGAGGAAGAAGACGACGCTGGGCCGGGCGGTCGGCGAAGGAAAAGAAAGAAAAGATGGGCGGACCGGGCGGTTCGGCGCAAGGGTAATTTCATTAAACACAACGACGCGTTTAGTCAATAAAATGTATGAAACACATAGTTTCAAGGGCGGACGAAGAAGGGCGACGGCGCGGGTTGGGCCGTGCCGAAGAAGAAGGAGGAAGTGTTGGGCCGCGGGAGAGGCAGGCCCAACGGGGAAAAGAAGAGAAAAAGGGAAAGAAGAAAAAGAAAGAAAAAGAAAGAAAAGAAAGGAAAAGGGAAAAAGGAAAAGAAAAATAGTGGTTTGAATTAATTAAATTAATTAGGATATTTGAGTTATTTAAAAATAATAATATTTAAATAAAATAATATTTAAATATATTTTCAGGCTAACTTAGGTTTTTTTTAAAAGATTTTCTATAAATTCTATTTTAATTAGCAAAACCCCATAATTTTCTTCCATTAAATTATTTATAAAATTACCATTAATTTGGAACTATTTTCTCCTCATTATTTTAAATAAAATAATTTATTTAATAAATTTTCAAAATAAAATGCTTAATTAGCTAAAATACCCAAATTCTCTTCTAATAAAAATACTTATAAATTTCTTCTTTATTTTTCCTAATTAATTCAATTTAAAAATAATTTATTTCAATAATTTTTATAATAAATATCCTTTAAATGTAATTTATAAAATTAGAAATTTTTGGGGCATTTCACCCTTCCTCTTCTTTCTTCTCCTTTCTTCTCCTCCCTTGCATGTCTCCTTCTCCATCATCACCCCCTCGTGCCTTTACCTAACTCCTATCCCTCTCAACCATCACCATCTCCCCTTATCTTTTCTTTCTTCTTCTTCTTCTTCTTCCTGATAGAAATTCATTGTCATCGTCGTCGTCTCCTTCTCTGCATTTTTCTCCTCCTTAGTACGCCATCTACTAGTATAAATGTAACACCCCAAAATTCACTATTTTTTTAAAACGAAAACAATTAAATTAAAACCTGTGAATTTCGGAAAAGTTACCATTACACTTAGTACCAAACCGGTTCACACCTACCATTCCAATACCAAGCGCTAAGGCTAAAAAGGATTATTTAATAATCATCATAGTCAAATATAAATAAGACTTCAAATAAACATTGAATTATGAGATAGAATTCAGAGTGCAAAATCAAAGAGTCATAATCCAGTGTACACAGTCAAAGCTTCTTAAGAGAAATAAGTTTACAGATGATGAACGTTATGTCTTAGAAAACTAAAAATAAAGATAGAAATTCATAAATGGGAAGTCTGACCACGCCAATCCCGATCCACGAGCCTAGTACATACTCAACACTCGGCCTTGCCTGATGCCTCATGAACATCAAAGGCATCAAAATAAGCATCACCCACCTATATAAAGTCAGAAGGGCCTTCTACTCATAGGAATGAGCATTACCCTTGAAATGGGTGGTCAGTACGCTATGTACTGAGTAAGGTAACCATGCACTAAGATTAACATACAAAAGCATATAGTCCAACATGATAATGTAATAGTCTATGATCATTCAAGTAAATACATAAAGACCTATTTACAGTCTGGATTAATAAATTAATTAATCTCTGATCAAAAATCATTTCACACAATGCTTGTTATCAATCCATGCGAGTATAGGAACTTTATTATTATAGCCGGTGGATCGGTCACATATAGGGCAACATACACCTAACCACTATTATAGCTGGTGGATCGGTCATATATAGGGCGGAATGCCCTAACCACTATTCCTGATCGGTGGATCGTTTTGGCTCCTCCTCACATGGTGTTCCATTGTAAGTACTGAGTGTTTTTTATGTGTCTTAGCAAACTCAGGGTTTGGTTTATTGAGCTCGGGATCCCCCACTATTATAGCCGGTGGATCAGTCACATATAGGGCAACATACGCCTAACCATTATTATAGCCAGTGGATCGGTCACATATAGGGCGGGGTGCCCTAACCACTATTCCTTACTGGTGGATCGATTTGGGCCTGACTCAATAATCTTCCACTTTACATGATTAATGTATTAAGTGTCTTATTCAGAAGTTTAACCCTAGACATGCATGACCAACTCCCTCTACGCTTATCCTCCAAAAGGACCCATCCCACATCATAAGACTCATGCACCTCCTAACATGGCCCAACACCCTTTCCTTCTTACCCTAACTCACAATAGAGCCCATCTCCCATATATGTGGGTCAAAGCCCACTACTTTTCACCTCTAGTTTACTCACTGCCTCATTCTAGGATTTGCTCCAAAAACCCTAATTTAGGCCTATGTGGCCCATCCTACTCCACCTCACACAACCCAAATCATTTTAACACTCCACACATCACAACCCTTAGATTCCACCCTCATCATCACACTTTACTCACCAAGTACACGTGTGATCACGAAACCCTAAGTAGCCACACCAAATCCTAGCTAGCCACACCAAACCCTAGCTCGGTCTCTTATGTATCCTTATACTGTCCCACGTACTATTTTTCATCTAAAGCGTTCGAACACCCAAACAACTCTTCCATTACCTTCCTCACACCCCAAATCAACTTTCCCTACACAAAATTCACCCCATGCAGACTTTTATACATCCCATGCAACCCTTCTGGCTATTTCATGCAAACCCTAAAACTCCCACGTGAAACCCTAGATTCACCCATGCAAACCTTAGATTCTTCCTTACGTACTTAGATTCTCCCATGCAAACCCTAGATCTATCCATACAAAACCCTAGATTCTTCCATGCAAAACCCTAGATTCTTCCATACAAAACCCTACATTCTTCCACTCATGGTCATGCAACATTTAGGTCAAATCCACATCCTTTCACTCCATATCATCACATTACATAACCTAGCATGCATGTCCTAAAGGGCCACATCATATTACATCATAATCATAGCTTATACATATTATACGTATGCCAAAAAATAGCACATGAACATACCTCAACTCCAAGCCACACTACGCATAAAATAGTTATAACAATACACATAAGATACATCACTTATCATGGCACATGGCATAAAAAACACATTACATACATAAGGTCTTAGCTACACCCTTATTTAATACAACACCGGTCTTAGAGCACGCTTCTACACCTCCTTAGGGTTTTGACTGGTCTCTCCTATAAGAGGGAAACACTAAGGATTAGATTCCCTCCTACCAAAAATACTATTATTTCCTAATTTATTTTAAGATTAGGGTTATAGATAAAATAATCATATAATAATAGTAACACTAACTAAATACTAATATTGTTAAGGATAATAGTAATAATAGTAATATTGGAACAGGTGATAATATAAGGTTTGAAGATTTTACCCTAATAATTATAATGATACTAAAAATAATACTCATGATAATGACAACAACAACAACAATAATAATAATAATGAAAATGACATAATTTGAAATAATTGTGAAATAAGGGCTTCGACCCTTCACAAAAATAATAATATTAATAATAATCCTAATAATAATAATGATGATGATGATGATGATGATGATAAGGGTATTAATCGAAATTAATGTAGAGTAGGGTTTCAACCCTACATTGAATAAATAATAATAATAATAATAATAATAATAATAAATACTAATGATAATGATAATAACAATAATAATGATGATGACGACGACGACGACGACGACGATGATGATAATAAGGGTATTAATCGAAATTAATGTAGAGTAGGGCTTCGACCCTAAATTGAATAAATAATAATAATAATAATAAATAGTAATGATAATGATAATAATAATAATAATACATGATATTAAGAATAATAATATTACTACTAATAATTGAAATAGTGACATAATAGGGTCTCGGCCCTGTATAGAATAATAATAATAACATTAATAATAATAATAATACTCAAATAATAGAAATATAATAAAATTAAATAAATAAAGCTTGCATAATTAGGGTTTAAGGGTTGAGAGGGTTTAGGGTATAACCTTGGGTTGGTGGTGACAAGCGGCACCGGCGGTGGCAGGAAAAAGAGAAGAAAAGGGAGAGAGTTGAGTGATGGGAAAAGGAGAGGGAGAAGGAGGGTGGAAGTTGGGATGTTGATGGTTTCCTAGGTGGAGAGGAGTGGAATGAAGGTGGTGGTACAGCCAAAGGTGGCGGCGCATGGTAGTAGTTGTGGTGGCCAACAGGGAGGAGGAGAGGGAGGCAGAGGAAAAGAAGGGTAGGGAAAGGTAGAGGAAGGTCTACAGGTATTTTTGGGAGGTATAATGGGCGGTGGTTGTGGCGGGAGTGGTGGTTAATGGTGGTGCAAAGAGCGGCTGAGGTGGAAGGAATAGCTAATCGAGAAGGTGACTTTTCACGATTGGGGTGGCTCGTGTAAGGCAAATCGAGGGAGGAGGGAGGTGTAGTTAGTTAGAGAGTGATGTAGGGAGTGGTTTTGAGGTTGTTTCGAACGGCATCGTTGGACGACGGCGACGGGACTGGTGTCTGAAAGGGCGGTGGCGCACGGGGAACATTTTTTGGGTTGCGGGGAAAAGCTCAAGTCTAGGGCTGATAAGGGGGTGTTTGTAGGCTAAAGGAGGGGGAAGTCGATCAGATGGGAGACAGGGAAATAGGGCAGTTAGGAGAGGGCACCGGTCGGTGATGGGAGGCCGGCAAAATTCAAACGTGGCAGAGCGTGGTTGCGTAGGAAAGAGGGGGTCATGCACGAGAAGGAAGGGAAGTGAGTTGGATCAAAGTGGCTGGCGAGTTAGGGGAAAGGAGAGAGGAGAGAAACGGTCAGTCAATGGCATAATTGGCTGCAAAAAAACAGGGAGTTGGGGACTTATAGGTCGACGGGGAAGGAGAAGAAGTAGGAAGAAGGAGGTGGGCGCATGGATCGGCAGTCCAGGGAGAAAGAAAATAAAAAGAAAGAAGAGAAAACTAGCTAGGCGACGGGGGTTAAAAACAGAGGTAAAACACAGTGTAGTGGGCCGCATCGAAGGAGAAAAAGAAAAGGAGAGGTTTGGGTTGCGGGCTAGCCCAAGTCTAGGAAAGGAGGAGGAAAAAAGAAAAGAAGAAGAAGAAGGAAAAAGGAAGAAACAAAAAGAAAAGAAAGAAAGAAAAAGGAAAAAAGGGAAAAAGAAAAATAGGTGGGTTGGGCTATTTTGATTATTTTAGTAATTTGGGATATTTAAAAATAATAATATTTAAATAAAATATTATTTAATTCCCTTATTAGGCTAATTAAATTGTTTTTCTTAAATTCTATTTTAATTAGCAAATCACCCAAATTTTTCCTAATTAAAATATTTATTATTTTATTCTTGATTATCCCTAATTAAGAATAGTGGGGTCGCTGAACTCAATGTAAATAAAAGATTTGAAATATGGTATATCTAATGAAAGACTTGGAATCAATAGTTATCTGGCTTTCTTCTATTTGTACATGTAGTATTTGCTTATGAAAATTCTTGTATTATGTGTAATCCTTCTTGACTGTACCGTTAACTTGCTCCGTACGTAGCGTACTAATCATCTGTTTCATGGGTGCTACTCAATCCAACGAGTAGACGACCACATGTAGATTTTTGAGGATGGTTAGTAGTTGGCCTACCTTATATTTGGCTCAAGGGCCTAAGAGCGTGGATACCCAAAGATTTTGTAGGTCCTTAAAGGACTAGGAATTTTGGTCTTTGCCCTACCGCTATTTATCTCTATGGTATTTTAGTACTCTTAGTTTACTCTTTCCTATGAATTTAGATATTTTGGAAACATGTGTGGTCTTGTATTGTAAATGTTTTTATTTGTGGTATTTGTATATTATAACTTTCGCACACTCTATTTTTGTATTTGATTTGGTTGGTTTTCTTAGCCTTATATCTAATAAGGGATGAGTAGTGGACATCTATCCTATGTTAGGTACCACTGTAACCTCCTATTTTCTAGGTGTGTTTGGTATTTTCCACTTCCACAATATTTTTAAATGAAATTTTTCAGTAGTAAAAAATGAAGTTGTTATAATTAGGTCAAATGAAAAATAGGAGCAAAGTTGAGTGATATAGCTAACTGAGGTATGTGATGGTTCAATAGAGATATAAGGTTTGTGTGTGAGAAATGTAGAAAGACAGGAGGAGTGTTTGATGGAGGAAATAATGACATGGTAGAACTTGTGACAATAGGGAAACAATCCCTTCACCTTCCAAAATTTCCATACTATGAGTTTCCACTACCTCCTCTATTGTGGCCAAGTGCCTAGTAGTCCACCCTCATTTGTTATCAAATTGAGATTTACAACCATATTTCTATAGATAATGATGTTGATCGAGTTAGTGTAAGCACAACCCCTTCATGTCTTGTATAATATTTTCCACTAGAGGGGCATTCATTAGGGTTACCATCCCAAGACGAGGGGAAGCCTTAGTATGATTTTCAAAAAGTAAGTTAAAATATCTTTCTAATGTCATAGCACTCCTACCACCAATGAAGTTTCTCACACATGAAGAAAATTACTAGACAAGTATAAAGATGGTCGGAAACTCACAAAAAAAGGATGATCAACAAGTCTCTAGATTTCCAAGCTTAGATAAGAAGAAGATCAATGGTTGAGATTATCATTTTTTTTTGTCTTAAAAGGGAGGTAAAATTGAAAAAAAAAAAAATATTCGAGGGGCTATCATACCCCATAAAAACACATGTGTCTTAAGCTAACACCAAGGCATTAAGTGCTCTATAGATGCCAAATCAAGCTTAGTGTAGCCTTATGCATGAAGATGTTGTCATTTTGTCCATTTCATATCAAGTCCTTTCAATTAGGGAGTAGGGAGACTAATTATATGGGCAAAAATCTAGACTTAGGGCTTCGTGGGGATTATCCATTAAGCCCAACTGACTAAACCTAAGAACAAGTTCCCACATGAAATATTATGCCCACAAAGTCTTGTATGAATGATTCAAATAATCAATCATAGGCTACTTCACTTAAGGGAAGCTTAACCCCATATGATTTCTTATTAATGGTCACCTCCAATGGTAGCCCTACCTCCACCTCTTGTAAAGACATGTACAAGTCACCACCTTTATAAATAAAGGGGGAGTAAACCATTCAAGGCAACACCATAGTTTTATTCTTGATCCGAATCTTATGATTTTATGATCCAAATGTCACTAAATAATCTATAATCCTAGATAGAATCTTAAAGTTGTATAATTATGGTAGGATCTTATGATTATGTATAAAATCAATATAATTTTATGATTTTAGGTAGAATTTTATGATTCTACATGCTGACTATAATTTTTTATCTATTTACCATAAACTCTATTTTCCCTCTTATTTATATTATATTTGTTCTATAACTCTATATTGAGCATTAACTAATACAAATGAAGTATGAGCAATATATCAACGAAGTCGATTATTTGAAAGAATATTACTTATGGAAAATCTAAACTCTATATGTAGAGTAAAACAAATATATTAAATTTATGATGTTATTTATTTACTAATTTCTATTTTGTTCATAATTATTCTTTTTATTTTCTTTTATGGTGTTTTTAGCTTTGTTGTATACATAGTTTATATAATAACAATTTTTGTATGTAATTGATAATTTATTTTTCTTATTACTTATTACAACTTAATTAGTGATCAAATAAGAGTTTAAAAATGACTTATTATTATTATTATTATTATTATTATTTATGTTTTTCAACTTCAATTATGGATTTATTTCATACAAGTATATCTAAGTCATATTTTTGTGATATTTATAGGATTTTATAATCCTATGATTCAATTCTAATGATCCTTATCGATTATAGGTATAATCCCGATTCTAACAATATTAAACACTACACAATGGTGATTTAGACTTTACTTGCTCGATATGCTTGATCATGCTAAGTAGCTACTTGCAAACTTTCTAAGGTCAACCCACTAAACTTCGTTAGGCCTTCAAGGTACCTCTACATATGCCTTTGCCAAAAGACCTCAAAATTTCCACCTTTGATGAGGCTATCTTCACAATCCCAATGGGTAAGTTACTTTGACCTACTGATAGATGGAATTTATAGACTATTTTCTTGCGTACAAATATCATTTATTCCTCATTATTTCTATAAGATTTAATTTTTTCTCAAGTTTTTCTCTTTTGAATAGATTTTGTAGGAAAAGACAAAAATTGAAGAAATTCAAAGGAAAAATCAATGAAAAGAAGAAATCAAGCAAATAACACATCAAGAAACATTGAAGCAAGGGGAGAAAAGTTGGAAATGAAGCAAACACCGAGAGAAGTTGTGCTGAAATTTTAAGGGAAGAAGAGTGAAAGAGCCAAGAACACGGTACCCCCGTGTTTCCTAAACACGGGCCATGTTAAAATCTCAGTTCTTATATTCAGAATCCAGAATTTGGCTGAGAAATCAGAGAAAAGCACGGAGGTCCCGTATTTCCTAACACATGGACCGTGTTTTTCTTAAATTTTGTAACCGCTCACACGACCTGTTTTCTAATATATTCTCTATCAATTCAGGGTTCGAAAATCAGTTTTTAGGATTCGAAACAATTGAATGTGCTATCTTTCTCTATTCCCTCGAGAAAATACATGTACTTCACAATTCCAACTTCCTTTATCTTTCTTGTATTCTATTGAACAGTTGGCGGTCTGCATTTCAAGTGATAAGTCCTTCGATATTCCTTTCTCAATTGCAAGTTCTACATTTTGATTGAATGTAAGTAAAATTTATGCAATTGTGTTTTTATTTCTCTTGCTTTTAGTGTGTTATTACTATTATTAGATGTTGTTTGTATTAATTACAAGTTATTACATGTAATAGTGTGATATACAATTATGCAGATGTTAGAGTAAATAAAACAGGGTAGGATGATTTGAGGATGGAATTATGTTTCAAATACAACAACACAATTTGAAGGTTTGATTCTATATGAAATTTAATTGAATTAATGGATGGAATTGACTGATTTCGTATCATAGATTAAGAATTTAAACTAATTAGATTGATCACCTATTTAGTTTAGAACTTAATCTCTGCTAAGACAACATAATTAACCCGTAATTGTTGATTAACATGTCTAGAGTAGCAAAAATGTTAATTGTTAATCTTATCCATTGATTTGTACAATTGCATAATCCGAGCTTATGTGGTTATGGTTGTAGTTGATTGCTTTTCATTTGTAATGCTGTCATTAATTGAATATAACGTTTATAACCTAGGTTATTAAATGGTTAGGTGATAAATTGAGAGTTTATTCAATTTATTAGAATTGAGAGAAAGCAAATAGATGAATTATTATGAGTTTCTAAAAGTCAACATTAAATTATTTAGAATCATCCTTTTTCCATAAGCATTTGATACCTTAATTCCATAATCAATTCATTCCTATCCTCATTCATCAATTAGAGAGCAAAGTTGACTATAGTATAGAATTAGCAATAGAATTAATGAAATTGTGTAACCGGGGTTTTAACATCAATTATAGAATTATTGATTATATACCATTCCTTGTGTGTTCGACTCCTTCTTACCATTTACTATGTAATTGGGAATTAAGATTTATATATTAAATTTATTGTGGATACGACAATCCATCACCTACTCTTTGCTTTCATTTTTGTATTATTCATATCATATGTCATTAGCTTCAGTGCTAGGGTGTCCTTAGGTTGACATCATACAAATATCCCTTTGACGATTAGAATGCCACTTCAAATTTTCTTTCTTGACTTTGATTAGTACCTTCATTGTAGATTAGGAGGGCATATAATATTCACAATTTTTTGACGAAAAAAGGTAATTTCGACTAAGCTTTCATACAATACATAAAAACTTGAGAGATAATTCCAATATTTATATATTCTACAAATAATTTTATATTAATTTGAAATTTGTAGCGTCCATTTAGTTTTTATTACTTACGGAGCATTGGATATCTATTAACGATCCTAATATTCAAAAGAGCTTTAAAGTGTTTGCTTTTGTGATTAAGTGGAAATAGTTTCAATATTTTTCCACAAGGACTGGTATTGAATCACATTGATTCTTGCGAATATCTTAAATATAAAAGAGCAAATGAGTCTATTAGAATAAAATGAATGTAGTAATTTAAACAGTCGTAATGTAAGATTTTAGTTTCTGTTGTTGATTAAAGTCACTAGTTTAGTTACTAGTGCGGGATTGACTTTTTATGGATACTTAATGTTGCAAATACGTATTTCTTATACTAGTAATTTATGCCCGTTGTGTTAGCATAGGATACGATTGATGGCAGTACCTAATAAGAACATAATTTCCTATACAAAAAGAGCTTTAAAAAAAAATCTTTACATTCAAAAGTGAGATCAATAAATGAACAAAGAAAAAATATTTAAAATCGTTTGAAATCGAGTTGGGCGAGTTCAGGACCTTCAGGTTTCGAAAACTACGCCCCACATTCGAAGGCGGAATCTCTATCTTTCAAAACGACGGCCAGAAGATTCCGTCCTCTCTCTATCGCTCTCTTCCTGTAAGCGGCCGCAGAACTCCGACCACCGCCCACAACCAAATCCGACCCTCGGTTCCTTCGCTTCGCTTGCGCTTCTCACGCCTTCTATCCGTTGCATCTGTACAAGTTCATGAGAGACGGAATAGGTTCTCATTCGCTTATATTTTCTGTGTATTTGTTGCAATTTTACTCCTCCCACTTTTGCAACTCTAATTAGAAGCTCGGGGGTTCAAGCAACCATCATCTTATTACCAGGTAATTGATGTTTTGTCACTTGCTTCGATTTGTTAACGGGCATAAATGGGTGTATGCTTATTCATTCAGGAGATAACAATCAATTTGATGGTTGTGGGCTATTGATTGGCTGACTGGGATTGATAATGCTGGAATCCACGGATATTACTTTATGCACGAGCTAGTGAATTAGCAGCAAGCTATGTGAAGCTTAGGGTGAAGTATGGTTCATGTTTTTATGTCATGACTTTCTTTTGTAGAGTGGTCGGGGGGGGGGGCTTGTTGGGTCAAGGGCGTATCCTCGTTAACTTATCGTGATCTCACCAATTCTGCGAAATTTTGGTTGTATGCGTTACTAGGACTTAGTCTGGGTTTATAACTTGAGTGTCATTGTTGGTTAAGTCTCTGTTATGTTCCTGCATCGGAGAGTAAACGCACTCTTGTATAAATTACTTCAGACGTTCATTGAATGTGATTCCCCCTCTTACTTTTTTTCTTCATTATTTTAATATATTGATGCCATGTCTTTACGATGTGAATAGCAATTTCTTCCAGTGGAGTTTCTATTCCACTGAGCCTGCTTAGTGTTATTCGTTGAGTTATTAGATATGCCTTGAATCTTAATATGCTATGACAGCGAGGAGTCAAAAGACTAGTATTTGTAAATAAACATCTTGCACAATTGAAAAGAGCCAAAGATGCTGTTGAGTAGTATTGTCTATGTCGTTATCTCCAACTAAATTGCTTTCTATATCTCTACCCCTCTCCCTTACAACAGGGTGCTGATGGAAGCTATACTTGTCGATTATGTCCGAAACAGTCTTCAAAATTTCATGTATCGAAATGCTATTTTCATTTGTGAACGCCTGTGTGCGGAGTTCCCTTCTGAGGTATGCCACTACCTTCCCATCTTGATGTTTTCTATTCTATCTCCCTCCGGCTGGGCAGCTGGGATATTAAATGTCCTGTTTGGTTAATCAATTGTTGAACTGAAGATGAAATGCATTGATGTATCATGTATATTGACATTTTGGATATGTGTTTTGATCTTTTTTCATTATATGAAGAATACTTTAGTAGAAATTTTGATAAAAGATTGGGGCAGTTTTGAAAATTTAGAGAAGTAGTTATCATCAACTAAAATGAAAAATTGACACAATATAGTTGACCAACGGTGCCTTTATCAATTATGTTTTAAATATTTTCTCTGCTGTTGTAATATTTTTGAGGTGTATGATGAATTAATTTCTTGGTCTCAAACCTCCTCCTTCTTGTTATGTATATGTTATGAATCATCCTAAGCCACCGGTAATATTTACATATAATAGGAGAAAGTCTCAAACAACTGAGCAGAAAAGTCACTAAGGGTAGTAAAGTCTTTTTATTAAGTCTTCAGTCTTTTTATTAAGTCTTCGAAAGTAGCTTTATTATTAGTAAAAGTTTATTTATTAGTTTTTAGTGAAAAATAAGAGATTTAAGGAATGGATATGTCAAATATCTCTCTAAAAGATATTCAGGAGAGATTTAAGGAGGTGGTTATGGGGAATATCTTCCTTAAAGCTATAGGATAAATAGAGGGAGGTGGGGGCTGGAAAGGGGCATCGAAAAATCAGAGAAAAGAAATTGGGAGAGCCTTCCTACCTCTCGAAAGTAGGAAAACTTTGTAATTGCTTATTTCTATTTGATTCAGCTATAATAATATTGAAATTAATTCCAGTCCTAGCCGGTTGTGCTAGCTTAATTTCAATTCACAGCAAATTTGGTATCAGAGCAGCAAGATCCAAGTGAGAGATAAAAAAAAAAAAAAAAAAAAAACATGGCTCCAAACCAAAACCAGAGGATCGAGCAATTGGAGCAGGAGTTAGAGTCTCTAAGGGTTTCCATATCAGAGCAAGTGATGACCGCAATGAACGGTGCAACACGTGAATTGCAGCAAACTCTGGCAGTCCAGATTGCAACAAGCCTGGAAAAAGCCACTGCAAGGCTAGGGGAGGATCTTAACACCCTGGCATCGAAGGTGGAAGGCAGAATTTCCAGCACCAAAGAAAACCAGGAGATGATGATCACCCAGATTCGTGATGAGGTGAGGGATACCCTCTCCACCTTAAAAACCACTGATCACACACTGGGAAACTCAAGCTATGTTGGAGCAAGCGCTGAGGGCAGAGGAAGAGAAGAAACTGCTGGTGGATGGGCAGGAGGGGGTAACCAGTGGCGCTGCAAAAAGCTTGATTTACCCTTATTCAGTGGGACCAACCCAGATGGATGGATATTAAGGGCTGAGCGGTATTTTGATTTTTATCGCTTGGGTGAAGAAGAAAAGCTTGAAGCTGCTGTGATAGCATTAGAAGGGGATGCTCTGTTATGGTATCAGTATGAGCATAAAAGGAGACCCTTGCGGAGGTGGGAGGAGATGAGAATGATGATCCTCCGGCAGTTTCGATCAACATCCACTGGTACTCTTTATGAGCAATGGCTGGATCACCAACAGGTAGGGTCGGTTGCTGATTACAGAAGGAAATTTATTGAGCTAATGGCCCCACTGGACAGGGTACCTGAGGAAATTGCTAAGGGTCAGTTTATTAACGGGCTCAAAGGGGAGGTCAGAGCAGAAGTGCGACTATTGGGACCTACTACTTTAGATCAGGCCATGGATCTAGCTATGAAGGTAGATGAGAAGATCAAGGCTGGTTCAACGCACAAAAAAGGAAGTGGGTATGGACTAATTGCTGGAAAAGTTAGCCATATTACTCCAGCGAATTCCCACTTAAGCCCTCAAGGGAAAACGGTCAATCCAACCAACCCCTACCCAGTTAGACGGTTGAGTGAGAAGGAACTACAGCAAAAACGAGAGCAGGGACTTTGTTTTCGCTGTGATGAGAAGTGGTCCATTAATCACAGGTGTAGAAGAAAGGAGCTGAGTGTGCTGTTGACCCAAGATGATGAGGTAATATGGCAGACTGAGGAAGGTCTGGATTTTTCAGTTCCTGGGGAAATTGAGGAAACTGCCTCAGACCTGGTGCAGACAGAAGTTTCTCTGAATTCAGTGATGGGGATCACCAGTCCAAAGACAATGAAGTTAATCGGTAAGGTGCAGGGAAAGGAGGTAGTAGTGATGATAGACCCAGGAGCAACCCATAATTTTATTTCTTCTAAGGTTGTGGAGAAATTTGGAATTCCAGTGAACAGGACTCAGGCCTTTGGAGTATCATTAGGTACTGGGAAAGCAGTGGAAGGGGAAGGTGTGTGTAGAGGGGTGGCCTTGGAGTTACAGGATGTTAATATAATTGAGGATTTCCTTCCACTCCCCCTGGGAAATTCTGACTTGATTTTGGGGATACAATGGCTGGAGAAGTTAGGAACCATGACAGCAAATTGGAAGACACAAACACTGAAGTTTCAGGTGGGAGGAAAAGCTGTAACCCTGCGAGGAGATCCTGCTTTGGGCAGAACCAAGGTATCCTTAAAAGCTATGATACGAATTTTGAGGAAGGAAGGACAAGGGTACCTAGTTGAGTTCAACCAAATGTGTGGTAATAAAGATCTTGATAATGCTGAGGAAATTATAGAAGACGTTCCCACCTTCTTACAGCACACCCTACAGCAATACCAGTCAGTGTTTCAAATGCCCTGTGGACTTCCCCCGCCTAGGGGGCATGAGCATGCAATCGTACTAAAGGAAGGCACCAATCCAGTCAGTGTACGACCATACAGGTACCCTCAAACTCAAAAAGATGAGATAGAAAAACTGATTTCTGATATGTTAAAGGCAGGCATCATACAGGTCTCCACCAGCCCTTTTTCTAGTCCAGTATTGTTGGTTAAAAAAAAGGATGGATCATGGAGGTTTTGTGTAGATTATAGGGCCCTCAACAAGGTCACTGTTCCAGATAAATATCCCATCCCTGTTATTGATGAATTACTGGATGAATTATATGGGGCTACAGTGTTCTCTAAGCTGGATCTTAAATCTGGCTATCATCAGATCAGAGTAAAAGAGTTGGATGTTCCTAAAACAGCTTTTAGAACTCATGAGGGACATTATGAGTTTTTGGTGATGCCTTTTGGACTCACCAACGCTCCAGCCACCTTCCAAGCCTTAATGAATACTGTTTTTAGGCCATATTTGAGGAAGTTTGTGTTGGTTTTCTTTGATGACATATTGGTGTATAGTAGGGATCAGGAGCAGCATGTGCATCATTTGGCCACGGTGTTAGAAACCCTATCACGACACCAGTTGTATGCCAATAGGAAGAAATGTGAGTTTGGAAAGGCGCAGGTGGCCTACTTGGGTCATATTATATCTAAGTCTGGGGTGGCAGTTGACCAGGAGAAAATCCAAGCTATGGTGAATTGGCCTATACCCAGAACCCTTAAGGAGTTGAGAGGATTCCTGGGTCTAACCGGTTATTACCGAAAATTCATAGCAGGATATGCCACCATAGCTGCACCCCTCACTGACCAACTCAAGAAGGACAGTTATGGATGGTCCTCGGAAGCAACAAGGGCTTTTGAAGAATTGAAGAGGGCCATGACAGCAGCCCCTATCTTAGCTATGCCAAATTTTGAACTGCCTTTTACAGTAGAAACTGATGCCAGTGGTTTTGGGGTGGGAGCAGTCCTGTTACAATCAGGACATCCCATTGCATTTTTCAGTAAGATTTTGGGACCTCGAGCAAGGGCCAAGTCCATTTATGAGAAAGAGCTAATGGCAATAGTCTTGGCAGTACAGAGGTGGAGGCACTACTTGCTAGGAAGAAAATTCTTTATTCACACCGATCAGCAGAGTCTTAGGTTTTTAATGCAGCAAAGGGAGATAGGTTCGGAATATCAGAAGTGGGTAAGCAAGTTGTTAGGGTATGAATTTGATATCATTTACAAGCCCGGGGCCTCGAATAAGGTGGCTGATGCCTTATCAAGGGAGTTTGCTGGTAAGGTTGAATGTGGGACTTTGGTGAGCTCAGGAGGCGTGCAATGGAGGGATCTACAAGCTCAGATTCAGCAGGACCCTTTTATACAGCACATCAAAGCAGAATTGGTAGCTGGGAATGTGGTTCCCAAGGGTTACACTTTGGAGCATGATGTTCTAAGGTATAAGGGGCGGTTAGTCATCCCTAGCTGTTCTACCATAGTTAAGTCCCTGTTGCATGAGTACCATGACACCCCTGTAGGAGGTCATTCTGGAGATTTAAAAACATACCAAAGATTAGCATCGGAGTGGTATTGGCCAGGAATGAGGAAGACAGTAACCAAATATGTGCAGTCTTGTGCGGTTTGTCAACAGCAAAAGAGTTCTTCTCTTTCACCCGCAGGATTACTTCAGCCACTGCCCGTGCCAAACCGGATATGGGAAGATATTTCCATGGATTTTATAGAAGGACTGCCAAAATCTCAGGGGTTAGACACCATTCTGGTTGTAGTAGATAGGTTATCGAAATATGCTCACTTTGTGGGTCTGAAACATCCCTTTTCTGCTCAGACGATCGCTGGTCTTTTCACCAGAGAAATAGTCCGACTACACGGATATCCTAACACTATTGTGTCAGATAGGGATAAGGTGTTTATGAGCATATTTTGGAAGGAGCTTTTCAGACTCCAACAAGCTGCACTTCACAGAAGTACTGCCTATCATCCTCAATCAGATGGACAGACTGAGGTGGTGAACAAGGGGCTGGAAACTTATTTGAGGTGTTTCATAAATGGTCAACCAAAAACTTGGGCCAAGTGGCTTCCGTGGGCAGAGTTTTGGTACAATACAACCATTCATTCAGCTACTGGATGCTCACCTTTTAAGGCTATATATGGTCGGGATCCTCCACAGTTGGTAAGATATGAACGAGGGAGTACAACAGTACAATCATTAGAAGACCAGCTAATAGAAAGGGATGCTATATTGGATGATTTAAAGGCCCAGTTGATCCGAGCACAACAGAAAATGAAAGTTCAGGAAGATGCCCATCGAAGGGAGGTGACTTTCCAAGTGGGGGATTGGGTGTACTTAAAGTTGCAACCTTATAGGCAGCAGACTTTGGCTAGGAGGCCATTTGACAAATTGGCACCAAGATATTATGGGCCATTTAAGGTGATTCAGAAAATTGGGACAGTAGCATATAAATTGGAGCTCCCTACTACAGCAAGAATACATCCAGTATTCCATGTCTCTCAATTGAAGGGGGCCATTGGCAGTCTGCCTTCATCACCCCAGCTTCCACCTCAACTCACCCCAAGTTTGACTCTTGAAGCAGAACCAGAAGAAGTGGTAGGGGTCAGAAATGGGAAGCAGGGAAACGCAACAAGGGTTGAGGTTTTGATCAAGTGGAAGAATTTACCAGCATTTGAAGCAACTTGGGAGGAATTCGAGGCCTTAGATCAACGGTTTCCTTCTTTCCACCTTGAGGACAAGGTGAATCTTTGGGCCGGGGGTAATGTTATGAATCATCCTAAGCCACCGGTAATATTTACATATAATAGGAGAAAGTCTCAAACAACTGAGCAGAAAAGTCACTAAGGGTAGTAAAGTCTTTTTATTAAGTCTTCAGTCTTTTTATTAAGTCTTCGAAAGTAGCTTTATTATTAGTAAAAGTTTATTTATTAGTTTTTAGTGAAAAATAAGAGATTTAAGGAATGGATATGTCAAATATCTCTCTAAAAGATATTCAGGAGAGATTTAAGGAGGTGGTTATGGGGAATATCTTCCTTAAAGCTATAGGATAAATAGAGGGAGGTGGGGGCTGGAAAGGGGCATCGAAAAATCAGAGAAAAGAAATTGGGAGAGCCTTCCTACCTCTCGAAAGTAGGAAAACTTTGTAATTGCTTATTTCTATTTGATTCAGCTATAATAATATTGAAATTAATTCCAGTCCTAGCCGGTTGTGCTAGCTTAATTTCAATTCACAGCAGTATACAGCTTATGGGTGAGTTGGCCTATAATGTATCCTGCATGCTGGATACATGACTCTTAATTAGACTAGCGGTAACCTTATTTTTCTTCTGATTCTATCATGAAATGTGTTAGGATCTTTGCTTGAGGATCTAGCAACAACAGGGCCTTGGGAAGATTCTGTAATAGTTCCCATGGAATTAGATGCATTCAAGGGAGGGGTATAGGAGGAAATATTTGACCTAGTTTTTTTTTTATTATTTGATCGAGTCTTTTGTGGGGATTAAAGTTTGTGTTTGTCTAGACTAGAGGGAAGAGAGAGAGGGAAGAGAGAGAGAGAGAGAGAGAGAATCGATGGAGGTGAGAGAGGAGAAAGCTAGGAAATTACTTGCTAGTTCTCCCAACTTTTTTATTAGTGAAGATTTCTTATTTATAGATGACTACAACTTGGGGAGCAAGCTAGTGTTTAGTTGGCTTAAGTTCTAATAGGCCTTTAATAAGACCTATTAATCCTATTACATGAACAGGCTAATTGATTAAAGTCTACTAAGAATTAATAAAAAAATTATTACTTGCTACTTATTTATGGAGTCGAGTCTAACATACTTGGACTAAAACAGGGCCTACACATGACCAAGGTTGTAAAAATACTCGCATCCTAAAAAATGAGTTTCTTCTTGAGCTTGTAGTAAGGAAAGGAGCAACCATACGCATCAAAAAACTCCACGATACCTTGATCCAAAGGTAATCCTTTCCACTTGACCAACAATTTTAAGTGGCGAGCGGCCAAACATGCCAAGAGCCGATTCAAACTCAAACATATGTCTGATGATATAGTTATAGCACCAAAATCTTGAGCAAGATGCCAAGAAGTGTCGAGGTGTAACTAAATATTAGACAACCTAGTAGGTAGAATTGCTATGGCCCAAGGAGGACAACTAGTGGACTTGTTGGTGGTGGATAGTGTCTTGTGGGCTCTGGGTGCCCTAGGATCCAAAGCTTTCTCAAAGTGCATTGACCAAAAATTGAGCACCTTGAGTTACTTCCTAGATAGCTGGAGCTATCTCATATTTTGGGCTGACCCCCAATATGTTTTGGAACTTCCTTGTAGTCACGAAACAATGATATTTCAATCGATGGCGCAATAGTAAATCACAACAGTTTGTCTTGACTCTTGAGGTGTAGCTAGGGATGAGGAAGGGTGTTCGAATGTGGGAAGAACTTAACCTTGACCTTGTGATTGCCGACCAATTGTTGGCAATAGTTGGTACTTTGTTGACACTAATTGAGTGTGGTAAAGCAGCGACAGAGGGCTTCGATAGGGTGTGCTAGGCTATTGTAGGAACTTGGTAAACACCACAGTTGTGGTCAAGAGATGCGTGGGTCTACTCAATGCTTGCAAGGGTTAGTGAGTATGCCGGCATATTGGTGGGTGACAACCATTGCATTTGGTGCTACTGGAGGGGTAGGAAAGGACTTTAGGGGTTGTGAGGGTTTTTATGGGATCACTGGTAGGGCTACAACAAAATAAAAATATCGTTCTTGTTATTGCGCATTTATTTAAATCTTTCATTTGAATGATCTATAAATAAGAATTAGAATCATATTGTGAAAAAATTAAAAATTCACGCCGTGATAAACATGTCATGTTATTTATCTATCTGCAACACCGAATACAACTGCAATTTTTTGGATGGGCTACTGTGGTTAGGAGAGGTGGCAAGGGTGCCACAAGAGGGGTTCGATGACTGCCCACGGTCCTAACAATTAGTAGAAGCCGGTTCTAAGGCTACCAACTTGTCGGGTATCAAAATTAAGGGCAATAGTTGTGGTTGGGAAGTGTGATGGCCTGACAATAGCAACCAGAGGTGGTGGTGAGGGGTGCGGTGGCTAGGCGGAGGCCTGTGAACCTTGAGAACCTATGATTGGAATGTAGAGGGCCTTTTGGTGGTGATAGTGGTGGTAGTGCTGTAAAGGTTGTAAAGGAGGCTGATGCCTAGAGTGTGGTGTGGCAGTGGTTGACAAAGATTGAGTGGGTTTGCTTAGGTAGGGCAAAGTAGGGGATAATTTTTGAAAAGGTGTGCCTGGTTGGGGTATTTTTTCATCATAAGTGATGCGACATTGGCAAGGTTCATCTAAGGCACACAAGGCTCTAAGGCGTGGGCCTTACTAAAATTCAGCTACTTTTAAGTTTTAATTTTATTAAAAAAAATTGCACTCAATTGGAGAGGAAAGGGAGGAAAGGGAGGGGGAAGAAAAGGTTATATGAAGACCAATAAACGTAATTTTGAATGGAAAAGGAGAGAAATACATTTAATGTAGAGAAAGAGACTTTTATTAGCTATTTTGGGGCTTTATTTTCATAAATAAAATAACTAAATATCATGTTGGGAAGGAAAGGGAGGGGGAAAATGGTCTTGGGATGACCAATAGACATGATTTTGAAGGGAAAAGGTTGTATATTTTAGGAAGATTAAAAGCAGTATTAGATTGGTAATATTGATGGCTCACTTCACCTAAGCGCGTGTTTTTGCTTTGTGTTTGGCGCCTAAGCTCTAGGACTATTATCGCTTAGGTGCACCTTAAGATTTTTCAAACCCTCATAGGGGAGAGGGTTTTTGTGGTGTATAGTGTGGTGGAATGGGCTTTAAGGTTTGGTAGGACAGTTGCCATGGTGTTGGAGAGGGCTGATGAAGGTGTGGGTGAGCGAACCTGTTGGAACTTAGTGTTTAGTGCAACAACGATGGAGAGGGCAGGGGAGGCTAGCGGAGCATTGCTTGGCTTTGAAAAAGGAAAAATAAGGGCTATGGCGGGCTGGTAGGCAGTAGCTTGCTGCTGGGTTTCAAAAGACTTGCAAGTATACTTTGTAGGTGTATTGATGGCAGCCATTGGTGGTGGGATGCCAATGGTTGTTTGTTGTCTCATTTGAAGCTATTCTATCCGACTTCTTTTGGATCCTTCATTCATATTATTTTTGAGGTTATTAAATGATCCATCCCATTCCTTCAAGCAAACTGTTGATGCTGTAAGTAAGATTTTGGATACTTCCTTCAAGGGTTTCAATCACGAATTTGTTAGGATCCTTGCCTGAGGATCTAGTCACAGTAGGATACTAGGAAGTTTTGGTAGTAGTTCCCATGAAATTAAATACATTCAAGAGGATTGGAGGAATTAAATCAATTAATTGATTATGAGTTGTGGAGATTAGGACTTGGGTTTGTAAGAACTAAAGGGAAGAGATAGAGACATGCAATGGAGGAGAGAGGAGAGGGAATTAACTATTTGCTAATTCTCCTAACTTTTTATTACTACAAATTGGACAAGTTAGGGTTTAGCAGGCTTAAGGTTTAACAGTTTGGGGTTTAATGGTCTTTTATTAATGGGACGTATCAACCTGAATACATAATTAAACTAATTAGCTCAAGCTCGCTAAGAATTAATAAAAACTAATAGCTGCTTCTTATTAATGGACTTGAGTCTAATATACTAGAACTAAAACCGAGCCTAACCTTGATAGACCTGGCGGTGGGCCTTGTCCATGAGTTCTGTAACTAAATGGCTCAGGGCTGCCAACACCAATGAAAGAATGTCAAATAATCAAATGTTCTGTTGGTTGAGGGGCACCAAGGAAATAACAAACACCGGAAAAAATGCAGCCTGTACCCATTACATTTTTCTGAAGTTGTACGAGCCTTTTTACTCTCCCTTGGCCTTGTTTCCTTCACTCTTGTTTTGCCTTTGCTTCCTTCTATGTCTGTAATATTTACACAACTTTTTCCATCTTCTATTTTCTCTGGGATTTCTTAATCTGAAACCTATATGACTTGTTTTGTTCTATAGTTTCCCTGATTTCCGTAACTTGAAACCTTACATGATAAGTTCTTAATCTGTATCTTCACCTTTTGGCAATCAATTGTTTTGGTATTTTTCTTCCTGTTCTGACCTTGTCTGCGACCGCTCAATCCCATCAATATTCACTAAGATTCTGAGAAATCTGGAGTACGAATAGAAGTGAAACAAATTTAAAACAACGAAGACACAATCAGCATGATGGGACATCAGATATCATTGCTCTTTCAAAACATTGCTCTCTTTTACATCTTCTCAATAACAAAATGAATTATTTTTATGACAATCAAAGGAACAAAATTTGGTTCTCCACAGGCCTTGTTGGAAACTTATACGCTTGTCACAGTAAAGTGAAAATATGCCATTTTCTTCTCCATGTTGCAAAGAACAGTTACATGTGTAGAAACTTAATTCTCATACTATGTAGTCATCATTTTTCAGTTCTTTTGTCTGTTGTCCTAATAAAAAGAAGTACCAAACAAGGTCTGCTGTATGTTAAAAACTCATGGTGATTCTATGACAATATTAAACATTTTGAGTGGAACTCTTTGTTCCGTTGAAGTTTGGATGTTATACCAGGTTCTAAGCTTGACTTCTTTATCTAGGATAAGTCGGGCTCATTATATATATATATATTTTTTGCTGGGGGTCACAATCTCTTAGTTGCAATACTCATTGTGATCACCTCTTTTTAGAATGATAATTCAGGTTCTCTTTGTGGTGACATCACTTTTTATCAACTATTTTAAATCTAGGTCAATCTGCAACTACTGGCTGCATGTTACTTGCACAACAATCAACCCTATGCAGCATACCATATCTTGCAAGGTGAGTGATGTGAAACATGCCTTTTTCATGTTTGATTATTTGACACAAGATCATAGTATCTTGAATTCTTGACTTTCATGACATGATTTAAGTTTTCTTCTTTTGCTATCTGTTTACTTTATTGATTCTCATTCAGTAATTTTCTTCATTTTCTTTACACTGAAGGCACTCGAATGGCTCAATCTCGCTACTTGTTTGCCTTATCATGCTTTCAGATGGATCTGCTGAGTGAAGCAGAAAAGGCACTATCGCCTGCTAATGATCCCAGTTCGGAGGTACTGTACGGACAAGAAATTTTCTTATTATGAGTTTAATGAGTTCTTTTGTAACAGAAAAAATAATGATTTTTGCTTTACATCTGTGATTTCTTTTGGTGGCTACGTCTCCATCCTTTTCTTCATCCTTTTCTCTGTGCAGGTCCCGAATGGTGCCGCAGGTCATTATCTTCTTGGGCTTATCTACAGGTCAAGACACAAATTTTTGCACTATTTCTGTGTTTGTCTGCATCCAAGTTTAGTCTGATTTGCACCATGAACTTTAATTTAGATTTTTGACCTTTTGTGCTTTGCAGTGTCTTATTTTAACTACCAGAATATATATATATAGAGAGAGAGGCAGACTTTGAAGCAAGTTATGTGTTGAGTATCTATTTTTATGGTGGTCTTATTATATGTCCTTATTACAGGTATACTGAAAGGCAGAAGAAAGCTATTTTTCACTTGAAGCAGGCTTTATTGCTGGATCCATTGTTTTGGGCTGCATATGAGGAATTGTGCCTTTTAGGTATGTTTATGTGGTTCTCTCCATTTCCTGGCTCATTAATTCTTTTATTATGTGTCAGAGTACTTGTGAACTGTTAGCACATAACTGTGTAATGGACATGCAAATGATCCATGTCTGGCCTTAAGGAGACTAGAAATGATAAACTACTGCGATGTTTTTTATGATGAGTTCTTCATTCTTTTGATTTGTTATCTGGTAAAACTTGTGATACCACAAATGAATCGTGGCATTATATTATTAGATTTTTTAAATTGCTATGATGCAGTTAATTCCAAGATTCTGTTGAAAGTCCGTTTTAGCAGGCTTTGTTAGATTAACTTGAAGCCATTACCCTCTTCCTGTGTTTCCCCATTTAAAGTATCGGGCAAACGTGCTTGCCCTAGTGTGTGTATGCGATGTGCAAAGACAGGCTTTGAACTTTAGTGGATTTTGGCCAAGTTTTTATCTTTTCTCATATCAGGAATTTCTAAAAGATCTTGAATCCATTTGAGATCTAGATTATTCCTAATCATTACATTAATTCAGCTGATGTTACCCATTAGTCTTTTGGAAAGATGTAACAGCACCCTCTTCTTCTTCTTCTTCCTTTTTTTTTTCACAATTTACCATGGGTGCTATAAAAAAATTAACGATATTAAGTTGATATGTAAAACAGTAAAAAGGTCAGTAATATTACTGCTGCATATTATTTACCAAATGGATACTTCGTCACAACTCTTGGAAATTTTTATGATTCGGAGAGTGATCCCTGTAGATTGAATATGTTGATATAATAATGCACCACTGAGATATGATTACTTGCCTAGGGATATACTGCTATTACCTATTTCTGATTGCTGTGGACTTTGTGGGAGGAATGCGATAGCGATGTGCTTTTTCCCTATCTGGTATCTGCTTTGAAAACAATGGCTCTGTGTCAATAATGACATTTGCTGCCTAATGAAAGCAATGCTGGGAATTTTTTATGAGTATTCAGGAATGCTGTTCTTATTTTTTGTAATACAACAGATTTGGATGAATGGAAAAGAGTCTTCTCTTCATTTTTTTTTGCAACAGGTTTGCAGGACTGGAGTTTAATGACTCTTATGTAATTATTTGCTCTTTGAGGATGCCTGTTTTTATCCACTTACTTTTTTCCCTTCTGTTTGATGGGACTGTTCTCTCTGTTTTTTTCTTCTTTTTCATACAAAAAAGAAGATGGTTCTCATGTTGTGGATATTGGCAATGGAATGCTGCAGAGGAGAAATAATATGCAGGGTTGATGATATACCCCAAGTGATGTAATGTTGCTTCTTTTCAGTTTCAGACCATGCGGACATAAACACTACTACTTTTATGTTGCAGAATCAATCTAATTGTCATAATGGGACTTTGTTGGCGTATCCTGTGAACTAGAATTTAATGCAGATAGGCTGTGACTGTACTTGCGAGGAAGAACAATCATCCAATGTGTAAGACTAATGAAATAGCTTAATAAACTATGATATTTCCCCTAGGAGGGGGGGGGATGCAGAAGAGTACGTCACTTGATAGGAATAATTTGTTTTGTGTATTTCTAAATTATGTTCTTCCTTGGTCCAGTGTCTGAAAAAGCATGCTAGAGGCACACCTAAGGTGCAAGGCACTATTTCTAAATTATTTCTTTCGTAGACAAAGCAGGCAATTAAATCGCGGTCGCGGTCGTGTTTGCGGACGTGGTTGCGGTGTCACGGTATCGGAGCGTCGCGAACGATAAATTATGTGTCGCGGTCGTCTCGGTGTGAATTTTTATTTTTATTTCACTATATACGCTAATTATTATTTATTGATCATTTGAATATAAATATTCAATAAAGTAGTGTTTTATATTATATTTGAAGTATTAAAGTGAGTCATTATATGCTAAATTTTCTTAATAACTCTAAATTTACCTTAGAATGAAAAAAGACATGTTATTTCATAGTAAATGTGAATATAATAAATAGTAATACTTTATTATAATTCAATAGTAACTTGGTCCAAGTTATATATAGTAAATGAATAAAAAAATTTATCACGCATGCTTTTTTTAGTAGATTTAAGAATTCTCAATAAATTGCCGATTTATCCTGATTTATTGGTGATCTTTTTCGATTTATTGGTGATACCGATTTATCGGCCAATTTACTCGCGATTTATCGGCTGATAAATGTGAAATTTTAAAACCATAGTGTATCGATAATTTTGCATCGTGGTCGACCCAAAAACTGATAAATAGCGGCCGCTATGCTATAGCGGGACTGCTATTTAATTGTATGAGACAAGGTGACATTGTTAGGACATTGCTAAGATGCACACCTCGTTAAAATTTTGATATTTTTATGTTTTAATTTCATTTCAAAGAATTCTAGATTCAATATGGTAATTAAAACTCAGGTTCGGAAGGAAAGAGGAGGGCAAAAATGTCAAAGGAAGCAATAAACATAACTTTGAATGAAAAAAGTAAGAAAATATTTAGTGTATTTATTTTCAACAATATGGTAACTAAATTGCACATTGGGAAGGTAAGTGAGGGAGAAAGGTCATACCAATGGATATAATATTGAGGAGGGAAAGAAAGGAAATTATTTACCATAGAGAAGGAAAAAAGAGATCACATATTTTTAGGAAGATCAAAAGCTGTATTACTCTAGGCACTTTTTGTGCCTCACTTTGCCTAGCACCTTGGCTTTAGGACCCCTTTCATCTAGGTGCACCTTAGGCGTTTTTAAGCACTGACTTTGTTGTAGAAGAGGCTGCGTCCTCTTCTTTATCTGTCTTGTCCTTTTTCTTTTTTCCTTTGTATTTTTTGGGGTGGAGTGAAGGTATTGTTTTGTTTGGCATGACGAATTTTCGCTTTAATGGGGAATAGGAAAAGCCTCTTGCATGCCTTAGCTTGTACCTGCATTCTTCCTCTGTAAAGATAATTTTCCCTATCAAAATGTGGAAAAGAAAAGAGAAAAAGGAGATGAGCTGTAAGAAGATATGGAGGTTTATGTGACAGTGATGCTTTTGAGTGAGGATGAAGTTTCTGCTTCTATTCAAGGCTATATCTTGGATCACCTTACTTGTCAGTCTGTATATATATAGTGGTCTTCAGGTTCAAATTAATCTGAAGGAGCGTCAGTTAGATGCCCAAGAGAACCCCTTTTACCATTTTGCAATTATGTAGTTGTTTTGTTTAGAAAATTTCTTATTTAGAGGTCTTTGAGTTTCAAAGCTGAACTCTGTTTGCAGGTTCCGCTGAAGAATCATCTAAAGTGTTTAATGAAGCAGCTGCTCTTTCAATACAGAAGCAACAGCAGCAAAAGCATGCACTCACCTCTCAAAACCTGTTGGCAAGCAGTGAGGACCATAATGCAGTTTCTTTTAGAAGCTCGGGTGATGCAAGTCCTAGGCAGTTGAAGAGTGTGAACAAGCATATAAGAGATGTGCCTGGACATTATCAGGTTACTGTTGCATCCGGTGGAGTTTTCAACCAGCCTCCAAATGGTGGTTCTTCCTCCATGTCATTCTACAATACCCCATCACCAATGGCCTCACAGGTGCCTGAGTTCCCTTTTGAACAGATAATAATCTCGATTTTTGTACCACATTGATACCTCCCTTTTATAGGAATGGGTGACTTTGCTGCTTGTTTGTGCATTGTGCCAATTCAGTATTTTTACACCCTTTGAATATCCAGCTGTTTGTTCCATCAGTGCTGGGGCATAGAAATGCATGCCCCTCTGATTTTTTCTTCATGTTTGCTCCACTTCCTGTTGCTGACTGTTTGCTCTGAAGTGACTCAACTTTTTCATTTTCTTTTTTCTTTTTCAGTTGTCTGGAGTTGCTCCACCTCCAGTCTGTAGAAATGTGCAACCAAATGCAGCTCCAGTGAGTGTAGACAGCTACCCCAGGTCAATGGTGAACTCCACCATTCAGGCTCCTCGAAAAAAATTTGTGGATGAAGGAAAATTGAGAAAGGTTAATAACATTGGGTTGTACTGTTACTGGCATTAGTATCTATGGCACTCATGTTTTAGTACTTTGTCAATGCTATTTTAATACAAACTTAGCTTGATGAACTCCGGGTTCCTTGTCGCTTTCTAATGAGGCAGGTTCAGGGTGTTTATGATAGGAACTACTTCTGGGATGGGCTTCCTGCATCATCCTTTGTCAACAGCAGTTTGACACCCAAATTAATAATGATTTTATAGGAGCATACTCATTGGTAATCTTGATTGCAAATAAATGTAACCACACATCCAGATATAATAAATGGTATTGATGCACGTGGCGTTTAATATGTGGCAAACAAATAAACTTCCTTGCATAAAACAGAAATGTTCATCTGAGAGGTGCAAAACATGCAATAAAATTGCAATCATGGTTTGCAGTGCCTCGGCGTTGGAGCATTGTGAATAAATAATATGTTGCGGTGTGATTTTCCATATTTTTATCAATAATAAATTTGTAAATATTGATTATTCTCGGCAAATATTGATAAATATTGGTACATATAGGTAAATACGGGCCGATAGATGTGATTTTATTTTTGTGTCACTTGTCATATATTTTGTATATGAGTAGGCTAAAAATTTGATATCTCTTTTGCTTGTCGGCCTATCAGCCAATATTTTATTCCATGGTGCAAAATGTCGCAATTAGGACGAGCTTTGTTTATGCTACCCCCATCTCGGTCCTGGAAACAGAAAAAGAGAAAAGAAAGAAGAAAGGATGACCAGAAATAAACATGAAAAGAAAAAGTAGGAATGCATATTAGAGTTAAGGCTATGGTTTGGCCTTAAAAGCTCAAGGTGCACAATGCTGTAGAGATGAATGCAAATCATCTCATTTGGTAGAGGATGGAGTGAATGACATTGTGATGCGGTCTACATGCCACCTCACTGTAGGGCTCATAATCTAAGCCCAAACTACATGAAGGAGGTCCAGGACCACGTGGATACATATCCTTCTGTAGGTCACAGCCAAAAAAATCTAGGAGTATTGTTTAGAATCTTAGTTTATTTTATTTTATTATGTTTTTATTTTGGTATTATTTTGCTAGGAGTATTATTATTTAGATTTCCTTTTATTTTATTATGCCAGGTTTTGGTAGTAGGTTGGCCTATACACACGGCCTTATGTTTTACTTTTGAAACAGTTGAATTGGAAAAAGTTTGAAGTGAGGTTTGTGTGAAAACCCTAGGCTAAGAGTTTAGCTCTATTTCACACTGGTCCCAAAAATTTCTTATGCCATGTTTGTCTAAAACTGATGTTATCACATTGCATTAATCTAAGGCCCTTCCATTTTTATCCTTTCATATTCTGTTGATTTGGCTAAACCTATGCTTGGAGAAAGGATTTAACAAGCCAGCAAGTTTAATTTGGCTGTATGTATGATAAATTTTGTCAATATTATTCTTGTTACTGATAAGGTTAAGCCTTTCATTCTTTGTATTATATATGATGAAGTGGTGGAAAACGAGGACCAGTTTCATACTTACATCAGAATTCATATCGAACTTGTTCTGTATAATTTGCTTTCTACATTCCAAAGGATTGGGAGGCTAATGTTCTATCGCATTTCTCTAGAAGCCTTTCACTTCATCCTCTGATGAATGTTTTAACTTGTTAATGTGTACCTATTACATGTATTTTTTTCTGCTGTCACTCTTCTCTTGTATATTTTGATGATCTATTAATTCGCATGGTTATTACCTCAATGTATCCATTTGTTTGAATTTTTTAGTTTGTTGAATTTATTCTGTTCGGGTCTCTTCTTTAAGATTAAATTTAAATATAACTGGATGGTACATTATTTGTGTAATATACAATCACAATATAGCTTTTCTAAACCATCAATTCTGATTCTTTCTCCTAACTGCCCTCAGATTTCAGGGAGGTTATTCTCAGATTCTGGTCCTCGACGTAGTGCAAGACTTTCTGGAGATACAGGGAGCTCTGCCAATACAACTGCAGCAGCAACGACGGGAAATGGTACCGGCCATTCCTCTAAATATTTTGGAAGTTCTAAGCTGAACTCTCATGCGTTACGTTCTGTTACAGTTCGTAAGGGGCATTCCTTGGCTAGTGAAAGTTTTGAAGAAGGTGATGGCTCTTCCCAGCATCATGCTTCATTTTGTAACATTTTACTTTCAAAGAATGAAGTTTTGCTCTCTGGTGAAGTCATTAAATAATGGACCTTTCTTTTGTGAATCACCATCATCTTAAAATTTCTCCAGGAAATATTTATTAAGCATTAAAAATAAGTTTAGATCTATTGATTCCATGGATCTTACAAATACAGTTTAGGAAGATTGAATTTTTTGAGATATGTAAAATTTTCCTTTCAGGAATTGGGTGCTGAGTTTTGAGTCATTGTCTTACAGTGCCTTGTTTGAGCTTTTATAATGTCTGCATAAGAAAATTGGAAGGTGTGTTCTGATCAACTGGAACATTCCTCGTAAAATCTCCAGTTCAGGACAGTTCAGGAAACTATGCAGCTAGGAGTAATTTGGATGACTTTGTCTAATAGTGCGCTGAGTTAGAGTAGAGTGGGTCTTGCCGTATGTTAAATTGATTCTAACAGAAAACCATGTTGTTTTCTGATTCAAAGGAGGGGATGATTCACTAGTCACTACTGTCTCTTCATTCCATGATTGACCAGGCTACCTGTGAAGCTGGAGTGGAGCCCCTCTGGCTTACCAGCATGGTGCTCTCTTAATTTGTGGTAGAGGTCACATTCTTTACATATAATATCTGATCGTACTAATGTGGTGAACTTTGATTGGAGTTTCATGCAATAAATTAACTTTGAGATTCATATGTAGTTGGTAACACTGTTGCATTGTTTTGTTATCATGATATGGTGTCTTTGTGGAAACTGCCAATCTTGTCAGGGGGAATAAGATAATTTGTTGAATATTAAGCATGTTTCTAGAAACATTGTGTGTTGGATAGGACAAAATCTGTTTGTCATCTGGTTGTGTTCAAAATCAGAAACATTTGTTCAATGACATTCTTATCCTATCCACTGTCTCAGGAAGTCGGCAAGATGCTTTTGATGATTCCCAAATGAATGAAACAGCAAGTACTTCAGGATCTTTCCATGGTGATATTAGATCCCTCGAGCAGGAAGCTGGGACCATGTCATTACGCAGGACTACTTTTGATGACTCTGAGTTCCTTTGTGGTGCTTCAGATATTTTTAGCCTCTTTAGACTTTTTGGTGAAGGCTATAGACTGTCTTGCTTATACAAATGCCAGGTAAGGATGCTTAAGCAATGCAAACATGGTGCTATTATTGACATTCTGGCTATTCATTGCCTCAAATGGTCATCTGTTTGAATGAACAGGATGCGTTGGACTTCTATCAGAAACTTCCCCAGAAACATTATAACACTGGTTGGGTGCTGTCCCAGGTAATGCTGCACAATTTTGCCATTTTTTTTCCTTGTATCCTTGTATAGCTTGAGATTACTTTCTTGGTCTTGGAGTTGGTATCAGTCCACTATAAAAGGTCTATTGTGTTTGTTTTGTCCCTGTTATGGTGTTGGGATCACCTGCTAAATACCTCCTTGGTGTCAGCATAAAAAGGCCAATATATGTTCTTCTTACTTCCCAAACTAACCCAAATTCTGTCAAAGATACTTTCAGTGTTATATATGTAATATTTATGCGCTATGGGCCCGGTTTTTTCTAAGGTGCAAGCCAAGGTTCCTGAATGACATGATGGTCTGAAAGCTCTAATTGCTAGTCTTAGGTTCCCAATGATGCACTAAATATAGTAGTGTGTTATGGGCCCAGGTTGTGGGTCTATTCACGAGGCAGTGGAATAGTAATTCAGTGGGATGTGATGTAGTTAAATGGGTTCCTTGTGAGATTGGAGACCCTATGGTGGAATCACCAGGAAGGTATGGAAGGTGGATAACGTGGCTGTTTGGGCGGGGGGCTAGAGGGAGAGAATTAGGGTGGCTGGGGAATTAACATGTTAGTTTACTTTATTTCAAGACTAGAGTCTTATATATGGGGCTTACGAACATATGTTTACCATTTACCATAGAACAATATCTAGCTCAATAATAGACCTCTTCCTTACTAAGAACAGATCTTATACTTGTATTGTAAGAACTTTCTTGATAAACCATGCATTGGACAACAAACATGGACCCTGGCATGAGCCTCAACTATGCACCTAACTCACAGGATAAGCCCATGACCAGCAGCTGCCACTATTCTGTTGTTGGGCTCCTGCAAGCCTTGCTGTGCGCTTTGCCAATCAAACCTGGCCCGCAAATGTGTCCGTGACATAGTGAGATGACCTGTATTTTTTGTTTCTGTTGTGCCGAAGTTTTTGTGCTGTATCATGTTTGTCACAACTCGTGAGTGCTAGAGTTAACAAAATAAAAAGGGCTTTATTTACTGATACATGAATTCATTGTTCTATAGCGTCTTTGTGCTTATCAGCTATTATTTAAGTAGGTTTCAGCAGTATTTTATGTGAGACAAATGGTTTGAATTCAATTAGGTTTACAACAGAATTAGCTTTCACTGTGTGGTATGGGACTTTCGTACATGGCTGTACTGCAACCTTGCCTATCTGCTCATAGTTTTTCCAAGCCTCTTTCTTGCAGGCCAATTCAAAAATTGTCAACAAATTCAAAATTTTTGTTGTACACGAAAATGCTAGTAAAATTTCTGATAGTGTACGCAAGCTTCAAGATGTATATCTAATGTATCTATTTGATCTGAGACTTGGACATGTTCCTCGCCTCAAAGCTGGAGAGATGCTTTATCTCTCTATGCCTTTCTTTCCATAAAATGATGATTCCTGTGTAGGTATGCTAGCTCAGCAGAAGCAAAGTCTCTGCTGCAGTTAGACTAAAGGGGATGAGGATTGAGAGGTGTGTGATTGATGAATGAGCACCTTGTCTCCCATTTCCTGAAAATTGCCTTGATTGGGGAAGAAGATTGTTCTTTAACTCAAATAAGCTGATTCTCTCTTTGCAAAAGAGTAGCCATATCAATGCCTATGTGAGATACTGAGTTATAATCTATCATCCATGGCAGTTGACACTTTCTTTGTAATTGGAGGTCTTGTGCCATGTACCTCTTTAATGAGACAAGGAATGGTGCTGCTGATTAAGTTGACATCGCCTTTTCTGGTGTATCAAGACATGGTGAGAGGTTGAGGAGTGTCTGTTATTTCTTCTTCTTCTTAGTATTTTTAATTGTGTTCTGTATAATCAGAGGGAGATGTTTATCAATCATACCATGTCCCTCTTTTGGATTTGTTGGCTTATTTTTGATATTTTGAGATGGTTTGGTGCCTTTTTGGGCATGCTACCAAAGGGGCGTGGTAGTAGAAATACAAAAATATCAAATTCCGTGGTCCTTGTGGTCTTCTCTTATCGCTAGAATTTTAGCATCTAAATCTTTTCTTGAATTTGCTTCCATAGCATGACTTCTTGATGGGAATCTGGCTTTTGATCCCTTCTTAGTAAGAGCTTTCAGTACCTATGTGTGGGGATATTCTCATTCCAGTTGTCATTCTATGTTGAATCTTGTTTTATTAACAAATAAAAAATGTCTTTTTTCTATTTATCCATGAAGATAAAAAGTAAATGACGATTGTACGAGTCTTTGGAGCCCTTAACCCACTCCATTTTCAAAAGAAAAGAGGGAAAAAATGTGATCTAGTATTTTCATTGTGTAGCTCATATTGGGTGAACTTCTGATGTAGGTTGGCAAAGCGTATACTGAAGTGGTTGATTATTTGGAAGCCGAGCGTGCCTTCAGTCTTGCTCGCAGTATCTCTCCTTATAGTTTAGAGGGAATGGATGTTTATTCTACCGTCCTCTATGTGAGTAATTTATTTGCATATGCTAATCTTTTAGTCATTTAATCATGAGAAGAATATTTGGTGCCTTTATTGTTTTTCATTTTGTTTGGGGGAAGTTTACAATATCTCCTTGCTCGAGGTGATTTCACCATAACTTGGGGACTTTGGTTGAAATATTGATGCTTTTGAGAATTTAATGTGAAAGAATTCAGTGAGATTTATTGGAGTCTCACTTTCAGGCCCTTTGCACATGGGAGCTACACTTATTGTTGTATCATTTGGAGTACATGTAGTGTTTTATTAAGTATTATTTAAGCATCAAATGGCTTTTTGCATTTGAATATGATAGAGGAGATGACATTTGACTTATGTACATGGCCTTGATTGAAGGCTAGAGCTTGTTTTCGATATGAAGGCTGGGCTTCCCCCCTTTTCTCTTATTTCTTTCTTTGGTCTGTTCCTACTTGTAGCTTTCTATTCTGTCCTGTGAAAACTGTCATCTTTTTTAACTGACAAGGTAAGAAAACTTTTGGCTAGTTGTCTCTCTGTTTATAAATGCTGCTTCTGCTGCAGCACCTCAAACAAGATATGAAGTTAAGCTATCTGGCTCGGGAGCTCATATCAACAGACCGCTTGGCTCCTCAGACATGGTATGTGCTATCGATTTTTCAGAGGAAAATTATCATCTTCTCTTTGGCTTTCTTTATGTATAATTATCTTGATGCTAAATAGGTAATAGGAGAATTATTTTGTGGATATAATTTAAGTGATTTTGTATCTTCATTGCAAGTGCAGTTATGTTGGGATATTTTAGATATTGGTTTTGCTTTTTGTTCATAGGAGCCATTCCAGAGGGTCTCTTTCAAATATCTTTCTTTTTAGCTGCATATTCCCAGCCTTTTACACCCGCCATTATAGCTATTCTCCCTTATAGGGTCATCTTAATTAATTAAATTTTGCAGGTGTGCCATGGGAAATCTCTACAGTCTACGCAAGGATCATGATACAGCTTTGAAAAATTTCCAGCGAGCTGTGCAACTGAATCCAAGGTTTGCATATGCACATACTCTCTGTGGTCATGAGTGTGTTGCTTTGGAGGATTTTGAGAATGGAATTCAAAGCTACCAAAGTTCCCTTCGGGTTGATTCAAGACATTATAATGCATGGTATGGTCTAGGAATCATCTATTTGCGTCAGGAGAAGTATGAATTCTCAGAGCACAATTTCCGAATTGCTTTCCAAATTAACCCATGTTCCTCTGTGATTATGTCATATCTTGGAAAAGCTTTGCACGCTTTGAAGGTAATGTTCTTTTAAATTATTCGACGTGTGTGTTGCCCTGAAAACTCTTTAATAGTTAATTATATTTGGTCGTTATATTTTGGTTGTCTAACAGAGAGATGAGGAGGCTTTAGTCATGATGGAGAGGGCCATTTTAGCCGATAAAAAAAATCCTGTCCCAATGTATGAAAAAGCTCAAATTCTTATTAGCATGGAGAGATTTGATGAGGCTCTTGAAGTCCTGGAAGAAGTTAAAGAACACGCTCCTCGAGAGTGTAGTGTGTATGCCTTGATGGGTAGGATATATAAGCGGTGCAACTTGTACGACAAAGCCATGCTTCATTTTGGACAAGCCCTGGACTTGAAGCCATCTGCAGCAGATGTCGCAATCATAAAGGTAATTTTCTATTACAGTGATACAATGATAGATTCTAGACCATGGGGACATCTCATTGTTACAATATACATATTTGTTGTTCAAAAGGAAAATCTGGGAAAAAATGATCATGGCCTTTGTCTGAGTATACAAACCAGTGATGCAATGTGGTCTACTATGTGCAACAGTCCTATTGGGGGGGGGGGGGAGGGGGATTTGTCTTCGCAATGTGAAACAATTGGAAGTTAAATACAGTAGGTTTGATCTTCTACTCAAGGAGACTATGGCCTGGCCTTGATGTCGATGATGGCGTCTTTATTCACACAAAAATTATTATAACCGATGCTAATGTATTGGATGTTGTCTTATTATTATGTTTTCCAGGCCGCCATTGAGAAGTTACATGTGCCAGATGACTTAGACGACAGCTTGTAGTTAAATGTATGAGGGAAAAGAATCGTCATTACACAGCTTCGAGCATTCAGGCCTGTAAAGTTTGATCATGCTGCAGATGCGCTACATGTCGAAGCCATTGAGGGTCCGTTAGTCCCTATTTCGATTTCATAATTAGGCCAGAATGAAGATCACAATTTTGTAGGCATTGGTAGCATTTGAGCTGAGTAGTAGCTAGGAAATGTTTATAACTAAAGTAGCAGTTACAGCTGCAACCCCCCGCCCTACTCTCTCTCCTTGTCTTCTGAACTTCTCGTTCCTTATGGGGGGACAGCGTAAAGAGTGAATAAACTGTGTACTAAATGTATTTCAAGGCACCTAAATGTGTTCATGCTGGAGCCAAATTCGGCTTGGCATGGATTGACTATTTTAATTCGAAGTGCCCAGTTTATATACTTCAATTGAACTCGTATGTGTTTCGATGAGATTTCTGATGTCGCTGGGGAGCGACTACAGTCGAGGCAGAATCCTGGAGGTTTCCATTGCAAGTAGCAAGCTCTTAAAGATGCTGCTTCCTGCATCATCGTTGACATGATTACATGGACGGTAACTTGATTCTCTAGATGCACAGAGGCTTTTTTTTTTCTCTTTCTTGGTGGATTCCAGCTTCCTGCGCCTTAGTCACCATTACAGATGACTTTTCCCTTTATAATGCGGTCGCAGTAGTTTAGCCCCCCATCAGTAGTGACTAGTGAGACTTCAGTCGTGGCTTGAGCAGAATCATCCCGCTGGATTCATGATATACTTGGTCCTTGTGGCGGGAAATTTCAGTCGTGTATCTCCTGTGATGCTATCAAGACAGAAGTATCTTTGAACAATTGAAAACTGTTTGGTATGTGGATCAAGTGTAATTTTTTCGTATACACGTTTATGAAAGATTGACTCTTAACAATCAAAATAACAATCTTCAACATTTGTTGGCCAAAACATTAATTACCCAGTTGATAAACCACAATAACATTCTAGAAAGAATAACTAATCTTGGCTGAAATATTGGTCCCTATCATGATCTTTTCTAGGAAAATTTATAAGTTGAAAATATTGGAAGCTACCTACTGTGCTTACTATTGCAATGTTTATCATATGCGGTTGCTAATAGTGACGAACTAAGAATGGATATATATAGCTTTATGAAAGCATTCTAACCAATAATGTCTCATTTGGTAAATCGAATATCATAACATATATCGTATGCGGTCTAAAATGTTATTTCACTATTAGTGAGGAACTAAAAATAGGTGCACATAGCTATATGAATCTATTCTAATCAATCATATCTCATTCTTGCATCATTGTTAATAATAAACACATGAACTTATCCATCATCTAATTGCCCAAGCATAATAATAATAATACATGGAACCTAGCCCCCTTGCCCTTATGTGTTTCAAGTCCAAGTATTCCAAAGAGATTTTGTATATAGATTTTTAAAGTCAATTTATGTCGATACCGATATTATATTCTATTTTTGATTAAAGGGAGAATAATAGAGAAACATACATAAACAATTTAAGGAACAATAATTAACATCAATCTATGTTGTTTTGTTAAGTGTAGGAAAATTTACTTTTTTTAGCCCTGCAATTGGTTTTAAGAAAGTTATAGAGAAAAAAATTTCAATCAAATTATTTCCTTTCATATTTTTTAAATCAAATAATTAATCTTTAATAATTTTATTCATTACTATCTTCCTATCTTATTGTTTATGTAAACCAAATAGGAACAAATAATTTTTTATTATTTTCTTTCCTTTCTTTAAAGTTTTTGGAGAACCAAATGGAGCCTAAGTAGAGAGATGATGCAAAATAAGAACTAAGATGGGGCATATCAAGACTCGGGAGGGAGATGGATTCCAAGGAAACCATCTACCCAAGTGAAAAGAAAGAACGACAAGTAATAATACTGGAAAAGCCAATATAAAAATTTATTGCTCTCGATACAGCAATATCAAAATTTTCCAGCAAACATGTCGGAAGGGATCTTCGGCCAAGAGTAATTACTACTACATCTACACAAGTGCACTACTACTTACAGTGCAACTGCTTCTAAGAACAAAACAATAAAACGAAGGAGTCCCAACACAGAGGCTCTCTAACAGTGCAACATCTAGTTCCAAGGTACTCCAAGCTCAACTGGCTGTTCTCCCAGTCATTGAGAGGACGCCGTGTAGGAGCGGCTCTTGACTTTAAAATACCTATAAGTTGCGGATTGGTGACAGCTTCAAATCCACGTTCTCCCAGTCCCTGAGAGGACGCCTTAGTGGAGAGCAGCTGAGTTTAGAAAGAGGCGAAGGCGTAGGCACTTCTTGCAAGAAAATATCATCCTCATCTTCATACTCCGGTAAGGTCTCAACCTAAATTTAACAAGAACATTATTCAACATGTAAAGCCAGGCTCAGCAAACACCGCATCAGGAAGTCAAGTCAAGAAAAAATAACTTAAGGGAGCTCTAATATACCTCTAGAGAAGTTGGAAAGCTAGGAGGATGTTGAGACACAACAACTGGCGGAGGAAACTCTAAATACAATCAACAGATCTTCAGCACGCAAAGAACACACACTATAACATCACTTCATATATAGTAGTATAAAAAGTTGGAATCTTTTCTTACCTTTTCTTAGTCCAATAAGTTCAAGATAATACTCCATGCTCATGGAATGCCACTGCACTCCAACACATTCGTTATGATTGTGCAGATAACCCTCCTCTACTATCGGATCAGGAACATCATTCACTTCCTTCACAGCAGACACCTTTTGGCTCAGATTCTTCATCTTAGTCGTCGACGCCTCTTTTACTTGTGGCTTCTTGGAGTTCGTAAGATCGCCAAGCGGTTTTCTGGCCAAAGCAGCTTTCTGCACTTTCTCCTCACCTTTGAATACATTATGATTCTTTTGACTAACAAGGGACTTAGCCTTGGAGGAGCTAATGTCAATCTCAGAATTGTATCGGCTGTTTAAATCTTGAAGAGGCTTCCTTGTTCTAGTTGTAGTCCCTTCGTTCTTTCCACCAACTGCACCCTCTTTATGTGATCTTAGTACGTTGTTCTTCGCTCCAATAGCAGATCCTGCATTCATCATTCACGATATGGTCCCAGTCATGAAAGATTGTTTGGCGGAGGGTAGATGAATGACAATGGCACATAACAACAGAAACCAAGTACATATACCGTTAAACGGAATACTCTTAGTTTGCTCTGGCATCAGACTTCTGGCTCGTGACGATGTCATTGATCACGGTGGAAAAATTCACCTCGGTCTTAATCTAAACAAGAAGAAAAGATATTACAAATGCAACATATCAATCTTCAAAAGCACTGGCCATAGAGAATTTGTACATGAACTCCCATCTAAACCAAGTTCTTCATCATACAGGATTTCGCAAGTCTGGAATAGAAGTCTCAATAGAGAAAAAGAAAGCTGCTTCAATGCCATAGAAATATTCCCCAGAAGCCAGAACAGAACCGTTTACTTCCAATTACAAAAACAGCTTGAAACATGTCAGAACACTTTTGCCTATATAGGCAGTCCCAAAGTTCCTGAAACCATTTCCCCAGAAATACTCGGTTCGGGACCGATATTCAATTCCTCCATTCGATGAAGTGGTAAATTTGACACAAAGAAAGAAATTAATCGAGCTCCGCACAGGAAAGTAACGTTTTAATGTCCAGTACCTTCGCACAAGACAAAACCTAGCTTCTAGCGTGGTCAGTAATTATGATACTTGAGTGAAATTCAAGCTTTAAATTTCATATCACAATAGAAAACAAGAAAATACTCCTCAATCACTAAAATGATCACGGGAATCCGTAAGGCACAAACTCGAAAATTCAAATTCAAGACGTTCGAATGGCGCAAGGAAATAGGGATTATTAACAAAAAAAGAAAACTTACGGAGAAATCCCTTATCGGTTCTTCGTTGCCTTTGTGCGATTTTCGTATAGTAAGAATTTTTCTTTCCTTCTTGCAGATGTTGTTTCTGGATTCTGTCCCACGATTTTACAGTAATCAACAATAAACGGTTGTCGGGAAGGAGTTTAAACGCAGATGAGCGGATAGTTCTGAATACGCAGGCGCCCAAAACAGGATAGGTAAAGAAGAAGATGATGAGAAGCGCAACGGTAACTTTCCATTATGGCTTTCTTACCGAAATTACCCTCTTTGGCCCTACTAATTACGTCTGCGGCTCGTTGATGAACGAGAATGAGAGTTTATAAACTATGAGGCTGAAATGATATCGGGGATAAAATTAGTGATGTGTAAAAAATTTAAAATCTAAAATCTGGTATAATATTTTAAAATTTTGATATGATATTTAGAATATTTATTTTACTTTTTTCAAAGGAATATCTAATATTTAGAATATCCGATATTTTGTTGATTATTCCAACAATGTAGCATAATCTTGTATTTTTATAATGTTAATTTTTGTTAATTTTTTTAATATTTTTTAAAAGTTAAACTTTAATAATAATATTTTAATTATTTTAAATAAAATAATTTATTTATATGAATACAGATATATATATTTATTCATATACGAATTTTATTTTTAATTTTTTTTTATAAAAGTTATTAAAGTTGTGAAAATAGTATTTATTTTATATGAATACTGATTCATATTTGATCTATATTTCTATATATATATATATGTATAAATTTGAATATCTAGTCTAAAGGACATAGAATGGATATCTTCTAGTGAATATGAATATCTAGTTATGAACACCTGTAGACAAAATGATTGAAAATTAATTTTTTTAATCTTCATTTTCATATTTGGTATGTAATAAGGAAAAATGGGAATAAATCAATAAGTTCATTGAAATTTCATTATTTAAATTTGTAATGTATTTAATAGGGGAGATAAAGATTGAATGAGTTATTTTAGTCTTTAAATATTTTATTTATATTTGTATATTTCTAATTCATATTCTTTTTCTTATCTCCTTAAAACAAGCATAACCTCCACTCCAATTCCTATTCCCAATCCCTTATGTTACCTAAAAACATACGCTTCTTCTATTTTTTGTTTCTTTCTTCCTATTTGTGTAAAGTTATTCATCTTTTTTGGTATTTGAATTAGATAATCATAGAGTCTAATTAATTTCATGTCTCATGGTACTAGAATTGAGAGCGCATCAAATGAGTTTCAACTAGTTTATCCCCATTTTTATGTGCTTGTTAGGATTAGTGGTCAATTTTCCCTCATGCTAGAGGTGTGCAACATCCGCTTCGGGCTAAAAAATTCAGACTAAGTGATCGTTTGGTATGGGGGTAATGGAGGTGGAAAATTACCCCTATATTTTATATATCATATATAATCTATCTAAAATCAAACATTTTTATTCTAATGAATACTCATTTTAAATCTTAATTTGATCAAAAATGGGTATTTCATTAAAAATATATTTATTATTATTAACTTCTTAATATAAAAGATACCAAATAGAGGGAACTTTTTTCCACCTTTAGTACCCCCATACCAAACAAGCCCTAAATTGAATGGTTTTTTGGTCTATTATAATCAAATCCAATTTAGTACGATCTCTTAGATTGACCTATAAGATATTCAATATTTGCTATAAAGATTCATGTTTTTAGTAAAAGATGGATCTACATTTTTTTTGATATTTCAGATTGTTCCAACATTGACTTTTGAATATAATCTTCAGCCTTAGCTTTGAAATTGTTACATCCTTAACTGATTTTTAGTTACATTGTCCTATTCAGGTTTTGAATAAGTGAACATCCTAGTCACTAAAATTTCCTTTAAGAAGAGACGTTGTTGAGAGTTGTAATACTTTGATTAGTTATTATTCACTTGAACTAGTTGCTTTATTATACTATTGTTTTAAATTTGATGTGTGCCATTTTTATTATTGTTATTTTACATAATGAAGTGAAAATTTTAATTGACTAGTTTGTGCTGGTATTTTTCCATTGAATATCTCTATTTGTAATACCCCTTAAATTTTGGCCTTAATATGTGTTTATTCACACGTTTGATATTGTTTTAGAAGCGTATTTTGAGTTTAATTTGCAAAGGATTTGGGAAAAGTGTGGAAAAATAGTGGAAGTTGATTTGCAGGCTTATCAATTGATGTGGAATGTGTTTATTTATTGATCTTATCAATGAATAATTGGTCAACCAATGTAGCCTACTAGTCGACTGAATGTTGGGCCGAAACCGGTTCACCTTTGGTTTATATCCAAAAAAATTCCCAAATGATTTAGAGGTTTAATTCTTAAGCTATGATTAACTTCTAAACAATTTTTTTTGGAGTCATTTGAACCATTTTAACCTTTCTTACTATACCAAAATTGAATTTGAGGTGGCAAGATTTCCAAATTGGTGAAATGTGACCTCATCACCTTTATCTTCATCCTCTTCCATGTTTCTTCTTTTTGGTGTAGATATGAGTGGTTGAATCTCATCCCAAAGAACCCTTTTCCTCATAAGCTTTTGTCCCAATCTACTTTTTTTTTTTTGTCATTTCCTCTCTTGAGCACCTGAAATTTGAGGTGTAAGCCTTGTAATCTTTCAACATTCACCATTTTAGCTTGCAAATTGAAATTAGAGTGATTCTTCATTCAATGAGCATCATGTGGCTTGATTTTGGGTTAGGGGATTTAGGATTCAAATTTCATACACCCTTGACCGTCATTTCCCTGCTAACATTTAGTGTCTAGTTTCCTCCATCTTTATGTTGTGCTCTTTAACCTCCAAAAATACGCCCCAATTCTTCTCCTTACCTCCTCACCTCTTGCCTCTAAGATTTTATGTTTTTTTTTTTCCTTTCTTTGATCCTTTATATAGTCCTTCATTGTTTTCCTTAATCAAAGGAGGATTATATCTAGGAGACATTGAAGAATTCATATTCTCAATCCCTACTCTATGTTTTTAGAAAGGTTGAGTATTTTTCTTGGTTCCTTATGTTTTATTTAAATCTGTTTCTCTTCTTAGTTTCAAATGATCTAAGGAAGTCTTTTTTGAGTTGTAATTATGCAAATTTTAAGGTATATTAAAGGATTAAAGGTGGTCTGAGCTTGTGCTTGGCTCATTTTTGTACTTGCCTGCTTTGCTTACCTTGATGAGCTAAGTTATTCTTACCTATTAGGTCAAATGATCAGGCATGAGATTGTGAATGAATTAGAATTGTTGATATATGTGAAAATGTATATGCTGATGAATTCACAAATAAGAATATAGCTTGATGAAGTATATATGGACACATGTGGTGTAAAAAGCATGTTTTAGGGATTTTATGCTTGAATGGTGATTTTGATATATGAACATGATTTGTGTTGACTAATGGTCTTATAGTTTGAAGAGATGTTAGAATGTTTTGGAATGATTATAATGTATACTAGTCCATGTAATGATGTGCTAGAATGTTGGAACATTTCATATGTAATTTTTGAAGTTAATGTTGCAACGTTATTACCATCAGTCAACTGATACGCCACATTAGTTGATGTGTCCATGCGCCCCATCGACTAATGGGAAAACTAAGGGGGTTGATAGTGCTTTATCGATCAACTAATGTGCCACATTAGTCGATGGGTCCATGTGAACCATCCACTAATGGACCATATCAGTAGACTAACTACACTTTATCAATCCTTAAGGCTTGTTTGATACTATTTCACCATCCTACTTGGTTTGTTAAATATGGGTTTGACCTTATCCCTATGATCCACATAGACATGGTTAAAGAATAAGTGGAAACTAGGTTGTGGATTAAACATGTGTATATGAATGGATGATATGGTTATGGGTTTTCCCTTCAAGGTATAAGTGGTTAATTAAAATTTATTTTCACCTTAATTACCCTCCATGGGGAAGTATGGAACCTTATGAAACCTTTTAAGGTTATGCTTGGATTATGTGGTATGAGAATCTTTGGTATGGCTTGAGCTCTTGATATAATATGATACTAAATACTTATAGGGGAAGATAACTTGATTGAACTTATATTTCTCTGACTCTTGGAATAGATAATCGTGGGATAGCAATTGCATTATATTTCACCTATGGGTAGGGGAATCCACTCTGGTTCTATTACCTCTCATACTTACACCACTGGTGTACTTCAGGTGTGGCGACATTTAAGGGTTAGGAAACCTAGGATGATTGAGATCGCTCACTACCTTAGCTTATGTCCAAGAGTAGTAGATGATGATGGTTATTTCATATGGTTACTTAGTAACCTTGATTATCGGTATGCTATCAAGGCTAAGACCCATGATGGAGAACTTAAGCACTCACTCAATTTTTATTTCTTTTCATCAATTATTAGAAATTATTATAACTCTACATGGATGTGAATTATGTGACCACCATTATGTTAAGATAATAATTGGAATAATTGCTTATAGTAATTAATGAGCTCTAGTGTCTTCATACATCATCTAATATGCATTGCTTATCTATCAAGGTTCATGACGATGTATGTTATTCCTAATCCATGTGATACATGTGACCCTTCATGATACCGTGCCTAGTAGCTAACATGATAGCCTCAACATTTCTATAATACCCTACTTTTTAAACCCCTTTGACTTGTGTTATATGATATGGTTGTCCTTGATTTGGGTGTTTTTAATTTTTTTTAGAGTTGTGTTTTGATTTAGTTATAAAAGTTTTTGAGGAGGGATTCATTTTAGAAGAAGATTGGTTTCATCAAAAACCATTTGGCCGGTTTGGACCATACTGGTTGACTGGTTCTTCTACTTTTAGGGTTTTAGTTAGGAATAATCAACTAACCGATTCTTATGGACAAGTTAGCTAGTGGAAATCAGTTGATTAGTTTTGTAGAGCAAATCAATTGGTTCATTAGACTTGAGTGTTCTTCACATTTGGTTTGGTTTGAATCTCCTCCATTTGATCTTGTAACTTGATAATTGTGCTTTAGAGTGCTCAAAAATCATTCATAGGGTTTTAATCACCATCACTTCAAATGTTGTTTGAACATACTCAAATTTTGGGGACAAAATCACCTAAAGTTATTAGTTGGCCTTATGATTTCTATGTCATCTTCTTCTTTTCATTTCTCATTTGCAAATACACAATTATTCATGCGATTTGGGTTCAAAATCATCTTATAACCTCAATATTTTGTTTGCTCCTTTCCCTCATTCATTTATAGCCAAACCGACCTTGATCAGTAAGGTATGCCCTAAATGTACCATTTCTGAGTCATTTCAATTTTACCTTAGAAGATTTTGGACCTCATAGGTGAAGGAAGGATCTTCCTTTTCTCCTTTTTGTGTGTTTTTTTGAAGTTTGAGGTAAATCATTCTTAATCTTGTGTATTGAATGGAATGAAAAGGATGTGTTAGTATGAGTTATGTATTGGCATGGTTTTTGTAAGAAAATGTAACACTTAGCATAGTTTTGATGTAAACATGCAAGTATGGATAGGTGAGCATAATGCTAGGAATTTAAAGCATTTTAGTAGTGTCTAATTCTAGGGTTTCATGATTTGAATGAAAGATGAATGATAATGCTTCTACCAAGTTTATTATATGATTTGAGCAGTGTGTGAAGCATGCTTCAAGAAAATGAATTGTGCCATAGTGTTTTAGTCTTGAGTTGAGATTTCAATACTAAATCATGATTCTTGATGTATTGTGCAAATATAATCATGATAAGTGTATGGCATACTAGATCTGTGATCTAAAGTGGGAAAATGGCCTGTATGCATGAAATTATGGCTTAATGTGGAGTAGAAATGCCCGAGTTATCCTTGAATTTATTGTGGGAGCTATGTTCCTAAGGAACCTATGAACTAGTTTAGGTGGATGATAGTCCTAAAAATTAGTTGTTTGGTTTACTAGTCAGCAATTTGAGCCATCAGTTAGCTGGTGTTGGGAACTTGATGATTTGATTTCTATAGAAAATTGGTCACTTGTTTTGGATGGAGTAGTTGACTGGTTGGTCAAAAAACTAGTTAATAGGTTTGTTTGTGAGTGTGGTGTTGTGCTCCGTTGTGGACCAAAACTAGTCCATTGGTTTTGGGGGCTAGTTAGCTAGTTTGTAGGTGTAACACCCCCAAAATTCACTAATTTTTTTTTAAAACGGAAGCAATTAAGATAGAAACACTTAAAACTTGTGAATTCTGGGAATGTTACCACCACACTTAGTACCAGACCGGTTCTCTCCGACCGTTCCAGTACCAAGTGCTAAGGCTAAAGAAAAGATTTATGTTAAATTCAAATTAACAATTCATAAAAGAATTCAAAGGATCTTACAACAAAATCAGAGTACGCATAAACGTTTATAAACACTTGTAACTTACAAATAGAAATACATTTAAATAAGATAAAACCCGATGGGTCAAATGCCGGATTGCCTACTCACTCAAGTCAGGCCTGCCACCCCAAACAATCTCTGATCTTAAACCTGCACAAGCGGTCTGCTCCCCACCATCAGTGGATCATCACAGGACCCGTCAACCAAGGTAGTATCAGTATGGGTCCAGTACTGAGTAAGGTGACTTGATCACTAAGGCCAACACACAAACACATAAATCATGCAGAACATAAGAGGGCATAATTACCAACACAATGACATAAGGTGCTTACGACCATCCAAGTAAGAGTACAAGGCCCGATTGTAGACTGGATTAATTTTTAAATTAATCTCTGATTAGAATTCATTTCACACCATACTTTTTATCAATCCATGCGAGCATAGGAACACCCCACTATTATAACCGGTGGGCCGGTCACAATAGAGCATCAAGCCCTAACCACTATTATTACCGGTGGATCGGTCACAATAGAGCATCATGCCCTAACCACTATTATTACCGGTGGATCGGTCACATATAGGGTAGAAACCCTAACCACTATTCCTAACCGGTGGATCGGTTTGGTTCCTCCTCGCATGGTGTTCCACTATAAGTAATTAGTGTCTTTTATTTGCCTTAGCAAAACTCTGGTTCATTTTCATTGAGATCGGGATCCCCCACTATTATAACCGGTGGGCCGGTCACAATAGGACATCATGTCCTAACCACTATTATTACCGGTGGATCGGTCACAATAGGGTAAAAACCCTAACCACTATTTTAACCGGTGGATCGGTCGCACATAGGGTAAAACCCTAATCACTATTACTGACCGGTGGATCGGCTGGTCCCGTCTCAATACCTTCCACTTTAAGTAATTAATGTCTTAAGTATCTTATTCAAAGGCTTTCACCATGGACATGCACAAATCATAAATAATAAATTCTATATTCATCATCATACTTTAATCACCAAGTACACATGTGCTACCACCAAACCCTAGACATGCATGAATCGCTCCCTTTACACTTCTCCTCCAATTCTACTTCACATCTATCTCACTCTAGGGTTTTGTCCCGAAACCCTAATTTAGGCCTTAACAACTCCTCTTACTCCACCTCACATCACCCAAATCATTTTAACACTCCACACATCACAAATCATCGATTCCATTCTCATAATTATACCTTAATCACCCAAGAACACATGATGCAACAAAAACCCTAAGCAATCACACCAAATCCTAATCAACCACCATAAACCATAATTAACCACAACAAACCATAATTCAGTCTCCTCCGTACCCTTATTTTGCTCCACGTGCTATTTTCATCCCAAGTGATCAAACACCCAAACAACACTTATATTACCTTCCTCATATCCCAAGTCAACTTTTCATACATAAATTTCACTCGTAGGCAAACTTTACACCTCCTATGCAAAACCCTAACTCCACCATGTAAATCCTAATATCACCATACAACCATTAATATCACATTACAACCATTAATAATACCATGCAAACCCTAATACCGCCACGCAAAGTCCAACGCCATGCAACCCTAGATTCAAATTACATAAACCGAAGATTCATCCTTACCATACAATGGTTTAGATTCTCCCATTCATAACCACAATTTAGATTTTCCCATACAAGACCATAAATTAGATTCTCCCACATAAAATCACAAATTAGAATCTCCCAAGCACAACCATAAATTGGATTCCCCCAAACAAATCATAAATTAGATTCTTCCAGTCAAATCATAAAGTAGATTCTCCCCTATAATATCATAAATTATATTCTCCCAAATAACATCATAAATTAGATTCTCCCAAACAACCATAAATTCGATTATTACATATAATCTCATAAATTACCTTCTCCCAATTAACACCCTAATTTAAATTCTCCCAAACAAACCATAAATTCGAATACCCCATATAACATCAAAAATTACCGTCTCCCAAATAACATCATAACTCATATTCTCCCAAATAAAACCATATATTATATTCTCTGCATAAAATCATAAAGCATGTTCTTCCACACATAAAATCATACATTAGATTATTCCTTATAAAACCATAAATTGAGGTCAACTTACTTCCCTTAGTCAACTTCTTTCCCATCCTACTTTTCATCTTTTCTCCCACACAAACCACACCAATGTCCTCTCATGCATGTCTTACAGGGTCACAATACATATCACATATAATTAATACACATACCATGCATAACATACATCAACTCCAATACATACCACATATAGAATATTTAATAATAATAAACATTGGATCCATAGCATGCGAAACACATAAACCACATAAACACATAAAAGGCCTTAGCACTCCTTACCTAAAACGTCACCGGTCTTGGAGCATGCTCCTACGCTTCCTTAGGGTTTGACTGGTTTTACCTATTTTGAGAGAAAAGCTAAAATTAGACTCTCTCCTATCAAAATAATATTAAACACTAATTTAATATAAGAATATATTTTTTTTGGATAAAATAATAATAATAATAATAATAATAATAATAATAATAATAATAATAATAATAATAGTAACATTATTAACAACACTAATGTTAAAATATTTGTATTAATAATAATAAATAATAATAATGGAAATTCGAAATAGAAAATAATAATAATAATAATAATACTTTTAACATTTTAATATTAATAATAGTAAATATAGAAATAATAAGAAAAATAATAATAAAATCGAATTAAAATATATTAGGCTTCAGCCCTCAACATAAATAATAATAAAATATTAATACTAATAATAATAATAATAATAATAATAATAATAATAATAATAATAATAATGCATATTAAAATATAAATATTAATAATAATAATATTATTATCTATATGTAAGTAATTGAAATAAAATAATTTAAGGGTTATAAAAATAGGGAAAATAGCTGAGAGGGCCTAGGGTTCAACCAAATGTCGGTGGGGATAGGCGGCACCGGCGGTGGCGCACGGCGGTGGCGGCGGTGGCCGGAAAAAGGAAAGAAAGAGGGGAAAGTTGCATGCTGGGAATAAGATAGGAAGAATTAAAATGGGAGCTGGGGTGTTTTGAGTTCCCCAGAAAGAGAGGGACAGAATGAGGGTGGTGGCGGAGCCAAAGGTGGCGGCGCACGGCGGCGATGGTGGTGGCCGAATGGAGGAGAAGAAGGAAGAGAGAGGAGGAGAGGGAGAAAAAGGAAAATAAAGGTAGGGGAAGGCAGGGCAGGGTCTGAAGAACAATTTGGGAGGTGAAAGAAGCGGCCTTAGCGGCGGAGGAGGTGGCTAACGGCGGCGCGAAGGGTGGCGGGGCAGAAAACAGGGTTGATCGGGAAGAGAACTTCGCACAGATGGGACGGCTTGTACAAGAAGAATCGAGGGGGGAGATAGATTTAGTTAGATAGAGGGAGGTGCAAGGATGACACGGGTGTCCAGAACGGGCGGTGAAGTTGGCCGGAGGCGGATAAAGAGGCATCTGAAGTGGCGACGGTGGCAAGGTCGGGATTCTAGGTTGGGGGATCAAGAGCTCGATACAGAGCTGCTTACGGGATTATTTATAGGGAAAATAAGATAGGGTAGGATTATTTGGGCCGGATAGTAGATAGGGAAGGTAGGGTTCAGGTCGCCGGAGGCAACAAAGCCGGCGAAAATCCAAGTCGGAGCAAGGGTTGTGGCCGGCTGGAGAGAGAAGAACGCGCGAAAATAGGGGAGTTGATTAGGTTTATGAGGCTACCGAAACAAGAGGAAGAGAAAGGGAGGAAAATTTCGGTCAATTCGGGCGAGATCGCCGGCGAAAAACCAGGGCGGGGCGGCGGTGCAGGTGCAGGTCGAAGGTCGGCGTCGAACGGGGGAAGGAAGGAAGAAGAAGAAGAAAGATGGGGGACCGGGCGGTTCAGGGGAGAAAGAAAGAAAAGAAAAGAGGGGCAGACCGGGCCGGTCGGGCGCTGGTCGAAGGCATTTTAAATGAAACGCCAAGTTTCGGTGGAACGGGAATAAAAGCGCGGCGTATAAGGGGGCCGGGCGAAGGGCGAAGGACGGTGTCATTAAATGGGGCGACGCGTTTAGTAAAGAAAATGAATGAAACGCAGCGTTCCACGGGCGGAGGAAGAAGGCAGCGTCGCGCGAGCTGGGCCGAAGAGGAAGAAGAAAAGAAGAGAAGAACTGGGCCGCGCCAGGCCCAGTCGGGGAAAAGAAGAGGAAAAAAGAAAAAGAAGAAAAAGAAAGAAAAAGGTAAGGAAAAAGGAAGAAAGAAAAAGAAAAAGGGAAAAAGGAAAGGGGAAAAATAATTAGGTTAGGGTCAATTAAATTAACCTGAATATTTAGGATATTTAAAAATAATAATATTTAAATCCCTTTTTAGGCTAAAATAAGATTTTTGAAAGATTTTCCATAAATTCCATTTTAATTAGTAAAACACCCAAATTTTCTCTAATTAAATTATTTGTAAAATTAATATTAATTTGAAACTATTTTCTCCTTCTTATTTTAAATAAAATAATTTATTTAATAAATTTTCAAAATAAAATGCTTAATTAGCTAAAATACCCAAATTCTTTTCTAATAAAAATACTTATAAATTTCTTCTTAAATTTCCCTAGTTAAATATCCTTTTATTTTATTAATAATAATTTATTTAAATAATTTTTCTAATAAAACCTCATTTAAATATAATTTATAAAAGTAGAAATTTTCGGGGCATTTCAGTAGGCTTTGAGCCTAGACTTCTAATAATGGACCCTAACCCTTAAGTGCCAACATCTCTTAAGTACCCCATAGGTGAAGCACAGAGTAGGAGAGATATAGGGACCAATGCGGATTCCCTTGTCTGAAGATGCATAATAAAATAATCTCTCCTTGATTAGCTATTCTGAGAGTTGGAGAGACATATTATAACACCACAAAATTTTGTAACCCATGTTTTTGGACATTTATCATTTTATTCAAAACCTAACCCTTAAACATTAGCTTAATTATTTTTTTAACCTTTGATCTATAACCTAGAAAAATTCTTAAATAAATTTATCCTTATTATCTTTCTCCTTTATAATCAAACCCATCCAAAACTAGAACATTTTTTTTGTTTTATTTTTCCAAACCAGGTACCCTAACCCTATATAATTAGGAATTATGGCAAAATAAGAATTTATTAGGAAAATCAATTAAATAAATTATCTTATTAAAATAAAGGGGAATTAATTAAGGCAAAACAAGGAGAAAATAATAAATAAATTATTTAGGAAAATTTGGACATTTTACTAATTAACATGGAAGTTAAGGAAAATTTGTCCAAAATAGCCAAATTAATCTAAAAAGGAATTTAATTATTATTATTATTATTATCATAATAATAAATATTATTAATTTTAAATATTCAAAAAAATAGCAAATATCCCAATCCATCCATTTTCTCCTTCTTCCCTTTTCTCTTTTTCTTTTTTCTCCTTTCTTTTCCTTTTTCTTTCTTCCCTTCCTTCTCCTTTCTTCTTTCTCTCCCCCTCCTCCCCAACTGGGCTAGCCTGCGCAACCCAAACCCCTTCCCCCTTAGGTGCAGCCCAAGCCTGCACGTCTACCCTTTCCCTTTTCCTTTGCCTGTTGCCCTAGCCGGTCCGCCTCCTTCCTTTTTTCTTCTTTTCCTTTTCTTCTAGACCGCCCGGTCTAGCCTATCATCTTCTCCTCCTCGATGCCAACCTACAACCCCGACCCTATAACCCTTCTTCAACCGGCCGCCATCGTACGCTGTCTGGCCTTCCTCTTTCTATTCCCCCGTCATTTTTCTTTCCTTTTTTGACCCCAACCAACCCCAAAACTCCCCTTCAAGTGTGCCCCTTCATTTCCCTTCTCTCCCTGACCTCATCTACCCTGCCATGATAAGACTACACGGCCTACCACCGCGGGCGGGTGGTCCTGCCTCACATGCCCCCATTTGTCCTCTTCTTCCTTCGTCGTTTTCCCTTCAATATAGCCTATAAATACCCCCATTGGTAGCCTAGGTCGAGCTTGTGTTTTCGCAACCTAGAAAATCCCAACCTTGCACCACCGCCCGATCAGATCTTTATTCCACCGACGTCGATGACTACTGCCATCCACGTTGCCCACCAAAGCCTTCTCTGAACCACCCTCTATAGAATTGAGCCTTCCCCCTCCCTTGCCTTGCCCTACATGAGCCACCCCGGCTGTGTAAAATTACCCTCCCAATCATCCCACTTCTACCACTTGCTGCCTCTCGCACCACCATCCGCCGCCAGTTCCGCTGCAACCAACACCTCCTCCACCCTCTAAAACAACCAAGGGACCTCACTCTATCTCCCCATACCCCCATCTCTCCCTGCCTCCCTCTCCTTCTCCCTTCTCCACCTTCCACCACCTTTGACCACCGCACCTGCCGTCGTGTGCCACCACCTCAATTCCACCCCTCTCAACTTGAGACACCTTCCACCACCTCAAACACCCCCTCATTCCCTCTCCTCTAACCTATACCCCCATCCCTCTACCTCTCTTCCTCCTCCACCACTGCCGCCACGCGCCACCACTGGTTCTGCCACTAATCCTAGGTGGTATTCTAATTTCTCTAACCCTTATACTTTTTTTATGTAAGTGTTAATAATTTTTAGTAATATTAATATTATTACTCTTATTATTATTATGTTATCACTCTTATTATTTAACCTAATTTTAAAATATTTCTAACTAATGTTATTATTATTATTAGGGCTAAAACTATAGTATTATTATGATTATCCTTATTATTATTATTATCATCATCATTATTTTCTTACTAATACTATTAATACTAACTTTGCCCATTATCACTTTTATTATTAGTGTAAATATTGAGACCCTTACATTTTTACCATTACCATTTTTGACTATTATTATTATTATGCTTAACATTATTATTATTAGTATTACTTCCATTACTACTATAACTATCATCACCATCATCATCATCATCATCATCATCATCATCATCATCATCATCATCATCATCATCATCATCATCATCATTATTATACTTAACCATATTATCACTAAGGCTACTACTATTATGATTTCTAGGACCTTCAATAGTGTTATTCTTAAGATGGGAATTACTACTACTACTACTACTACTACTACTACTACTACTACTACTACTACTACTACTACTACTACTACTACTACTACTACTACTATTAATAATATTATTATGTTTAACTTGTCTTTTTGGTTAATATGCCATAATCACTAATCTGTTATCACTACTAGCATTATTAATATAATTATCATCATGGTCACTACTTTTATATTACTTATATCACTATTATTATTGTTACTAGGGTTTGGGTTGATATTAGTATCACCACTAATACTAATAATATTACTATTATTAGTAATATTGAAACTATTACCTCTAATACTATGAATATCACTATGACTACTTAAACATAAACCATGATGGCTACTAAGACTTATTTTGGTTAGTAGTAGCATGATTAGTTATTTTGAGAATAATGACCCTACTTTTACTTATAAAACTACTATTATCATTGTTAGCCCTAATAGTAGATTGTGATAAGGGTAGGGTAGGAATAATGGTAATTTTGGTAAAAGGGAGATTAACCCATAGTATTTCCCTCTTATAGTTGAATCAAGTCAAGACCCTAAGGAGGCGTAGGAGCGTGCTCCAAGCCTGACGTTATTTTAGGTAAGGATGTGGCTAAGGCCTATGCGTGTTGTGTGACTTGTATGCGTTGGATGTTATGTATCATGCTATGTCGTGTATTGTATAGTTATCATCAACTTATCTTATGTGTAGCGTAGCTTGGAGATGAGGTATGTTCATGTGTGTCCTTATGGCATGAGTATAACATGTATATGTGGTGATTATGATGTGACCTTCTAGGACATACATGCTAGGATAATTGATAATATGATATGGGGATGAAAGGATAAAAAAGGGAGAAAATGGGAAATGAGTTCACTAAAGGGGGCATGAGATTGACCAAACTAATTCATGATCCATGAGAGGAAAATAAAGAGGAAGAAGTGATCAAAATAAATGAGTGATGGGAACCACACATGGAAATTCTAGGGTTTGCATGGGAACTTCAAAGGTTTACATGGGGTGGATGAAGTTTGCATGGGGATGATCTTTACGTGAGAAAAGTTATTTTAGGGTGTAAGTAAGGTATGGGTAGAGTTGTAGAGTGATTGGAGACTTGGAATGAAAAATAGTATGTAGGTTGGTGTAAGGGTGTATAGGGGATTGGATTAGGGTTTTGGGAGGAAACCCTAACCTAGGGAAAAATGTGGAAGTAAAAATAATTAAGGAAGACTGGAGTATGGGTTAAGAGTAGGAATATATTATATGAGGGATGAATATGGATTCCATGGGAAGGAAGAAATATTCGGTAAAAAATAGAGAGGTTCCTTGTGGGGGAAGAAAGGTGCTAGGGTTTGAAGCTGTCAACTAGGGTTTTCTAGTCACATGTGGACTCGATGAGTAAAGTGATATAATTTGGGATTGAGTCTAAATGAGATAAGGTAATGGGTGATAAATGAAATAATGGTAGTGTAAGTAAGAGGAAGTTGGGCCACACAGGTCCAATTAGGGTTTTCTTTTCAAGGGAAAACCCTAGAGGGTGATAGTAAGTAGAGTTGGATGTCATGAGGTGATGGGCCTTGACCCACACCCTTAGGAGTTGGGTTTTCATTATGGGTAAATGCAAGGAGGAATGGATATCAGGGTGTGACAGGAGGTGTATGAGTCTCAAGATATGAGACGAGCCCTCTTAGGGGGAAAGAAGTAAAGGGTTGTTGCCATGCATATCAATGGTGAAAGCCTTATCGAATAAGACACGAATAAGATACTAATCATTTAAATAGGAATATTGTTGAGTTGGGCCCAAACCGATCCACCGACATAATAGTGGCCAGGCACGAGGGTGCCTTGGAGACCGATCCATCGACATATAATAGTGGTTAGATGCGTTATGTCCTATAAGTGACCGATCCACCGACTATAATAGTGGGGGATCCCGAGCTTAACAAACCAAACACTAAGTTGCAAATGAATCATGGGAAATATACTATGCAAGTACAGTGGAACACCATGAGAGTCGGGGCCAGACTGATCTAGCGGCATAATAGTGGCCATGAGCACCTTACCCTGGAGACCGATCCACTTGCAAAAATAGTGGTCAGGAGCGTTTTTCCCTGTATGTTTCTGACCCACCAGCTATAATAGTGGGATTCCCACACTCATATGGATTGATAAAGATTATAATGTGAAACGATTATATGTACCAAAGATCTAAAGAATAAGTTTATCTGGACCATAGCCGATCTTCATTATCTGTATTATTGTATGCTGCTTATATGATTATGTTATGTTGTATGCTTTTCTTGTTTGGCCTTAGCGTATGGTTACCTTACTCAGTACGTAGCGTTTTGATCACCCGTTTTATGGGTAGAGATGTAAACGGGGTGGATTTTACCCGAAACCTAACGGATTTTATATGATGGATATTTAAACGGATATAGATAAATGGATATGGATGGTGGAAAAAAATACCCGTTGGGTTCAGATACGGATACGGGTATGGGATATCCATACCCGTATTCGTAACCATACCCGTATTCGTAACCATACCCGTATCCATATCCGTACCTGTTTACCCAATATATAATTACATTTTTACCCTTAATTTTAAAATAAATATAGTATTTATTAAGGTTAAAATTGTCATTTGGCTTAACTCTAAATGGTTTATCCATGGGGTAATGGATTTATCCGCCGGATAATATCCATTAATGGATAAACAGATAATCTATCGGGTAATGGATATCCAACGGATACAGATATGGATGTGTTAGCAAATATGGATTCGGGTACGGGAACTGATTTTCTTATCGAGTACGGATACAGGTATGGGTATACCCTCCCAAACCCGCCCCATTTATATCCCTATTTATGGGTGCTACTCATTCTCACGAGCAGAAGACCCATTTGAGTTTGTGTAGGTAGGGGACATCTTTGATGCATACGACACTTACGAGGCATCGGGTGGGGCTGAGAGTTGAGCCTATACTTGACCTAAGGATTGAAAGTGACTCAGCTAGACTCTATATTTTATTTTTCCTTACCATGTATTGTTTTATTCTAGTTATGTTATGTCATATGATATTTTATGTCTTTGGAAAACTTTATTTACTTACTCTTTGGGTTGTAACTCTTTAACCACACTCTGATTTCTGTATGATGAATGATTAAGTTCTTTAATGAATTATAGTTTTAAGTGTTGAATTGTGTTTAATGATAGACCTTTTTAACCTTAGCACTTGGTACTAGAGGGGTAGGAGTGAACCAGTCCAGTACTAAGTATGGCGGTAATATTCCTATAATTCACGGTTTTGTTATTTTGCTTATGATAAACCTCTTTATTAAATTTTTTTTTTCAGCAGTGAATTTTATGGGTGTTACATTATGGCTATTGGGTGGAGATGGTTCTAATCATCCCTTCAGAAAGTATCCCTTGGATGTTTGGTTGGTAAGTTTCATTATGTACTAAATAAATGGGCATGAGTAGTATGTGGGCTTTGTGATATTTGTTTATTTGACATGATTATCGTATTTTGGTCATTACACGTATATTTTAATATTTGATGCCATATTCTCTTGTGGTACCTTCTATATATTCCATGTGATTTTTTCATGTTTAGTTTTGTATAGTGGGTTACTCATTACTATTGTACTAATAAGTTCCATTTCATAGCCCCCGCTTATTCAAAAAGGAGTGTTAACTTTGTAGGTTAGCTTGTGATATTAGTTGAGGGCTAATATTGTGGGTTGAGAGTTAATACTACCCAGTGTCCTATTTGATATCTTTAATCCATATATTTTTAGACTCTTATGTCCTCCTATATTTCCTTTCACTCGAGTTCTGTAATTGTTGACCATTTGTATCATCATCATGATGTTAATTAGCTTTGAAATTCCATTTTGTTTATTATAATTGCATTATGAATTTAAGGACAGTAACATTTTTAGCACTTGTATGAGAATGATAGAGAAAACCAGACTTGTACCAACTGTGGCCGTAATACCCTACATTTTTGCAATTAATTCTTTGAACAAAATTTTTAAGTCCTAAAAATAGAGGTGTAATACATGGGCTTGAACAAATTCTTTCTCTTTGTAGGCTTTAACCCAGACTTCTAATAATAGACAAATGAGATATAAATGGAATTAAGTGTGGTCTTGGCATGATTGGTGCAACGAACCCCAAATGGAGTTTGATAAAAATTACACAATAATCGCAAAAGCAACCGAACAGGGATAGGGATAGGGTGATCGGGACTGCCTGATCTAAATCCTCAAAGCAGAGAATAACAAGGTTGCCAGAAACTAATAATAAATGATGCAAAATCGTAAGAATTAAGTAGACAGCTTTATTTCATATACTGAAATCGAGTCGAGCGAGTTCCCCTTTTACATCAAGATAGAAGCTTTATATAGGGCAGCAACTAGCCAAGAAGTAATAGGAGCCAAACATTGGGCAATGGTCGAGAAGGAGGAGCGGCCAGAGTGGATTAATGGTGGGTAATCACCATTGATGGTGAGCGTTGACGAAGGCGGAGTTAGAGGAAGGGGACGACCAAGGAAGGGACTGAATTTGGTCAAGAGTGAAGGAGCGGCCTTGATGCCGCATTTGGCATGACCGTTCAATGCTGAAGAACAGTTTTAAGGGTTGTGTTTGACTGGGGAGACGGGGAGAGTGTGTGTGAGGTTTGGGTTTGGGCTTTTTTTAGTTGAGACAAAATGTGGGCTTGGAGTGTGGTATGATTAAGGCTAATGTGGGGGAAATGAAGGTAGTTTAATGATGGTTTAGGCAAGTCCCAACTTGACTAGCTGCTTAAAACCCTTATTACAAGATAAAAAAAATACTAATAATAGAATTTTGCTAATTGGGCGATAATGCCATTATTTTTGCTAATAATCTTAAAACTCGAATATTTCTTCTTGGCAACAGAATCCCGTTTCTTGATAGCACCGTCTTGAATCCTTTTCCCTGCTTGCTGGGCTAGATTGTCAATTTTCTTGATTATCCTGCAAGACAATGATACAAATATAATTAATTATTTTAAAAGGATAATTGGTGCTTTTCTTAGTAAGGGTATTAAGAGTATTTGGGCTTTCATCAATTGGTGAGGTGATTGAGATATCACCAACAATATTATATTAGTCCATAAGTGGAAGAAGTGGAAGCCTCATACATAGGGAGTGTCATGAATATGATATGGATTGACCTATATTGTGATTTATCTTCTGAATAAGATATTAATTATTTAAAGGGAAAATAATTTTTTCAAGTGAATCTTTGAATAGCCAACTAGGGGTAACTTGTTTTATGATGCACCTTTGGGTATGTGCCTTTAGACAAGGGAATATTCATTGGTTTCGATACCTTTCCTAGGGTGTGCTACATTTCTGTGGTACTTAAGATGTGTTGACATTTAAGGGTTAGGATACCTAGTGATGTGATGGTTAGGATCATGTTTCTTATCTTATTGGTTGGGACTTTGTGTCCTATTGGTTAGGACCTCATATCCTATTGGTAGGGACTTTGTGTCCTATTGGTGCTACCATGTCTAGTTTTATGGTATAGGCTTTAGCTTTCTCATTCTATATTCTTAAACAAATAAGGATTTTGTGGTTACCTCTATATTGAAGATAAACATTGGAAAACCCTGATGAATACCTTGGATGATCTTGTATTCCTTGCATGCAACTTATTATGCTTGTATAGATAAGATTCAAGGTATTCACTTATTCTTGAACTTCATCTAGGTGAACTACATGTGAAAATGATGTTAATATGGTCACAAGTAAGTTATTGTTGCATGACACACTATGTTATATCTAATAGAAGTATGTGCTTGTATCTTGATTGTATTGTTTGAACTTGACTTGTGTTAATGATTCCTTAAATACCATGCCTTGTTTGCAAGATTAACTCGATTTACTCAATACTTGGTATACTGATGTGGGCGTTTGTTCAATCACCCATTTAACTCCACAAGCAGAGAACCCAGTGTAGGTAAGAGTAGCTAGTCAATGGACAACCTTGTTGTGGGAGCCTTGGGGCTTTGGAGATAGATAGATAGAGAGAGAGAGAGAGAGATAGAGAGTTAGGCTATCTGACGCATACCCCCTTTGTATCTTTTTTTTTTCTTGGGTATTTAAACTTTATCTATGTTTATTTGCTTTTGGTTTGACATGCACTTTGGGAACTACACTTTTGTTTATGTAAGCAAACCAATTCTAACTTTTATGCTCTTTAGGAATTTTGTCTTCTAGTGTTTGGTTTGTATGGTATCACAACCTTATATCTAGTGTGAGATGGATGACGATTCATCTATCTTATGTTAGATACGATGGTAGCACCTTATTTTTCATAGGAGCATTTTTTATGTTTCCACTTCCACAATGTGTTTAAAATAAAATTTTTCTATAGTAAAAAATAGGGGTGTTATAGTTTCTTATGCATATGCACGTGTACCATATTATGAGCATCTTACGAGCATAGTATGTCACCCTAGTATGTTAATGCATGAGCATGAATTTATGCATGGCCAACATGATCGATATAGTTTCTATGATCTTACGGGCTTTATGAATTCCATATTAAAAAACTTAGCTTATTCAGTATGAGTCTACTAACATACCCATTTAATCGATCACTTGCTCAATTCTACATGCAAAAGACCTTGTGCATGTAGTGGTATATAGCTAGTAGAGGGCCATATGCTTGTTTGGGGCCGAGACACCAAGAGCTAAGACATTTTGGCATGCTTTCTTTTTTGAGGGCCCTTTGTGACCGAGAGCTATTTTAGAGACATCTTAATTTCTTTTTAATTTTCATCCTCTCTTGTATTTTGCATTATTTTGGGCTTTTATGGAGTTGGTTTTACACCTAATTTTTTTTTAGCTTTTATACTTATTTGCACACTATGTTATTCTCATGTTATATTTAGTTTGGATACTCAACCTTATATCTAGTATGAGATGGATAATATGATCTATATCTTATGTTAAACATGGCGGTGGCGTCCTATTTTTTATAATAGAGTTTTTGTATTTCTACTTTTATAATATTTTAAAATAAAATTTTTTGGTACGAAAAAATGGGTGTATTACACTATTGGTTGATGCTTGTTTCTTTCTTACCTCTCTCTAATAGTATCCTGTTGTGCTTTAATGTGATGATGAAATCCGAGAAACACCAGAAGTTATTACCCTGTTATGTTCCTTGCAAATTTCATACGTAAATAACTACAAAGCAAAGTGCTCATTGCGAATAGGCGCGGGAGCAGAAGCTTATATCTCCATGCCTCGACCGTTTAGTCCGTGGACGACTCATTTCAAATATGTGCTTTTAGTACTAGATTTCAAACATGTAGCATTATAGCATTACCGGTTACCTTGCTTTAGCCTCCATTTGGTTAGTTTTGAAGATAACATTCTTGTTTTTTGTTTGCCCTTCAAGTTCAATGGAGGAATTTGGTCGAAGAAATGTGAGTAAAGTGTAAGGGCGTTGAGTAGGTTGAGCAAGAGCTTACTACAAAAAATGACAGGATAAAGATATTATTCTAAATTAATTAATTGCTCTTATAGTATTCAATTTTCAAGATATATAAAGCGACGTGAAAAGTTGTTATGCTTATTGTTCTACCATATGCAGCGATGAAAAAAGCTGTGTATTAGAAGTTGTACGGAGAGTTTGAGAGAAAAAAAGGCTATACGAAGGAATAAATTCAGGCCAAAATATGCCAAAAATGCTTACTGTAAAATGTGTGGAAATACGTATCAGATTTTACAAGTCGTAACCTTATTTTAGTGACACTTGATTACAGGGATCAACTAGTATATAATAGGATATATGTATTTTATTGACGTGCATTACTTTTCTCTATTAAGCATTTTGTCGAGGGATGATGTCTTTGTATTCAGGCAATCGGTACTTTTCCGTGTTTGCATGAATCCTTCACTTCAATAAAAAATTGTTATTTTATTCATGTTTACGAGATTGTATAATTTTTTTTAAAACTTTTGTTAAATTATGTATATCTAATCTTGACTTTATTAATCTACTCTATATGTTTTTTTTAAAAGAAAGATTTTTTGGTTCCAAATTTTTATTTTAAAATTAAAATTCATTATTTTTCTATGCATTAGTTATTATATTATTTATTAAGGAAGGATATAATTATTATATTAAAAGTTCACTTATTATCTTCTAAAATAATATGTAAATTACCAATATATATATTTAAAACGGAGGGAGCAGTTAAAAGGAATTAACAAATAAAGAATAGTGTAAATTAATATTATTATTCAACTATAGTAATTAGTCAGCTATTTAATATTGTTGTTGAAAAATTATCTGCCACAATTGTCTACCTTTGCTGTGGCAAAATAGATTTCTGCTATTATTTTTTAATCACTAGTATGAGATACCATAGTTGCCATTATTGCTTATATAAAATTGCAAGAAAAAGTATTTGCTGCTATAAGTTTACTTATCTGCAGCTACCCAAATAGCTCGCATGTTGGGCGGAAAAAAGAAAATTCGCCGCAAATTTTAAAGTCGTGGATTAAGACAAAGTAACTTGCCACGAAAGAGGCTAATCATTATAAATCCAACATCATCTTCAAAACATATATTAACTTTGACATAATATAATTGCCCCAGTTTACTCTACGTGCTTCCATGTAGTCGTAATATGTATGGTAAAAAAATAGATAATTAATCAGTGAATTAAAAAACAAATCTATGAAATTGTCAAGAGAAATACCAACAAAATTTAAATGTAAAAAAGGGAGAATATTCAAGGATCCCTTACTAGGGACATTATTGACTTTGCGGGCAAACTCTTTGCTCCTTGTCCGTAGTGGGCTCGGTTTAATATTATTTAGTATTTATTTATTTATCAATTTATGTTAGTATATAAACCATCAACAATGTTTTAAGCCAAATCTCATTTTTATGCCATTAGAATATAGGAAAAATTAACCACATTTTTTTTTAAATTCAAACAATCACAAGTTGAGATTTAATATACAAAATAAATCCAATTATTTAAAAAAAATGCATTATTCAATACATTATTTCAAAAATATATTAAAGCTTGGTTAATGAGAAAAAAATTTCTTGCAATAATTGTAACATCCCCAAAATTGCAGTTGAAAATTTTCATTTAATTAAAACAAATGCAAGCATAGGGGTGCTACTGCCGTAGTCAGAACAAGCCTGCCCCCCGCCAGTCTCTCACTAACCACAACGCTAAGAAATAATTTTCACAAATCATTAAATGCACTTAAGATAGATATTTGTAGAAAAACCGAAATATTTGTAAAGAGAGAATCAGAATATGTGATTAAAAGTCATTACAATCGAAAAAGGGTTACATAGTTAAAGCCCCCAAGGGGATAGATTAGGCATCGAAAATGTGTCATAGTTAAAGCACAAGGGTCAACCCTCAGCCCCGCCTGACACCTCAAATGTGTCATAGGCATCGAAAATGGCGTCTTTTACCTACACAAATTCATAAGGGACCTCTGCTCGTGGGAATGAGCAACACCAATGAAACAGGTGATTAGTATGTTACGTACTGAGTAAGGTAACCATACAGTTAAGGCCATATACAGAATACAGATAACACAAGTAGGTAACTATACAGATAAAACATACATGAGATACAAGTAGTATAGGCTGTGTTACAGTCTAATTAAACTTAATCATTACATCTCTGGTTAATATTCTCATTTCACACCGTACTTTTTATAAGTCCATGCGAGTATAGGAACCCCACTATTATAGCTGGTGGATGGAAAAACTCCAAGGATAGGATGAACCTGACCACTATTATTCATCCGTGGAACAGTCTCCAGAGCACAAGGCACCTGGCTACTATTATTTGCTGATGGACCGGTCTAGCCCCGACTCTCATGGTGTTTCATTGTAAGTAGATAGTATCTTTTCATGATTTATTATTATTAGGTTTAGTTTGTTGAGCTTAGGATATCCTACTATTATAGCCAATGGATCGGAAAAACACCCAGGGTAGAACGCACCTGACCACTATTATTCGCCCATGGAATGGTCTTTAGGACACAAGGTACGTAGCCACTATTATTTGCCTGTGGACCGGTCTAGGCCTGACTCAACAATATTTCTCTTTAAATGGTTAATATCTTATTCATGTCTTATTCAATAAATATTTCCACCCTAGACATGCATGTCCTTTGGATTACCTGCTCACATAACCCGTCTGCCCCTATTCTCTTGAAAGGGTTGTCCTATATCTTGGAACCTCTACACCTCCTAATACATCCAAACATCAGTTCCCCCTTTTCCTTACTTGCCATGAGTACCCAAATCATATGCACGTGGGTCGAGGTCCACTTTCCCATATCTCTGAGTCAATTCACTATTGCTCTCTAAAGTTTTTCCTGAAAAACCTTAATTTGGCCTATATGGCTCAACCTTCCTCTATCTCACACAACCAAGTTTTCTTCACCCCAAACTCATGACCGCACTTGATTCATCCCCAAGCATACCATGTTACTTCCCATTTTGCATATGTGACCTCGAAACCCTAGTTGGTCACCCCAAACCCTAGCACCTCTCTTTTCTCATATGTCCTCCCTCCATCACTCTTACTTACCATCTCCTCTTCCACATGACACACATTCACCCTCCATGTAACATCCTTCCACTCTTACCCCATATTCCAATCCTCTCCATTATTTCTCCCTTCCATAATCTCTTCCACTTAGGGTTTTCCTCCCTAACCCTAACCAAGTCCCCCATGCACCCTTATATTAACTTATGTACTATTTTTCACCAATGGATTCCAATCACCTAAACAAATCTTCCCTTACTTTACTTAACCCTCAAATAAACTTTCCTCACATAAGGATTATCCCCATGCAAATGCTATCCATCCCATGCAAACCCTAGACTCCCTTTGCAAGATTCACTTTACTCTCTTATTTTATCCATATTATCCTTTTATTTGTCCACCCATAAGTCATAAGGTAATTAAGTCATTCTTACTTCTCTCTATTCAACTCACTTCCTTTTACCCATTTCATCTTTCCATCACTACACCATATCTTTTAAGGTCTCCTAGCATGCATGTTCTAAAGGGCCATATCACATAAGCACCACAAGGCATATGATACATTATAATTTTATACATGCCATAAAGAGAACACATACACTTACCTTAGCTCTACGCTGCACTACAAGTAAATAGTCATAATCACATAAGGTACACAAATATATTAACACACATAACATGCAATGCACATAATAAACATATTAGGCCTTAACCACATCCTTACCTAAAACGACATCGGACTTGGATCATGCTTCTATGCCTCCTTAGGGTTCGGACTTAGTTCACCTATAAAAGGGGAAGTACTAGGATTAACTTCCCTTTTATTAAGATTTTTATCAGTTCCTACTTACCTCTATTATAACCTAGCATTAGGGATAATAATAATAATAATAATAGTAGTAGATTTATTAGTAAAAATAAGGATATGATCCTTAAAAAGGTCGAGCATGCTATTGTTAGCCAAAATAGGTTTTAGGAAGTTATATTGGTCAATGATAAGATATTATAGACAATATTAGCCATAATAATGATAATAACTTTAGTAGTAGTAGTAGTATTAGTAGTAGTAGTAGTAGTAGTAGAAATAATAATAATAATGATAATGATGATAATAATAATAATGATAATAATAATGATACGAATAATAATAATAATAATAATAATAATAATAATAATAATAATAATAATAATAATAATAATAATAATAAGGTTAGAATAAGAATTACAATAAATAAATTATACCTAAGGGCTAGGAAGTGTTAGGGCACAACCCAGTGAAGGAGGCGGTGGCGACGGCGGTTTGTGGAAGTGGGGGCTAGAGAAGGTGGTCTTTTGAGGCTAGAAGAGGGAGAGTGAGATGGTGATTGTGGTGGTGGTAGAATCTTTAGGTTGAGTGGGTTAGAGTAGTAGTGGTAGCACAACAAGGGTGGCAACACAAATAGTGGTGGTTGTGGTGGCTGAGGGTGGTGGAGAAGGCGGGAGGAGGAAGGAGAGGGAGAAAGGAAGAAGGGAAGGTAGGAGAGACTCTATTGGGTTGATTGGGTGATAAGGGAGGTGGTGATTGCGGTGGAGGAGGTAGCATATGGCGGCGAGAGGGGAGGCGATGGGTATAAAGTGATAGGTCGAGTAGCTAACTTTGCACGGTTGGGGTGGCTTGTGTAGGAAAAATCAAGGGTGGTGAGTGGTTTGGTTTGGTGGAGGGAAATGTAGCAAAGGGTTTGGGTAGTGTTTCAGGAGGCGGTGTTGTGCGGAGGCTGCCGGAGCGGTGTCTAAAGTGGTGGCGGCATAAATAATAGGAAGAATCTGGGTAGGGTAAAAAGGCCAAATGGGATCGGTAGGGGGTATTTATAGGCCATTGGAGGGAGGATAAGACAAAAGGGGGAAGAGCGCGAGGGGAAAGTGGGGCAAGCTTGCCGACCGGTGGTGGCAAGTAGGTACGAGCCTACAAAATTGCGGGGTGCAGGTCGGTAGGGGGAGAGAAGTGAAAAGGGAAGGGACATGCGTGGAAGGAGGTGCAGAGCAAGTTGGGGCTAGAAAGGAAAAGGAAAAAAGGATGGGGAGAGAGAGAGAGAGAGGAGGTGTAGGTCGATAGGGGAAGGACGGCGGCAGAGTTGTAGGCTGACCTACAAGGCGAGCATGGGGAGAAGGGAGGAGGAAGAAGAAAGGGTCGGGTCGGTTAGTCTGGAGGAAAAGAAAAGAAAGAAAAAGAGGAGAGAACAGGTGGGTGAGAGAGGAAGGGAAAATTGAAGAAGGTGGGCTGGGCTGCGTGGGGGAAAGAAGAGTGGGAGGGGGAAGTTGGGTTGGGCGTGGCCCAATTTGAGGAAGAAGGGGAGAAAAAGAAAAAGGAGAAAGGAGAAAAAGAAGAAAGAAAAAGGAAAAAGGAAGGAAAAAGGGAAAAAAGGGAAAAAATAGGTTGGTTGAGGTGTATAGGATATTTTGGTATTATTGAATATTTAAGAATAATAAGAATTAGTAAAATAATAATTAAATTCGTTCTTATATTAATTTAGGATATTTTGGATAATTTTTCCTAAATTCTATTTTTTAACTAGCAAAAATACTCTAATCTTCCCCAATTAAATTCTTTATTATTTCCCTCTTTTTTTTGTCTTAAATACTCCCCCTATTTTAATAAAATCATATATTTAATAAATTTTCTTAATAAATTCCTATTTTATTATAATTTTCTAAATTAGAATTTTTGGATATTTTAATAATAGTTCCATTCTATGATAGAGAGAGGTAGCAATAGGGTTAATCACGTGATCTGATATTTGTTGATCAAAATCTGACATCAAATCCAATGCAATATGGAAAGTTAAATAGCCGATTCAGTTAATGAAAAGTTAAACAAATCGAATATATGATACGATAAATACAAATGATATTTAATTAGTGTGTTTTGTGTTTATGTATACACACACATATAAAGTATGATTATAAACATTAACCATTTGTGACTACAAGAAATAATAAAATATTTTAATATAAAATTTAATTTATTAGTTTCATTCATTTTTCTTGAGCTTAAAGCTCTGTAATATATTTTAATATTTTTTTTGAGATAATATATAACACTCATATGCATATGGATATGAATATTATCCAACTTTCAATCCCTATTTTTAAATATTTGATCATTATTTATTTTAAAATTGATTAGTTAAAATATTCATACAAAAATAAAATATTTATTCCATTGGATCTGTATTTGTAGTCATTTAAATTATTATCTATTAAATAAAATTAAATATCGATTAGACGGATATGTTTATCTGCATTTAAATACCACAGTAAGTGGGTGTATATGTCTACAACGACTCAATTAGTAAATAAATCGATCATGTTTCAAGATCTAAGTATCAAGTAGTATAATTCATACCGGGGGGGGGGGGGTGTGGAACCCACGAGTGGCTCAACGCGCGAACTTCATTTTCATCAATACCAACCATTTTGTATCTGACAATCCTAGCATTAAGTAGATAGATTTGCCAATGGTAGTAACCATTCAACTCACTAAATTACTTGATTTTTATTTAATATAAAACTCCGACTAAATGAGAATGGAGCTTATAAGACGAGGACTGAAGCGTAAGAGGAACACCGTCGGGCTCCCTTAAACGCACGTTTTCCTCTTCCTCCTCTGTCTTCGTTTCTTTCTGATCAAAAATTGACACGAGTCTACGTTCATATATTGATTCCCACGCCCACTAGAGCGGTCATTTTCCTCAATAGTTTCAAACAGAGCAGAGCTTCATTCCAAATGGTTCCTTACAAAAACCCCCCTCTTCTTTCCTTCTTCCTCATTCTCGCCATTGCTTCTTCTTCCCTCCATCATTCGTCATCGGCTCATGGAGAAGACAAAGGCCTTCATCTAGGCTGGTACAAGACCAAAAATAAAGACCTCGATCACCAAGTGACACCACCCCCAAAAGTCAACGACGATGAGAAAGAGGAGGACGACTCCGTTCCTTCCCAACATAGCCCATATTCCGACAAGGACGATCCGTCATTCCATTTTGAGAACAACAAACTCCGTCAAGCCTACATTGCACTTCAATCATGGAAAAAAGCCATGTTGTCCGACCCTTTTAACTTCACAAAAAACTGGGTTGGACCTGACGTTTGTAAGTACAACGGCGTATTCTGTGCCGTACCACCTAATAGCAGCACTTACGAACGCACCGTCGCTAGTGTAGACCTTAACCATGCCGACATTGCCGGTTACCTTACCGGCGAGCTCGGTCTCTTAACCGATCTCGCCGTATTCCATCTCAACTCTAACCGTTTCTGCGGTTCCGTCCCTTACTCGTTCTACAACATGACGTTGTTATATGAACTTGACCTGAGTAACAATCGATTCGTCGGGAAATTTCCTCATGTATTGCTCTCCTTACCAAAGTTGAAGTACTTGGATTTAAGGTATAATGAATTTGAAGGCGGGATCCCACCTGCCTTGTTCGATAAGGATCTTGATGCTATTTTCCTTAACAACAACAAGTTTAGGTTTGGGATTCCGGATAACATAGGCAACTCTCCTGTATCTGTGTTGGTGTTGGCGAACAATGAGTTGGGCGGATGTATTCCGAGTAGCATTGGGAAGATGGGAAGTACGCTGTATCAGATTGTTCTTCGTAATCAGAACCTCACTGGTTGTCTTCCTTACCAGATAGGTTACCTTTCTTTGGTAACTGTCTTTGATGTGAGTTTTAATATGTTGTCTGGACCGATCCCGGAGACTATTGGCGGAATGAAGAGTGTACAAAATTTGGATTTGGCTCATAATAGGTTTACCGGGGAGGTTCCTGCGGCTGTATGTGAATTGCCTAACCTGAAGAATTTTACATATTCTTTCAATTACTTCAGTGGAGAGGCACCGACCTGTGCTAAGGCCTTTTCTGGTGATGGGAAGGTTGTCAATGGATCTATGAATTGTATAGAAGGTAAGAAGGATCAGAGATCGAAGGAAGAGTGTTCGTCTGAGAAGGCTAAGCCCGTGGATTGTAGGAAGTTTAAATGCTATGTTCCACCACCATCGCCGCCACCACCGCCACCACCGCCAGTCTATTATCCTCCCCCTCCGGTATACTCTCCTCCACCACCGGTGTACTCTTACTCTTACTCTCCACCGTATGACCGATCCTCTGAGGATCGTTATGAAGAGAAGTCCCATCCCTCTTATTCGCCGCCCCAGGAATACCAACCATCTCCAACTTATGCGCCACCAAAGGAACACAAGCCTTCTCCCACATACACACAATCGCCACCACCAAACAACTAATATCCATCGCCTTCTCCGCCACCACTGGAATACAGTAACACACCTTTACCACCCATCACAGCTGGAGTATATTATTCATCTCCTCCTGGTATTCCTTACTGATTTCTGTGTCTTCCGTCATAAAAAATTACCGAGCATGATCACCTCTATCTATTCCTATCATTATCCAAGATAAAATTACTATTGTTACTTTATTATTATTATCATCATTGTCATCATCATCATTATTATTATTTTGTTCATTATTCAATTCATGGCTTTTGAAGTTCCCTAAATTGAAGGAAATATTGTAAAAATACGTTAACGATTCTTTTGTTGCAATAAGACATTGGCGAAGGAATACGACATTGTTTGCGTTTCTAATTTAAGCTTCTTTGGGCAGTAATATTTTCTTTGTTTTGTCACACTTTTATTCCATTTTGACATGTAAAGGTTACGATGACAGGGTCTATAAGGTTCATCAATCGTGTATACATAGAGTTGGTTCAGTTAGAAGAAAATATTATATAATGATTGTTGTTAACATTGCCCATGGCTTCAAACACCATCAACCACCCTGTCTCCATCTCCTCACAAACAAGATACCATTCATCAACCAAACACCCCTTTCCACAAACCACCATCAAAACCCCCTTTCCCTACCGACCAAGACTTCATCCATCAGCCAAACATCACGATCCACAAACCACCTTCAAAAACAAAGCTCCCTACCAGCCATATAGTTACCATTACCATCCAAACCATGTCATAGCTAGTAAGCAGGCCACTCCAAGCAAGATACCAGCTCAACACACAATTGGTCGGGTGATTTCACAATCGACTAAGGAGTATTATGCAGTCTTTGTGGATAACTTAGCAAGATCAGTAGGTGTTAGTGAAGTTTATGAGATTTTTGCTCAAGTAGGAAAGGTTGAAGACATGTATATTAGCCAGAAGGAAAGACAGGGATCTAACCTTCATTTTGGTTTTGTGTAGTATGGTGATGAAAGAGGAGCAAGGGAGGCGGTGAGAAAATACAATAATATGTTGTTGCATGGATAAAAAATCTACGTGAAAATGGTGAGTTTTGGAAGAACAGGTGAACTAGTGCAGGGAGATCAAGAAGGAACGCGATGGATGAATAGCAAAACCAGCCATGTTCGATGGAGGCCAGCATAGAGAGATGCAAGATCCTATGCTGCTGTCACCAAAGGAAGAGAGGAATAGGGATGGCAACGGGGCGGGTACGGATCGGGTACCCCTTATCCATACCCGAACCCGATAAGGAATTTAATACCCGTACTCGTACCCGTACCCGCATGGATATCCGTTGCTGTACCCATATCCGTACCCGACGGATATCCGTTACCCGACGGATAATCCGTTACCCGACGGATAATCCGTATCCGACAGATAATTTGTTACCCGACGGATATCCGTTACCCGACGGATCGTTACCCGACGGATATCCGTCGGGTAACAAATTATCCGTCAGATACGTATATGGGTACAATAATTGACATAGGTTCCGTAAATAATTAATAAAAGGCTCATCAAATATTTTATTTAAATTCAACAAATAATTGACATAGGTTCAGCAAAGATGTGATTTAGGTTCATCAAATAATTGGTATAGAGATTCAGAAAAATTGACATTTTGCATACCATCATGTATAGATTCAACAGTTGGGTTAATCAACGCAACTCAACTACAATGAATCAACTACAAATCAGAAGCAATACAAATCAACTACAACGAAAAAGAATAGAAAGTGAACCGACGGTTGAGTGGGCTGTGGCCGGAGAGTCGGAGACAGGCAGAGAGCCAGAGACGGACGGCCGACTGGGCTGTGGGCGGAGACAGGCAGAGACGGGCACCAAGTGGGCTGTGGGCGGCGACGGCCAACTTGGAAGTTGGAACTGTCGAAGCCTCCCTCGAAGTCGAACTATCGAAGGGTCGAAGGAAGAGCCAGAGAGCCAGAGAGCCAGAGACGGGTGATGCGACGACGGGAGGAGATGGAGCTGGCGAGTCCGCGACCGCGAGTGGCGACGGCTACAGCTACAGGGTTAGGGATGGATGCCAGAGACGGGCGATGCGACGAGCCGACGACGGGAGGAGCTGGAGCCGTGGAGCGTCCGAGCGGGCGAGTCCGCGAGTGGCGATGGCCGACGGCTACAGCTACAGGGTTAGGGTCCCTGTGGTGGATGGTAACTATGAAGACTGTCGAGTATCGACGACGGGCGAGGGGGAGGGGCGACGGCTGTAACCTGTTGCTAGTTGCTACTTGCTGTGCGTCAGTGCGTGTGCGGTGTGCCTGTGCAGACTGCAGAAATACAATTTCATTCAAATAATTTGAATTCTTAGATTTAATTTTAAGTAGGGTTGTAGGTAAAATGACAATTTAATTTCTAATAATAACCTATTGTTTATAAAAAGTTAAGGGTAAAATAGTAATATATAACGGGTAAACGGGTACGGATATGGGTAACGGATATCCGTCGGATACGGATTTGGATACCCCGTACCCGTATCCGTACCCGAATCTGCCGGGTATTTTTCACCCTTACCCATATCCGTATCCATATCCGTTTATCTTTATCCATTTCGATATCCGTCGGGTAAAATCCGTCGGGTTTCGGGTATTATCCGCCCGATTGCCATCCCTAGAGAGGAAGGAAGGATTATCTAATTGCAGGTAAATGAGGAAGAGTTAGAGTGGCCGGATAGGAGTCTTATAGCGGAGTCCCTGCAACCTTTGCTACCAGACATAATCATCCCAAGGTTGATGGCAACATGGAGCACGGTTTGCATGGTGAGGGATCTAGGTAGGTATACATTTCTTTTGACTTTCGAATCTAAAGAAGCAAGTCGAATAGCCATAGAGGAGGATAGTTTGCTATTTGAATCATTCAGTGTTATTTGAAGATGGAGAGTAGAAGATGCTTGTAATGTTAGGAGAACTTGGATAGAAATAAGGGAGCTCCTGGTGGTGGCTTGGAAGGAGAAGGTTTTGAGGAAGTTGGCACATCCATGGGGACGGTAGGTATGTTGGGAGGAGGATAGGGATTTTGGTGGCTCAATGGAGGTGACCAGGGTGTTGATTGATACTCAATCTATGGAGGAAATTAGAGAGAAAATTGTTCTAAGTGTTGAAGGGAAGGAGTTGGTGGTGTTAGCTCATGAAGTCAGGCAGGGTTATGTACCATGGTAGAATTTGATGGCGAGCAGGAAAGACGTCCGACCAGCATTATCAGACTCTTGTGAGGAAGATGGAAGGTCGTCTAGTTATCCAACCAAAGAATGTGGACGTGAGGAAGACCAAGAGGCATGCAATAGGTGCGTGTAGTTGTAGTGCCCAAGGGAGGAAGTTGATTCGGTGGGAGTGACATTAAAGGAAGGGGAGAGTAATGATTTCTCTAGTTTGACAGCTTGGGGAAAGGAGGAGTCAAAGCTTTGGGGAGAGGAGGAGTTAATGAAGAATATGTGCATGGGAGGCTCGGGATCTATGGTGGAAAAGGTTGGAGTTTCTTGAAGGAAATCTAAAGGATGCAATTGAGGGAAGGTGTCAGAGTTAGTGAGGAGTTGGTAGCCACTTCAGCAAGGAAAAGTTTAGCAGGGGTAGAGGAGGAATTAATAAAAAATATGTGCATGAGAGGCTTGAGATTTATGGTGGAAAAGATTGGAAATTGTTAAAAGGAAATTCAAAGGATTCAATCAAAGTAATGTGTGGGAATTAGTGAGGAGGAAGCAACCGATTCAGCAAGAACAAGATTCCCAGGGGTTGATCATGATATTGAAGGTGAAAGGCGGATGTTTGAGTTTTGTAAAGGGTAGGAAGTGTCGAGGGCTGAGGCAAAGTGGATGAGAGGAGGAGTAGGATTTTGGGGAAAAGGAGATGGGGCACTGGAGGAGGGATCTTCTCTTAATAGTATGGATATGCCTCCTCCTGAGTTTGAAGATGTGGTGCTCCATGCACCTCGAATAGTAAGGAGTATGGAGGAGAAGATGATGGAAAAATGATAGAGGGGGAAAATGTGTAGGATGAAGAAATGTTGGAAGTGAGAGAATGTTGGCACTTTGGGAAGGAAATTAGTCTATCCTCCAAAGAGGGGAAGAAATGTGTTGAGAAATTGGCTGGGTTAAGGAGGAGTCAAAGGAGAATTTAGAAAAGACAAAGTTAAGGGAGTTTAGGAGTGGGGGATGTGAGTTGAGGTTTGCTATGATAGTTCTTAGTTGGAATGTAAGGGGGATTGGTTCGATAAGCAAAATGTCTAGTTTACAGGTGTTGATTTCTAAGGAAAATCCTGAGATTTATGGCTTGGTAGAAACTAAGCATCATGTTGTGTTGGACTCATGAAAGAATAAGGTGTGGGGAAATGATTTGATTGAATGGAGGGAATCATTAGCGCAAGGTCGGAGTGGAGGTTTGATTATTGGGTGGGATATTCAACATTTTTCTTTGAGAGTTTGCAGAAGTGGTAGTAGGTGGATTTTACTTGAAGGTCATTTTAGCATGCTTTCTTTTGACTATAGGATGTAGGTAGTTTATGGGAATTCCGATTCAAGGGATCAGAGGACTCTTTAGGAGGAACTATGGAATGTTGGCCAAAATTATAGTGATTCTTTGATTATTATGGGGGATTTTAATGATGTTAGATTGCATAGTGAAAGGAAAGGAGGGTGGGTAGATAGTAATAGTGTCAAGGAATTTAATGATTGGATTGATAGGATGGGTGAAATGCCCCGATATTTTTCTAATTTTAAATATTATATTTAAATAAGGTTATATTTAAAATTTTAATTTAATAAATTATTTTATTAAAATAAAAGGAAATTTATTAGGGCAATTTAATAAGAAACTTTTTATAAATAGGTTAAGTAAAGGAAATTTGGGCATATTATCTAATTAAAGATTTAAATTTGGAAATTTATTTAAATAATTTATTTTATTCAAATTAAGAAAGATAAAATAATTTCATATTAATTTTAATTTTATAAATAATTAAATTAAATAAAATTTGAGTGATTATTATATTAAAATGGAATTTTGAAAAAATCCTTTAAAAAGCCTATTTTAGCCTAAAAAGGGATTTAAAATTTATTTTATTTAAATATTATTATTTTTAAATATCCTAAATATTTGGATTAAATTAAATGGACCCAAATTAATTATTTAATTTTCCTTTTTCCTTCCCTTTTTATTTTTTTCTTTCTTTCTTTCTTTTTCTTTCTTTTCCTTTTCTTTTCCTCGCCGAAATTGGGCCGCGCAACGGCCCAATCCATTCGTTTTCTTTCGGCGCGGCCCAGCCCGCATCGCCGCCTGCCTCGTCCCTCCCCACGTTGCGTTTCATATCGTTTTTCCAACTAAACGCCGCGTTTCACTTAAATTTTATAACCGTTACCAGCTAACTCAAGACGCCGCGATTCAGCCTTTTATTTCTTCAAAGCTCGTCGTTTCATTAAACGACGTTTACGTCGCACGAACCGCCCGGCCTGCCCTCCCTTTTTCCTTCTTTTCTCCCCCGCGAACCGGCCGGCCAACCTCCCTCATCTTCTTCTTCCTCCTCCCGCCCGACGCCATAACCACCCACCTCCTTCCTTCCCAGGAAATGGCGTTGCCGGCCACACATGGCGTGACCGGCTCTTCTCCCGCTCGTTTTCTTCCTCTCGGTCTGCACGTTCATTTGAAACCCTCAACTGTCTCTCTCTCCCGCTCGTTTGCTCCATTCCTCTCGCGAAGGGTCGGGCAAAATTTGAAAATTTTGCCGCCCGATCGACACCATAACCATCACGTTTCTCACTAGCTTTGACCCCCTGATAACTTCCCCCAACTCGGACTTAACCTCCAACATTATAAGTACCTCTCTTATGGCCTGGGTTCGGGATTTTTTTCCCCGAAACCCTAAGCATCGCCTGTGCGCCACCGCCTCTTTAGACGACTCTTCCTCCATCTCTGGCTAACTTCAACGCCTTCGCTTCATCCCAATATCTTCCCTGCAACACCATCTAATTAACTAGACCATCCACGACCTTCGATTCACCTTGTACAAGCCTCCATAATCGTGTAAAGTTGGCTAGTTATCTCGCCAGAAAATTCCACCCCGAGACCTTGAAACGCCAGCCACCACCACATGCGCCGCTTCTAACACCTTCCAAACCAACCATTAACTCCTGATAAATCTCCTCCACATCCCCATAGATTTATTTTATTTCTCTCCTTCCCCCTTACCTCTTTTTCTTCATTTTTAACCCTCTTAGATCCATTTTCCGGCCACCTCCGGGAACCACCGCCGGTTCCACCTACATCCTCCGACTCAAGGTGAAACCCTAGACATTTTAAACACTTAGTTTTGAATTATTGATAATTATTCTATTTTTAGTCTAAATTTTAGTGTTAATTCAACTTTAATTATTATTATTATAATTATTATTATTAGTAATATTGAATGTATTCTAATTTCTAAATTTTTGTTACAGGTCTGGGAGTATTTTTGAGTAAGATATATTATTCATCTCAGCCTTTACTTATTTAATTAAATTTTTACATGTTTAATGTTATTATTAATAATAATATTAATATTATTATTATTAGTGTAATTATTTAGTTAATATTTTAATTATTTCAGGAGGATTATAAACCTAAAATTTTAACTAAGTCTCGCACATTTGCTTTTTACAACTATTATTAACATGTTTAACATTATTTCTAATTATATTATTATTATTATTATCTTTATTAACTTTATATTATAAGTATATATAATATTAATATCATTTTTACATTTTTGAATAGTGTTATTATTAAATGGATTGATTTTGAAAGCCACCTTGTAATTTTAAGAATTTTGGTATTATTAATATTAATATTCTACTAATAAGAGTGTTATTAATAATGTTTTACTTTTAGTATTATTATTATTATTATTATTATTATTACTATTATTGCTATTATTTCTATTATTACTATTATTGCTATTATTACTATTTTGGGAGAAGGGTAGAAACCCTTAGTTTATCACCTTTTCAAAAGAAAATAAGTGAATTAGTTATATTAATTTCCTATAGTTAATTATTGGATAGTAAAATGTCATCCTAAAACCAAACCTCGAAATAAGTTAAAATTATATAAGAGAGTCTAATTCTAGTATGCTTTGATATAATAGGCGAACCCAATCAAATTACCCAAGTGGAATAGGAGCGTGCACCAAGACCGGTGACATTTTAGGTAAGGGTCTACTAAGGCCATTTATGTGTTTGCATGTATTATGAATATGACATGTTATGTAGTTTATGTTCGTTATTCTTATTGATTATGCATGCGATATGGTTATGAAGTTGAAGTATGTTATTATGAATGTCATGTGCCATGAAAAATATATGTGTATGCTTATGTCATTAATGTATGACCTGAAGTGATATATGAATTAGGATTTGCATGTAAAAGGATGGTACTAGGGTTTGCATGAGATGGCATGGTGCTAGGGTTTGCACGGAAGGGAATGATACTAGGGTTTGCATGGAATAGCAAGAAGTTGAAGGTGTGCATGAAATAACATAATATTAGGGTTTGCATGAATTAATGTGGAGTTAGGGTTTTGCATGTGGATTAGGGTTTCATAAGAACATGCCTACATGGAATTAATGTTGCATGGGGATCTGGGTCGCATGGAAGCATGTCTATGTGGAGCTAGGGTTTGCATATGAATTAGGGTTTTCATAGAAGGGTGGTATATGTGAAGCTAGGGTTTGCACATGTGAGGTACGTGGAGTTAGGGTTTGCATGGGAGTGTGGTACGTGGAGATTGGGTTTGCATGGGAGCTAGGGTTGCATGGAAGCGTGGGTCATGTGTAGTTAGGGTTTGCATGGGAACTAAGATTTGCATGGAATTGTGGAGATAGGGTTTGCATGGAGTAGGGTTGCATGGGAGTTAGGGCTTTCATGGATTTAGTCATGCATGTTTGGGCAAATGTTTGTGAATGTCAAATGTTTTTGAATAAAATACTTAAGACACTAATATCTTAAAGTGGAAGAGTATTGAGCCGGGTCCAGACCGATCCACCGATCAGGAATAGTGGTTAGGGTTTTACCCTATATGTGACCGATCCACCGGTAATAATAGTGGTTAGGACATGAGGTCCTATGTGTGACCGACCCACCGGCAATAATAGTGGGGTGACTCGAGCTCAATAAATACAAACCAGAATCATTAAAGCTCTTAAAAGACATAAATTACTTACAGCGAAACACCATGCGAGGAGGAACCAGACCGATCCACCGGTCAGGAATAGTGGTTAGGGTTTTACCCTATGTGTGTCCGGCCCACCGATTATAATAGTGGGGTGTTCCTGTCTTCGCATGGATATGATGTGAGCAGGAACCAGACCGATCCACCGGTCAGGAATAGTGGTTAGGGTTTTACCCTATGTGTGTCCGGCCCACCGGTTACAATAGTGGGGTGTTCCTGTTTTTGCATGGATTGATAAAAGGCATGGTGTGAATTGACTTTTGATAAAAGAAAGATTAAATGGTTAATCTAGACCTTTTGGGCCTTATGTGTGGACTGTTGATTATAAGTTATGGATTTCACTTTATGCTTCTATGTATCATATGTGTGGGTTATAATTGTATGTGATCATTATCCTACATGAATTAATGTGTTATATGCCGGCCTTAGTATTCGGTTACCTTACTCGGTACGTAGCGTACTGATCACCCGTTTCATGGGTGCTACTTATTCCCACGAGCAGAAGGCCCGTCTAATTTGTTGCAGGTAGGAGATACTTACTTTGATGCTTTCGATGTCTACGGGACATCAGGAGGGGCAGAGTGATAGCTGGGCTGGATCAATCTTTAGAGTGACGTGGCCGTTGTCCTTTTAAATTTATGATTCAAGTTATCTTTTATTATGTTTGAATTGTCGAAACAATTTTACTAAGGTTGTTTAGTTGTTATCAGGAAAAACAATAGCCGGTATTTCGAATTATGTAAGACTCACTCGTACTCTGATTTCTGTTTTTATAAATTTGAATTTGTATGGTATTACTGATAATATTTTCTTAGCCTTAGCACTTGGTACCGGAACGGTAGAAGTAAACTGGTATGGTACTAAGTGTGGCGGTAACATCCCCAAAATTTACGGTTTTAATTTATGAGTCCTGCTTTTAAAAAAAAAATGTGTAAATTTTGGGGTGTTACAATGGGTCTTATCGACTTTAAGCCTTCAAATTTGAAGTTCTCATGGCATAAGGCGGGGTTGGCTAGCCTTTTGATCAGGTTTTTAGTTAACCCTAGTTGGATGGCTGCTTTTCTGGATCTTCTTTGTATAGGGTTATGTAGGTCCCTTTCGGACCACAATCCTATCCACATCAATTTTCAGAATGGTGGGAAGGGGCCAATTTTGTTTAGAGCTTGGGATATGTGGTTCTTGCATCCTTAGTTTCGTGGGTTTGTGGCAAAGTGTTGGTCTAGTTTGGTGGGGAAACCGTGTCAGAACAGATTGAAGGAAATAAAGGGTATGCTTAGGATATGGAATAAGGAGGTGTTGAGGGATATCTATTTGAAGATCAAGTTGCTTGAGATCGAGCTGGAAAAAGTGGATGGTACAAGTGATGAGGGTATCTGTGATGATGTTGAGCTCGCTAGGAGGGCGGCCTTGAAGAGTCAACTATAGAAATGGTATAAGAGGAAAGAAGCTTATTAGTTACATGTGTCCAGGGTAAGAGGATTTAAGGATAGAGACAAGAATACAAAATTCTTTCACATTGTAGCTGCTGTAAGGAGAAAGAAAGCTATCATCAGTAGGTTAGTGGAGGGAGGCAAGGAGATATCAGAGCCATCCAAGATTAAGGAAGTCAAAATTTCCTATTATAAGAGTCTGTATAAGAAGCAGGATCTCCCGGATATTAATATTAAAGATGATGGGTTCCAAAAGATTTTGAGAGGGCAGAGCTTAGAGCTTGATAGGATTCCTCTTAGGGAGGATGTTAATAAGGTTGTTTGGTCATGTGATCCTTTGAAAGCTTCAGGGTATGATGGGTATCATATGGGCTTCATTTGGAAGATATGAGGTATCATTGGGGAAGAGTTCATAGAATCAGTCTTAGATTTCTTCCACTCAAACATATTACCGTCTGTACTCAATACCACTTTGATTTCTTTGATCCCCAAAGTGGATGAGGCGGAGGAGGTGAGTCAATTTTGACCCAGTAGCTTAGTAAGGTGTATTTATAAGGTGATTTTGAAGATTTTGGCATAGAGATTGAAACAGGTGGTTGATGGATTGGTTGGTGATTCTTAGTTAGCTTTTATTGAAGGAAGAAGCATTCTAGATGGTGCCTTGGTAGTGAATGATATTACTTAGTGGTCCAAGAAGAGGAAGGGATTGAGAGGGGTTATGATCAATTTGGATTTTCAGAAAGCCTATGATAGTATCATATGAGAGTTTATAGATAATATTTTAAGGATCATAGGCTTTGGGAGTATCTTCAGGGGATGGATAAAGGAGTATATTTCAACAGCTAGTATCTTGGTCCTTGTTAATGGGTTCCCTTCCCCGCCTTTCAATATAGGTAGAGGGATTAGACAAGGGGATCATATTTCACCTTTCCTTTTTATTCTAGTAGTGGAGGCTTTTAATCAGCTCATCAAAAGAGGTTTGGATAAGGGGTTGATTCATGGTTTAAAAGTGGGGAGAGATATGTGTGAAGTTACTCATCTTCAATTTGCTAATGACACAATGAATTTCTACTGGGTGTTTATTGAGAATATCAGGAATTGGAGAAGATTACTCAATTGATTTTATTTGCTCTTAGGTCTAAGTGTTAATTTTGCTAAATTTGATCTTATAGGGCTTGGTGTGGATGAGCATTTCTAGAAGAAGGCAGCAGATACTTTGAATTATAAGATTAGGTATCTTTCGACCACTTACCTTGGCCTTCCATTAGGGGAAAATGTGGGAAAAAACTAGAATTGGAAACTAGTGTTCGAGAAGGTGAAGCAACGATTAGCAAGACGAAAATCAAAAGTCCTTTCAAGAGCATGAATATTAGTTTTGATTGAGAGTGTTCTAAATAGCCTACTGATGTACTATATGAGTCTTTTTAAAATTGCCAAAAGGGTGGTTAAAGAAATTATTAGTATATAGAGAAATTTTTTTTGGAGCAGCAATGGAGACAGGAAGAAGTTACCTTTGGTAAAGTAGAGTGTGATTCAGAGGCCTAAGTTATTAGGTGGTATGGGTATGGGGAACTTAATCATGAGGAATAATGCATTATTTTTCAAATGGTGATAGAGGTATTATACAGTTGAAGGGGATTCATGGAAGAGCATTACCTCTTCCATATATTCTGGAGATCACTTTGGGAGCCTAGAAAATTAGAATAAAAGGAGAGGCTGGACTCCATGGGCGAAAATTATTAAGATGGGAAGGATGAATCCCATTCTAAATTCGGGGTTATTAGTTGTACTTGGTAATGGTAGAAGGGTAAGGTTCTGGCATGATAACTGGATGGGATAAGGATATTTAAAAATTTTATTTCCAAGACTCTTTATGGTATAGGACAACAGGAAGATAAGGTAGCCGGTATGGAGATAGGGGAAGGGGCACAGTGGAACTGGAAACTATGGTGGAGACAACATCTTTTTGATTGGGAGGTAGAATAAGTGGAATAGTTGGAAAGGCTAATGAAGTAGTTTTACTTGATCAAGGATAAGGAGGCACAATCAATTGGGCATACAAGGGTAATGGAGGTTTCTATATATGATCATTTTTTTAGACCTCTTACCAGAGTTTGTATTGGGATGGGTTTAGTAGTAATATTCTCAGCATGATTTGGAGTGGTATAGCACTCCCGAGGATTGAACTTATTTCCTGGTTCGCGATTCAGCAAATGCTCAACACAAGAGAAATACTGGCTAGGCTTCAAATAGTGGATTAAAGGGAGGTAGGGTGTCCTTTTTGCAAGTATGAACAAGAATTGGTCAACCATGTTTTCCAACACTGTATTGTGACGGGGAAGATTTGGTATGAGATCTGCGATTGGCTGGGATGCACGTGGGTAATGCGAAGATCCATTGAGGATAATGTTGTTGCTTGGATAGGTTTTAAAAGAAAAAGGTATGAGGGGGAAATTTGGTAAGAAATTTTCTTTACAATAATAGGAACTATATGGGAATTTAGAAATAATATTGTGTTCGATAATCAATAAGGTTGCAGAAAATGGATGATTATACTTATAAAAACAAGAGTAGGTTTTTAGATTAAGTGTAGAAGAAAAGAGTTTCCTTATAGAGTTGAGGAGGTGGTTCATAATGTTCATGTTTTTTTTTTGTGAGTCAGGGGCCTTTTAGGGGTTTTGTTATGTAGGCCTTTAGTTGGTGTACTTTCTCTTAATTATCAAAAAAAAAAAACAGAAAAAGAAGAGATGATAATATTATTAGTAAATTTTTATTTATTTATTTATTTTTGTGTGTGTGTGATGAACTTACATATTTTTTTGCATCTTGATTTATGATTTCAAGTTTTCTATATTTCATACTACAACTCCAACTCACTTAATCATACATATAACTAAAATTATAAAAGAAATGTATTGGGTAATATGGGCCATAAAATTTAGTTTGGATTTATCGTGTGACTTGCTGGAAAGATCTGAATAGTATAAATTATGCCATGTATTTTTTTTGTAGAACCCAACTGTATATAAAACCAAGAATCCAAAACTTAAAACACAAAAGCTCCACATAATATAAACCCATAAAGGAACAATAGTAATTTATCAAATTTTAATATTTGATTACTATCTTTACAAGTAATTAAAAATGATTAGCAACACTCAAACCTAACATTTTTATTCACCAAGATTATCAAGAGCAATTCTATTAATGAATCAATTTAATTAAGAACTCCATTCATAATAAAGATTCCCTTTAGATCACCTCACTAGATCTAAAATATAAGGACTATTCTAATTCTTGTTTGTTATTCTGTATGTTTAATGCAATACAAAACCCCCTTTATATATGCTAATAAGGCCATTGCACTAACAAATAGAGAGAAGACAAACCTGAAAGATAAGCCATGATAAAAATGTACTCGAAATAAGGCGCTGTGGGGAAATCAAGAAAAACACGACATGTGTTACAAAAACATGGCCTCGTCTATGTTTCTTGCTAGCTTCTCAATTTTCATTCTATCTTTGATTTTCTTTAACACAAAAAATTTTTACAACACTCCCAACCTATGTACACCTCCAAAGACATAATTTTCTCTCCATTATCCTTCATTCTAGGCCCTCCTTAGACTATGAACATGAGCTTGAATTCTAACAATTCTCCCCTTCAATCCCTATGTGCCCTCAACCATGACCAAACCACATGATCATCTCATTTACCTCTATTTGACCATGCCTCCCCTTGAATGAAATTGCATACAACACTTCTCCCTATAAGATTAAATAGATTCCCTTTGGTCTTCGAATCACACAAGATCACATTTTGTCATTTTGTGACCTTCATCCAATCGAATTCCAAATAAGTAGCATAACAAAAAAATTTCAACCTTCCCAAGGAAATTATATTGCAATAAGGTTTGGAACATAGCCCACATCTTTTCACTTTCTAATCCTCCCATCATAGTTCTTGATCTCAATATCTCAGTTTGCTTCAACTTTGATCTCCTCTCTATTGGTCAAATACAAAAAAAGAAGTAATTCAATCATACCTCAATATTGCTTTTGATCCACTTGTTTACTTCTTTCATCCATATCAATCTTGGTTGTTGTGGTCGTAGGGCTATTGCAATATTTTCTCTTATTCATCATGAAATTCTAGAGTAACTCCTTAGTGTACTTCTCTTGGTTAACAGTGATTAATTCCTTGTTTGTTTGAATTGAATATTTATACAGGATGTTAACTCCCCCATCATACTCATCTTAATTTCACTGCATTTCATTTTAGAAAAATCCTTGCACAATGATTCATTAGAAGCATAAAAAATGATGTCATCAATATAGATTTGAAGAAATAATAAGTCCTTTTTAGTTTTCTTAATGAACAAGATTCTATCTATTTTTCCTCTTTCCAAGTTCCAGCAAATATGAAATTTGCTAATACACTCATAGCAAGCCAGAAAAGTGCCTTTTTGAGCATATACACATGGTTTACCTTAGCATCATCTTTAAAGTATTGAATTTGCTTACCATAAACTTCCTTATCTATAAAACCATTTAAAAATGCACTATCGACATATATTTTATATCATATAAATCACTTAGAGGATGCAAATACAAGTAACATGTGTATAGCCTGGGGTCTAGCTACAGGGGCAAAGGTTTATTTGAAATTAGTGACTATCTCCTGGTTATACTCCTTGGCAACCAATTGGATGCTTTCTCTATAAAAATAATGTCTCCTCACCTATCTTGTTCCTAAAGGCTCATTTATTCCCAATTATGGGTCTATTAAGTGAGACTTTAGTTCCATTTGATTAAAAAAGGCTAAATGATTACAAATATTACCTATTAAAAACCATCTACCTACTCCTCTTAATGGATCTCCAATGATGAGATCTTGAGGTTATCTATATGAGTATCTCCAAGCTCTTACAAGATATTTTATTTGCTCATCATCTTGTTGAGCAATTGGAGGGCCATCATCTTCTTCCACTTTGTGATCCTTAAGGTTCAATTCTTCTTTATCTAATAAATTATCCAATTTTATGGACAAGCCTACATCTTCATCAAGATTACCTTGCATACTAGAGAAAGACTCATTAAAAGCCACTTGAATGGACTCTTCAACCCACAATGTTTGTTTTTTGAATATCTAGTTAGCCTTACTATGTAATGAATAACCAATAAAGATACCATCATCATATTTAGAGTTAAACTTAAGTTTCTTATTCTATTATTTAGGTAAAAACGTGTACAACCAAATGTACAAAAACATATAACATTTGGTTTCTTACCCTTATAGAGTTTGTAGGGGGTATTCTTGCGTATGGAATGAATGGTAACCCTTTTCATCATGTATTTTTAGTTGATATGGCTTTGTCATAGAATTACTTAAGAATCTTTGAGTTTCATAACATAGTTCTTGCTATTTCTTCTAATCTCTTATTCTTCCGCTCTATATTACCACCATTTTGTTATGAATTTCTTAGGCTCATGAAGTTGTGAGAGATGCCATTTTAATTGCAAAACTTAGTGAATGTGGCATTCTCGAACTCTTTTTTATGATAAATCCTTATGGCATGCACCATTATTCTCTTTTTGAATTGAAATTCTCTTAGTAAGTACAATAAACACATTAAAAGCACAATCTTTAGTAGAAAGAATAACAACCACGTATATAAAGAGTAATAATTTACAATGACTAGTGTATTTCTATAACTACCAATTCTATGGGTCCTAATAGGCCCGAATAAGTCCATATGTAACAATTCAAGTGGTTTAGTATATCTATGACATGCATTATATAATCAATCTTTTTCAAATTTCAATTTTTGAAGACTACACACTAATTCTTTTCTAACCAACTTTTTAAGTATATCTATGCAACTGTGGGTTTTGACTGTATATTTTATCACATCATAATATTGTGTTGGTTTGCGCATGTGTTGGAGAAGTTTAGTGTAATTTGGAGTTATGTGTGAGAACCACCGAGGGGATGTGTTATATTACATGGATTGTGTTTCCTTGATTAATTCTTGATGTATTTTGGACAAAATTTGAATGTAAGAAAATAAATACGTGGTCCCATATTTTCTAAACACTGATCATGTTTTTGCTTATTTTCAAAATATGTTGTTTTGCTCTATAGGTTTTTTTCTTCTACAAAAAGAGACATGTTGAAACCTTAGCCATCTATATTCATGCGCCCCAACTTCTTCTTCTTCTCTATAGAATTCTCCCTTTTAATAAAATTATTAATCTGTGTAATTTAGTGATTGATTGATTTAATCATTTTATAATTACACAAGAGCACAATTAAAATCTCTAATTTTTCCTGAATGATTCTATTTTTTATGTGTGTTATCAATTGTGCACAATATTATTAATATCAATTTGGTGTGGATCTCTCTTAATCCATATAATTTCTGCAATAATTTGGTATTAGAGGTGCAATGTTTGAAGAGATTCAGTTATCAAGATGGGTACAAGATTTTATATTGAGAATTTTAATCAATTTGTGAATTTTGGATTATGAAAATTAAATATGTGGGCAACCCTAATTTAGAGCGGATTGGAACAAACGTTATCTAGATATTTGAAGAAGCTAGAATCCATGACATATGAGAGATTTTAAGAACTAGATCTGAAGGCTCTCTCTACCTTATAATTATGTTTTTCAAATAAGGTTTTTTAGGAAGTAGCAGATGAATCAATAGTGACTGCCTTATGGTTGAATCTAGAGTCATAATATATGATAAAGTAAATAGAAAACTAGTTATTGTTGAAGAGTTGGCTTCATAACCTGAAACTAGGTGAGGTTTAATATATGAAAAGTCATTTGGATGAATTTGACTCTATTGTTATGGATTTACATAATATAGATGTTAAATTAGATGATGAAGATTTGGTTATTATGTTATTATGCTCTTTGCCTACTAGCTTTAAGCATTTTCTTAAGACTATTTTGTATGAAAAGGATAAGTTATTCCTTGAGGATGTGAAATCTGCTCTGCTATAACGAGAGTTGATTGATATCGAGTTGACTAGTAGTGGTACTTCTAAGGACTCACATAGTGAGGGTTTGGTAGCTAGGGGGAGGCCACAAGAATGGGGGTCTAGTGACAAGAAGGTGTCCAAATCTAAATCGAAGAGTTAGAAGAAGAATGTGACATGCCATGGTTATCAGATAAAAGACTACATTAAGAGATACTGTCCAAATAGAAAATATATAGATACTACTAATGGTGTATTTGATGATTATGATGCTTCCATTGCCAAGGGGATGATGATGGTGATATGCTAATTGCTATAGATAGACATACTAGATTTGCTGGTAGTTTAATTCTGGATTCTAGGAGCTCCTACTATATATGTCCTAATAGAAGCTGATTTCAGACATATAACACTCTTTGAGGTGGAGTTGTTATCTTGGAAAATAGTGCTTTGTATAGAGTTGTTGGGATTGTGACTATGAGAGTGAGGATGCATGATGGTGTGGTCAAGACACTGTCTGGTGTTCATTATGTTCCTGATATGACCAAGAGCTTGATTTTGTTATGTTCCTTGGATAATAAAGGTTATAAGTGTGCCATTGAGGATGACATATTAAAGGTTGTTAAAGAGGTTGTGGTGTTGATTGTAGGCAAGTAGGTTGGGAAATTGCATGAGCTTATTGGTACAACTATTGGGGCAGAGTTAGAGTAACATTGAGAGTGTGTGGCTCAGATTTTGCTGGCCTTGATTTGACTTCACTGAGATATGGTAGTGTCATTGGCATTACTTAGGAGTCCTTGTGTCGTGACCTGAATATATGTAGATCTGTTACCTTCTGATAAGAAGGTGGAGTAGAAGAGTCTTCTGGGTGCTTTAAACAAGGTGGAGGTTGTTGTTGATCTAGATGGTACATATTCTTCTAGTAAGGAGGAGTTTGGGTAGTAGGTGGAGCAAGTAGGCATTGCTTTAGGGAGATCTGGTTATGCACTTTATACCAATATTAGTATTGTTGTGTAGGAGTCATTGTTTCTTTAGGGAGATCTAGTTATGCACTTTATACCAATATTAGTATTGTTGTGTAGGAGTCATTGTTAGACTCAGAGGTTATTTTGGGTGTTTATTTTACCTTGTGGTATTCTACTGGTGTTGCTGAGGAGATGTGGTCTTTTTGGTGGAGCTAGACATTGATATGTGATGTTTCACTGGTTATTCTTTTATTGTGTGTTTGTGTTTTTCTTGTCATAGCAAAAGAAATGTCTAAGGAGAACAAGATGAAGACTTTGGATGTGTCCAAATCCAAAGCGGTTGTGGTGGCTTGCTTAGTTATTGGTTCATACTCCACAAGTGTGAGATGCTTGATGTATGATATGATTAGTATTGATTGTTGTATTGCTAGTGAGGTGACTCTCTTGAAGATACGTTGGTTAGGTGTGGTGTAGATTCTGAGGTACTTGATGTGTAATACCCTAAAATTCACTACTTTTTTTTTGAAGAAATTACAATTGAAATACATAAATTAAAACCCGTGAATTCTAGGGATGTTACCGCCACACTTAGTACCAAACCGGTTCTCTCCGACCGTTTCAGTACTAAGAGCTAAGGTTAAGAAAAGATTCACAATCAATTATAAACCAAGACAAACTAAACTCCAAATAAGTATTAAATGGTTGTAAAACAAAATCAGAGTACATATAAAGAATTATTATTCATATTCAAAAGAGAAATATCTTACAGCCGATAAAAGATTCATTTAAAGTACCCAATGCAAGGTAATAAGTTAAATTGGATAAATCCGATACAAAAGAAATAATAGAAGGAATATAAAATAACAAGAAGAGATAAAACAGCTACGACACTCTCGAACCTTGAGCCAAACACGCTCAACACTCAGCCCCACCGGATGTCTCACCCACATGCATAACGTCAGAAGGGCATACTACTCGTGGGAATGAGCAACACCCATGAAAAGGGTGATCAGTACGCTACGTACTGAATAGGGTAACCGAGCATTAAGGCCAACACGTAAGCATACAAAATAATGTAAAAGAAATAAAAGAACATAATCCATCATGATAACATAATATCAAACATTCATTCGGGTACATACATAAAGGCCCAATTATAAATCGGATTAATTGTTTAATTAATCTTTTATCATAAAATCGATACACACCATACCTTTTATCAAATCCATGTAAGTACAGGAACACCCCACTATTATTGCCGGTGGGTTGGTCACTTGCGGGACAATAGTTCACACCACTATTTTTCGCCGGTGGATCGGTCACTTGCATGACAATAGTCCACACCACTATTCCTGACCGGTGGATCGGTCTAGTTCCTCCTCACATGGTGTTCCACTGTAAGTAATTAGTATCTTTTAAGTGTCTTAGCAAACTCTGGTTTGTGTTTATTGAGCTCGAGTCACCCCACTATTATAACCGGTGGGCCAGTCACATATAGGACATCATGTCCTAACCACTGTTATAACCGATGGATCGGTCGCATGTATAGGGTAAAACCCTAACCACTATTCCTGACTGGTAGATCGGTCTGGACTTGGCTCAATAATCTTCCACTTTAAATGATTAGTGTCTTAAGTATCTTATTCAAAAGCTTTCGCCCTGCACATGCATAAATTATCACACATCACAAATCATCAATTCTACCATTATAATTACACTTTAATCACCAATTACACATGATACAACAAAAACCCTAAGCAGCCACATCAAACCCTAATTAACCACAACAAACCATAGTTAACCACTCCAAACCCTATTTAACCATAACAACCATAATTAGCCACTCCAAACCTTGGTTAACCACAACAATCTATAATTAGCCACTCCAACCCTAGTTAATCACTCCAAACCCTAATTTAGTCTCCTCCATACCCTTATAATGCCCTACATACTATTTTTCACCCAAAACTTCCAAACACCCAAATAACTCTCCTGTTACCTTCTTTACATTCTAAGTCAACTTTTCACATGAAAACTTTACTCCCATGCATAAGCTAATCTTCCCATGCAAACCTTCAAACTTTCTCATGCAAAACCCTAAGCTCCCATGCAAACTTTACACATCCCATGCAACCTCTCAAACTTTTCATACAAACCCTAAACCCCATGCAACCATTAACTCTCATGCAAAACCCAAACTCCACTATGCAAACCCTAATACCACCACACAACCATTAATACCACCATGCAACCATTAATATCACCATGCAAACCCTAATACCACCATGCAAACTTTAATACCACTATACAACCATTAATACCACCATGCAACCATTAATACAACCATGCAAACCCTAATATCACTATGCAACCATAACACAACCATGCAAAATCCAAGATTCAATCCACATAAAACCCAAGGTTTTTCTATATAAAACCCCAACTTCAATCCATACAAAACCAAAGATTCATCTATACCAAAACCCTACATTAGATCCTCCCATAAAAAAACCATAAATTAGATTCTCCCATACAAAACTATAAATTAAATTCTCTCACACCAAACCATACAAAACCATAAATTGGATTCTCCCATACAAGACCATAAATTAGCTTCTTCCTCATGAAACCATAAATTATATTTTACTCTTCCACCCATAGATAATTAAAATACTTAGGTCAACTCACATCCCTTGGTCAACTTATTCCCCCATTCTCCTTTTTCATCCCTTCCCCAACACAAACCATATTAACATCCTCACATGCATGTCTTACAGGATCACAATACATATCATCACGTATCACAATATTTCATCACACACACATACTACACATGCCATATAACAACACATGAACACACTTTAACTCCATGCCATACCATGTACGAAGTAATTATAATGATAAAATAAGATGCATAACATACATAGCATGTAATACACATCAACACACAATAGGCCTTAGCACCCCTTACCTAAAATGACACCGGTCTTGGAGCATGCTCCTACGCCTCCTTAGGGCTTTGACTGGTTTCACCTATTATAAGGGAAAAGCTAAAATTAGACTCCCTCCTATCAAAAATACTATTAATCACTAACTTAATATAAGACTAGGCTTTTGATAAAATATTAAAATAGTGATAACAAAAATACCAAAATAATATCAATATTAATATTAACAAGAATAATAAAAATAGTAACAATAATAATAAAAAGGACATTACTCAAAAATATAGTGAAATAAGGGCTTCAGCCCCTTTACTAAAATAATACTAATAATAATAATGTTAGTAAAATAGATAACCAAATTTAGTAATAATAATGGTGATGAAATAATAATAATAGTAATAATGATAAAAACCATAATAATATTGTAATAATAATAATAATAATAATCATAATGGTAATAATAGTAAGGATAATATTTGAAGATAAAAAGAAGTAGGGTTTCCACCCTACATCAAGTAATAATAACTTAATAAATAATAATAATAACATTAATAAGAATAAATACTAATAATAATAAAAATACTAATAGCCCTAATAATAATAAGACATGATATTTATAATACTACTACTAAAATTTAAAATAAGAACAATAGGGTTTCAACCCTATATAAAATAATAATACTAACACTTGAAAACAATAATAATGATAGTAATAATAATAATAATAATAGTAATAACAACAACACCACCACCACCACCACCACCAACAACAACAACAACAATAACAATAATAACATTATTAACAAAACTAATGGTAAAATAGTTGTATTAATAATAATGGAATAAGAATAATAGAAATTCAAAATAGGAAATAATAATAATTATACTTATAACATATTAATATTAATAATAGTAATAATAGAAATAATAAGGGTAATAGTGCTAAAATCGAATTAAAAATTACAATAGGGATTCAGCCTTCAACAGAATAATAATAAAAACATTACTATTAATAACAATAATAATACATATTAAAAATGGAAATAATAATAATAATAATAGGATTTATATTAGAATAAATGAAATAAAATAATTTAAGTCTTGTAAAAATAGGGAAAAGGGTCGAGAGGGTCTAGGGTTCAACCTTAGGGTGGTAGGGATAGGCGGCACCAGCGGTGGTGCACGGCGGCGGTGGTGGTGGCCGAATAGAGGTGGAAGTTGGCCCCTTTAAGAATACCTAGAGGGAGAGGAGAAAAATGGAGGTGGCGGTGCACGACAGCGGTGGTGGTGGCCAAATGGAGAAGAAGGAGAGAAAGAGAGGAGGAGAGGGAGGAAGAGGAAAAGAAAGGTAGAGGAAGGTAGAGGGTGGTCTGTAGAATAATTTGAGATGTAAAATGAGCGGCGAAAGCGGCGGAGGAGGTGGCCAATGGTGGGTCGAAGGGTGGTGGTGGCAGAAAATGGTTTGGTTGAGGAGAGAACTTTACACAGCCAGGGTGGCTCGTGTAGGAAGAATCGAGGGAGGAGGAAGGCACAGTTATCTAGGGGGCAGTGCAAAGAGTGCACGGGTGGCCAGAACGGGCGGCGGAAGTGGCGTCTAATGGGGCGATGGCACGAAGGAAGGCATTTTCTGAACTCGAGCCAAAAACTCAACTCAACGCTGCTATGGGGTGTATTTATAGGCTTGAAAGAAAGTTAGGGTCGAAGAGAAAGTGGGGGAGTGGTAGGCAGGAGTGGGCACCGGCCGACAAGGACAGCCGGCGCACTCCCTAATTGTGGTCTGCAAGTGGCCAGGTGTAACACCCCCAAATTTCACTACTGAAAAATTTCGTTAATTAAAAAGGAAATTAGCGGAAGCAAATAAATAAAACGTGAAATTTGGGAGTATTACCGTCACACTTAGTACTAGACCGGTTCACTCATACCGTTCCAGTACTAAGTGCTAAGGCTAAAGGAAAATGAAATACAACTTGCAAGAAATTCAACATACTTAAATCAGAGTAGCACATCAAATCATTTACCAGAATAAAATCCACCAATGTTGGTTACAGTAATAACATATACATTTAAAACCAATAATTTAAATGAGAAGGAGAAAAGGCCTAATAGTACCAGATAATTCCTTACTCTCTTTCCCCGTAGCCCACTTGAGTAGCACCTGAAAAGACTTGTAAGGGCACTGCCCATTGAATAGGCAGGGGCCCCAAAAGGGAATCCCTTCAGTACTACGGTACTGAGTAACCCTTTAATACCACACTTAAAGACAGGCCCGCAATGCAACACATAGTGCAACTATATACATATGTAAACTGAGGTGCATACATAACAATCACACGTAACACAAGTTATAATTCATGATCGATATCTTTGGGCCTTAAGCCATGTCATAGTATAAAATCCATACATTTGGACCTTAAGCCATTATTCCATCACCATTCAATCAGTATCATATTTTATATCCATGTGAGTGCGAGAACCCCACTATTATAGCCGGTGGACCGGAAAGTATACACTCAGGGCAGAACGCCTCTGACCACTATTATTGTCGGTGAACCGGAAGATAAACACACAGGGCAGAACGCCTCTGACCACTATTATTTGCCGATGGATCGGTCTGGCCCCGACTCACATGGTGTTCCACTATAAGCGATTAGTATTTTTCCATAGCTTTATTCACATACAATACTGTTTTTATTGAGCTCGGGACCCCCACTGTTATTGCCGGTGGACCGGAATATACATAAAATCATCATCCAGTGCACAACGCTCCTAGCCACTATTATATCTGGTTGACCAGAATATATAAAGAATCATCATCTAGGGCACAATGCTCCTGGCCACTATTATAACAGGTGGACCGGTACTCAATATCATAATCATCTGGGCCCAGCTCATTAATATTCCACTTTCAATACCTTTCTTTAATCAGCACATCAATCATATTTATTTGCCTCGAACGGGAGATCAATAACCCGGGACACAAAGGTACACTGGTCGTACCGGTGCATATCAGCTACTCAGTACCCTTCAACCATGAACCCAAGGATGCAAAGGTACCCTAGTCGTACTGGTGCATAAAGCTAACTCAGTACCCTACCGACAAGGACACCTAATCCATAAGTATGCATACCCCCTAACTAGGTCCGTAGAGCTAGAAAGAGTAAGATATAGGGCCTGGCTGGGGCACAAAGGCACACCAGCAAATACTAGAATAATCGTGGACTAAACCACGTCCTTAGGGTAGCGACCCCTAAGGAGTCACCATTCCCGATCTCGAGGTCTTTCACTTTAAGTAATAGTATATATCTTAATTAAAGTGATCACGAAAGGCATAATAATCAGATACTTATTCACTTTCAATCGTTGTGATATCATTAATCGTTTCTTATTCGGATGATTATCCAGGATATCACAGAGAAAACCATTAAGGCCATACTAATTATCAAATACTCTTACTTGGCTAATCAGCATTATTTAAATCATATTATAATGGTCCACAATCACAGCGACATATTAGGTAAAAATTACTCATTTAACCTTTACTTATATAATTTCTAAGTCATCCCTTTCTTACTTGATAGATTACCATATTACCCTTTAGGTTGCATAATTACCAAATTACCCCTTATCCAATTTAGGTTATCAAGTTGTCTCCTACACTTTTTAGATCACCATTCACCCCTCATAATTGCCACACTTAACATATCTCCCCTTTGGTTGATTAGATTACCGAGTTGCCCTTCTCCTTTGTTATAATTACTAAATTGCCCTTGTGATGGATAAACTACCAAATCACCCTCCTTCATTATCATGATTACTATTTTGCCCCTTTAGTTGGTTAAATAATTATCACTTTACCCTTTAATCGGCTAAATTACCAAATTGCCCCTTTAGTTGGATAAATTACCAAATTGCCCTTCTCCTTTATCATAATTACCATTTTACCCCTCTCAATTATTTTAATTGCCATTTTACCGTTTTTAATTATCATAAATCCCAAATTACCCTTCTTTATAATTACAAATATTAATTTACCCTTCTTCATAATTATAATTACCAATTTTACCCTTAATCTACCCTTCTCCATCTTTATAATTACCATATTACCCTTCTCCATTATTAAAATTACCATAATGCCCTTTTATTGATTAATTTACCAAATTACCCTTCTCTATTATCATAATTGTCCAATTACCCCTTTTTAATCATACTTTAATTATTAATTTATCTTTTGTCGTTATCATTATTACCAAGTTACCCCTTACTACCGGGTTTACCATAATATCCTTTTATTTACAAAATTACTCTTCTACCCCTTACTTTCAAATTACCATAATATCCTTTTATTTACAAAATTATCACAATACCCTTTTTATTTATAAAATTACCATAACACTCCTTTTACTTTACAAATTACTATTTTACCCTTTCACATCCAAAATTACCATCTTTATCTTTCCTTACATAATTACCATTTTGCCCTTCTTTTCCAAAATTACCATATTACCCCTTTACTTATAAATTACCATTTCGTCATTCACTTATACAATTACCATATTACCACTTACTTATGAAATTACTATTTTGCCCCTCTACTTCCAAAATTTGCCATAATGCCCATTTACTTGAAAAATTACCATAATGCCCTCCTTCATCTAAAATTACTATTTTACCCCTACTTCCAAAATTACCATTCTTACCAGTTACTTATAAAATTACTATATTGCCCCTTGACTCCAAAATTACTGCTTTACCCTTTTCTCCAAAAATTACTATAATGCCCCTTTACTTATAAAATTATCATTTGGCCATTTAATCATAAAATAACCATATTATTCTTTTATCTCAAAAATTACCATAATACCCTTCTTTCTCATAACTTACAATTTTATCCTTTTACTTATAAATTATCATTTAACCCCTTTCTTTTTTAAATTACCAAATTACCCTTTTACTTATAAAATTACCGAAATACCCTTTTCACTTATAAAATTTCCACTCAACCCCTTTATTCACCATTTTTATGAATTTACCATCACTACATAAAATAATGATATTAGTACTTCATTCTTATCATCTAAGTCCACCATCTTATCATTATTCAACATAATACTCATTAGCAACTACATACATTAGATCACATACTTCATAAGCATAATTACTAAAATACCCTTAGGCAATAATATTACTCATGCATTAGCAACATAATACATCATAAACAAGCATTTAATATTTCCATCAATAATCAAACTTCTTCCTTAATTATCATACCTACACATGGCACAAAGATTATCATACTTTTCCTTTTTATCAAGCAATATAAGCAACCATATATATATATATCATGCTAAGCACACAAACCATGCATAAAATCATACTAAATCCCTAATGTGCTAGCATACGTTTTTCCATGTATTTAAGGGAGGATTAACAGTTACCTTAATCCCGCAAAATATCAAATCTTACCGGTATCCCGGTTAAAGATTTAAGCTTTATTAGCAACTCAACACCTAAAAATAATATCATTAACTATTAGGTTAGAAGTAAGAAATTAAAGAGTAAAACTTTATAAAACAAATTTATTTAATAATAATGCACTTTGATTAAATATGAATATACCTCAAAATTTAGCCAATAAATTTCAAAATAAGGGGGAGCTCACGCTGCGTGAACATCGTGAGTCTCATGCAAAAATGAGAGGAGGAAAAGGGTTTGAAGGGGGGGTAAGATAGAAGGGAGGGAATGGATCGGTTTAGGGACTTTAGGCTAGAAAAGAAGGTAGTTGGGGGAGGTTTCAAGGCAAGGGAATGGTGCAGGAGTGAAGAGGGGGTGTAGGTGGTGGCTGGGGATGGTTTCACGGCGGCATAAGGTGGCGGAGACGGCGACGGCGAGGCGGCGAAGTTGGCTGTCGAGGTGGAGGGGCTGAGAAGGAAGGGAAAGATGAGGGAAAAATGAAGGGTTAAGGGGGCTGTTTTCGGCCAACTAATGCATGGTGGTGGTGGAGGGGGTTGTACGGTGTCGAACGGTGGGTTGGGTGGCGGTAGAGGTGGCCGGACGACGGCGGAAGTGGCGGTTGCAGGTGGCTCGGCGGTAAGGGGAAAAATGGGGAGAAAAAGGAAGAAGTGGGGAAGGGAGGAAGTGCAGGGGCCCGAAGGTGGCTTGGGGGGTCTTGTGGTGGCGCAGGGTGGTAATAGGTGGTGGCAGAAGGCGGCGCAGGGGCTGGGTGCGGTGGTGCAAGCGACGGTGATAAAAAATCGGGGAAAAGGATGGAGGAGGAGAAAAGAGAGAAGAGGCTCGGGAGGAAGAGATGAGGGCTCGAAAATTATAGGGAATGAAGGCTGCTGAGGGTATGAAAAAGAAGAGGGAGAAGAGAGGGGCATTGGCCGGTCGGTGAGAGGAAGAGAGAGGGCAGGGAGGTAGGTGGTGGCCGGGTTGCAGGCGGCGGCGTGCTCGACCATGGCAGAAATACTGGACCGGCGCAGGAAAGAAGGGAGCCGGTCGGTCCAGGGGGAAAAAAAGAGGGGCATTTGGGCTGGGTGTGTCGCACGGGAGAAGCAAGGTGGGAAAAAAAAGGGCCTTTGGCCCAGGCGCGCATGGGAGGAAGCCCAGTTGGCGGCCCAAGGGAGGGAAAAAGGAAAAAGAAGAGAAGAAAAGGATAAAGGGTAAAAAAGGGAAATGGAAAAATAAGGTAAATTAATTTATAAAATCATAAAATGTAATATTCTTGATAAATTATTTAATTTAATAATTTAATTCATTATAATCTAATATATTAGTTTAAAAAGGATAAAGTTGGTAAAATATTAGTTTGGAAAATTATTTAAATAAAATAATATGATAAATAGAAAAATATTTATTTTTAATTTATTAAATGTTCTTACCCAGATTTACATACTCTAAAATCCATAAAATAATTAAAATAAATAATTTTAAAAGCAAATTTTATTTCAAATAAAAGTTATTTATTAAAATATAGGTTTTCGAAATTTTTGGGGGATTACACCAGGGGAGAGGGAGATCGTGAGAGGAATGGGGGAGTGGATTGGTTCAAAATAGCTGACGAGTCAGGGGGAAGAGAGAGGAAGGAAAATGGTCGTAACTGGCGGCAAAATTTTTGGAGGTGGTGGTGAGTTGCAGATCGGCGTTGATGGGGCTGGGGAAGAAGGAAGAAGAAGATGGGGGGGAACCGACAGTTCGGGGGAGAAAAGAAGGAAACGAAAAGAAAGGGAGCAAGTCGGTCGGGTGTGGTCATTAAATGCCAGGGATGAAATGTAGCGCCCAGGCACAATAAAACACAAAATGTGGCGCTGGGGGGAAAAGGAAGGACGGGTGGTTGCGCAGGCTAGGCTGCACCGAAGGAAAGGAAAGAAAGATTTGGGCTGGTGGTGACAGGCCCAATTCGAATAAAAGGAGAGGAAAAAGAAAAAGAAGAAAAGAAAGAAAAAGGAAGAAAGCAGAGGAAAAAGGAAAAAGGAAAAAAAAGAAAAAAAATTAGGAGGGTTGGGTTAAATAAATAAATTAAAATATTTGGGATAGTTAAAATAATAATATTTAAATAAAATAATATTTAAAACCTTTTTTGGGCTAAATTAGTATTTTTAAAAGATTTTCCATAAATTTCATTTTAATTAACGAATCACTTTAATTTTAATAAATTAAAATATTTATAAAATTTCTATTAAATTGAAATATGTTCTCCCTCTTATTTTAAATAAAATAATTTATTTAATTTATTTTTAAAATAAAATCCTTAATTAGTTAAAATACTCAAATTTCCTCTAATTAAAATACTTATAAATTTCTTATAAATTTGCCCTAATTAATTTCCTTTTATTTTAATAAAAATAATTTATTTCATTAATTTTCATAATAAAATATTATTTATAATAAATAATAAAATTAGAATTTTAGGGGCATTTCATGATGAGTACAATATTGACTTATATTGGTTATGTGTTGTTGACTATCTAGTTGACAGATTACTATGATCTTGGTTGTAGTCTTGATGATTAGAGGTACACTAATTTGCTAGTGTTCAACCTTAGAGTTTCTAAGGTTCTGTGTTTAGTTATGACAAATGCTTTTCAGGAAGCCTTGTGTCTTGGTGGTAAAGTTGTGTTAGAGAAAGTGGGCGCTTTAGATAATCCAGTTGGTATGCTAACGAAGCCATTAACTGTGGGTAAGTTCAAGTATTTCTCGAATTTGATTGATGTTCATAGGTGTTTATATGTCATGCATCAAAAATACTACACCAAGGTGGAGAATTATGGATTTTGATTGGGTATTTGAGTACATCATAATATTGTATTGGTTCATGCATATATTGGAGAAGTTTGGTGTAATTTGGAGTTATGTGTGAGAAATACGCTGAGGGAGGGTGTTATATTACACGTATCATGGTTAATTGATTAAGTCTTGATGTGTTTTGGGAAAATTTTGAATTTAAGGAAACAAACATAGGGGTATTCATATATATAAGACAAGTTGACTAAGCACACAAGTACATCAGTACATTTTGTACTGATTAAGCCAAGTTATCTCTCTTCAATGAAGCTACCAAAACACAAGATATTCATACATATAAGATATATGAATAGTTTCATGCATACTTCATACTATATGATACACATTCTATCATGATCACATTAGGTATAGAAGGTTTGTACCTCATATGACTAATTATACTTGACACCCTAATACCACATCATGGATGTTGATGTGCATGTTGCAAGTAGAATGATTCAATTAATAGTAAGGTTACATTAACTCAGGCACACAAGTTCTTTTATAAGCCATCTTCTACATTACAATTACTTTTCCTCTACTCTAACTTCTCTTAAATCACATTCTTATGCGTAATACTTATTCAACTTATTATCTAAATACTCATTCCAATTTTTACATTTATCATTGTGTGATGAACTGTACATTACTCTATGGTCTCAAATACCATGGAAACCTATCCTAACTAAAGGAAATAAAGTCTAAGTTGAAGCCAAGTAACTACCAATGGATATAAGTTTGAGCGAAAGATAACTAACCACAAATGGACATAAGTTCACAGAGAAGCTAAAAGCCACCTAGGTAACCAAACCCTTTAGTATCAATACCCCCTACTACTTTATCAATGTCTAGAGTAGGTAAAGCCTAGGGATCTACTAGGATCCTGCCCAAAGGCACCAATAATGCCCAAAGGTAGACTAACCCTTGATAGCTAATTGAGGATTGGGTAACTTAGAACCATACACAACTTGATTGTCTTTTTCTTTACGTGATTAGTATATTGTTTGTAAGGTTATATGATTACACAAGGCCCACACAAGATACAAATGAAATATCTATATGCTCATTCCATATCAACCCTTACTATTCCCAACCAGGTGTGAAATTTACATTGATGCTTGTTCAATAATAACTAATCTTAAGAGCTTAATCCACTCAAGAAAATTTTTGGATTTCATTTCCCTTTATGAACCATCAAATAACTACTCGGGTTTACCAATCAAGACTTTTACAAATGACCATTGGCTATATCACGAGTCATGATTCATTTAATCCATCCATGGGTTGTTAATCTAGGTCAATAGGTGCATTTTACCCATTAAACAATCATATAACCATGTTAGGCACAATATTAAAGCATATCTAAGCCAAGAAACCAATATCATACAAACTAGCCAAAACAGTTGATCGGTTCAGCCTAACTAGTCGATTGGTTGTATCAATTAGTCGATCGGTTTGGCACGACCAGTCAATTAGTTTGGCTCAACTAAACTTAAAGTTCTCTCAAACTGGTTGATCTTTTTGGACAAACTAGTTTACTGTTCATAAACCATTCAATTGGTTTTACTCAACTAATCGATGGGTTAAAGTAGAGAGAAAGATTAGGGTCACTACATACCTACCAATCGATGGATTGGGTCAACCTGTCAACTTTTTTAAGAACTAGTTGATTAGTTTGCCCTCAAACCACACAAAACATGAATTTTCATGTAGACCATACCTATAAATATCTACCATACCAAATTAAAACATGGATTAACATCACATTAACACATTTCTAGCTCAAAATAGTTACGTTTTTCACAATTAATCATCACAACCTAGTTTTCCTTAAAAATTCTGCATTCATCTCAATTGTTTACATTTTAATCATCTAGCACCAAATATGAAAACCACATACTCATGCCAACATATAAAATCAAACATTTAAAGGTTTCATAACATACAAGCTTAACCCAGTCATATTTCATAAATAAGAATGACTTACTTGATATAGGTAAAACTTTCATCAAATAAGAAAACTTAACCTATGGGAAATCCTCAACTTTCAAAACCTTAAAAATAGTGTCAAATTTTCAAAATTATTAATACATACTTTTGTACGTTAAGGCTTGAATTAGAAGGAGAAAATGACTATCTAAGTTAAGAGAAACAAAGGGGATTTTCTAATGAGAAGTGTGTCTCAACCTTTTCTTAAATCTAACTAGCCCTTGCTTAAAGATAAACAAGAATAAGACCTAGAGAAATTATCTGAAGAGTGGAAGAAAATCAATTATGCCTCAAAATTTGAGGGAAAGATGACACAGTTAGAGGTGATTGGACTAATTTGGTGGTTGAAAGAAAGGCGAATAGAAGGGGCAATTAGGGCTATTTATAGCCAACAAATTGATACAATCAGTAGTGTGATCATGCACAAATCAAAACCCTAATTTTTACCATTCAAATTTGAGTTGAACAAAAGATTTTGTCCAAGATTGCCTGACCTCTCTTCGAGAGGTGAAATGGTGATTCTAGAGAGGTGTAGGTTAATTTAGCCCAGAAATGCCAAATACAAGAGGGGAAATGGAAAATTATCATGGGAGGAATCTCCTTACTAAGAATAATAAGGTCTAGATTTGAAGGAACGATTCTAGAAGTGTGTAGAAGAGAGAGGTGGAAAAAGACAAAGATGATATCATCTTCCATCTCAATTGTTCCAATTAAACCTGTCATATCAGTTTGAGGTAGACTTTCAACAAAAAGCATAAGGATAATGGCCAAGAATCTTTGATAACAATTTGGAATGGGGTTATCAAGGTTCCATTTTGGTATAACAAAATTTTACTAAAAATTTGAGTTAAAAAAATCTACTCAACTTAACAAACTAATCCATCATTTTAGCCTACTAGTCAAATGTTCTATATATTAGCTGATTGGTTGCCCAACTAGTTGATCAGTTTGGCCGAGCAAAACCATTTGTGTGGAATGATGAAATAGTTTGCTGGTTTATGAAACCAATCGATCGATCCGCGTAAAACCCAAGTTATAAAATTTTCATAGCTTATTAAAATCAAACTTTTCATAAAGCTCAAGTATGGTCCCAAATCAAAATCAAACACCACGACCTATTAAAATTTATAATTCAAAAATTTCATGAAAAGATGAGGTATTATAAATGCTACCAACTCCAATTATCTTTCCTTTATATTTGTCCTCAAAGGTGACATTTCCTTCATTTTAGGGTGTCAACTTGGTTATGCACCTTGAGTACCCCTTGTATAGGAACCATTTGCTTATTCTTGTTTTTCACCTTGAAGCATACCTACAACCACACATGTCCTAGTTTAGGCATCTTTTCATTGGTTCCTTGAGGGATTAGTAATCAATCCTTGAAGGATGTCCCCTTTAGGCACCCACACCTTCTTGAATTTCACAAATTTATAGCTTCTACCAAATTTGGAGAGAATGCCACTTGACTACCTTTTCCACATAAATCATATGTAATAGAAGAAGGAGAGGAATACGATTGATGTTCCTTGGAGGCCTTTACAAAGGAGGTTTTTTTGTGTATTTTTTTTTCTAGTTTTTGTGTTTCATGATTATATATCTTGTTACCATAGTATAAACCCCCATGATTCTTATAATACTTTTGAGCACCCAATAACAATTTTAATCCTTCTTCACTTTCAATGAAGGTGTAGGCTATATTGACAGATTATCACATTTGGCTTGAAAATCAACTGATTTTATTCCTATTTGATCCATCTTCACCATATGATCACAAGCACTAAATTTATTATAATTTTCAAGTTCATCGTAATTTTCTTCAAGTTGAGACTTGAAATGATACATATGTGATTAAAGTAAAGTATTTTCACTTAGGAGATTGCTATATAGTTCATTTAGGTGACCATATACTTTTTGCATGTTATCCTTTCTATAATTTTCAAACAAGGTATTATGCAAAACATATATCAATTCATCATGTGAATAGTGAGGGCTATATTGTACCCCATCACTTTCTTTGTTACTATTAAAGCTAGTAAAGAATGTTAAGGTAGATATCTCATATCCCAAAGCCATGAAACATAGGTTAGCTACCTCTTCTTCATCTAATGGATCTCTTTCACTTTTTCCATAAGTGGCCATGACTTTTATTGGAGCTAGAGTTCCCTTTTAGTAGTATTTATTTTTTTCCTTTACTCCTAGATACTGTTTTTGCTATCTCATTATGGAATTTAAAGCAATCATAAATTACATGCTCACTTTTTCCACAATGATGACATTTGATTCTATTATCCTTGTTAGCATCTCTTATACTTCTTAAAGAGCTTGTAGCTTGTACTCCATTTATTCCTTCCATAACCTCTTGATATTAATAACCTCATGAATTAGATTGTAATGAGTTCCACCTTTTCATCATCCATGGGAATTTCACCATCTTCCTCTTCTTCTTCAACAACTTCTTTTTCTTTGAGGATGTGGAGGCTTTTAGAGTAAGCGACTTCTTTTTGTTTTCTTTAACAATCCATCCATTTTGGATTCATATACTAGAAGACTTCTAAAGAGTATATCCATTTTCATCATTATAAGATATTTAGCCTCCTCAATTGCAGTTACCTTAGGCCTCCTATCCTTAGAAATGCATTGTAAGAAATTCTTCACCAGCTCCTTCTTAGTGATAGATTTTTCCAAATATTTCAAGTGGTTGGTTAGAGTGGTGATTGAATTTCCTAGCTTCATTAATAATAATTCATGTTTTCTATTGTGAAGGGAAATTCATTATCTACACACTTCACTCGTCGCCTCATGAGTGATCACCAATTTATTGCAATTATCTTTAGCAGTTGTGCATGATTGGATTTATTTATGATCTTTCTCACCAATGCCACATTGGAGGATCATTATAGCCTTGTCATTTAGGGTTAGCTTAATCTTCTCAGCATATGTGAGTTCATGATGATGAAAACCATTATCTGGTTATTTAAATAAGATTTTTTTCCATTAAACAAGGGTGGTTTTATGGCGGAAGTCCCTTCACTTAATCCATCTTGATCCATTCCCCTTGCTAATCTTCACAGCTCAAATTTTTAAATCCTTTATGAGATAAATTACTTTTATACCAATTAAAAAACACTCTAGGGGTGAATAGGTGTTTTGGATCAAATTTTTTTGCAAAATAAAAAAAATAGACACAATATTTATAGTGATCTAAGTATTGAACTCCTCTACATCCACTACCAATTTGTTTTTATCTTTTATATTTTAAAATTCTCATGTGTTTCTATTGGTGATCTATATATTTACCTCTCTAAGGGTAATTTATAATTGTTACCTATTTATCTTATCTAGATTGTTAACACAAAATCTCTACAAGAATGATAGGTATCACACAACATTAGGTAATGAGTTTTGTAAGAGTGTTGTGGTTAATTGTAGTGAATTCCTCACAACTTACAAGGTGGAAATTGAAGAATGATTGTGAGGAATTAATCTTGATAATTTTTAAAAATTCAAAATTGAATAACAACTAGCCTTGATGTTTGCAAGATAAGCATAGAAGGCTTCTTAAGAAATTTAGAGAAATGAAAGAGAGGATGTGTTGAGTTGCTTGAGAATTAAATAATTAATTCGTAATAACCTAATTTTCTAAAATAATTTTATTATTAAAACTATAATAACATTAGCTTTGATTTAAATTTATTACATCCCTTTAATGTTTGGAAATTGTTGTTACAATTTTTAAGTTTTTCATCACAATCGTTTAACATTTCCTATGGTTTTGAGTCACGTAAGATTTTAGAGCCACTTTTAGTCATAAAAGTTTTTCTGAATCATTCTAATTTAATCATATTTTAATTCCTTGAATTTTTAAGAGTCTTGTAGTTTTTTTAAAAATTGAAATAGATAATTTGACTTAAAAATTACCATTCATCCATCTTTTTATTTTTAATTGATATTTAAGCCCTAATACGAGTGATTTTATGGAATTAAAATTCATAAAACTTTATAGATACTTATATTTTGGTATATCTAATCTAAATATGAATTTAAAATAGGTTAAACATATTTATTCTACATTTTGAGATAAATTCTGTTAATTTTAGGCATAATTAGCCCTAAAAATAAACTTTCTCTACACAGAACCTAACATAAATATCTCAAAATTGTTCCTATCCTTATTAAATATTTTAATTAAAGTTGGAATGATATCTTTGACCCATAGGGTCTATAAAACCTTAAAATTATGCCCTCTTAATTTTTTATAGATATTTTGCACTATTTTAATCATTTAAAGTCCTAAATGTCAAGCTTATTTGAAATATTTTCTTGCGTCATTGTTACTATATGATTTTATTCCATTTTGAGCTCCCAAAAACCATCCTTCTTCAACCTTTCTTCCCTCCTCCATTGTTGTTCGTATAGTAGGTATTTATTTTTTGCATGGATTTCAATAAAAGTGTTTGTTCTTAGAGGACAACTATTTTTAGATTTTTTATAATCTTAGTAAATTAGGAAAAAATGTTTATACCATAATTAGATAGAATAATTTGATGCTTGGCTTGATTATAGTTGATTTGAGCCATTTTGTGCATTTTATGGCATATTCAGCCACGAGCTTGAGTTCTTTTTTATTGACGTCATTATGAAAATTTGATGATTTAAATGGGTTAATTCGGTTTTTATATGCAATTACATATATTAAAAGTCTTGATTTGAATATGTATAATTATAGTTATAATTTAACAAAGTTTTAATCATGTTTAGGAGTAAATTTGTAAATTTAAGTGCTAGATATGATTTTTCTAAATTTTAAGGGTTTCATTATGTTTATCATGCTTTTTTTTGTTAAGTATATATTGTTTTATGAATTAATTCTAAGTATTATAAATTTTTGTCCCATTTAGGGGTATTATGGGCATTTTATCTATTGTTGTAATTTCAAGCATCTTTAAGGCTATGCCATGTTATGCATGTGCTACTTTATAACTATGTGAATTATCACGAATTTATTTCATCGTTTTCCATTTTATTTAAATATTATAATATTTGAGACCATTAGGGGTAAAATGATCATTTTGCACGAACTTGATCTTGTTTTACCGAGTTTTGAATTCTGATGTGATATAAATGAGTTAAGGATGCTTAGAACTTAATTTCATGATTCTATTAGTTTGTTTACTATTTTATTCTGAACATATGGAATAGTAACATATTAAATGACAATATGATACTTGTGCACTTAAAGGCCTTAATTAGATATTTAAGAACACAATGCTTGACATTAACCATTGAGTTGGCCCTCGAGATTAGTGAATTGACATTGATATTGAATTTTAGTGATTTATTTTTAACATATAAACTTTTTGACATATTTCCACATATCTTATTATACATAATTAATATTTTAGTAAATAGTTACTTTTCCTGACATTGGTATGTGTGATTATTTTGGAGTAATGATCAATAATATTTATGAGTTTTGAAGTAATATAAGCAATAAATCAAATAAATGGATTTAAGGGTTTTTATTCTTACTATAGATTTGTTGGTGGTTTCATTCCACTTTTAGGAGGTTTGTTAGCTAGCTATATTAGATTATCCGATGGTTTATAACCCACCTCTATTAGCCTTGGGATGAAATATGCGGTAGTGTCATGTAGTAGATGCCTTTCCTATAACTTCCTATATGTTTTGTTGTTAGTGCATTAGCAAGACCTCTCTTTCTATTCTATAGGTGACCTATGAATCTTATAGGGGGTATCAATACTTATAGGTTAGGGTGCCTTAAGTGGTTTTGTTTGCCATATCCAATAGCATCATGGATGTGTTTTCCTCGTGTCCCGTGCCTTGGATAGGGTTTTGTTCAACATAGGCAGTAATGCTATGGATATGAGTTTCTTGGCCCCCACGCCTTGAATATAAGTAATATTATTTTTGGAGATAGATAAATGAATCATATTATTATGTGAGATATTAGTAGAATAAGTGGGATAAATGTGTTATGAATTTATTTATATAAGGGAATAAGTAAAAATATATATATATTGTGTGATAACATAATATTAATTCTATCAATTTGGTGTTTGGATTATATTCTAAGTGTGAAGGTGATTTCTAGGGTTTTGATGAATAATGAGTAACATGAATAGTAATTATTAGGATAAATAGTATATTTTAAGTAAATGTTCCATTTTTCATCTATTAGCATGATTTTTGGTATTATTCAGTGTAAGCATGGTTATGCATATATGATATCACTTATAGTAGGTTATATTTTCTCGGTATGTTTATTATACTGAAGTTATGTTTTTGTTCAAGTATTTATACATATGATTTGGTATGGAAGTCTGTGTTGTGACGTGGACTACAATTGTGATGTTGGAAAAGGGCATAGACTAGACTTATTTGGATACTATTTTTAATATATCTATTTGTATCTAAGTCTATTTTGCTTTATGCATATAAATATCCTTTTTTGTTACTTGTTTTTGTTTAATTTGATCTTGTGATTTCTTCTATACCGTTTTGTAGTCTTATCTTTCATTGAGATCAGGTGTTTTCCACACTCGATTACTAAGTATAAGACTAATTTTCAACGTGACATCCAGCATGGATTGGGATTGAAAGTATATTCTTTATGTTAGATTTAGTGACAACACCCTAAATTTCTTATTTAGCTTTCACAAAAGTAATTTTAAGCAAAAATTGCATTTATTGATAATTAGGGTGTTATAAAATTAGAGAGAGTAGTTAAATGTAATTAATTTCTAAGAAGATTTAGTGGTATATTTAATTCAAACTCTATTATATATGTAATCAATTAATATTGTTCATTGCTGTGCATTTATTACATGAAATGACAGTTGAACAGGAAATTTTTATTTCTACATCACAGCCAATTGGCTAGTTACTCAAAACTAGTTGGCTGGTACCCAAATCCGATAATTGAAAAACATTACTATTGTTATAAATATAGCCATTACAGAGGACTATCTGACTTGTATGGGAGACCAATTGACTCGTTTAACCTAATTGAATGGTTAAGCATATTTTGGGTATAGAGAGATGGCAAGGAATTTTAAGATCACAAAACTAGTTAATTGTTAGCTAAAAAACTATCGACTAGTCTTAACCAATGGACCAATTTTTGCAACTGGTTGAATGGTTAAGAAAAAATAGAGAGCAAGAAAGTTTAGGACCAAGAAACAAGTAGAATGACAGCAAAAAATTAGTTAACTGGTTTTTACTAGTGAGCCGCTTTTAGAAACCAATTGAGTTGCTAGGTTCTAGGTAAGGTCTTGGACTTCTAGAGCATTCAAACTAGTTAAATTGTTTTAGGAATTTAAGCCTAAAGTTGAATAAGAATAGGAAATGACCATTCAACTAGTTAACTAGTTGGTTCAAAATTGTTGATTCGTTTGACCAATGAACTGGAATCCTAGAGAACCAGTGGACTGGTTTTCTACTATTTATAGCTTGGTAATCCCTGGGTTTCTCTAAGAATTAATCAATAACTATTTATAGCTTGACCAATAGTTGAATGGTATTGGCAGAGGACCAATACCAAGTCCTACATAAGGAAATTTATTTTCTAAATTAAATAAACTTTAAAAACCTTTTAGATATGAAAATTTGGAAGGTTTTACAAGATAATTTCATCGGAGATCCTAAGTGCTCAAAGATCAAACATGCATAATAATAACCTAAAAATACTTAATTAATTTTACCAAACTCTTGAAGTCTTGTAGGCCTTATATGTAATCTTAATCCTTAGAGTTTAAAACTTTATTGTTCTTATAAATAGAAGCATTACAAGAATTTGGTTAAGTGTGTCCACTTCATGTGAGATCTTTTAGAACATGCACACTTCACTAAACTTGTCAATCCTTTAATTAGGTTTTTATAATCAAAATAATGGTTTTGTGACATATTAGGTCAACAACTCCTAAGTTGGTTCAACATGAGAGTTAAATGCATCTAGGGGTGTATAGTGTGAATAAATGGCATAACTAAGGTGGTTTAATATGAGGGTTGGACCCAAAGTGTGGTAGTATTGGTTAGGTGTGTAGAGCATGAAAGATGAATGTAAAATGTGTTTGTGACATGAGGGTTGGATTCAAGGCATGGTGACTTACATGGGTGGATGGATGATGCTGGAGGGTGGTGGTTTATGTAATGAAGGTGCAAAATACAAGTGTAGCATGAGAGTAATAAAAGGCAAAGTAGGAGTAAGAAGAAGTGAGTGTTTGCATTGGCTCACTAAATGAAAGATTGGAGAAAAACAATAGGGGGACCACATATTTGATTTGGATTGAATGCTATAAAATTGGAGGGGAAAGGGTGTAAGACTATGGTATGAGTTTACATAAAATTAAAAAAAAAAGAAGAAGAAAGAAATCATAAGGGGGTTTGGTAAGGCATGAAGCAGGGGGTTTACAACTACCATTGAGTTGGTGTGAAAAACAAATATAGGGTAGGATTGATGTTGAGTGTTCAATACTTGAATTAGGTGTGGGGTTGATTGAGGAATTAGGCTTATTTGGTGTTTTGGTAAGGTTTGGATTTTAGTTTGGGTAACTAAACTAGAAAAATAAAAGTCTAGTTGGTATGGGGAGTGAACATGGAAAAAGTTTTAGGGGAAAGGTTTTGAAGTGAAAGAAAAGGAAAAATATAGGTTTAAGGAAAGGGTTGTAAACATGGTTTATTTTACCCAAACTCTAATGGGTTTTATACAATGGATGCTTAAACATATATGAATGATGGGACAAAATATCCGTCGAGTTTGGGTACAGATACAAATAAGGGGTATCTATATCCATACCTATATTTCTACCCTTACCCATATACTCGATATATAATTGCCATTTTACTTTTAATTTTTAAATAAATATAGTATAATATTAAGGTTAAAAATATCATTTAGCTTAAAACTAAATAGGTTTATCCATCAGGTAATAGATTTATCCATTAAGTAGCATCCATTATCGGGTAAAAGGGTTATCCGTCGGATACTGATATGAATGTGTTAGTAAATTCACGTTTATGTAAGGGTATGGATTTAGGTACATGTTTTTTTTATCTGGTATAGTTACTGGTATGGATGTAACCTCCCTATTTACATCCTTATTTAAGGATTTAGTTAAGGAGTTTAAGCAAATGTTAAGGATTAAGGAAGAACTTAAGAACCCAAACACCTAGAAATTAGGGTTAATAAAAATTTGAGGGGTATTACAATTTCATTCTCTACACAATCCTTCTCTTTCTTCTCTTTCATGTAATCTAGACACTTGCTCTTGATATACTCAACCATGTTCCAAAGAAAACACTCGATATTTGCATTAATCTTTTTCATACCCTACTTGGATCTCCCCCTTCATATTAACTAGATCCATCACCTAAAGTAAATCCCCTTGTCTTGCCAAATTTTCTCATTCAAGTAAAACCAACACAATGTCTTCCAAAGAAAGCATCTTTTTTCCCTATCAACAAGCTTGCCACAACAAGACTAAACCTCTTTAGGAGAGAAGCTAAGAGCAAGGCCGCTTGATCCTTATCCTTTAAAGAATCATCCAAAATCTTTAATTGGTTGATCAATATATTGAATACATTCAAATGATATTGTATGCTTCTTTCTTCAACCATCTTGAGCAAAAATAAATCCTTCTCCAAGAAGAACTTCTTTACAAGCTATTTTGACCCATTTATCTTTACTAGTTTCCCTATAACTCTTTCATACTCACCTTCTTAAGAATGTTGTAATTTATTTATGGAGAAAGGGCCAATTGGATTGTACTTGTTACATGCAACTTCATATCCTCCTATTTGTCATCAGCCATGTATGTGGGCTTCCTGCCTTCCATGGTAGCGTATAGTCTTTACTGGATAAAGAAATCCTTGATCATACTTTTTCATAGCATACACTTGTTCTTCCTATGTCATAAATCCATCACAAACATCTTTTCTCCTAAGATCTTGTCCATATTTCAACCTAACTTAAACCTATAGGTAGATGTCTAGCACAAACATTGTCTTTGATACCACAATGTTGGCAAATATCCATTATAAAGAAAGAAAAGAGAATGGTGAATTTATATATCTGAAATGACCTTCTTTATTATTATTATTTTTTTTGTAAGATGAGGTATATTATGAAATAAATAAAAAATTATTTCCCTTCTTTTGTGAAAAAGGGAGCACATAATAATAGAAGAGAAAAATATATTGTGAAAATTTATGTAGGATCTCTTTTTTTAGAATTATACTATAAAAATATTTACCTTTTTGTTATAATTTAATCTTTTTTAAAAGTTATAGATTATATAATCATTTTTTTTTCCTGAAAAAAAAAAACAAGACGAGCATATTTATTGCTCGTTCAAAACAATGCCCGGTAAATTAGACAACTCATCATGAATCACATCATTCTACTGCGAATCGAAAAGGATAGCTACGGCTATAAGCTACTTGGTTAGCACTTCTACGAATAGCTAATTCGAGGGTTCACATGAAGCATATCCCTACATCTGTGCAGCATGCCAACTGCTTGCCAGGGAGGAGAACGTGTTCGATCATTGAGCAATTGCTCCAGGAATGCAGTCTATTCCAATATCATTTGGCAGATTCCATTCTCAGCAACAAGCTGTCGTGCTATCAATCAAACATGATTTTAGATCTGCCATTAATGGTGAAATAGCATCCGTGACCCTGCATTCAAACTCCATGAAGTGGATTGATGTCCCGGTGAGTCTCACAAGATTACTCCCATGCCTATTGCCATGTTTTTGCACCCACCTTCAAAGTTGCATTTGACGCGCGGTTCTCCGAGGCGGTGGTTACCGTTGATGCTCATTTGGCCATTTCCATCATGTTGCATATGTTCGTTCATCTTCTTCATCCACAATCTTCTTCCCCAACTTTCCAAAATAGTGAGGAGCAGCAGTACGAATAATACTATCCACCAGAACCTCTTCATGATCAATCAAATACAACACGGTTGCGTTGTGTCCAGATTGCCCATATTATTGTACATCCCCTTCTTTCAGCTTCATTTCTTCCGTGGCTCATGATAAGACCATTGAAGTAAAAAGACACTAATGTGTCATGCACTCCTAGCCACTTGTATATCCAGCCCCAGCCGTGAGCCAAAACAACCCAAGCAAGCAGTGGTACACTAGACTAGATTATTGGTTTGTTGTTTTAGTATTTTGCTGGCTCATCGGGCAAGTAGTATCTATGCCTTGAATTCTCCACGCAATATTACACCTTGTCGATCAGGATTGCATATCAAAAGCTAATCTCTATCTAGAAGAACACATTCACCCTTGGTATTAAACCTTGGATATGCCAAAACCTTCATCCATTGAAAAGCTTGACCCATCATTGCCTCCGATGATTGGGACATGCCAGGCTGCTGATCAAGTAAGAATTGCTATACAGGCTTTCAAATGAGAGTCATTGCCTTCATTTGTCTGATTATGTATCCCCATCTTGCGTATTGAATTAGGTTCCTCAGCTCCGAATATTTGGTATATTTATAATACTTTCTTTTGTTTTATGGCTAGATTCAATAATGTGGAAAATTGTAGAGAAAGATAAGATAAACTAAGCTAGTTACAAAAGAAGGTATAATAGATAAGTTAAATTTAAAAAATGATATGATTGAGAAAAAAATATGATTAACCTAATTAGGAAAAGAAAACTCTAAAGGAACCTAATATGTAATTAACCTAATAAATGTACACATAAATACCCATGTGAGACTTGAGGCACTACATAGCAACCATGCCTAGATGCTAACAAAAAAACATTGTTTGAAAATAAAGCACATTTTTCTAGGTTCTATAAGCATCCAGCTACACTAATTTCGATATGTTATTCCAAAGGTGTGATAATCAAAATATAAATTACATTTCTTCATATAAATTTCAGCCACAACTCCACGTTCTCCCCTCCCCTTGAATACTTCATTCTATTTAGGGATACATGATGCATAGTTGACATAAATTTCTCTAGGTGGGCATGGGAATATAGTCAATATTGTACAATGGATCCAATCGTCACTATGGTAAGCACATAATTAGGTTTCATGTAAGATGATTATTATATTTTTCTGCCTATATCAAAATTTGACTAATGGTGTATAAAATTAAGGAACTAACTCTATATAGGTCTTGGAAGTGGGAAAACATACTTCTAAATTAAGTTATTTTTTGTTGCATCAATCACCGGAGAAGATACAAAACACTAATTGATAGGGAAAATTCATCTAGATCATAAGAAAAGAGAATATATTATTATTATTATTATTATTATTATTATTATTATTATTATGTTTTTTTATTCAATTATTATTATTATTATTATTATTATTATTATTATTATATATATATATATATATATATATAACAAAAATGTTTTTGAGAACAACTTTATTTGCATATTTCAATAATGTACAAAATTAAAGGAATATCACTTCTCCTTTTTCCTAATGAAGGCCCATATGTCAACAAATCATACATCCTAGCTAATGGGGGCTAGATATTTCATATTGTTAGTGTTGCAAGACTTAAACAAGAAAAAAGAAGATGGTATCACTTTGCTAAAAACATGATAAGTGATAATACTACCTTCCTTTCTAAAAAAAATACATGGTGAGAGATTTATAATTGACCTAACCTTTCTAATGATAACATATATGCATCAATCGTTTCATAAATCCCTCTCATCCATGCCATCAAGTAGGCCCAGCCAAATCTTCTTTACTAAAGAGAGTTGCACAACATAAGCATTTCACAATGGGAAACCAACTCTGCTTCCTCATACTTGAATATCCATAAACAAAGATAAATATATATAGAATGCCTAAAAAATAATTTCCTATATACATGAATGCTTCTTTTTTTTAACTTCATTAAGAAAAATATTATGATGATCCTATAAATTATGTTGTTCTCCTCATGTTGCATTGATTCTATAAGTAAAATAGAATAAGGTAAATAGAAAATTTACTAATTTAAAAAGTAGGGAAATGTGAACTGTAAGGTCATGCAAAAAGATATATGGTAGTGATTTTTGGAGCTCAAGCTTCAAATGAAAGAAAGACATATTTGGATAACACTTATACAAGGTATTCATAATACACATTTGCCAACTTATGTTGGTCTTATAGGCATTTATGTATGATAAAATCAATTTATGATAAAAGATTGAAGAAGCATCAAATTCAGAATGACAAGTAAAACCACACAAATCTTCACTTACCTATTCCACTCACTGACATAGATGAGAGTTAGCTACCAGAGATATAATCTTGGTGATTACATTTTTCATATCTTCACTATCATCAAACACAAACTCATGTTATTCTCCATAAGTAACAAATAGTACAAATCACTACTCTTTATATTAGCTTCTCCATCAAAGGTTCTCTATGCTTAAAGTCGTCCATTATAAGGAACTAGGGCTGATAAGTATGATAAGATGAACAAATACCCTTAATGATTTGATAAGAACTATCCTCTTTTGATCAATACAAAGCTTATGTAGCTCATTGTGCATTCTCAACTTTTTTTTATGATGGCATTCTTAATATTATTCTCTCCACTATACAACAATGAAAAATTAAAACTACCCATATCTATGCCATACCCTTTATTATCTCATATACCTTTGCTTCTCTAGCAATATTCAAATGGCACACACTTTTCAAATAGTACTATATAATAAAATAAGGGTCCCTAAAGAATTTAAACTAGAGGTGTTGATTTATTAATTTTTGTTCCTTTGGTTTGAGTTTGTATATGTATATATGTATACTATATATGTGTGTGAACAACATAATTCACTTGGTTTACTTGCAAGAAAATCAAGAAGAAATACATAAGCTTCTCCAATCCCTTGTTGGATGTATGTTAATCCAAGTGTAGAGACTTATAACAGGTTGTGGGAGTTTAGTTTGGAGGATAAGAGAAAAGTATAAGATTTAAGGGTATACTTGGTCAAAATTGTTTAATGAACCTTAGAATAGGGATCAAACAGAATCTATGCCGCATAAGCAAGCTATATATTTCTTCTCTATTAATTTGTTAATGAATTATGATTTTTCCTATATTTACTCCTTTATTCTTCATCTTTTTTTCTCATTTCTCTTGTATTCTGTTCTTAAATAATAATTCTCTCTTCCAAATCTTGACTTTATATTCATTGTACTCTCCTATCTTTGTAATCATTCCCTCTTTTTATTATATAAAATTATAAATTGAAGAGATAAAAGGAAGGATGATGCAAATGTCAACCATCTACATCTAACTAGCTTAAAAATCTATGAATTAGAACTAACTAAATTTAGTACAAAACACAAAAGAAGTATCTAATCATTCATTGGATCTTGTCATTCCTTGGTAGCTACAACCAAATTATAAATCTCAATAATTTGCACCATTATTTTTTCTTTCTAATATGCCATTTTTCTATCTACTTTGGCTTCCAACATATAGTTTATTCGTCATCTTTCCAATCATTATCTACTGGAGAATGTAAAGGATTACTGGCGCATAAATTTCAGCAATTAAAGTGTCATTAACGAGTTGATATGGTTCACTGATTTGCATTTTCAACACATCAAAGGTAGATAAATGGTAGATTGGTTTTTGTGTTTGTTCCTTATACAATGGCATAAAATTTTACTATATAGCTCTTAAATAAATAAAATAAGCATTTTACCTTGAGTAGAGGGTTCTGTACTGATGAGTGCTAATCTATAAGTGCACTGATTCGTTGTAGCATGTCAAGGTCATATGCTACAGGGACTTTGTAATTGATTGCCAATTTTCATCATTTTAGCTATCTAGATCATTATGGAATGAGAATATAGAAGTAGATAATGAACACAAGTGCAATGACTAACTAATTATAGATTATGAAATGATATGTATAAAGCCTAGGATTGAACTTCAATCTCATCCTCGGTATTCAATAATAAATTAACAATATATTGTAACATAGTCTAAATGGCTGTGAGCAATCGATCTAATGTGATTTGCTAACCTCTTTCAAGGTTTAAGAACATATTTAATCTAATTCATTAACTACTTTCATGACTAACAAATTACATTAAATCTATTAAGGACCACGATTCAATAGTCCATAAAAATCAAATGTCTACTTTCATCATCATTTGAACTCCTACTCATATATTAATTTCTAACATTGATTTCAATCTTTTAGCTATAGTCAACATCTACTTAAGTTAAAATCTATCAAACTCGACTCATAACAATTATTACTAATATACAAAGCAACATATATGAATCGTACATACAACATATACTTTAACTCATCATATTTATACCAAATGGAGCCTAATTCAATCCTAGAAAAAGTAATTACTCACTCATGGTTGGAAAGAAATGTAAAGAATAAAAATAAACAACAAACATATTGTAGATACAATATATAATAAAAGAGAGAGTGGATAGATCAAACCATGAATTGAAGATAAAATAAGTTGACTAGAGTGTTGTGATACATAATTTTCTACTCTTAATTTGGAAAAATAAAATTGCATAAACTAAAATAGATTATATGGATTCTGTATTTGGGAAGAATGGAGAAAATAAAATATATATACTCTCCTCTAGTCCAATTGTCGAAGTATATTCCCCTTCTGTTGATCTCTTCCTAGCAATAGAAAAAGGAATGTAAGAAGATGCAGAAAAAGATGGACATGCATAGTGGTAACCGCACGCTGCATGGTCGTACATGGCTATATAGACTGACGGTGCAGCATTTCCACTTTTGGCACTCTCAACTTTTGCATGGATGTGCAGGGAGGGTGTGTTAAGGTTGTGCAAAACATTTTCATGTGACTTCTGGGTTAATGCAGTAGGTTGTGTTGTAGCCATGCAACACTATTGTTCGCCTGTGCTAGGTGGTCTAAAGGTTGCATGGTTGTGCTGCTGATTTTGCTCCAGTGGTGTAACACCCTTCCCTTGCTCCTCTTAATTATTTTACTCTTATTTTTAGCTCATTTACTTTCTTGAATTATCTAAAATCATGTGAGGTTGATTATATTCATTCAGTGCCTTTCATATTTGATTTTTCCTCTGACTCCATGCACCACTTCCTTAGATTTGTGCGTTTAAGTGTAATTTTTGAAAAAAAAAATAATTACCAAGAGAGCAGTAACACAAACAAGAGACTAGAAATAAGATAATTATCATAATTTATGTCAAATAAAGTTACAAAAATGAAGGAAAATCAAGGTAAAAATATGAAAAATATTCAATTTATCAACTCCTCCATACTTACTCTTTGGTTTTCCTTAAGAAAATGCCAAACATAACATAGAAAGGTCAGGTAGAAGGGAATGGGATCAAAGCCTTAGATGATAGAACAAAATACGTGAACAAGACATAAAATCGCAAGACTGACCTATATTACAAGCATTAATAGTAAGTAAATGAACATAAATTTGTGAACACCCCTCGATGCTGACTCCCAAATTAGTATTAGTATGACACTCTAAGATGGTTTAGGATCATTTAGATGCTCATCCTTACGAGACAAAGATTTAATAGAGAAGTAGACTTCCTCACTTTAGGAAATGTAAATGCTCTATGCTTATGTATGTTTTTGTTTAGCTCAAAATTCTCTATTCTATTTATGATCAACCATATACTTGCACGTATGCTCATTCTCCACCACTCAAAGACATTATGTAAAGAAAAATCATAAGGCCTTATTGAAGGTGTTATGGGGCAAGGGTAAATGGTAGGAAAAGTCTAAATTTGTAGTTAAAGGCTCAAAAACAAGTGGAGCAATAACAACAAGAATAATTCAGAGAATCTTAGATTAATAATGTACTAACATACTCCAAAATAAACTAACCAAGGCCTTTTCCATTAATTCATCTCTACCCATCGAAATCATATAATTATTGGCCCACATCTCAACTTCAACACTTTCATTCTTCTCTTTTTTATTCTCTCTCTCTCTCTCTCTCTCTCTCTCTCTCTATTGATTAATGAAGAGAGAATATAATAATAAAGAGGATCATGATATATTTAGATCATTTTACCAACACAAAATCTACCAAACACTTCTTTATTACACCCCCATGCTTATCCTTAGTATTCCTACATTCAAATGCATTCAAAAGTTATTGCTCCTTAGTTTTTGAACATAGGTAAGGTAATAAATTAAAATCATGGCTACTGATGTAGGTTTTTTTATTAAAGAAATAGGGTTTAAGCTCAAAGAGGTTAAGAAAAGGAAATAAATGTCATTTGGTAGGTAAATTGGTTAATGTAGATATAAAAAGAAAATACGTGTCTCAATCATCTTAATGCATGCATAAGTCATATGTGTTCTTGAAGAGAATTCATGAAGTTCTAGTTCACACATCGGGGGAGAATACACACAATTAGAAAACAGTAAGACTATATAAAAGATGGATAGTCGATAAGACTCAAAATCTCATTGGTTCATTTGCTACTAACTCTATTTTCTATATCTCAGCATAGATGGGAAAATCAATGAGGATCTATGGATTGGATAGTTCACACTCAAAACATTTTTAAAACCTTTTTCTTTATACTTTCTTACAGTTTGTAGGTCTCACTAGTGTATAATCAAGCCATATAGTGAATTCTATCAAATGTTCATCATTAGCCTATCATTTCCAATTATATATATATATATATATATATATATGCACTAAACTAACAACAAAATGAAAAAAAAAGGAATAAAGAAAGAAAAATACACACCAAATGAGAAGAAAAAGAAAGAAAAGCAACAGAAATGGAAAATGGCAAGCCGATTAACCTCCCATGCTTAAAGGGCACATTGTCCTCAATTTGTGTAGGTGAACAAGTGAGGAGCTAGAGAAGTTCACTTACTATAGGGATATGGGGGTAGGAAACCATGCTCAATATTCCATTGATACATTTGGCTTATCATGTGTTCATTTGGTTGATGGGAACAATGAAATCCAAAATATAGGCTATTTGGGCTTCAAGCATATTGAATTGTGCATTGATACGCTAGAATTGGGCATCCCAATATGTGCTAGAGAAATAAGGATATGGGTTTGTGCCAAGGGATGGGGTCAATGGAAGAGAAAGTAATGGTGGAGCTAATGCTTCACCGCCAGTGTTAGGATGCTCTTCTTGAAGGGGAGGGACAGATTGGCCAGGGCGAGGTGTGGTGGGAAAAGGTAGCTAATTGATGTTCCCATTACCAATAAGAGTGGTGAAATCTCTGTTAGGTCACGGATACCACGCCTTCTGATTATAGAACAACCAAAACTAGTGCCCATATTGCACAATCAGTTTCATGTTAGTGCAAGTTGCCGAGCCTAGATGTATCTTGAGAAGGTCAATGGGGATACATTTGGTGTCATATCCATGTTGTCAAGTAATGTGCGTGATTATGTTATCAATGATAATATCAGTACTAACACTACTTAAGTGATTTGCCAGGTAATATCCCCTATAAAGGGTAGTATCCCAGAGCATACAATATAGAGCCCATAGATCTAGTTTATGCACATTCCCTTAGCTCTACGCTCTACCAAAAAGTATCCTGGCCATTAGCCTTTGGATGTACCTCAATGCAATGTTATATCTCAATGAGGCCTTAGCATTGTGTAAGCTAAAATGCCTAGGAGCACATATCCATCTTGGCAATGATATTTGAGCCTAAAATGCCTAAGGATCCCACATTTGGTGATCCTTGGGGGAAAGTCTAAGCCTAATAGTAGGAAAATGAAGAAAGGTAGAAAGTTTTGTCAACAACATTACATGAGACTCATTAAAGAGTTAAAAAAATAGATTTATCAATCTAATCAAAATTAAATGAGCTAAGGAACTAAAGAGTAAGTCCTTTCCTTATATAGTTAGCATGCGCAACGAAATAAAAAAAGACCGCCTATAACTATCAAATATTCAACTTCTTCCTTAATCCCTAGCTTCTTGTGACATTTCCAATTAACGTATCAAGTGAATGTAATATTTTGAGAAGAAATGACATCGTAGTGATATTTGTGAACTAAGTTTGCAAACAGATGCCATAGGGATTATACAATTGAGTATTGGATATTTTACCTTTTCCTTGAGATTGATGTTGTTGTTTTCATGAAGATTCGCCTTCGTTTTATGTTGTATTCACCTTTGTAAGCTTCTTGGATACCATCATGGTGCAAAGCTTGTAGATTTGAAACTAGTTTACCAAACTTTAAGGATTATGCAATATAAATTGGAAAACAAAATTCTAAATTTGCTACTATAATAGACACATATAAAATATAATTCAAATCATGCAATTAGAGGAAAATTGGAAATGAAACCAAAATGTATGGCCTATGCGTGAGCTTGTACATGTCCCATATGTGAGGTTGTTTAGTGTTGGTTGTGTTATGTTGCTGCTACTGTGAATACCTGGTGTTGTGCTGCTACAACGCCACGAAATGTGTTGGAGAGAAGATGGTGTAGAGGAAAGGAAATGGAGCATGGAAATCAGTGGTGATATGGGAGAAAGGGTGTGTGGTTTTTTTGTAGGGTTTGAAGGTTGAGGAAGGTGATGGGGATTTTGTAGAAATTGAAGGCACATGGTGAAGTCATGGCTATGCAACATTTATATTTGGTGAGGCATATGATTGTGCAAGCATTAAATGGCCGGAAATTGCATGAAATTGACTCTTGGTGAAGCTAAGTATGAAGGCATGAGCGTGTGGAATCAGCATAGCCCGATCGTGCATGGGATTGAGTCTCACGTAAATCTGCACAAGCATACACAAGCGTGCAGGATTGGTATGGCTTGGCCATGAGCAAAATCGAGTCTCGCAAAAATCATTACAGAGGCACATAGCTATGTAAGAGACTGTGCCAAGGTCATGCGTAGGATGGGTTGTCGTGCAAATGTTCCTAAGAGTGCACAAATTTACGAGAGGTTGTGCTAAGGTCATGCACCCGTATTTTTAGCATGTTTTTGGTCTTTTTTTTCATTAATCAAGATGAACTTATTGTTTTATCATTGATTAGGATGAAAAAGGTTTCCATTGCCATGCATTCCATTCTCAATTATAGTATCTTTCCTTTTATTCTAATCCCTCTAGTTTAGTACGTAAGAATTGCCAGTTGATCTAATCATACACCTTTAAGTTATGCACCTTTAGTGTGAATCCCTTTTTTATTCTCTTGAACTTGTTTATTAAATGCATTAACTCATGCACTATGATAATGTTTATATTATTTAACAACCTAAGAAAAATCATTTTGATAATCGTCAATTAATCCCACAAGTAACGAGTGTAATATATTTGTGTGTGCGAAGTACATTGGATTAGAATATTAAGTCATTATCCTCAGTTTTTCCACAAACATTGAGGGTCATGGGTCGAATTAATAGTTCTAAAATTGAGTTGCATGACTCCTTGAAGTTAAATTCTTAACCTACAGGAAGATTTAATGTCTAGACTCATATTGTTTTCCTTTGTGGATATGTTATACAGTGATAGAACATAAATACATGATTTTGTGTTTTGACTTCAAATTGACTAGAGGCATATATACATTAACTTATTTGGCAAGTTTTATCTAAGGTAAATGACTATGTCGTGTTTAGATGTTGTAATCCTTGAGTTATCAAGAGATAGTTATAGGTCTTTGTGGAAGATAGTTCTCATATAATTGGGTCTTCTATTTTAGTTGAGGTGATCAATTAAGATGAGGGACAAGTCTAATATAGGATAGAATTCCCTAGAGATTACAAATCATGGGTGATAAAAGTGATTAAATAGCATAAGCATCATGGACATATAGGATAGGATATCTCCTACCATAAAGGGCTTTCTTGATTATTATTAAAACCACAAGGACAAGCTTAGGGAAATTGAGATAAATCCTTTCTAGGCATCTTGATCATGAACTTATATGTAAATTTCACCATTATTAAAGGTTTGTGAAAGTACATGGTGTAAATAAGGTACTTGATAATATAATTAAGGTCTTTGGGGCTATATGTCAATTACATCCTTGATTCAGTTTAGTTAAACTCTCTTTAATTGTTTTATACTCCATTTAAAGTCTCTCACCACACACAAAGTAAAATGGCCCATTAATGAATTATTAGCCATGTTTTTATAAAATGAAGAAATGCATTACATGATTAAAAGAAAGTGCGATGAAAATACCAAGCGAAAGTTAAAATTTGATAGCCAAAAGGGGTAAAAGGGAAAAAAAAGCACACTACGATGTTTTCCATAGAGAAAATCTTATTTCTTGGTCTTATAAATGTCAAAATATAATATCCCAATCGAGGGCTACAAATTAAAATGTTGTGGCTAGAAATTGTTGACGCTGCAGCTAGCTTCGTGAGCTATATAATCCACTCACCAAATCTACTATTGTCTATTGTGAAAAAGTTAATGCTATATACCTAACCACCAATCTTGTTCAACATCACCACACATGTGGAAATAGATATTCATTTTTTCTATGAAAAAGTCACCTTAGGAGAGGTGTGTGTCCATCACGTTCCATCATCTCAACAGTTTGCTGACATCTTTACCAAGGGTCTACCGCATTCTATCTTTGAGGAATTAAGGTCCAGTTTGAGCATCTGATTACTTCCCACTCCAACTACAGGGGTCTGATAGAATACACACACCCCCAAAGATGTAGTCAAATATTCCCTCCATATATTTCTATTATATTGTAACTAATAGTTATCCTTTGTATCTATATATCTCATGTAACTCAACATCATGCATTCATATTTAGGAAATATTCTTCTCTTTCACAACTTTAATGAATTCATTTCCATCATTGTGAAATAGTACTTGGATAATTTCAGAGACTTTTATAATGAGTGATAATTTATATAATAACCCCAAAATTTACTGGTAAAAATTTCATTTAATGAAAAAGTGTAGCTGAAGCGAAATAACAAAAATGTAAATTCTGGGGATATTACCGCCACACTTAATACTAGACCGGTTTACTTCTACCGTTCCTGTACCAAGTGTTAAGGCTGAATGGGATTAACATCAAACACAAGTCGATAATTAAAATGAGCATTCATAAAAAGAAATGAATCGTTAACCATATAGAGAATCATAGCATGGTAACCAAAAGAGGTACAACCCAAAAGTAAGGATTTAAAGTTCCAAATGACATAAAACATCGTACAACATAATAAAACTAAATTATAATGATATACGAAAATGAATCGAAAGATAGAATCCGGTCATGTCACTCTCGATCCCCCATCTAGGTCCAGGCTCAACTCTCAGCTCCGCCTGATGCCTCGTAAGTGTCGTAGGCATTGAAGATAATATCACCGACCTACACTAAGTCAGAAGGGCCTTCTGCTTGTGGAAATGAGCAGCACCCATGAAATGGGTGGTTAGTACGCTACGTATTGAGCAAGAAAACCGTGCAACTAAGGCTAAACATATAAGGTATATAACACAAGCATGATCATATAGGCAACATATAATAATACAGATAATGAGGCCAGATTACACGCCTGATAAACTTGTTCTTTAGTTCTCTTAACAATATACTCATTTCACACATACTCTTTATTAATCCATGAGAGTGCGAGAACCCCACTATTATAGCTAGTGGACCAGAATACATATAGAACAGAACGCTCCTGGCCACTATTACTCGCCGGTGGACCGGTCTGGCCCAAACTCACATGGTGTTTCATTGTAAGTACCTAGTGTATTTCCCATGTCTTAGCTTCATTAATTTTGGTTTGTTGAGCACAGAATCCCCCACTATTATAGCTGGTGGACCGGAAATCATGTAGGACAAAACACTCTTGGACACTATTATTCGCCGATGGATTGGTCTCTAGGGCGTCCCAGCTCCTGGCTACTATTATTCGTCGGTGAATTGGTCTGGGCCTAGCTCAACAATCTTCCTCTTTAAATGATTAGTGTATTACTTATATCTTATTCAATAATTTTTCACCCTTGACATGCATGTCACCAATATTCTACTTCTTTCCTCCCAAGAGGGCTCGTCCCATATCTTGAGACTCTAGCACCTCCTAACTGCCCCATCCTCCTTTCCTTATTCCACTACTCACACTAGAGGCCCAACTCCTAGGTGTGTGGGTCAAGGCCTACTACCTAACACCACTAATCCCATTCACAATCATCCCTAGGGTTTCATCCAAAAAATCTTAATTTGGGCCTATGTGGCCCATCCTCCTCCACCTCACGCAACCCAAACTATTTTAACACCTCGCACATTACAACCCTTATATTCAACCCTCATCATCTCATGTTACTGCCCCAAATACATGTGTGACCCCGAAACCCTAGGTGACCACACCAAACCCTAGCTAGCCATGCCAATCCTAGCATCCTCCTTTCCGCATGTCACCCCTCCATTTCTCACCTTCCACTCTTACTTCCCACGATACCTATGCTCGCCCCACTCATGACAACCCCCATTCTCACATCATAATCCATTTACCCTCATTTATTTTCCTTTTCCCCCTCTCGAATTAGGGTTTCCTCCCAAACCCTAGTTCGGTCTCCTATGCACCCTTATACTGTCTCATGTACTATTTTTCACCCAAAGCCTCCAATCACCCGAACAACTCTTCTATTACCTTCCTCACACCCCAAGGCAACTTTCCATATGTAAAGTTCACCCCCATGCAGACTCTATCCATCCTATGCAAACCCTCAAAGTTTTTCATGCAAAACCCTAAAACTCCCATACAAAACCAGAGATCCTCCCATGTAAAGTTCATCCACTTTATTTTGCTTAAATTCCCCTATTATTCTTCCTCTCATGGATCATGGGATTTTTAGGCAATCCCACATTCCTTGGTCAATTTATTTCCGCTTGGCCAACTTACTTCCCCTTGGTCCACTTACTTTTCCATTTTTTTTTCTTTTTCATCCTTCTACCCCATATCACTACATTAATAATCCTAGTATGCATGTCCTAAAATGGCCATATCACATCATTTTACCATTCATAGCACAAACATATTATACACATGTCATAAGAGAATATAAGGGCATACCTCAACTCCAAGATGCGCTACACATAAAACAGTTATAACAATAGAACAAGATACACAACATATCATTATACATGGCATCCAAGGCATATAAAAACACATAAGGCCTTAGCTACACCCTTACCTAACACGATACCGGTCTTGGAGCACGCTACTACGCCTCCTTAGGGTTTTAACTGGTTTCACCTATAAGAAGGAAAAACTAAGGATTAGTTTTCCTCCTACCAAAAATACTATTATTTCCTATTTTAGTTTAAGATTAGGGTTACTATTATTTAAGGGAACTTTACAAGTGAAAACTAGGGTTTTTATCCTCAAGTTATCCTACTAGATTATTACTAATCAAAATAGATTTATGTGAATATTTATAGCTATATTTATGTTATTAAATCTAATAGCTTTATTTCTTCTAATAATAGTACTAACACTAGTTATAGCAAAAATAGTGATATTAGTAATAATAGTAATACTAATGCTCCTAGTAATAGAAACCCTAGTAGTTTAAGGTTATGGCTAATAATAGTATTAGGGATAAAATAATAGTGTAATAATTGCAATACCAACAAAGTACTAATATTGCTAAAGATAATAAAGATAATAATAATAATAATAATAATAATTATTATTATTATTATTATTATTATTATATTTGAAATAATGACAATATAAGGGTTCGAATATTTTTACTACAATAATAATAGTAACAACAATAATAGCAGTAATAATAGTACTATAGTAACACTGTTGATAATAAAGGTATTAGGAATAATATTAGCAATATTTGAATAATAATTAATAATAATATTAAGGCTTGAGTATTCTTCTATTATAGTAACAAAATGATAACATTCCAACTTCGGTTTCAACAACATTAATAATAATAACAATAATAATAATAATGATAAAAACAACAACAACAACAACAACACCATTAATAATAATAATAATAGTGTTAAGAATAATACTAATAGTATAATAATCAAAATGGTAAGAGTAATATAAGGATTCAAATATTTATAATAATAATAATAAAGGTAATATTAATAGGCCAAAGCTAGCGTTAATAATAATAGTAGTAACAACAATGAAAATCATAATCATAATAACACTAAAGTTGTAGACCATTAATAATAATAATAATAATACTGGTTAGGAAAATTCTAAAGTAAGGTTAAATAATAATAATAATAGTAATGATGATGATGATGATGATGATAATAATAATAATAATAATAATAATAATATAGATAATACCATTAATATTTGTATAAAATAGGTTTAAGGGTTGGGAAGCTAGAGCACCACCTAGAGACGGTGGCAGCACTGGTGGCGGTGGCGGATATGGTGGTTGGAGGTGGTGGAAGGAGGAGAAAGGAGGAGGAGAGGGAGGTAGGGAAAAAGGTGGGAAAGGAAAGGTAGGGGAGGGTCTGTAGGTGTTTTTGGGAGGCATGAGGGGTGGTGGTCGTGGCGAAAATGGTGGAGGACGGTGGTGAGAAGGGTGGCGGGGGTTGAGGAGGGGTTGATTGGGAGGGCAACTTTGCATGGTCGGGGTGGCTCGTGCAGGGCAATGAAAGGGATGAGGGAGGTTTAGTTAAGTAGAGGGTGATGTAAGGGGTAGTTCTAAGGGTGGTTCGCTTGGTGAAGAAATGGTCGTCTGATTGGGCAGCGGCGAGAAGGGAGGAATTTTTGGGTTCCGAAATCAAAAACTCAATTAAGGCTGCCTATGGGGTATTTATAGACCAATTGGGGGGTAATGACAGAGGGAAGAAGACAAGAGGGGGTGTGGGTGTCAGGCATGCCGGCCGGTGGTGGCGGTTGACACGATTCTACCATGATAGGGTTGTGAGGTCAAGGGAAGAGGGAAAGGAAAAGGGGCAGGGCACGTGTGAGAGGGAAAGGGGTCGGTTGGGGTCAAAATGGTGAAAGAAAATGACGGGAGAGGGAGAGGAAAGGACAGCATGCAGTGGTAGTCGGCGGAAGGCGGGGTTGTAGTGCCTCGATCATCGCTCGCACCTCAGGGAAGAAAAAGGGATGGGACTAGGAGGTCCAGGGAGAAAGAAAGAAGAAAAGAGAAAGGGAGAAAACCGAGCCGGCTGGGAAAGAAAGAAAAAAAAGAGGGAAGGGTGTGGCGCGGGCTTGGGCCGTGCAGGAGGGAGAGTTGGGCTGGGCTGGCCCAAGTCAGGGGAGGGAAGGAAAAAAAAAAGAAAGAAGAAGGAAGAGGACAAAGGAAAAAGAAAGGAAAAAGAGGAAGGGAGGAAAAAGGAAAAGGAAAAAGAAGAAAAATAGGTGGATTGGGGTATTTAAAATATTTTGATATTTTGGGATATTTAAAATAATAATATTTTAATAAAATACTAATTAAATTCCCCTTTTTAGGTTAATTTAGGATTTTTGAGATATTTATCCTAATTTCCATTCTAATAAGCAAAACACCCTAATTTTTTTTCAATTAAATTATTTATAAATTTCCTCTTGATTTTGCCCTAATTACTCCCTCTTATTTTATTAAAATAATTTATTTAATTAATTTTCCTAATAAATCCTTATTTTACCAAATTTCTAAAATTAGGGTTTTTGAGATATTTCATCACTACCCCCTAAAGAAAGACATCGTCTCCAAATTCACTTGCAATTTCCTAGGGTTAAGGCAAGGACATCCTAAGCGGATAAGGACACAACTATTATGAGCAAATATAAAACTACCCCCTTAAGTCTTATTTAGATGTTGTAATCCTTGAGTTATGAAGAGATAGTTATAGGTCTTTGTGGAAGATAGTTCTCATATAATTGGGTCTTCTATTTTAGTTGAGGTGATCAATTAAGATGAGGGAAAAGTCTAATAGAGGATATAATTCCCTAGAGATTACAAATCATGGGTGATAAAAGTGATTAAATAGCATAAGCATCATGACCATATAGGATAGGATATCTCCTACCATTAAGGGCCTTCTTGATCATTATTAAAACCACAAAGACAAGCTTAGGGAAATTGAGAGAAATCCTTTATAAGCAACTTGATCATGAACTTATATGTAAATTTCACCATTATTAAAGGTTTGTGAAAGTACATGGTGTAAATAAGGTACTTGATAATATAATTAAGGTCTTTGGGGCTATATGTCAATTACATCCTTAACTAAGTTTAGTTAAACTCTCTTTCATTGTTTTATACTCCATTTAAAGTCTCTCAACACACAAAAAGTAAAATGGCCCATTAATGAATTGTTAGCCATGTTTTTATAAAATGAAGAAATGCATTACCTGGTTATAAAAGAGAGTGTGATGACAATACCAAGCGAAAAGTCAAAATTTGAGCGCCAAAAGGAGTAAAAGGAAAAAAACACGCTACTATGTTTTCCATAAAGAAAATCTTATTTCTTGGTCTTATAAATGTCAAAAAATAATATCCCAATCGAGGGCTACAGATTAAAATGTTGTGGCTAGAAATTGTTGACGTTGCAGATAGCTTCGTGAGCTATATAATCCATTCACCAAACCTACTATTGTCTATTATGACAATATTAATGCTATATACCTAACCACCAATCTTGTTCAACATCACCACATAAAACATGTGGAAATAGACATTCATTTTGTCCATGACAAAGTCACCTTAGGAGAGGTATGTGTCCATCACGTTCCATCATCTCAACATTTTGCTGACATCTTTACAAAGGGTCTACCGCATTCTATCTTTGAGGAATTCAAGTCCAATTTGAGCATTTGATTAATTTCCACTCCAACTATAGGGGTCTGATAGAATACACACATCCCCCCAAAGATGTATTCAAATATTCCCTCCATATATTTCTATTATATTTTAACTAATAGTTATCCTTTGCATCTATATATCTCTTGTAACTGTAATCCCCCAAAATTTTTAAAAACCTATAATTTAATAAATAGCTTTTATTTGAAATAAATTAGCTTTAAAAATTATTTAGTTTAATTATTTTATGAATTTTTGAGTATATAAATTTGGATAGGAGTATTTAATAAATTAAAAATAAATATTTTGTTATTTTATCATACTATTTTTATTTAAATAATTTTTCAAACCAATATTTTACTAAAGTTATCCTTTTTAAGCACATATATTTAATTATATTAAATTAAATTATTAAATAAATTTATTATCAAAAATATTACATCCTATTATTTTATAAATTCAATTATTTTAAATTTCCCCATTTCCCCATTTCCCCATTTTCCTTTTCCTTTTTTCTTTCTTTTCTTTCTCCTTTTTTCTCCTTTTCCATCTTTCTTTCTTTTTCCTTTTTCCTGGCTTTGGACCGCTAGGCCAAGCCTACTCCTCCCTACGCTTGGGCCTCCAGCCCACTCTTTCCCCTCCTCTCCTTCTCTAGCGCACAACCCATACCCTCTCCCTTCTTCTTTTTTTCAGGCTGGGCTGGCCCGTTCGCCCTCCTTCCTGCGCCGGCTTGCACCTCCCTCTCCCTCCTTTCTTTCTTTCTTCTTCTTCTCTACCTACCTCGACACAGCAGCCCTGATCAGTCCCCGTCACCATGACTGCCACTGCCTACAGCCTCCCGCTGCCACCTCCTGCAACCACTGCCACCACCCGTCTTCTTCTTCTTCTTCTTCTCTCTCTCTCTCTCTCTCTCTCCCCTGTCCCATTTTTTTCATCATTTTGGAAACCAGGAAGCCATGCACCCTATCCCGCATGGCCACCCTTTTCCCACCTTCGTCGCCCTCTCCCTGCCACCCTACGACCCCCTACCACCCTAAGCACTACCACCCGATCAGCCATCTATCCCTCTACCCTCCCTCTTCTTTTTCTTCTCCTCTTCACCCTTTTTCCTGCCCCATTATTTTCGAACCTCACCCCCCCGATCTCCTCTTTGTCTCATTTTCTTCCTCTCCTATTTCCACCCCTGTTTTTGCATCGCCACCGCCCTCCGCCTCACCAACCCCCTGCACCGCTCCCTTCCACCCTCCACCTCAGCCTTACTCCACCACAATATCCCTCTTAAGCCATCCTGCAGCCCTTCTTCCTCCCCACCTATTTTTCTCTCCATTTTCCCCCTTCTCGGAAGCCCACCTACAACCCCGTCGTTCACTGCCGTCTGGCCGCCTCTGCTACCACCCAACCCACCATTCAACTCCCTGCAACCTCCTCTATGACCCCCATGCATTGTTTGGCCAAAACAATCCCCCGAACCCCCTCATTTTTCCCTTCTCTTTTCCTTCCTTCTCAGCCTCTCCACCTCGACCCACCTCGGCAGCCATCTTCGCCGCCTCGCTGCCGCCATCACCTCTGCCAATAGTCGCCAACAACTCATCCTCAACATCCACCTACACCCCCTCTTCACTTCTGCACAATTCCCTTGCCTTAAAACCTCCCCCAAATATCTTCTTTCCTACCCTAAAGACCCCAACCCGAAAATAACCATTATTTCTTCCTTTCACCCCCTCTTCGAGCCTTTCATCCCTTTATTTTTGCATGCAGCTCGTGCTGCATATGTAGCATGATTTCTTGCATTTATTGGCCATTTTTATTAAAAATTTTAAGGTATGATAATATTTAAATTAATTATTTCCTTAAGTAAAATTTATAAATTCTTATATCTTGATTTTCTTATTTCTATTATAATAAATGTTGATATTATTTTTAGGTATTGCTAATCAAAGCTTTAATCTTTAACTGGAATACTGGTAAGATTCAATTTTGTGGGAATTAAGGTAATCGTTAAACCCCACTTAAACACATGGATAAACGTATGTTAGCACATTAGGATTTTTAATATGTTATTATGCTTGATATTTGTGGTTTAATATAATATATATATTTGCTTGTATTGATTGATAAAAAAAGAAAGAAAGAAAGTATGTTAGTTTATATGCCATGTGTGGAAATGTTGCTTAAGGGAAGAGTTTGATTATTAATGAAAGTGTTAAGTGCTTATCCATATTATTTTATGTTATTGTGACCATTTATGCATGAATAATATTATTGTGAGCCCTAGGGGCATTTTAATAATATTTCTTGTGCAATAATGGTGGCCTAATATGTGTGGGTGCTAATAAGTATTATATTAAATATAATAGTTGGTGGAGTTAGATCTGGTTAATGGAGTATTAATATTATTATTCCATATGGTAATGTTAATTTAATAAAAGTGGTGTAATAAAGGGGTAAAGTGGTAATATTGGAGGCAAAGAGGCAATATGGTAATTTTATGAGCAAATGGTAAAATTTTAATTTTATAAGTAAAGGTGTATTATGGTAATTTTGGGAGTAAAGGGTAATATGGTAATTTTGGAAAAGAAGGGCAAAATGGTAATTTTGTAAGGAAAGATAAAAATGGTAATTTTGGATGTAAAAGGCTAAAATAGTAATTTATAAATTAAAAGGGGTGTTATGGTAATTTTATAAGTAAAAGGGTATTGTGGTAATTTTGTAAATAAAAGGATATTATGGTAATTTGGAAGTAAGGGGTAGAAGGGTAATTTTGTAAATTAAAAGAATATTTATGGAAAACTTGGGAGTAAGGGGTAACTTGGTAATTATGATAACGATGAAGGATAATTTGGTAATTAAATTATAATTATAGAAGGGCAATTGGATAATTATAATAGAAAAGGGTAATTTGGTAAATTAACCAACAAAAGGGTATTATGATAATTTTAATAAAGGAGAAGTGCAATATAGTAATTAAAAGAATGAGGAAGGGTAAATTAATAACTATAAACATGGAGAAAGGTAAATTAGTAATTATAAATATGGAGAAGGGTAAATTGGTAATTATAATTATGAAGAAGGGTAAATTAATAATTGTAATTATGAAGAGGGGTAATTTGGGATTTATAATAATTGAAAAGGGTAAAATGGCAATTATAATAATTGAGAGGGGTAAGACGGTAATTATGATAAAGGAGGAGGACAATTTGGTAATTTAACTAACTAAAGGGTAAATTGGTAATTATTTAACCAACTAAAGGGGCAAAATGGTAATCATGATAATAAAGGAGGGTATTTGGTAATTTATCCAACTTAAGGGCAATTTAGTGATTATAATAAAGGAGAAGGGCAATACGGTAATCTAACCAACCAAAGGGGAAATATGATAAGTGTAGCAATTATGAGGGATGAATGGTGATCTAAAAAGTGTAGGAGATAACTTGGTAACCTAAACCGAGTAAGGGGTAATTTGGTAAAAATGCAACCTAAAGGGTAATATGGTAATTTGTCAAGTAAGGAAGACTTAGCAATTATATAAGTAAAGGGTAAATGAGTAATTTGTACCTAACATGTCGTTGTGATTGTGGAATTTCATAATATGACTCAAATAATGCTGATTAGCAAGGTAAGAGTATTTGATAATTAGTAAGTATCGCGAGAACGAATCTTAATTTTGAATTAGATGAGATTACGATGCCCTTAATGACTTCTCTGTGTTATCTTGGATAATTGCCTGAATAAGAAATGACTAATGATATCCATACGATTTAAAGTGAATAAGTATCCGATTATTGTACTTTTAGTGATCACTTTAATTAAGACACTAATACTTAAAGTGAAAGACCTCGAGATCGGGAATGGTGGCTCTTTAGGGGTCGCTACCCTAACGACGTGGTTTAGCCCACGATTATTTTGGTATTTGTTGGTGTGCCTTTATGCCCTAGCCAAGCCCTATATCTTACTCTATCTAGCCCTACGGACCTAGTTAGGGGGTATGCATACTTATGGATTAGGTGTCCTTGTCAGTAGGGTACTGAGTAGCTGTATGCACCAGTACGACCGGTGTACCTTTGTATCCCGGGTTCTTGATCTCCCTTCCGAGGCAAATAAATGGAATTTTTGTGCTGATTAAAGAAAGGAAAAATACTAATAATGAAATTGAAAGATTAATGAGCCGGGCCCAGTTGACTTATGATATTGAGTACCGATCCACCGGTTACAATAGTGGCCCAGGAGCGTGTTGCCTTGGTAAGTGATTATGAGTACCGATCCATCGGATATAATAGTGGCCTAGGAGTGTGTTGCCCTGGTAAGTAATTATGAATACCAATCCACCGGACATAATAGTGGCCCAAGAGCATGTTGCCCTGGATGATGTTGATATATATATTCCGATCCACCAGCAATAATAGTGGGGGTCCCGAGCTCAATAAACCCAGTCATGAATGTGAATAAAGTTAAGGGAAAATACTAATCACTTATAGTGGAACACCATGTGAGTCAAGGCCAGACCGGTCCACCGGCAAAAAATAGTGGCCAGGAGTGTTTTGATTTGGAGACCGATCCACCGGCATATAATAGTGGTTAGGTGCATTCTTCCCTATAAGTGACCTATCCACCGGCTATAATAGTGGGGTTCCCGCACTCATATGGATATAAATTATGAGAGTTGATTGAATAATGATGGACTAATGGCTTAAGGCTCGAATGTATTGATTTTGCACTATGACATGGCTTAAGGCCCGAAAGTATTGATTGTTCATAACAACCTATTGATATCTGATGTGATTGTTAATTATGTGAATGTTATATGTACACATCTTGTTACATATGTATACAGCTTTGTATCATGTGTGACATTGCGGGCCTACTTTTAAGTGTGTTTTAAAGGGTTACTCAGTACCATAGTACTAAAGGGTTCCCTTCGTGGGGCCCCTACCTATTTAATGAGTAGTGTTCCTTGCAGGTCTTTTTAGATGCTACTCAAGTGGGCAACGGGAAAGAGCGTAAGGATTATCCGGACTTTTAGGGTTCTCCCTTTGCTTTTACTTTCTGGTTTAAATGTATTTATTGTTCTTGTAACCACCACTAGTGGATTCTAATCTTGTAAAGTGTTTACTTGCGCTACTCCGATTTTAAATATGATTTAAATTTCTAGCAATTGATATTTCATTCTTTAGCCTTAGCACTTGGTACTAGAATGGTATGAGTGAACCGGTCTGGTAATAAGTGTGGTGGTAATATCCCCAAAATTCACAGTTTGTTATTTTGCTTCTGCTAATCTTTTAATAAAACGAAATTTTTTAATAGTAAATTTTGGGGGTGTTATAGTAACTCAACATCATGCATTAATATTTAGGAAACATTCTTCTCTTTCACAACTTTAATGAATTCATTTCCATCATTGTGAAAGAGGACTTGGATAATTTCAGAGAATTTTATAATGAGTGATAATTTAGGTCATTATTATCTAATTAATATTCAATTTAAGTTTGTTTTCTTATCAACCCTTAATTGATAATACAACTGTTATGCTTGTCTTACTTATTTTTGTTGCCGACAATTCTCTACTTGATAATTTTAGTGGAAAATTTCCATAAACCACAAAAAGAATAAGTTTTTCTTGTTACCAGAATTTATAGGGCATGTGTATGAGGGTTCTAATTCCTTATAGTATAGCATATTTCAATAACACAATTAAATTGTGACTATCTTTGTTATTCTTTTATGATTTCAGTAAATTGTTTGTATAATATGCTTTTTCCATTATTATTTTATGAATTAACTAATGATGAATCATCAATACAACTTAATTTAATTATAGTTTGAATAATTCTAATTTTTTTAGGCTTGGAAAACAGTGAGGGAGCCATTCATAGAGTTCACATGGACATGGAGTACTTGGGCTAGCATATTCAAGTAAGAATTTTATCACACTTCATTAGTCCATATAAAGTTTCATTTACATGCACATAGCTAGAAGATCAAGCTTAATAATTTATATTCTTGGCAACTTTTGCTATCTTACCTATATTAATCTATATATTATAAACTTATACTTAATTCTCCTTTTTAATTATAGATTGAGAAAAATTATAGATCTAAGGGTAAAGCGTGAGTGTGTATTGATTCTTCTTTTGAATATAATATCTCCAGATCAAGAGATGTAGTTAACGTATTGGGTTTCTAACAAAAGTTATATGATGCATGATCATTTGAGTAGATGATATCGAGTCGGCTATAATCATAGCTTATAGCATTTTTTTTATATATATACTTAGTTGAATATAGGCATTATTGTTAATAAATATTCAATTTCCTAGTTAAATACTTATAGCTACACTCACCTAATATAAATATAGTTATGAATATGCTTGGGATTTAGCTCATATTGGAAATTTTGTAATTAAAAATGAGACTTAACACTTTGATTGAAATTTAATCATTTTATGTGAAGTATATTTTTTTTTATGGATGATGATAAATTTAAATGTATATATTATTAGAAAATAAGAAGAAAAAGCTATTAAGAGATTTAACAATAGTATTAAATGAAGAAAATTTATGGTTTGAGGTAATAATTTATGGTTTGAGGCAATACTTTTGATTTTTCCCTTATGGGTATGAATCAAGGCAATTAAATTACCTTAAAAGGCCATACAAAAAGGGTAGCATGTCAAAATTTATCTTGTTTGGATTAAGTCAAGAAGAATAATATTTTTTCCCCTTGTAGACTAGGATCAAATAGGAAAATTAATATTACCCTAATTGTGATGAATCAAAGAGGGAAATATTTTGAAATTTTCCTCATTGATCTAATATAATGTATCAATAGAGGTAACTTGGGGATGAATCCCCCACCCCTAATAAGCTAAGAGGGCAATATTTTGGTCAAGTAGGGCAATAAAGAATATCCTCTTTTATTATAAAACTTTTAGTGTTTATAAATTTACATCTTTGATACTATAAATACATATCCCTCATTCATGCAAGTTTAAGAAGAAATAGACATGTAAATATATGAATACACGCCAATTGAATAGGATAACTAATGCACATTAGCTTAAACAATCCACCAACTATGCTACTAAAGAACACTAATAATTACACACTTTAATTACTTCCTTATATATGTGTTGTGCTACCATAAGTGTAGTGTACCAAGCATACAGTGGCATGATTCAATGATTATGGAGTATGTGGTTATGTTTGGTATAGTTAGCTCATTAGCTGATCTAAATGAATAAATAAAAAGTATACATTTATTATGGGGGTTTAAATAAAAAATATATGATAACATAAAAACTATGTTCTACATTCAAAAATTTTAAGTTAAAAAAATTGGCAAAATATTTAGATTTAAAAAAAAGAGTCTAAAACAAAACACACATCGTACAAACAAACCATAATTAACCCACATTCCATGAGTAAATTTTTGTAAATTTATTTCAAAAAACTACTTCTCTATTTTTTAAAAACTAAGATCATATTTTACCATAATAGCTAATAAAAGCAACGTTTTTATTCACAAAGGGCTTATAAAGGGAAAAAATAGCCTTTGGTATGGAAGAGTTAGCATTTAACTACTAGGCTAAGTTTGAACTGTTAATAAAAGTAATTTTCAACAAATAGATAGATAATATTGAAATATATATGTCAACAAATATAAGATCAACTTCGCATAGCTTACTTACCTTAGTAAACTTTAAGCATATATATAAGATTTTTTTTAGTGCAAACATGTATATAAGATTTAAACATATATAATATTATAATATGCTCCATTTTATCTTAACAAATTGTTTTCTCAAACGCACACAACTATAAAAATACAAATAAATGGCAACTTATATAAGGTTATTGTAACTATAACAATAGTATATAAACCACCTGGTAAAATTGGAAAAATGGGAAAATACAGTGGAACTATAGATGACGGATATAAAATCATAACACTCATGTATTCTTGTTTAAAGTGTCACATTTTATATAACACTATAGATGTCATTTTTAGTTTAAAACCACCATCTCTAGCTTAGCGTGCTTTCTTTAGGATATAGATGGTGGTTTTATTCTAAAACTATCATCTATACCTTAGACACTTTTTCATTTTTCTTCCCCTTTTTCTTCCTTCACTTTAACTAATAACTAATTTCACTTTTACTAATTTTCTCGAACACATAGAAGAGAAAGATTGCAGCATGCATAAAGAACCTTCACCATTTCTTCCACTTCAAGATTTCTTCTCTAGTTGTCATTGTCATTTTTTTCCTCTCATTTTCGTTGTTGTTGTCTACTTACTTCATGTATGAATTTTTCGTCTTTATTCTTACTTCATTTTTCTCAAATACTTGACTCTCCATTCTTAAGTAGTTTCATTTCCTTGAAATATGCTTCTCAATTTTGCTCTTTAATATGTTATATTCACTTTATTAGAGGTATTGAGTATTGGTTATAGGGTTGTTAACTATCTTATGGTTTTAAAATTTTAAATTTTTTTTATCACTTTCTTTCTATGATCTTTTATTTTATTTATTTGTCTTATTAGTAAGGAGGAAAAACCATTTGTTATTACTAGTTGTTTGGTTACATGATGTGTTATGGTTTTGCTACTGATTTGAGTGTTTCGTGGGTGTTTAATACTCTCATGTGGATGTAGAATTTTATAGTATTTTCATAAGTGGGCGTTCTATGGTAAACTAATGAAGATAAACTTTATGGAATTGTACAGTGGTTTCGACATTGCTAACTTTATGTGTATTATAATTTTTAAATATGGCAAGAAAAGTTAGTTCTTTATAATTTTTCTTGCTTACTTAAGTGGAAAAAGAAGAAAATGATTAATGAATTATTAAAATCTAAATAAAATATTATTTGATCATTAATTTCATACAGCTAGTATGGCATATCAAAATTTATCAATGTTAAGACACAATGGACTTAGATATATAGTTGAGGGGTTCACTAATGAAAGGATTACAACTAAAGAGAAGAGGGAATACTATATAAGTTATACAAATCCTACAACTCATGTTATGGTTCTCATTGTAATTCCTAATTGGAGAATGATACCCAACAAGACAAATGATAATTTATGGGTCGATCTACATGTATAATGAGCTTTTATATATTGATATCATAGTACCATTAAAATTATATCTTAATAATATTTATTTTTCTCGTGATGTGGAGTGGTTTTGATGTGCCTAAAAGATGTAAGAAATTTATACTTCAAAAGTGTGTTAAATTGTGGAAGCCTAATTCAGCATGTCATTAAATGGTTGCCGAAGATGAAACTTACCTATCACAACCACTAGCAGATTATCAGTTCTTGATCAAACCCCAACAATTGATTGAGCCCGTTAAGTTAAAAAAATATAAGGTATGTAATTACTCACAATATAAATTGTGATGTAAATAATACTTATAATCACATGCACTAATTTTATCTATAACTTTTATTTTTTTATGATAGAAAAAGATAAATAAAAAATAAAAAATGCCTACCCTCACAAAAATTCACTTGATGACAATAATGCCTCAAGAAATGAGTTAGTAATAAAGTAAATTAGGATATTATGCATTTAGTATTGTTAGTTTCACATGATAATAACCAACTTCATTCTAGAGGAGATGGATGAAAAGGACCGTATAGAAATAGAAGGTACTCTATATGCGCCTCCGATAAGAGTGGATATCAAGATGAGGATTAGGGTAGACAAGAGAATACGAAAGGCTACCAATAAACAAACCTAGTGAATAATTGATAAAAAAAAATTAAGGATTTAGCATTAAAATATTCTCAATATTATTTGCATATCATTTCTTACCCCTTACTACAATCATTTCTCTAATAGAATGAGACCTAGGTGACTAGAGTGCAAGTGAGCGGGCGAAATGACGTCCTCACTTAAGCTTTGGCGACCGAGGAGAATGATGGCTAAGTTAGAAGGTATCCACATGGTGCTACATCATCTAGTATTTTTGGGCAAATTATTAAATCTGACACTCTTAAAGGAGAGGTTAACCATATAAGAGTTAGATTGTATACTCTAAGAGTAGGCCAATGAGAATAATGACTAATAAACAAAGGATTAGGGAGCAAATGCAAAAGTATATAAATGAAAGGATGTATAACTCGAGTGTTAGTGTGACTGTGCCCCCACCTACTTCTACAACCCCTAGTATTAGACCTATCCCAAAAGTACCTGAGATAACATACTTTATAATTAATTATTTTCTTATTTAAACTATATTTGTATTTTAGATATATGAAATTAATAAAAATCTTGAATATAAAGTGACTATATATGTGATCTCAAGACATCAGAGCGAGGGGTTATTTTTTCCCAATGAACCAATCATATCATTGAGGAGATATCATAGGAGCCTAACATAGTTTGATTCACTTTCAACAACATCCATGATGAATATGCTCTATGAAAGTTACCTTTTTTGAAAGACAACAATCATGATTTATTATACTTCCTTGGGGAGATGCTTGGATGGTCATGCCATCTAGTTATCCTTAAGAATAGGGTATGATCATTAATAGACAGAATTAAATTAATTATTTTTCTAATTATTGTCTACTAACTTATTTTCTGTTATTTTACTAAGATGGTAACATTTTTTGGAGGAAGCAAAGTCCTAGGAAAAGCAAGAGAAGGAATTAGAGGACGTAAGAAAGTAATGTACAACATACATCCTATCAACTATCATACATTTCCCTATATGACGATGATGTATAATGATAAAATCTTACACAATTAAGATGTGAATATAGAAATTGAATTACTAGGAAATTTTTTTAAGAACAAAGAAATCAATGTATATATATTAATTGAGGACTTAGTTCATTTATTGGCTAAAGGCTAAATATAAGTCCAACCTATAAAGCCATACATGAGGTAAAATTTCATTTAATTTGAATTATATAACTATATTAAACAATATTGTTATAATGTTTAAGTGAGTTATAATTTTCCTATATCTTTTTAAAAAATAAAATTATACTTAAAGGCGATCAATATAAGTATGGATTCTTATGTTCTCCAAGGGTATCCAATAAGGACCTCAAAAAATAGGTGGAATAAATGTTCTTAGCAATGATGATACCTTCTCATTGATTTAATTTTCCCCATTTTCTTTTATCTCACATAGGGTATTGGTCATTTTATATCCATCGAAACAAAGGTAAAGTTGGTTTGACTCCTTAGGAGGAAGATGTCGTGACATTCTACTAAAGGGTATTGATAAGTAAATAATCAATTTCTAGATTTATTACATTTATTTCATGATTTATGTATCATAATAGATAAATAATATGCTTCTATATATCATATATGTATCAATTAGATCATTCAAGAAAAAACTGAGAAACAAAAGGAATAACCTAAATTAGTACAATAATGGGATCTCATGAAGGTGTGCAATTAGTAATATTTTTTTATGATTAAATGTTACTATTTAATATATTTTTAATAAATTAATTCTTGTATTTCACTTAATCTAGTGCCCAAAATAGAGAGGTAATGACAATTGTGGCTATTTTGTCATGAAATATATGAGAGATGCCATTGCAAAATAATGTAATGGAAATTTGGAAGGTATACATTGATCACAATATGTGTGTGTGTGAATTAAATACATATAACCATGCAAATTATGATACATTTTTCTTAGGGATATTTAAATGATGAGCTTAGATTTGTAGATAGCTACATCATCAAGGTCTGACAAGAGTTTTAAGATTATATCTCTGAACATGCTAGTTAAGGAATTCAGTTGTGGGTAAATTTTTTTATTAATGTAAAACTTATTTATGTATACTTAATTTTTTTAGGATTGTAGGTTGCTAAGGAATTAAATACTTATAATCATATTTGCTTGTATATTAGTTTCGTATATATGACCGAATATATTTATTTATTTATTTTATTAACAAAAAAAACTTATTCTTCTTTTTTATGAATGATTACGTATATATTTTTATTTTTATAGAAAGACTTTAAGTTTTATATATGCATGGCACGACATAGATGCATGTGTATTAATTTTAGTTATATATGTATGCATGAGTTTATATGTAGAGATTGCAACATACTACTTTATATATATATATATAACTTCTTTATATATATATATATAAGTTATAGACAGTGGTTATTAATTAAAATTGATGTTTATACCTTAAAATAAAAAAGAGAGAGGTTGTGGATGTTGGTTTAAGTAATAATCATCATCTATACCTCAACGGTATTTTTTTTAAATGAGCAAGGAAATAAATGATGGTTTTAAGTTAGAAAAACCGTCTATATTTATGTTTAAAGAATGATCCTAAAATAAAACCGTCATGTATTTCCTCATATGTTTTTTCAGGCACCCTCGTTTTTGTTTCATTGCAGACAATGGTGATTTAAACAGTCATCTATAATATAGTCTACATTATTGTTGTTTACTGTCATCTATAGCTTTTTTTGTACCAGTGGAAACCTAGCAAGTATAATTTTTGTAGTAGCATAATTACCTTGGTCATTTGAGAAAGCGTATTAGTTTCTTATTATGGTTTTTTAACTATAGTTTTTTATTTTAAAAAAACTATTCTAAATTTACTAACATTATTTTTCAAATAAAGTAGAAAAATCAACTATAATAGTCAAAAACTAACAATATTAGTTTTTTTCAAACCATGTCATACATATGTTAGGATGTTTATTATTCAAACCCAACACTATAAAGATGAAAAAAATGTAAAAGATTTCATTTGAATGACATTAAAAATGTTTTCTTTGAGTTCTACGATAGATTTTGATACAATAATTAAATAATTATATAACTAAATTTTTCTTATTAAAATATCATGAAAATTAATAAATATTATTTTAGAAAAACATATAGTTACATAAACTATTATAAAGTAATTAATATTGAAGGGTAAAATAGAAAAACTACTTAAATTTTATCTTATAAATATAAAAAATATAACCTTAAAATTAAAATTAAATTACTAAAATGTAGAATGGGAAGGAGTTGTATTATTAGTCAGCAATTCAGTGGAGCGTATTATTTTCTCCAAGGAACCAATTCATTATTGATAGGAGATCATTTGAGAAGTGTCCATGTTTTTTTCCCTCACTAGAATGTGTTTATGTAGATTATAATATTTGATAAAAATTAATTATCTAGTTAATTAAATGAAACTATTGCACATTATTTAATTGTTAAATAAGTTGGCTTGATGATTAAATAGACAACTAAGCATATGTTGATTCCACCACCTCAATTAAGGCATATATTGAGTCCACCACCTTTTCATTAGATTTTTATTATGCAAATTCAGTAAGTGTTGGGCCCACAATTTTCCTTTTAAATTGATTGGACTAGAAAACTTAAGTCACTTGAAGTGATATGATAAGGACCAACGCTTGTGACAAACATGGAAACTCCTATCAACCACTTTATATGTGCATATATGTTTTCTTTATGAAACAGTGCAACATTTAAAAGGGAAAAAGCACGATGGATAACCAATGAATGGACGCGAGTCACAACTCTTTATGACCACTATGTCTATTTGAAAAGTCTCTATCATGCCTATAAATAGTTGCAGTGTCAAATAGAAAAGGATATAGATATTAGGAAAAGTTTTGAGAATTATTAATCTCTCTCTCCCTCTCTCTACCCTTTCTATTCCATTAATCCTAGTTGAATACTAGTATAACGTCAAGTTTGCCAGAGTCCTATCAGATTGAAGTACTACTTTTGACAAGAACGAAAATTAGTTCTATTTGGGAAGATAATTGTTCACAACCTTGGGCATCATGTCAGGGAGCAAAATTACCTACAGGACACAACGTGAATTCATTGGCTCGGATATTTAATTTAGTCTTTCATCATTTAACTATATTACTTCAACTAATATGGCACGTTATATTATTATTATTATTATTATTATTATTATTATTATTATTTGTTAATAATAATTTATTTTTGTTAATATCATTCCTATACTATACTTCCAATAATCTTAAGAATACTTTTTTCTTTTTCCCATTTTTTGTTGTAGTATAGAAAGTGGTATTTATTAGATAAATAATTATGCTAGTCTTCTTCTACTACTTTCTTATTTATCAAACTTCTATTTTTGTAATAAGAAATGGCTTCATCTGGAAACATTATTGCAAGTTTCACAAATCCTGTGAGTATTGGTGAAAAGACACCAAATTTCAATGGATCAAATTTTAAGTATTAGCAATAGAAGATGCTTTCCTATCTAACTACATTAACTTTGGCAAAATATATCAATGAGAGCCCTCCAAAGGTTGGTGAAAAAGAGACTAATGTAGTTAAAGTGGTTGTAATAGATGCATGGAATCATTCTCACTTTTTGTGGAAGAATTATCTTCTAAACGGTTTGTATGACACATTATATAATGTGTATTATGGTGCTAAAATAGCAAAGGAACTATAGAATTTTTTAGATATCAAGTATAAGACAGATGATGCAAGAATAAAGAAATTTATTGTTGGTCATTTTCTTGATTATAAAATCGTAAATAACAAGTCAATAATATCCCAAGTGGAAGAGATTCAAGTTATCATTCATGCCGAAGGTATGTCTCTAAGTGAATCATTTCAAGTGGCAGTGGTAATTGAAAAATTACTACCATCTTGAAAAGATTTTAAGAACTAGCTCAAGCATAAGCATAAGGAAATGAAACTTGAGGATCTCATTCTTTGTGTAAGAAGTGAGGAAGACAACGGCAAGTCTAGAGGCTCAAATCTAATGGTATCTAAAGCCAACGTGGTGGAAAATGGGTTAAAGAAAAGCAAGAAAAGGAAGCATAATAGTGATGATTATAATGTAAGATCTAATACCTGCAAGAAGTTCAATGGAAAGTGCTATGAATGAGGTAAGAAAGGACATCATGAAAAGGATTATCGCAATCCGAAGAAGTCTAAGAAGAGCAATGTGCAAGCACATTTCACAAAGATAGACAAGTAATCTGAAGATCTTGATGTTGTCAATCTATATGCAGTAGTGTCACAATGTAACCTCATAAGCATTGCTAAGTAATGGTGGGTAGACATCAGAGCCACATGTCATATATGTGGTAACAAATAGATATTTTTTGAGTATCAACCTGTTGAATATGATGAAGAACAACTCTTCATAGGAAATGCTTCATCTTCTAAGGTCATAGGTCGTGGAAAGGTGATACTAAAGTTGACAAGCAGAAAGAATCTTACCTTTAATGATGTGTTCCATGTACCAGATATCCGAAAGAATTTATTTTCAGGATCCTTCCTAAGTAGGAATGGTTTTAAGTTGATATTTGTATTCGATCAATTTATACTTATTAAGAATGAGATGTTTGTAGGAAAGGGATATCTTAGTGATGGGCTCTTTAATATGAATGTAATGACTATTGTATCCAAAGTTAATAACAATAAGACTATTTCTTCTTCTTATAATATTGAGTCCTTTAACATTTGGTATGAGAGATTAGGACATGTTAATCATGATACCATTCATAGGTTAATTAATTTAGAGCATTTGCCTAAATGTGAATTTGATCCTAATCATAAATGTGAAATATGTATTGAGGCCAAGATGGCAAGGAAACCCTCTCATTCTATTGAAAGGAACATAGAACCTCTATACTTAATTTACATTGACGTTTTTGATTTAAAGTTTGTACAAACTAAAGGTGGTAAAAAGTAATAAATTATGTTCATAGAAGATAGCACACGTTATTGCCATGTGTATTTGCTACGAAGCAAAGATGAGGTAATTGATGTATTTAAGCACTTCAAAGCGGATGTTGAAAATCAACTTGGTAGAAAGATGAAGGATATAAGAAGCGATAGAGGAGGTGAATATGAATATCCTTTTAAACAACTTTGTTCGAAACATGGTATTATTCACCAAACTTCCGCTCCTTATACTCCTTAGTGTAACGGAATTGCAAAACATTAGAATAGAACCTTGAAGAACATGGTGAATGTCATGTTGATTAGTTCTGGTTTACCACATAACTTGTGGGGGGAGCTTTATTATCTACAAATTATATTCTCAACAAAATACCTCATAAGAAAACCCACAACATTCCACATAAGCTATGGAAGATTACAAGCCTAACTATAAATACTTAAAAGTGTGGGAGTTCTTAGCAAACATATCAGTTCCTAGGCCAAAAAGCATTAAGTTGTGACCAAAAACCATTGATCATGTATTCATTGGTTATGCACATAACATTAGTGCATATCGCTTCCTTGTTCACAAATCAAAGGTTCCAGCCATTGATGTCAACACTATTATAGAATCAAAGGATGCTATATTTTTTGAAAATATTTTTCCCTACAAAATAAATAGTGAATCAATTTCACAAAAGAGGCCAAGAGATTCTATTAGTGATGGGAATAAAGAAGTTAATCCAAATGAACATAGATGAATTAAGAGAAATAGGATTTCTAAATCATTAGGATGTAATTATCTAACGTATTTGTTAGAAAATGAGCCTAAAAAATTTAAGGAAGCGATGTCTTCTACTAATTCTTCTTATTATAAGGAAGCAATAAATAGTGAAATTGAATCCATCATGCAAGAATAAATCCCAAGGGTATAAGTGGATCTTTAATAAGAAATTAAAGGTTGATGGTTCAATTGACAAATACAAGGTAAGGCTTGTAGTTAAAGGATACAAGAAAAAGGAAGATGTTGATTTTTTTGACACATATTCACCAGTTACAAGAATTATGACTATACATATGCTATTGGAAATAGCAACTGTAAGGGATATTGAAGTACATCAAATGGATGTAAAAACAACATTCTTGAATGGTAAATTAGAGGAAGAAATCTATATGGAACAACCCGAGGGGTTCATTGTTCCCAATCAGAAGAAAAAAGTTTTTCAGCTTGTTAAATCTCTCTATGGATTAAAATGGGCACCTAAGTAATGGCATGAGAAATTTGGCGATATAATGTTGTCAAATGGATTCAAAATAAATGAGTATGACAAATGTGTTTATGTCAAAGATACTCATAAAGGTTACGTTATAGTGTGTTTATTTATAGATGATATGCTCATAATGGATAGTAATAATGATATTATTAACACTACCAAATAGATGCTCACACAAAGTTTTGATATGAAAGACATGGGTCTTGCAAATGTTATATTAGGAATTAAGATTTCTAGAACAACTGATGGATTAATATTGTCTCAATCTCAGTATGCTAAAAAAATACTTGAACAATTCAAGAATTACAATATTAACCCAACTAATACACCATTGGAGGTGAATATTCATTTGATGAAAAACATGGGTGATGGTATTTCACAATTAGAATATTAACATATAATAGGCAGTACCATGTATCTCATGAATTGCATGCGGCTAGATATTGCTAATGCAGTTAACAGGCTTAGTCACTATACCAATAACCCTATTAAGAAACATTAGAAAGTGATCATTCAAGTTATAGGATATCTAAAGCACACCAAGAACTTTGGATTGCACTATAATAGATATCCGGTAGTGGTAGAAGGCTACACTAATGTGAATTGGATTTTAGATTCTAGGGACTCTAAGTCTACTAGTATATATGTATTCACTATTGGAAGTGGTGCAATATCTTGGAAATCATTGAAATGGACATGTATCGCAAAGTCAACGATGGACTCTAAATTTATTGCTTAAGATAAAGCTGGGTAAGAAGCTGAATGGCTTAGATATCCTAGAAGATATCCTATGTTGGAAAAAACCTATGCCACACATACGTATCCCTTGTGATGGCCAATCTACAATTAATAGGGCACGGAGTAAAATGTATAATGGTAAGTTTAGACATATTCGTCATGCCATTAGGAGGTTTCTTTCTAGTGGAATTATCTCAATTGATTATGTAAGGTCAAAGGATAATATTGTGGACCCGCTTACAAAAAACATTAACTAGAGATCAAGTAGAAAGTTCATCGAAAGGAATGGGCCTAAAGCCTATGGATATTTATAGTTATCATGGCAACTCAACCTAGATGACTAGAGATCCCAAGATATAGGTTCAATGGGACAACTAAGCTATGAATGACTCAGTGTTGCACTGAGAAACTTGTTTCCATCTACCCATTCCTATGAAGAAATAGTGCAAATATGAGAATAAGGTTAAGTTATGCTTTTAATGATCCCTATAATTTGATATGTTCAAGTGAAGTATCTAAGGATGTAAAATTAGGAGATCACATGCGAGAGTGGAAGGGGCCGCTTTTGTGAGAATTTTGTAAGGCTAAATTCTCTAAAGCGCTCATAGAATTAGGAGGTGATCATGGCCAAAACGGTCATAAACATGAGAACCAACTATACTTGAAGGAAGTTGTGTGTTTTCTATTATCTCGGTTTACACTAGACAAATGATTATTCAACACAGACCTGCCCATTGACTGGCTAGTAAACCCGATAAAAATTCACTATAGAAAGTTTAAAGTCTTAGACTACTTATCTAGATGCAGGTTTCTTCAATTATACTCAAATAGTTTGATTATGGAATGAAGTTAATTTTATCTTCATATGGGGAGTGGACACATTCTAAAGAATATATTATTACCTTGTGATAGGGTAATGTGAGAGGTGTTGCTTTAAGTATGATTTGTTCAAGCTTATAAATATTATAATCTAGTGGGAGATTGTTAATATAGATTATAATATTTGGTAAAAATTTAATTATCTAGTTAATGAAATTCAACTATTGCACATTATTTATTTGTTAAATAAGTTGGCTTGATTATTAAATATGTTTACATATATGTGTGTGCATATAGTGGAGTGGACAAATAATTAAGGTATATGTTGCATAGGAGTCCATCACCTTTTCATTGGATTTGTATTATGCAATTTCAATAAGTGTTGGGCCCACAATTTTCCTTTTGAATTGATTGGATTAGAAAACTTAAATCACTTGAAGTGATATGATAAAGACCGACGCATATGACAAACGCGGAAACTCTTGCCGGCCACATTATGCACGCATATATATATATATATATTTATGAAATAGTGCAACATTCAAAAAGGAAAAAGTACAACGGATAACCAATGAATGGACATGAGTCAGACTGTTTATGACTATAGCGTCTATTTGAAAAGTCTATACTATGCCTATAAATAGTTGTAGTATCAAACGGAAAAGAGTATAGATGATCAAAAAAGTTTCCACAATTATTAATCTCTCTCCTCCTCTCTCTACCCTTTCTATTCCATTAATCCTAGTTGAGTACTAACATAACGTTAAATTTATCGGAGTTCTATCAGATTAAAGTGCTGCATCTGATAGAAACGAAAATCTATTATATACTAGAAGATAACTATTTACAACTTTAGATACCATATAAAATAATAAAATTATCTTTACGACATAATGTGAAGTTATTAGGTCCGGATATTTAATTGAGTCTTTCATCATTTAGTTTATTACTTCGAGTAATAAATTACTTTATATTGCTACTAATACTATTATTATTGTTGTTGTTATTATTTGTTAACAGTATATATATATTTTTTTGTTAATACCATTTCTATAATATAGTTGCAACAGACTATTCCGCACATAAGCAACCCTTTAAACGGAAATGTTGACCTTTTCGGAATTTTGATATCCGGAAATTTGTACTTTTGTTATGGAGAAGTACCGTCAAATGGGGCAACGAATTTGGTCAAGCAGGACAGTTCTGAGTCGGCTGCAAATGAAGACAGAAGACGTAAGTTCGATGATAGCACACAAGTTTACAAGTATACAAGTAGTCCAATCAAGCCCTTGATCTATCCCAGTCGTTTACGGGCCAAACTTTGTTACATGCATCACACGTGCCATGCAGGAAATTAGATTATAAAAATATAAGAGTATGCATACTATATTTTTTCTCCTTTTTTTTTATGTGTTTCGTTATTAAGTATTTGTCAGTTTCCTATAATTGTACGTGACGGATTATATAATTAAAATTTAAAATAACGTTTTTCCTATCGTAGAACTATCGAACAAAAATAATTTTATACATAAGAGTGTATAGAGTAAAATACATTTGAAATAACATGATATATTAATATGGACCACTAAAAAAATATATAAGGTAACAATATAATAATTATAATCTAAGGGTGTTATTGTATAGCAATTAGTATACTTATTTTCATAAGTTTAAGTCTCATTGAAAATATTTATATTATAATTTTGTTCAACAAAAATTAAAAGTGCATGAGTTTAAAGAATAATAAATATCAATTAAACATCAAGGTGGAAAAGCATAAATATTAATCTCACTCAAAGATGGATAAACTTTCTCCTGAAATAATAAGACATTTACCAAGAGGAGGATATATATTAATGTAGAGAGAGATAAACATCAATCTAAATATGAATACACATTGAAATGTAGTTGTTTTGTTTCAAAGACTAATAAACATCAACCAAGAGAAAAATACACACTAAGATAGAGAGTAATAAACATCAAGACCATTCAAGAGGATGATACATGCTAAGGTGGAAAGGAATAATATCAACTCAAAGGAAATTTTAAAAAAATATAAACATCAATTAAGAGGAGAAGATACTCATCGAGTTAGAGAAAGATAAACATCAAATCCAAAGAATAATATACATCAAGCATTGTCTAATACAACACAATCCGTCATGTTGGATTTCCACATCCTAGTGGTCTTTTATGTGTCACTACCATATTAGATGAGTGTACCATATATAGTGCACCTAGGTGTTTAACATAATTTGAGACTATCGAGATTGTTGATAAATATTTAATTTATTTTTAAAATAATATTAATTTAAAAATGTATATCAAATACACAAATTAATATGTGCTATTAAATAATCAATATTTTCACTTTTTGTTTCTTAACTATAACCTTTAGAATTATTGTTAGCATTTTTCTTGAACATAATAGATAAAATTTATTACCTCACTGATAAAATTATTAATCAAATAATAAATATTTTTACTTTTTTTCCTTTAACTATAACTCTTAAAGTTATTGTTAGCATTTTTCTTAAACATAATGGATGAACTTTATTACTACACTAAAACAATTATTGGTCAAATAATAGTTAGTAATTTATCATAAAATAACTATCACATATACATTAAAAAACCTATAATAAAATTAAGTAGTACCAATTATTTGCACATAAGACAATAGCATAATGAAAATAATTCACCCGCATTTTATAAGTAATAATGTATCATAGCTAGAAGTAGTTTACTCATTTATTTGTATGATTTAACAATCATATAGTTAGCTAAATCAATGCTTATCTATCTATGAAATAAATTAGTGACACTTTTAGCTTATTCATCCAAAAAGAGAGGGCAATATGACAGATTAGAAGAACCGATGAAGAGTAACGACTGTAACGTAAACAATAATACATCTTCTCCATCCACCAACCATCAATATAAATTTGTAAGATATATATATATATATATAGTAACGTAAACAATAATACATCTTCTCCATCCACCAACCATCAATATAAATTTGTAAGATATATATATATATATATATAGTAACGTAAACAATAATACATCTTCTCCATCCACCAACCATCAATATAAATTTGTAAGATATATATATATATATATGTGTGTGTGTGTGTGTGTGTGTGTGTGTGTGAAAAATTATCTAGATCCTTTCATAGATTTTTTGCACTTTTTGATTATTTAAAATAAGTAATATTTATAGTTTGCTAAAAACAAAAGGTATTAGTTAGAAAAAGATTTTTTGTTCCAAGTATGATTTAACATTCGGTTGATTTCCAAATACTTTTAACTAAAGGGATGATAGGCGAAATAATATAATATTAAGCATCTAAAAAATAATATATCATCATCATCTATCATCCACTATTATAAATCTACAATATATAAGAAATAAAAATTATCCAATAATAGTTCATCTAGACAAAGCTTTACACTATTTTGATTTAGCTATATCAAAGTGAAAGCTAATTTCATTTAAGCTCATTTAGCGCTTAGTTACTCATTTATAGTGATTTACTTACCAATTTAATATGTGTGTTTTATTTATAAAGAATAAAGTTACTAAAACTTTCTAGAACAAGCTTCATCATTTATTTATTTTTTTAAATATAACATATCATAATATAAAAATATAATTATTATAAGTATATTAAAAATAAATCTATAATATTGATAGATAAATATTTAAAATGTTAATAGCTAAAGTTTGAACTTATAATATTTAAAGACTTTTTTTAGAAATATAAAATTATATATAATAAGGTATTTAATATAGTTTTAATGTTGTCATAAATAATATCAATCTAAGATATATATATATATATATATATATATATATATATATATATATATATATGAGATGTGGATCCATTTCATTTAACTTTTAACTTATTGATTTTATCTGTAGGGATTTGGTGCTTAGCTATCTATTCAATAATCAGTCTATAAACAAATATGTAAATAAGCCAAAAAAATGTTTGGCTTGCATTGCACACCACGGTTTTTATTTTATGTATAGATACATATAATGATTACATTGGTCAATAAGGGTGGATTTAATTGATTGATTTTGACCAAGCTTTAATGGTGGTTTTAATGCCTTGTGATGTGTTTAGTGTTATCACTTAGAAACACCCAATTTGGTTAAATAATGGATTTTAATTGTGTTTGGTGTTATCACTTAGAAACACCTAATTTAGTTATGTACGACTTTTTGTGATTTGTAATACCACTGGTAACATAAGTTAATGGTTTAAGATTTTGTTCAAGAATTTTTCTTCAGCTCTCGGGGTAGCTATCAAGAGTTAGTAGACGAGTCACCCTTGGTTATATATTTTTTTCACTCAATACCTATTTCCTTCTAATTCGGGTTACGGTTGGTAGGGCATAGGATTATACTGTGGTAGGTTGCCATGGCATCAGTGTCAAGTATAGGTAGCTGAGGTATCCCAATATAAGCCCCTTAGCACTTCTCATTTTTCATTGCTTAGGCAGGTGTCGTATCCCAACTATTTAGCCTTAACGGTGGAGACATTCAAGGTGTGGTAGGTGAGGTATCCCAATACAAGCCCCCTTGGTGTACTTCAACTATGTGTGGTGGGTGTGGTATCCCTATTTGTGGCAAGTGCACTCAATGTGTGGTCTGTATGGTATCCCTGAAGAAATCCCCTTCGATGTATCATGACCTTGTTTGATGGGTGTGGTATCCCATTGTGATTATCTTGTGCTACCATGACTTTTATTCATGGTGGAGAAATGGGTGTGGTCGAACGAATTATCTTACTAACCAAAACTTATGTAGTTACTAAAGGAAGAATTCTAATATTATTTACATTGTATGCATCACATGTATTACTATATTTCTATACTTCCATACTTCCATGATTTCCTTGCAAGCATGCTATGTTGTACCTAAGTTTAATCGACATGATATCGCCATAGTATTATGTAACTTTAATGTGCTACATGAGCCTTATCATACTTTAGGTTGTGTGTTTTACTAATACTTCACCATACTGATACTACACTTGTGTGGTAATTATGATAATCTAGATTCTGATAGGGGGAGCAGATGAAAATTTTTGGGGTTACGAATCTCAGTTAGAGTATGCTGAGGGTGATGATGTGGGCCATTAGTGGGTCATTGCTTAGGAGTTGAGGTTTATGATTGTATCTAAGAGTTAGGCTAACTGATTATTAATATGTTGCCCACTACGTTGGGATGTTTTTGTATTTCTGGTTATTTAAATTCTTGACTCAGATTCCTGTATTTGATTTTATAAAACTATAAATTTCATTCTATCTATGATATGGTTCTAGTCTTTACTATCTTGTATTATCACATTATTATTATGGTCATGCATTTTTTATTCCTTGTTCCATTTTGCCTTACATCAAGTATGGGTTAGGTGATGATCACACATCTCTAATGGTTGATGTGGCAGAAACATTATCTAGTTTTATTTTTCAAATGCTTTTGTATTGTCTTAAAAACTAAATTTTTTGGGTTTAAAAATTTGGGGGTGTTATAGTTCTTTATATGCTATTTTATTTAATGTATTTGTCTTATTAGTAAGGAGGAGAAAGCATTTGTTATTACTTGGTATTTGGTTACATGATGTGGTATGGTTTTGTTATTGATTCAAGTGTTGCTTGGGTGTTTAATATTGTCATGTGGTTATAGAATTTTATAGTATTTTCATTAGTAGATGTTATATGGTAAACTAATGAAGAAGTATTTTGTGGAATTTTACAGTAGTTTTAAAAATGCTAGCTTAGTGTGTATTAAAGTTTTAAAATATGGCAAGAAAAGCTAGGTTTTTACAATTTTTCTTGTTTGCTTAAGTGGAAATAGAAAAAAATGATTAATGCATTATTAAAATCTAAATAAAATATTATTTGATCATTAATTTCATACAGCTAGTATGGCATATCAAAATGATAAAGTAGGAAAGGATGATAAAGAAAAGAAAGGAAGGGTGTAGATGAAAAATATATCTAAGTTAAGATAAAATGGACTTAGATATATAGTTGAGGGATTCACTAATGAAAGGATGCCAATAAAAGATAAAAGGGCATACTATATAAGTTCTACAAATCCTAGAGCTTGTGTAATGGTTCTCATTATAATTTCTAATTGGAGAATGATACCTAACCAGATAAGTGATAAGTTATGGGTCGATGTACGTGTATAATGAACTTTTATATATTGATATCATATTACCATTGAAATCATATATTAATAATATATTATTTTTCTTGTGATATTTATACTTTAAAAGGGTGCTAAATGTGGAACCCTGATTTAACATGTCATTAAATGGTTGTCAGAGATGAAACTTACCTATCACAACCACTAGCAGATTATCAGTCCATGCTGAAACCCCAACAATTGGTTGAACCCGTTGAGTAAAAAAAAAAGTAAAAAATCTAAGGTATGTAATTACTCACAATATAAATTATGATGTAAAATAATACTTATAATCATATGCATTTATTTTATCTATAACTTGTATTTTTTTATGATAGAAAAAGAGAACAAAAAATAAAAGAAAATAAAGAAAAATACCTACTCTCACAAAAATTCACGTGATGACAATAATGTCTCAAGAAATGAGTTAGTAGTAAAGTAAATTAGGTTATTATACATTTATTATTGTTAGTTTCACATGATAATAACCAACATGATTCTAAAAGAGATGGATGAAAAGTATAGTCCAGAAATAGAAGGTATTCCATATGCGCCTCCTACAAGAGTGGATGTCAGGATGACTATTAAGGTAGACAAGAATATACGAAAGGCTACCAATGAAAAAACCTAATAAATAATTGATAAAAATGCAAGGGTTTAGTATTATATTATTCTTAATATTATTTGCATATCATTTCTTAACCCTTACTACAATCATTTCTCTAATAGGAGGAGATATAGGTGATAGGAGTACAAGTGAGTGGTCGAAATGACATCCTCACTCAAGCTTTGGGGACTAAGGAGAATGATGGCTAAGTCAGAGGGTATTCACATGGTGCCACATCATCTAGTATTTTAGGGTAGTTTATTAAATTTGACACTCTTAAAGGAGCGGTTAACCATATAAGAGTCAGACTGTATACTCTAAGAGTAGGCTAATGAGAGCTAATTACTAACCAACAAAGGATTAAAGAGCAAATGAAAAATTATATGAATGAAAGGATATACAACTCAGGTGTTGACATGACTGTGCCCACTCCTATTTCTACAACCCCTAGTATTAGACCTACCCCAAAAGTACCTGAGGTAACATACTTTATTATTAATTTTTTTCTTATTTAAAATGTATTTGTATTTGAGATATATGAAATAAATAAAACTCTTGAATATAGAGTGACTATACATGTGATCTCAAGACATCAGAGCAAAGGATTATTGTCGCTCAATGAACCAATCATATCTTTGAAGAGATATCATCAAAGCCCAACATAATTTGAGTCACTTTCAACAACATCCACGATGAATATACTTTATGAAAGTTACCCTTTATGAAGGATAATGATCGTGATTCCTATGTTTCGTAGGGGAGATGCTTGGATGGTCATGTCATCTAGTTATCCTTAAGAACGGGGTATGATTATTAATAGTAAGAGTTAAATTAATTAATTCCCTAATTATTGTATGCTATCTTCTTTTCCTTTATTTGACTAAGATGGTAACATTTTTTGGAGGAAGATAAGTCTTACAAAGAAACAAGACAAGGAATTAGAGCAAGTATGAAAGGAATCTACAACATACATCCTATCAACTATCAAACATTTCCCTTTAAGATGATAATGTATTATGATGAACTCTTACGCAATTAAGATTTGAACATAGAAATTGAATCACTAGGATTTTTTTTTTCAAGATCAAAGAAATCAATGTATATATATTAACTGAGGACTTAGTTCATTTGTTAGCTAAAGGTTGGATATAATCCCAACATATAAAGCCATATATAAGGTATAATTTTATTTAATTTTAAATATATAGCTACATTGAACGATATTATTATAATGTTTAAGTGAGGTATAATATTCTTATAGCTTTTTAAAAGATAAAATTATGCTAGAAGGTGATCAACACAAGTATGGATTATTATGTTCTCTAGTGGTATTTTATAGGTACCTTAGACAATAGGTGGAGTATATGGTCTAAGTGATGATAATAGCTTCGCATCAACTTAATTTTGCCTCGTTTTCTTTTAGCTCACTTTGGGTTTTGGTCATTTTATATCCATCAAAACAAATGTCATGTTGGTTTGACTCCTTAGGAGAAAGATGTCATGACATTCCATTAAAGGGTATTGGTATGTATTTAATTAATTTTAATGGGTTCCCATGAAGTTGTGTAATTAGTAATATCTTTTTTATGTTTAAACATTATTATTTAGTATGTTTTTAATAAATTAATTCATGTATTTCACTAAATCTAGTGTCCAAAACAAGGAGGAAATAACAATTGTGACTATTTTGTCATGAAATATATAAGAGATGTAATGTAATTATTAATATGTGTGTGTGTGTATTGTTACTTAAATTAAATACTTATAACCATATAAATTATGATACTTTCTTTTAGTTATATTAAAATAATGAGCTTAAATTTTTAGATAGCCGCATCAACAAGGTTAAACAAGAGTTTCAAGATTTTATATCTGAACAAGCTAGTAAAGGACTTTAGTTGTAGGTAATTTTTTTTTATTAATGTACACCTTATTTATGTATACTTAATTTTTGTAGGATTGTAGGTTGTTAAGGAATTAAATACTTATAATTATTGATGCTTATATATTAGTTATATATATATGATCGAGTATATTTATTTATTTATTTATTTCTTAACGTAAAAGCTTATTCTTCTTTTTTATGAATGATCATGCATATATTTTATTTTTATAGATAGACTTTAAGTTTTATATATGCATGGCACTTCACAGATGCTTGTGTATTAGTTTCAATTATATATGTATGCATACATTTGCATGGAGAGATGGTATAGGTATTGCTTTATCTATCTATATATATATATAATGAGGCTATAGATAGTGGTTATTACTTAAAATTGATCTTTATATCTTAGTGGAAAAAAAAAAGAGAGGTTGTAGATGTCAGTTTAAGTAATAATCACCATCTATACCTCAATAGTATTTTTTTTAAATGTGTAAGGAAATAAATTATGGTTTTAAATTAGAACTATTATCTATATTTATGTTTAAAGGACGATCCTAAAACAAAACCGTCATGTATTTTCTTGCATAATTTTTAAGCACCCTTATTTTTGTTTCATTATAAACAATGATGTTTTGAGGAGTCATCTATATTGTAGTCTACACAGGTGTTGCTTATCATCATCTATAGCTTTTTTTATACTAGTGGCAACCTAGCAAGTATGATTTTTGTAGTAGCATACTTACCTTCGTCATGTACCATTTGGCAACTAGATATGGGGTTGCCTAAATTTGTGTGCGATATGATCCCATGTATAGAACAACAATATTCTTATGATTTGTTTGGGAAATCATATTAGTTTCCAATTGTGATTTTTTAACTATAGTTTTTTATTTAAAAAAATTATACTAAATTTACTAACTTTAGTTTTCAAATAAAGTAGAAAAATCAACTATAATAATCAAAAACTAACAATAGTAGTTTTTTCAAACCATGTCATACATTTGGAAGGTTCATATGTTAATATGTATTTGATGATATGTTAGCATGTTTATTTTTCAAACCTAACCCTTTAAAGATGACAAAAGTAAAAGTTTTCATTTGAATGATATTGAAAATATTTTCTTAGAGTTCCAAGAAACAATTGTGCTTTATTTGTGATAAAATAATTGTATTATATAATGTATTTTGTATTTGAATGATTGTGTTCTTTATACAAAATTTAAGGGTTAATTTTTAATATATATATATATATATATATATATATATATATATATATATATACTAATCAACTTGCATATTAAACACACATTCCCAAATTAATTCTATCTAAGAAATAAAATTAAATGCTTGCTACCCCTAATGGTTATTAGTACTAAAATCAGTTTATTTTTATTACACACGATCTCGAAAATATTTGAGATTCTTGTGCTTAAATTATTCTAGGTATTGTTTGATATTCATAATTCCACTTACTAAGGAAGTCAAATATCCTAAAAACTTATTTTCTAGAAAATAAATAATTGAGAATGTTATATATTCATCTTTGGTATACATGAAGGAAAGAGGAGAGGAGGTTTTTTTTTATGTGATAGAAAAAATAGAATTTAGATAACCAAAAAATACAATTTAGTGAGGTACTCCTCATTAAGTAGTTTCCTTGCAAAATAAACAAGAGAAGAGTAAAGGAAAGTCGGATCTACCTTTAAGTTGTTTACTTATTTTCTACCTAACAAAAGTCATACAATACAATACCCTCATTTAATGATTAATATTTTCATATATTGCTTCAGCTTAGGTTAATAAGATGAGTATGTGACTAATTGAGATTAGTATTTTTCATATATCATTTCATTTTATATTTTGATAGAATAATTAAATAATTATATAACTAAATTATTCTTATTAAAATATCATTGAAAATAATAAATATTATTGAGAAAAAGATATAGTTACATAAAATATTATAAAGTAATTAATATTGAAGGGTAAAATAGAAAAACTATTTAAATTTGATCTTATAAATATAAAATTATACCCTTAAAAATTAAAATTAAATTACTAGAACGACAATCATGTAGAATGGGAAGGAGTTGTATTATTAGTCAGCAATTCGGTGGAGCGTATTATCTCCTCCAAGGAACCAATCCATTCTTCGTAGGAGATCATTTGAGAAGCGTCCACGTTTTTATTTATTTTATTTTTTTTTCACTAGAACATTCCGCACGGAAGCATCCCTGTGAATGGAAATGTTGACCTTATTTGGAATTTTGATACCCGGCAATTTGTACTTTTGTTATGGAGAAATACCGTCAAATGGAGCAACGAATTTGGTCAAGCAGGACGGTTGTGCGCTGGCTGCGAGCGAAGACGGAAGACTTAAGTTCGGTGACTATATACAAGTTTACAAGCATACGAGTAGTACCAGTCCAATCAAGTCCTCGCGTTTACGGGCCAAACTTTGTTACATGCATCACACGTGCCAAGCAGGAAATTAGATTATAAAAATTATAAGATTATTCATGCTATCTTTTCATTTTTTTATTTTAGGTGTTTCATTATTAAGTATTTTTCATATAATTGTATGCCACGGATTCTATAATTAAAATTTAAAATAACATTTTTACTATCGTAGAACTATTGAATAAAAATAATATTGTACATCATAGTATATTGAGTAAAGTATATTTAAAATAATATAATATATTGATATGGACCATTAAAAAAATATAAGCTGACGATATAATAATTATAACTCAAGCATATTATAGTATAATAATTAGTATACTTACTTTCATAGATTTAACCATTTAAGTCTCGTTGAAAATATTTATATTGTAATTGTGTTCAACAAAAACTAAAAGTGCAGAAGTTTAAAAAAGGATAAATATCAATAAAAAAACAATACACAGTAAGGTGGAGAATGATAAACATCAATCTCACTCAAAGAAGGATAAACTTCCTCTTGGAAGAAGACATTAACTAAGAGAAGGATATATATTAATGTAGAAAAAAATAAACATCAATTTAGACGTGAATACGCATTAAGATGTAGCTACTTTCAGTCCAAAGGCTAATAAACATCAACCAAGAGAGAATTTCACTTCAAGGTGAAAGAGAATAAACATCAAGACCATTCAAGGGGAGGATGCATAACAAGATGGAAGAGAATAAACATCAACCTAAAGAATATTTCAAACAAGGATAAACAACAATTAAGAGGAGAGATACACATCAAGTTGGAGAAGGATAAACATCAAACCAAAGAATAATATACATCAAACTAGGGTTGGCCCTAACATTCAAGGGTCCTAGGCCAAAAAAAATGCTATGACCCTATATTTTATATGTGCATAAAATTTTTGCTTGGACAAAAAATGGAAGCCTTGATCTGCTTAAAAAAAAAGCTTCCTTACTTTTATTATTTGACCATCTATGTTAGATTGGATTTTTATTTTTATATCAGATGTCCTCCTATATATATAAATTTGGGGCTCATATTATTTAGGATTTTTAAGCATAAGTATATTATTACTATACTCAGAGCTAGCCCTACATCAAGCATTGTATTATAAAACACAATATGTTATGTTGGACTTCCACATCCTAGTTTTCGTTTATGTGTCATTATCATATTAGCTGAGTGTACCATACACGGTGCACCTAGGTGTATAACATAATTTGTGACTATTGAGACTATTGATAAATATTTAATTTATTTTTAAAATCATATTGATTTGAAAATTCATATCAAATACACAAATTAATAGGTGCTATTAAATAATCCATATTTTCACTTTTTGTTTCTTAACTATAACATTTAGAATTATTGTTAGCATTTTTCTTAAACATAATAGATAAAATTTATTACCTCACTGATAAAATTATTAATCAAATAATAATTAATAGTTTGTCATAAAATAACTATCACACATACATTTAAAAATCTATAATAAAATTTAGTATAAACTATTTGCATATAAGATAATAGCAGAATGAAAATAATTCACCCACATTTTGTAAGTAATAATGTATGCTAAAAGTGTAGTTGAATCCTTTATTTGTTGATTTAACAATCATATAGTTAGCTAAATCAATGCTTATCTATCTATCAAATAAAGTAGTAAATATTTTAGCTTATTCATCTAAAAAGTGAGGGAAATATGACTGTAACACCCCCATTTTTTACTACCGAAAATTTTCATTTAAAATAGTGCAGAAGTTGAAAATACTCATATGAAAAATGGGGTGTTACCGCTATATCTAACACTACGTAGACGTCCATCGCCTACCCTATATTAGATATAAGACTAAAACCAATCAACCAATACATTTACAACATAGTGCGCCAACTTAACTTACATGCACATTTCAAAAGATTGTCTACATCAAAGGACCTTAACAGTCCCCGATCAAATCAATACAGGAACATAATAGTTAAGAGTACAGGGCTACATTAAAATGAGATTAGGGTGTAACTCCCAAACTAAAACCACGGTCCACCACGGACCCTATAAAAATCTCTGGATGTCTACGCTCTAAAACACTGAATCCAAGCTGAGGTAGGCCCACTACTGGCTATCCCCAAAAAACCTATACATGACCCTCTGCTAGTGGGAATGAGCAGGTGATTGAGTAAATGGGTATATGAATATGCTACGTACTGAGTAAGCCAAGTTGCTTCCTCAATGGGAACATAAGTATACAATGCAAAATCTATCAAAACATGGATATTATATTTAATATGGGTTATACTAATGCCATATACGTAAAGGTAGAAATACATTATAATATACTTTCATGCATAATTCAGGCAATATAGAATATATCATGCTTGTTTCCATATCATAACCATGTAGTATTCACACATATGCTAAACAGATTTATCCAAGCAACCACCAGGGTCTATTTTTTAGTTGCACAACCGATTATGCCACCATTTCCTTATTCATATATTGATATAGGTCAACATCCAATCGAACATTCTAATTATTAACTGGTTGATCATTTAATCCATTATCCAAGTGTATGAACCAGCTTCTGCCCCTTTTCTCATCCAACTATTTTTTCCACCCTTATCCAATTACTTACTAGTCACTTATTCATTATGTAGGTGTTTATCATCCAATTACTTATCATTCCACTTTTTATTTATTGACAGACATAATGTGCAATACCCCGAGTCAATATGACCACACGGGGGCTACCTAGGAGCGCTTTTGGATTGATCGAATGACTCCACAGATTAATATGAGTCCTTTTAGTGTACTTTATCCTCACTCATGCGCTTTTTGAGAAATTTTTAGAAAATTCTGAAATTTCCTAGGAGGGTCACCCATCCTAAAATTACTCCACGGCTGGCATGTTTAAATGTAGAGTTCTTAGGATGGAATCACCAAAAGGATGGTATACCATGTTGATATAAGTAGCCAAATTAATCTTTATAACTCTCCACTCAATTTGGGGTATTACAGAATGTGCACCACTCCATGGTTTCACATACCATGGAAGCCTATCCAAATAAGGGATATAAAGTCTTGGCTGAAGCTAAATACTAAAGTTGGCATAAGTCTAGGCCGAAGCCAATCACCATAATAGACATGAGTCGAGGTTGAAGCCAATCGATATAAACATAAGTCTAGGCCAAAATCAACCACCTAGGTAACCAGACCCTTAAGGATAGATACCTCCTAGTACATCATCAGTGTCTAGAGTAGGTAAGGCACTAGGAACTCTAAAGATCTAGCCCTAAGGCAAAGCCCGAAGGCACCAATAAACATCCGAAGGTAGACTAAACCCCTATAGCTAATCAAATATTGCATAACCTGTACCCATACACAACTCAATTGTCTTTCACTTTACGTGATTAATACATTATTCATAAGGATAAGTGATCACACAAGACCCATTCAAAGAGAAAGTGAGGTATTAACATATTTATTCCATATTAATCCTTTCCATTTTTCAACCATATGGGGTTTCTATTTATCCTTATCCAATATTATTTAGGGCTATCATGTTATTTTATTCAATCTAAAGTTGTGCTTCATTACTCTTTTCTCAAAACCATCACATGTCATAAGTAGTATACCCATTTAGCCTTAAAAATACTAATTTGGTATGTTATAAATTATGATCCATTTAATCCTTTTATTAGGCTATTAATATATAATAAAATCTGCATTTTATCCCATTAATAATCATAGAATAGTCCCAAGCATAACATCAAAGCATAACCAAACCGAAAGGAATTAAATCAAGCAAACCAGTTAAACTAGTCGATCAGTCTGGTCCAACTATTCGATCAATTTGGACTTACTAGTCGATCAATTTGACTTGGGCAAACCCTGCTTTTCCTCAAATCGGTCGATCGATTTAGGCAAACTAGTCAAATGTTCATAGACTTGTCGATTAGTTTTGCATAACTAGTTAATGGGTTTAAGAAGTGAGCAAGACCAATGTCTTTACAAGCCTACCAGTCAATGGGTTAGGACAACCAATCAACTGTTCTAGGAACCATCTGATTGGTTTAACCTAACTAGTCAATTGGTTTGTCCTATAATAGCTCAAACCATCATTTTCATGGAAATCATGCTTATAAATCATTGTTAAACCACATTGGGACATGCCTTAACGTTGTATATTACATGTTTAGCATAATTAGCTTGCATATATCAACATTTAATCATCACCACTCATTTTTCTCAAGTTTAATACTTTTTACTCAAAATGTACAATCTACTCACCCTAATCAATTTTGCAAGCTATATACATTCATGCCAACATATAAGATCAATTAAAGAAACTCATACCATGAAAGAATACTAATAATCTATTTTAGAAGTAATAATTACTTACTTGATGCAGAAAAAACTCTCTTAAACCAGAAATCTCAATATATGAAAATCTCAACTTTTAAAACCTTAAAACAAAAAGTCTTAACTTAAAATTTTGTATAAAACCTTAATAATTTTGAACTTGAAACAAAAAGGAAAGAACGAACATACCACACTTAAAGTAAAAATAAAGAATACTTAATTGAACCATTCAATCATTTTTCCTAATCTAACTCTTTCTTTCTTGATAATTAAAACAAGAGAGAGCCAGAAAAAGGATCAGAAGGGTGAAAGGAATCAACTACAAGGTTTGGAGTGCATAAAGGAAGAGGGTGAATATAAAGAGTTAAGGGTTTTTGATAGCTGAAAGAAAGGTGAACAAAAGGGGTGATTGGGGCTATTTGTAGCCAACCCAATCAACATGAATCATAGAGGGTTCATAAACAAATCAAAAACCCTAATACTTACAGTTTGAATTTGAGCTAAAAGGACAGACTTCATCCAAGATATACTGACTTATTCTCTAGAGCTCAAATGATGTTTCTAGAGAATGCATGTCAATTAGGCAAGAATTGAAATTCACAAGAAAGGTAATGGAAGGTCGGTGTGGAAGGGATCTTCAAGCTTATCAAAATCGTGCCTAAAATCAAGAATTGATCTCAGAAATGTGCAGAGGAGAGATGTGGAAGAAGACAAGGCTGAGGTCATCTCTTGCCCTCAATTGTTCCAATTGACCTCTAGATCGATCTATGGTAGCATTTCGGGCTAAATACATCATGAAAAAGGTTAAAAATCTCTTAGCAATAATTCGGCATGGGTTTACAAGGTTCCATTTCAGTATTAGAAAATTTTCATAAAAATTAAGTTTCGAAAATGTGCCTAGCTTAATAAACTAGCCAATTGATTTAGTCAAGTAAAAACCATTTTACTAAAACAATGAACCAGTCGATTGGTTTGTCTAAAAACTCAACAAATCTTATTTTCCAACCTTATTTCAAATCCAAATTTGTCTCAAATCAAATTATGATACCAAATCAAAATCAAACACCCAAAACGAATATAACTCTCACTCAATCAGTTTGCAAAAATACGGGGGTATTACAATGACCGATTGGAAGAACTGATGAAGAATAATGTAAAAAATAGTACATCTTCTCCATCCACCAACCATCATTATAAATTTGTAATACACACACACACACACACAAGAAGCAAAAAATTATCTAGATCCTTTTGTAGAAGTTTTACACATTTTGATTATTTGAAACAAGCAATATTTATAGTTTGCTCAAAAACAAAAGGTATCAGTTAGAAAAAGATTTTTTGTTCCAAGTATGATTTAACATTCAGTTGATTTCCAAATACTTCTAACTAAAGGGATAATAAGTGAAATAATATAATATTAAGCATCTAAAAAAATATTATATGATCATCATCCATCATCCACTATTATAAATATATAATATACAAGAACTCACAAATTATTCAATAATAGTTCATCTAGTAACAAAGCTTTACACTACTTTGATTTAGCTAATCAAAGTGAAAGCTAATTTCATTTATGGTGATTTAGTGCTTAATCACTCATTTATAGTTATTTAGCATTTAATTACTAATTCAGTGTTGATTATTTAATGCACGCAGACACACACATACTCTTTTATTTATAAAAAAAAAGTTATTGAAATTTTCTTGAACAAATTGATCATTTTTTTTTAAATATGACATATCATAATATAAAAAAATATATATTTATATTAAAAAAATTCTATAATATTATTTTTTATATTATTGATATATAAATATCAAAAATATTAATAGCTGAAGTTTGAACTTGTAGTATTTAAGGACTTCTTTTTAGAAAAATATATAGTAAGGTATTTAATATAGTTTTTAATGTTTTCATAAAGAATATCGATCCAATATATATATACAAAACATATAGTAAGGTATTTAAGGACTTCTATAATATTGTCAATGAACCCGTACGGCACTCATGACCCCTTGGCTTCACTCCTTCGAAGCTGGTCGTCACCCAACGTGCCTAACACCAACGGCCTACCCACACTCTTTCGTGGTACAGCCAACAATACGACAAAATGCTTGCTGACTGGCACGGGCAATGAGCTGCTCTGATACCACTTTGTCACGTGCTCAGAGGTTTCGGCCCCAACGCCCCTGGCGAGGCCAGCATCCGTCGACTCCTACAGCTGAACACCATGCCGAATATGTATAACATTCCACGATAATAACACAAAAGATATGCATAAGAGGGATATCGAGTCGTACCTCAGACATAACATCGACATTAGCAACTGTCAGGCAACTAGGGAGTACTCATATCCGCATGGCTCATTGGCTAGATGTTTGGGATAAGTCACAGACCGTGATAGCGCGCACACGCACATACTCTTTTATTTATAAAAAAAGAAGTTATTGAAACTTTCTTGAACAAACTTGATCATTTATTTTTTTTTTAAATATGACATATCATAATATATATATATATATATATATATTAAAAATATTTCTATAATATTATTTTTTATAATATTGATATATAAATATCAAAAATATTAATAGCTGAAGTTTGAACTTATAGTATTTAAGGACTTCTTTTCAGAAATATATATAGTAAGATATTTAATATAGTTTTTAATGTTGTCATAAATAATATCGATCCAATATATATATATATATATATATATATATATATAATCGATAGGGATTTGGTGCTTAGCTGTCTATTCAATAATCAGTCTATAAACAAATATGCAAATAGGCCAAATTCGGCTTGCATGGCACGCCACGGATTTGTTTTTATGTATTGATACAGATAATGATTACGTTGGTCGATAGTGGTGGATCTAGTTGATTGATTTGGACCGGGCTTGTGGGCGGCCGGCTCCCTATGAATGAGGAGGAGACTTCTGTTGGCGTTGTGGACTGTAGCGCAGCAGCACGGGCACGCTCCAAACTCACGTACCTAAGGGGACAGAAACTTCATAAGGAAAAAAAAAATGATCTTAAAGAAAGAGGAAAAATATAGAGGAGAAGAAGAAGGGTTTTAAAATTAGTATGTTTGAGGTAGTACTTTTAGAATATATATATTTTTCATTTAATTAGATTAAATTATTATTTTAAGATTGTATATAATAAAAGTTAAATAGAATATATATTGTTAATTAAAAATATATATGCATGTATTAAAATAAAATAAACAAATAAAATTTATATCTAAATATATTGATTGATTATTTATATATACTTATTATCTTCTTTCGTTCCCTTTTTTTAATTTTTTGAAAAATAACATACCCTTATTTTTGTAATATTCGTTTTCGTGGCGGCCTTTCCGTCTCGGTCTGAGCATTATAGTTCCTCGGTCGAAGACCATCGGGGAACGACGAAGAGTCAAGAATCGAGACTGAACCAGAAAATAATCGTCAAAAGATGTGACGAAATCAACGGTAATGATTAATTTAAGTTGAAAATTAATACCGCCAACACTTATAGTCAACACCTCCGTTGACTAAGGTTGGGTATTTTTAACGAACTGTACAGAAGTCGTAACTCAAATATTATTTAATTCTGCTGATAAAGAAACTCAAACGATTAGTACTTAGTAGTGCTCGGGATCAATCAAAGAAAGTCTCGTTCTTCCGGAAATTGTTGGCTGTGGCAGGCGCATGACAAATTACTGGATGCATCCAAATTAAGGGTGCAGGATACACCAGAGAAAGAATAATTACTGACGATGATGTCCACTTAGAACAGAACAGAGCAGAGCAGAGCAACTTGTTACGTTAAAAAAATTCCTACCAATAGTATGCGAAAGACCACTTAGTTAATTCAATAATTATAACCAACATTTATAAGAGTTTTCGTATGCAGTATACATAAATGAGTGAAGTGACTTTCGAAAAAAAAAAAAAAAAAAAAAGCACGAACGGACTTCGACTTCTTACATTACTGTAAGCATACGAAGAGACGAACTCTCCTCTCTCTTTTAGGCTCCGTTTGGTTTACGGAAAACTAGAAGGAAAGGAAAAAAAATCAGACGGAAATCCATTTTCCCGTGTTTGGTTGCAAAAAAAATTTGAAGGAAAGAAAAAGAAGAAGAAAACGCTAAAGAAAATTAGCCTAGACTATTTTCCTAAGCTGAACGTGAGGAAAAAAAGAAGGAAACGAAGGAAAATTTTCAGACTCTCCTTCTTCGACCCTCCTTCGTTCCTGACACTCCTCCTTCGATATCGTCGTGCTCGTCCTCCTCTCTTCTATGTTAATCAATCTCTTTTTTCGACAGACGAAAAGCCATGGCAGAGACTAGGCAGGCGGTGCGTATCATTGAGAGCTTCCCAAACGGAGGCATATAGCCAGTTCGAAAATAAAACACGACTTATGCCTGACTACAGAGGTGCGTGTGCTTTTCTTAGAATGTTTTGCACGACACCACCATTCAAATGAAACTCGCAAACACAGCCTAAATCTGGTACGAAATACTGAAAATGTTTTGGACCTCAGGTCATAGCTACTGAAGCCATGGATGAACCGAGGACCGTCGATCTCGAGCAAAAAATACCAACCCTAAATCAGGTAACGATTAAGTTCAGAGAAACAATCCTTCTTGCCCCTCGAACACAAACAGTGTAGCATTAAATGAAAGATAAGACAGCCTGTCAATCACTTCAATTGTCGAGCCATAGATCTGGTGAAAAAAAAAACTTTTCTCACCTTCTCCATGACAGCGTATCGTCTTTGAAAGTGCCTAAATCGGTAACATTGAACTCCGAATTTTACTCCGCTACTTTCGTTCTCCTATATTTCAAACTCAAAAAAAAAATTAAAAAAAATGGAGCACGTCGAACACGACAAACAACTACGACGTCTCCCTACCGATCATTCCAGTGGAAGCAAGTTTGATCTTGGGTCCTCAACTATATAGCAAGTACGTAGTGACGCACCGCGAAATAGTAATTGATGTAGCAGCGGCGATGCTTCCGTTTTGTGTAAATGTTTAGCGAGTAATGGCTTTCGGGAAAAAAAAATCCCATCTCTGCCATGCAACGATAAAGAGCATGCTGCAAGTATCAAGGATCTTCTTCCACGGAGGAAAGCCAGTTAACACAAATTAGGTGGAGCAGAGTGTTCGAGCTAGTGCGGCCAAAAGTCTTCAATAGGTTATTCCATAAGTAGTTCGATGCCTTTCTGATTTTTATGTAATTTTTATATATTAGTATAATATTTTAAGTTTAATTAAATATATAAAAATATTTAAATAAAAATATTTAACTTTTCTTAGAATTTTCTTTTTATAGACCAAACACTAAAAATATTTTCCAAGAATTCAATTTTCCACAAAATTTTCTACAACAACCAAACAAAGGAAAGAAAATTAATTTCTTTTATTTTCTTTCCTTTAATTTTCTTTCCTCTATATTTTCCTTTCCACTTAATTTTCTTCAAATCAAACAGGGCCCTAATGAAGAGAATAAGTTCTACTCTTTCCGAGGCTACTCTTTGCTACCCTCGCGTCGCTTGCTTTCTTTCGAAAAGACGAAGATCGGGAGTCGTTTTGAAATAAATTTCCATGAGGCAGTCGCTCAAAAATCGATGACTATAAGACATGCAATACGGAAATCAAATTAATAAAAAAAAAATTATTCATAACATGTATCCTAGGATACTAAATTACAGAGAGTATATAATTATGGATATAAATAATTACTAGCATGGATATAGATAATCACTAATAAATATAGAGATAATTACTGATACCAAACGAAATAATGACCAATGTTGCTCGTAGCATAATCACTTTTCTAAAAAAATAATCGCCGATGAATGTATCTTGCTAAATACGTCTAGGCATATTTTATACAAATTGCACACACATGGGAAGCGAAGTACATATACTTACAATATTTACCTAATCTCCTTTAAAATATGAGTAGTTCACTGTTTAAGGTAAAGATAGATATATGTAGTTATATATGGATGCATATGGGGTATAAATTACTGATGGGGAAAATTTTGATGATCATGATAAACTATACAAAATAGGAAGATAGAATTACTAAACTTCAATCTTTATTACTATCCTTACAAGTAATCACAAAGAATCATAAATACTCAAATTTGTATTTTTATTCTCACCAAGATTATCAAGAATAACCTTATTTATTAATTCACTCAATTACAAGATCCTGATTCCTAATTGAGATTTCTTTATATCAAACTTCTATATCTAGAACTCCAAGAGTTTGCTCTCAATTATTGTCCTTCACACCTTATCGTGTGAACCCTATACATATTAACAACTCTATAATAGAGTATTTTTTATAGGTTGGAAAAAAATCCTAAAACTGACAAAAGGTGGAAGATACAGGCATACCTGATCCCCCAAAAAAGATATGAATGAAAAAAGAGCTAAAAAAGATAACCCTACGCGAATCAAGGTCATCTATATAGACATGTCACCCAACACATCCTTTCAGTATTGATCACCATAACTATGTCAGCCAACACAATCAATCCATGTTGAGTCTTAATTTTTTGTTCTCATCCCATGTTCATTTCTCGTTGACGTGGGTGTATTCCTAGACACTTTCCATCTGTGTTGATCTCTGAATATCATCCTTTACTTTGTTATCCTCCATTCCTCCCTAGTCTCCGACAAATAGGCTTGAGTTCCATAAATTCTCCCCTTCAAGCCACATGTGCCCACATCCATGATCAAGACATATGATCATGCCATCATTCTCCAACTAGCAATCCTTCCACTGAAGCTAAAGTCCCTATAATGCTGCTACTCGCAAGCTTCAAGAGATTCCCTTTGGTCTTCATACCAAACAAGGTCACAAAACATTACTATGTTTTGTGACCTTCATCCAATTAGATTCCATGTGAATACCATGACCCAAGCCATCTAACCTTCCCAAAGAAATCAACTTGTAACCAAGTTTTGGAACATAGCTTACTTTTGCTAACTTTCTAATCCTCTCATCATAGGTCTTGATCTCAATCTCCCTAGTTCCTTCATATTTAACCTCCTCCCCGTTGGCTAAAGAAATAAACATCCTATCAAATAGGTGTAAGCACTTAAACCAATCCTTATAGTATCATGTGTGTTGAGAACACCCTTAATCCAAGATCTACTCCTCTTTTTGTCCATTCATCCCATGCACCAAGAGAACATCACCAAGATCCTCCTCATCCATTATAGCCCCAACACAATCCTTATCATTTTGTTCTTTCTTGTAATCGATGCACTTTCTCTCGATAAGCATCACCCTATTACAATGAAATCACTTAATATTTAGTTTAGTCTTCTTCTTACCATCTTTGAATCACTCTCCTGTTTATAAACTTGGTCTATCTTTTGAAGTATATCCCCCTTATACAACCAATTTTTCCACTTCGAGCAAAACCAACATGGTTTTTCCCACCAAAATGTCTTCTTTCCTATTAATAGGATTGTCATCACAAAACTAAACCTCTTTGCTAAAGAAGGCAAGAGAAAAATCATCTAATCCTAATCTTTAAAGGATTCTTCAAAACTATTCAACTGGGTGATCAATCTATTGAATGCATTTAGATGATTTGCATGTTGGCTTCTTTTTCCATCTCGAGAGAAAAGGGATCATTCTTCAAGAACAACCTATTCACCAACTGCTTCGGCGTAGAAGTCTTTGCTAGCTTTCCCCATGATTATTTCATACTCATCTCCTTAAGAATGTTTTACTTGATTTTTGTAGCAAGGACCAACTAGATGGTATTCATTACACGTTGTTTTATATCTTCCCACTTAGCAGCATCTACAAATGTTATCTTCTTATCTTTTAGGGTTGCATGCAAACCCTATTAAATAAGAACATCCTTGATCATACTCTATCATAAAACAAAATTATTCTTCTCATCGAAAAATTCCATCACAAACTTCCCTCCTCCTAGATCTTTCAACCTAACTTGAACCTACGGGTATATGACTAACACAAACCTAGTTGTACACCGATACAAAAACAACTACACACAATAGTGAAAATGGCAATAGATGGCGGTAACCAATAATTGTATAGGTCACAATCATCTATACTATAGAGGGTCATTCAAAACACAATCAACTATAGAAAAAAATAAAAATATAAAGGGGACTTAAAAAATGCACAAAAGAATATATGTCAATTTCAATTTAAAACTACACTCTATAGACATTGTTTATGAATTAAAACCATCATGTATTCCTTCAGCCAATTTGTTTTTAATAAAAAAAAATTACTACTAAGTTATAGACAATAGTTTTAATTATATAACATATTTTTATGCCCTAAAAAACCCTTTTTAAAACTTCCTACTTAGGTATAGACGACTATTATAGGTTAAAATCGACGTCTATAACCTCTCTCTTTTGTAATAAAATAATGCCTACTATTAGCACCACATACAAAACCTCCATACATATATTTGAAACTAATACACAAGCATCGATATTGTTTATCACATGAATATATACAAGTAAAAGTATATAGAAAAATTATCAAGTAAATACATGATCCTACATAAATAAATAAAAAACTCTTATATTAATAATTAAGTATACTTGATTTTTTATACAAAAGTAATTCATAAGCATCGATTTTGTGTGTATCCCATTGATCAAGACATCGCTACATCAATCAAAGACCTACAATCCTTGTTAGAATAATTAAGTATACAAAAAAATATCTCTACATTAAGTAAAAAAACTTCCTAAAAATGAGTTTCTTAGCTAGCTAGTTCAAATACAAAATCTAGTCACTCTTGTATGATCTTGTTAATGTGGGCTATCCAAAAATCTCATTACATCATTTTGATATAATTAGGGAAAAAAGGATCACAATTTGTATGGTTATAATTATTTAATTTAAGTAAAAATATTAATTAGTATATCTATTGTGATCAATGCATACCTTCAAATGTCCTCTTTATCGTCTTCCAAGGTCTCCTCTCATATATTTCATGATAAAATAGCAACAAATGTTACTGTCTCCTTATTTTGGACATTATACAAAGTGAAATGCATACATTAATTTTTTTAAACTATACTAAATAGTAAACATTAAAACATAGAAAAGATTTAAAAATATTACTTACACACTTTCATGTAAGCCCATTGGTGTAATTTATTTTTGCCTTTTTTACTTATCTATATATTTCTTAAATGACTTATTTAATGTATAGAGATATATAATATAATAAGTAACTTATGAAATAAGTTTATCAAAGCTATAAATTAATTAATTACCTATCAATCACCATTTTTGAAATGTCATAATATTTTACTCCTTAGGAGGTCAAACAAACATGTCATCATTCTCGATGGATGTAAAATGATCAAAACCTAATGTGAATTACAAGAAAAGGGGACACAAATATATTTATGTGGAGCTGCCATCATCACTTGGACCATATACTCAGCTTGTTGTTTGAGGTCCTTATAGGATATCACTTGAGGACATAAGAATCCAAATATATGGTCATCCTTTTCACTTAAAATTATGTCTTTTAAAAACCCATAAAGAAATACATATGTATTTATTTGTTAGTAATAATATAAAATTTATAATATTATTGTTGAATATATATTATATGGCTCTCTAAATTACTGTTTTCACCTTCTCTATCTCCAACTATATAAAATATATTTTTAAGGCAATATATTATTTTTAGAAAATTTTAAAATACTCTCATTGTCTAGCTTTTTGATATGAATTTAGATTCATATGATTAAGTTAAATGCATATATATTTTTAGGGAAAACATGATGATTATTATCAAATGGAGGATGGTAAAAATGAAAAGGATGACACTGAATATGAGAATAAAGACGATGATGTTTGATGCATTTATAATGATGCTTTTTTGAGTTGGATTATGAAAATGGTCGATGCTTTTATTTGTTAGCTTATGAAGATGGTTGATGTTTTTGTATATCAAATTATGAAGATGTTCGGTGCTTTTATATATATGTCAGCTAACGAAGATGCTCAGTGCTTTTTTTTGTTAGCTTACGAAGATGTTCGATACTTTTGTATGTCAGTGGATGAAGATGTTTTTGTCTAATAGTTTATGTTACAAGTTGTATATATAGTATTGTATTTATAGGACTGTTATGGCTTTGGAAGCTAAACAACTAACTATTTTATACTACACAATGATAATTATATATGATATAGTGAATTTTATATCAGGATAAATTGTTACTACAGGTGAATATTGTGGTAACACGTAATATGAATAAATCTTGTACGTTTTGGTAAAATTTTTACCAACATATATATATATATACAGGGTTAAAATATTTATATCCAATAATATATATATGTTGGAAATATTTTTTAGTAACAGATATAATATTTTTTAATAATTTTAGTCACAGATATTGTTTTGTGGATAATAGTTTTAGTTACAGATATTGTTTTAAGGATAATACTTTTAGTCACAGATATTATTTTACGGTTAATACTTTTACTTATAGATATAAGTGTGGGCATAAGTTTTACTAATAGATAAATATCTGTGGGCAAAACTTTTAAGTACAGAGTTTTTACCTATAATTTTGTTACCAAAAAAAATTCTGTTGGTACAAAAAAAATAGCTTTTACCAATAGATAAGGCTTTGTTGGCAGAAATTATTTATTTTGTAGTGTATTTATATTTTTTATTTGTTAACATTGATTAAATTAAAATGAAAGTATGAATTGTTTCACTATATACCTCAAGTGTAGAGCAACCTTGATTTAATTAATTTTTTTAGATACAAAATATGAGCTTTAATTGTATAGAATGTTTCATTAATTTATATTAATCCAAGCCAGTCCTACACATGAGCATTTTAACCATAGACTACAAAAAAATTTATAGTAATTTTGGGAATATTTTATAGTTAAAAGGAAAAATAGTGAATCTAATCGGTAACAAGTAATAACGACGATGCTCCACCTTTAGAGAGTAGCATCTTCCACCCACCAAGAATAGTTTTCTAACTTAAAAATAAATATATAATATTTATAAAAATATGACCACATTTTTATTTCAAACATTCAACTATTATGGTAATCTAAGTTATTCAAAGTGATTTTTTTTTTCTATTCACTGATGATAGTTTCTTCAATTACAGTAGTATTTTTGATATCAACCATTCATTATTGATCTAATAGTTGAAAGTGATTATGTTCTCACCAAAAAGAGGTTTTCAGTTATTATTCCTTATATCAATGTAGCTTTTGTCTACCGCAGTCAAAGTTGATTAATGAACAGGTTATGGTCCACAATATATATTGCGGCAACTGGCTGGTCGTTGCTACTGAAATCGTTTATTATGCAAAATGATTTTTTTCCTGCTGTTGCGGACGACTCATACCCCAACAACAGTAATATATCCCCCCCCCCTCCCTTTTCAAACAATCTATTTCAACTTAAACCTAAGCAAACCGTTGAAAATGGTATGACACTTTTGCAGACAATATACATAATGTTACCGACTTCCAGACATGTAACAAGTCAACATTTATTTATATTTTATTTGTAAATTTTAACTAAAACATAAAATAGCTGACAGTTAATCGAGCCATACCATATTCCAAAATTATTGTTTGATTTGGTTGAGTTATTTCTAAAACATGGCTCGGTTGGTTTAAAAAAAAAACTTATTAAAATATTATTTAATTTAATGTCAATAATTAATCATAGTTAGTTAAAATGTCCAGACCCCTACTCTCGCGTTTAATTTCCCCGAGCAGTGAGTGGGATTTTCTAGTATGGCATGCGTCAATCACTCCAAACCAAGCCCCTAAGAAATCTATGTCCTTAAATTCTACTCGTTTTAGGCAGCCTTTTGATGGATGTGTTAGAATCAAACTTTATAAAAGAGTCGAGATTTTTTGCAGATTAAAAGTCAGCCTAGAGAAAATGATACCTCAGGAAATCAATCATAATTCTCCGAAGGGTACTATTCAGCTACCTAGTGGCGTACTGTCATGCCGGAGTTTCAAAGTTTTTTTTTTCTTATTGGGTGGGGGGGGGGCAGGCTTCCTAAAGAAAAGTGTAAGCAGAAGATGGCCGGCCACATTCCGCAATGTTCTCCGGCGTTGACGACGGGGCCATAATGGTGCTTTTGGATTCGGATTTCTACGGTGCTGGATCTCTTCGATCAAAACTCGATGGCCTGTGCTTTTAGATAGCCCATGAGGGTCCCCTCCGTTGACGATGTAGCCAACCCTTCGAAACCTCGTAGAAATCAATGATGAATACATATATCTGCAATAAATTTTGGTTCACATCGTTGAGTTAGATCCGTCTACGAGCGCTCAACGGCTCAACTTTAGGGGTGCTGGTGTGTTGGAGGTTTTGGTATGGTCAGGTTTGTGGGGCGCGCGCATGCAGTGCATGGAAGTAGTAGATACGTGTATGAGCTGTTTATTCCATGTACGCTACTATCGATCATTTGCTCGGTTCTTCGGGTCGTCCATTTGGATTGTCCTTTACCTCTCTCCGGGAACATATTTCAAAGATTAATCAATGAGCTGTTCGTATTAACCTCACATCCTATTTCCGCGACTTAAAATGAAGGCTGCCGAGATTGGGTCGTTGGATTCACATTTTTAGACACAGAGATTTCCGCTTCGTTTTAGTTTTCTGAATTATTTCATATTTATTGTCAGCCAAAATATACATCAAAATAAATAAATTAATTAATAAAGGACGCAAAAAAAGTAGAAAAAAATAATTCTTTTAAAAAAAATATGTTCTTTGTACACATATTTACATCGTGTTTATTTATGGTTACATATGCTGTAGTCTACTAATAGTGATCTTACAATTTAGTCTAATTTTTATCGTATGAAAAGTCTACCGGAAGAACCAAAATTGCCAAAGTTTGAACCACCCTGCTTAGACCACCGCCGCCTGGTGCATGGACCATGTGACCAGTACGTTGGCAATCAGGCCGGCTAATCGTGACCCGAAACGGAAAACTCCAAGATGTATGGATCGCCACCAACCTTTGCGTCGGAGGGGGCCAGGAGGCTCGAATGGGTCCGACGCGATCGTTCCTGAAATCTCACCGCTAAATGTCGGTCTATTTCATTAGTCGATGGGCATATCATGATGGCGTCATGTTGTCCTATATATAAAAAAATCAAAAAGAAAGATATTTATTGACATTGAAATTATCATCGGATGAGATGTCGCTTTATCATACGATGCGGGTCTTGTGGAATTATAGTAACCACGCAGGTGGCAGTCAGGGCCGGCTTTTACTCCTACCATTTCCCAACTCCTTAATTGAGGGAGCGTCATTCTTCAATAGCTAGGTGGTAGTATCATTATTTTTTTTTTTTAAAAAAAACGAAAAGTATAAGGCTAGTGCGCGTAAAATTGGAGTAATATAATATATGCGCTTAATTTACTTTAAAATAATAATAATATATTAAGTATTAATAAAATAAAGCGTTTGATAAATTTTTATTATTTATATATCAATGTGACTAGAGTAACTGTAATATTTGATTATTTATCATAAATAAAATAAATTGATATTTAATGATAAATTTAAACATGTTCATTAAATTTGTAATAAAAATAAGTAGTATAAGAATTTTTTATTATTATATTTAGTTGAATTTAGTATGACTTACTTATGAAATAAAAATAAGTTCTATCATGCAATTAAAATAATCTAAAAATAATAGGTAAAACACACAACTGAAATTCTATATTATTAAGTGATATCTTCCTCATCTTATTTTTAGATACTATTATATTATATCATGTAAAAATACCATCATATTTTTAATTATTAGTATTATAAGAAGATAAATTATTTTATTACATGCCCCAAAACAAAATGATTACACAGTTTGATGAGTCTTTTTTTCCCTCAATTTCTATGGTTTATGTGATCATGTTATATCTTCTTCGTTTTTATCTTGTTATTTTTTTTTGTTATGGCTTCAAAACTTAGCTAAAAGATCTTAAATACTTTTTTTTTGAATTATTGTATTGAGATTGTTACAGATAATTGGAGGACTTGTATGTGTGAAATGAGTCCATAAAGTCCATGACTCCATGTTGATGTTGGAATTGAAAATTGGGTTGAATTTTAATGTTGGATTGAAACAAGGTAAACAATAAATTGAGTCAAAATAGGGTTAATTTTAAAATTGGGTCAAAATAAGGATAATATGATTTTGATCTGATTTTTACGTTTTAGGTTTCGGCATAAATTATTTTAAAGATGGTATAGATTCCAAGCTGTAGTATAGCTAAAAATAGATCTTTGAATCAGCCCAAGGCTGGGCTAAGCTAGTTAGGTTTGGTCCAGTGCATACTCCTATATGAACTCATCATTTTTAAAGCCAAGTAGCATCACTTTGTGACAAAAATGTTTCACATGTGATGGAGGAGGTCCTCTCGTAATTTGATGGGTAAAGATCTCGTTGAGCTTAAGAAGGTGTTCATCAAGATGAGGTATGCCATTGCATCCACCATCATGTTAATCGTGTGTGATATTGATAAGGAGTCTTCAAGAAATACATAGTCAAGATTAGTGAAGCACATGAGCCTCTATTCATTATTATTCTTCTTAACCACCATGACATTGGATAACTCATGTGGGCAATAAACTTCTTAGACAAAATCAATATGCAATAGCTATTATATTTCTTCATTGATAACTTTGTTCCTTAATTTTTAAACATCTTTTACCCTCTCTTTTCTCCATCAATGTGTGGTTAGGCCATCCTATATCTTGTGGGTGTTGATTTCTAGATTAATCCCTACCATGTTATTCAAAGATCTAGAAAATAGCTCTATGTTCTGATAAGAACAAAATATGCTTGTTACACAAGTTTGGTTGGAGGTTAGTGCCTATTTAGACCATAATAGATTGGTTATATTATAACACTCCAATTTTTACTTTTATTTTATTTTAAGTCAATGCGGAAATGACAAAATAAAAACTGGGGGATGTTACTATTGCATCGAACAAAAGAGAGGTGTGAGCATCCACTTAACATATGTTTGATACAATGCTAAAGCGTTCAACAAAACCATGCACAAGAATCATAGATAGCATGAGAGAGAGAGAGAGAGAGAGATGTAATAGATGACATGATAAAATCTACAAAACCCAAACATAAAGAGTTAAGAAGATAAAACATCCCAACATAGTGGGAAACCTAATTAAACTAGTTAACCTAACGCTTTGGTATAATAACTTTTCCCCAAAGGCATACAAAGACCCACATCAAACTTCTTTTTTATCTTATAATATGAAAATAACTCATGTTCCACATAAAGGTCATGTTAACTATAATATAACAAACATGTTAAACTACATTGTCATCGGGTAATAATAATACCACACGATGATTTCATATATACAAACATAAATAAAACTTGTTCTTATTATTCCATTATATGAACATATACTCCAATTGGTAAGATATTTGAACAACACACCTAAGCCTCCACTATGAACGTGGGTTATGGCAGTAACACAAAGGCACATAGTTCTCAAACATGTGAAAAACTTCCACCAACTATAGCCTGATGGTAAATAATCCCCATATGAATGTTAGGCGATAACACCAAATACAAACATGGCCAAAAACTTAACCAATCTCAACTTAGAGGATAATAGTCCAAATATGGGTGTTTTGGTGACACCACCAAATGCAATGAAGTATGCATATCTTAGGCATACACACCTTCCAAATTAGGTATTTAGGCGATTATACCAAACACAAGGGATAAACTCACCAATCATGGACAAGTTGTAACTTTGTAGAGAAACAACACAATGATAGTCTATCACAATATTATTTCTAATCTTACATATAAGCTATAACCTAGTAATATGGGAAGGGTACAGGGTAAAGAATCATAAAATACAAGGGAAATCATGTACCTAACAAATCATGCATCTCCACATACCCTATATATTAATAATGCCATAATGGTTGGCCACAACATCGAAATTTAATAAGTAAATAGTTAGAGGAGAAGATCTAAATCCTTTTATTATCATTTTACTATCCATTACCCACTACGCAACCTATGGTCATAAGCCACAAAAATAAACCATTTTTGTCTTTCCTTAGGTGCAGTTATTTAAGGTCAATATCCTAATTAAATGTCAAAGGCTAAGTTAAAACAACAAGGTCACAACCCTAGAATATCACATAATTTCCCAGAGAACCAATTGACTAGTCTCATAATAATAGTTGACTAGTTTGGGGCATAACTAGAAAATCATAATTGAAATTACAAGGAACCAATTGACTTATGTATTAGTGAACCGTTTACCCTCACTAGTTCACTATATTGAAACAAAGAAGATAAATAATGTTGATAAACCAGTTAATTGATATGATGATGACCGATTAATTGGTGAAGTAGTGGATTAGTTTCCCTCACCATCTGACTGTACTAAAAACAATAGGATAGAAATTTCAAATAATTTATTCAAATGGTTTACCAATAGCACTCGACTAGTGCCACAAGCAAAAAGATAGAAATTAGTTGGATACGCCATAACATAGAAAGGGAGTTAAGATCCAAATCAACCTGTTAACTTGTTTACCAACACTAATAAACTAATGCCATAGTTAGAGAAACCATGATTTAACACATATAAATGAAAATATAGAGAAAAATATAAAATTTAGCTAAACCATTCAACTAGTGTCTTAGGCCAAAACACCACCTCTTAAGTTTAGTAAAAATCCAACTTTATTAGTTGATTGGTTTTTCCTATACTAGTTGATTGTTTGACTATTTTGTCTGGTTTAACTAGTTTAAATGGGTGAAATAGTGAATCACAACACACGATTAATCAAATTGATTTATAATTATCCATATAATCTTATCAAGCTTCTAAGTTTTTGAAATATAAGATAAGATATGATTAACACAAGAAAACTCACGGAACCATGCTCATTATTCAAGGAATATCAACAACTAAAGTTTCAGTTTCACAAGTTAACTAGTAAGTAGCATCAATCAACTGGTTTAACTAGACAACACAAGAGAATGATCATGTGAATGTTTCTAAAATTGTCTCTAATTTAAAAAAATTGATACTAACATGATACTATAAAAAAAAGATATGTAAAATCATGCTTGTACATTTAATAAATGAATCATGCTCGAAAAATTAGATGAAACAATAATCTTATGCCTAATTCACCAAATTCATACTTATGGCCTAAAGTGGTCAAAAAACGCTCACATGCTTGACATCAAGAGAGAATCAACAAGGCTAATGATAAATAGTTAAATACAAATCATAGGATTGGGCCCAAAATCAATCATATATAAATATTAAAGATTCATAAAAAGGTCCTTATGACCACATGCTACTCAACTCAACCAAACATGCAATATATTTATAAAAAACTAATATCATGGAATTAACTAAACTCATCAACCATGCTTGAAAACTAAAAATTTAATAAATCAACTTTTAAACCAAACACAAACTATTCTCATGGTTAAAATTCAAAACAATACCACAACTCATACTTTCAACCAGCTATATTTCACAATAGATGCCCTGATCATATATACACAATAACTTATACTTCACATAGAAACATGATCACAATCAAATATTACAACCATGGAAATCATGAACACTATGCCTTATCATAATATAGATATTTGTCTTACCTCAAATAAATCTTCTAGCAAAAGAAAAATACTCCTAACATGATTTCCAACCACAAGATCCTTGATTTCCTAAGGAACCAAGAACCCACAAACCAGTAAAACACACTTAAAAAATCAATTTAAAAAGAAGAAATCTAACAAAGGAGAAGATATGAGTATTTTCCTCAAGCTTAACCCAAAAAAAGTAAATGGATATCTAAGAAAGAAAAGAAAATAAGAGATCTTCAACCCTTTCTAAAATTTATCTCTTTTATGTTCAAGGAAAACAAGGAAGGTTAAAATAAAGATTAAGAAGAAGAGAAAAAAACACTTAGAAATGGAGGGAACAAAGAGGCTTGGGCCTTGGTTTTTTGCAAGAATAATAATAGGGGAAGAAGTGGAAAAAGGTTTGTCACACTTAGAAAAATATTATAAAGGAATAATGGAGAAAAGAGGGAGAGTTTTTAAGTGGTGAAATGAATTAGAAAAATGAGGCCAAGAGGGAGGGCCTAATTAACACACAAAAAGGAGGGATAGAGAAGAGGGAGGTTGACTTTAGGTGATAGGAAAGGTGGAGTATAATGACAAGGTGTGTAAGAGGGTGAATGATGAAGCATGGGAGGGAAGAAAGGTTGTAAATATGGACAAATGTATGTAAGAAAGAGCAAGGATAGTCATGGGGGAGCATTCACGCAACCTTGACCTATAAATGAGAGAGAAAAATGAGGGAGAGAAGGTAGTTGAGAAAAGTACTTTAAAAATGCTTTTGGAAAGTTTTTAGCTAAATAAAATCATATAAAGACCTCAATAATATAAAAAGAAATATGAAGGCACAAAAATATGCTTATTAGTATAAAGAGACACTAGTTAGTATTTTAGAACATAATTTTATCAAGAATCAACATAAAACCTAACAAGCACCTAAAAGTTGCAACGAAACTAGTTGAGTGGTTCGTCAATACTAGTTAGCCAGTTTTCTTCTACCATTTAATTGGTTCTTCTAGGGTGATTGTTTAGGTTCCTAGATAAACTAATTGACTATTTTTTGGTGAGTAGTTGAACAATTTACCTAAAACTCATATATTCACCCATTTTTCAAGCACTTTCAAAAACCAAATTCATTTTATTTTATATGAACATAATTTAAATACATTTTAAAAGATGCTATAATGGGTTTTTACATGTATAACTCCCCTATTTGATGCTCGGTTAGGTTAAGTAGAGGATACTCTTGTTATAGTTGTTGTAATGTGATTAACTTGTCTCTTAGTACACTGATAGCATACCCTAGCAACTCACTAGGTACAACATATCTCTTTGACTCCCTATTTGGTTGAAAATTATATGATTTGGTTGTTGGTATATGGTTTTACTCTCATGTAATGGATATAAAATCAAGCCAAGATCACATTGTAAGCAAAAGAACAATTTATACCTATAACTTTGGTGTTGAGGTTGGCTCTTTAAATATAAACTAGTAGGTGGATTTTACCCATGGTGTAATTTTATTTATTATCATAGTTAATGAGGATCATTGGACACATGTGAATTACATTATTTTCATCCCTAATTTTAAAAGGTTTTTTACTTCAGTAAATTGCTGATCAACTATTGTTCAATCAATGAACAGATTAGCCATGTTTGTGTCATTGAAATTAATTATATAGTTGAATGGGGTACTTTAATTTGGTTTTGAGGCCACCCTTCTAAGCTCGTAGTTTCTCTAGTTAGTTTATTCACAATGGAGATTCTTATATGTTAATGAGGTGCGAAATTAGCCTTCTAATGTGTATCCTTATTATTAAGTGTCATTTTTCCATTTTAAGTTAATAATTACCTTATGAAAACCTTTGTACATAACTTTGTGACTTTATACTTATAGGCTATGCAGTTAACAATTGTGTGTTGAAATCTCTTTGAGACTCATAATAATTAGTGATATATTAATTCTTTATCCATAGGATCCATCAAGCATTTAGCTACTCAACTATACTTCCATCCTCTTCATTATTGCAACAACACTCTGTTGGCTCTATTTTGAGGTTATAGAATGGGTCTACATGGTGAAACATTGCGAGAGTCATCATTTTTCTTAAGGTTGGAGGGACTATAGTCTTTTATCTATCTCTCCTAGACTCTTTCTAATTCATGGTATGTATTAATGGAAAAAACACAATTGGCTTGTTCGTTTTATGATGAGTCAATTATAGGGGTTGCTCCATTTCTCTTATGCCTATGATATAAGATGTCATGAGTTGTATTACATAGTTGTAGTGCCCCAAAGATATGTTGTGAATGGTAGAAGCCTAAAATGATTGATATAGCTACCCATATAGACAAGGTGTACCTTTCTTTTTGAAAATATATCATCATAGAACTCCATTGTTATGCATGTTTAACTTAAAATAGGGTGAAGATGGATGACTTCTTAGGAAGTTTTCTAGGTAGAGCATGAGTAAGGACAAAAAACACTAGAAAGGACTTGTGTTGATGTCTGGAACCAATCATCAATCCTGAAAACACTCCAAGTAACTACCCGCAACTGATGTGGGGATGGAGTGTTAGAGATTGTATCAAAGTGAAATTGTAATTGCGAGCTAAACTTTTATGAGTTAGTTAGGTGCTTAGTGAGATGATTCTAATGATGGATTGTGAAGAGACAATCATGTAATACCTCAGGTTATGGTGTAGGTTGTGGGTGCTTAAAAAGATTGATATGATTACCCATGTAAATGAGGTGCACTTTTTTTTTAAAAAGTCTATCATTAGAGAATTTTACAATTAAGGATGTATGACTTGGATTAATTTAATGATGGATAATCTGGTGGGAAGTTTTTCAAGTAGTCTGACTGTATGTGATAACAAAGTATACTAGAAAGAGGTGTTAATCTCTGATGAACTGCAAAAGTATTTTAAGTAAGTACCTACGAGCAATGCGGGACTGGACATTACAGTAATACAGTGAGTATTAGAAAACAAATAATATATCCATTTGTTAAAGATAGTTTTAATATCTCTCTTCTTTTTTATGTAATTAATTAGACTTTCCAGACACATTAATTATAGTCAAATTGGCTCAATAATAGTGAAGTTAATTAAGTTTCTTTCGTTAATGGTCTAATGGGAAATATAAATATAAAATTCTAGTAGTTTCCAAGGTGCATAAGAATATCATAAAGTACTGTATACTATCTTTATGAGCCGGATAATGAATAGAGTACTATAGCAATACCATCAAATAAATGAAGTGTACCATTAACTCTAAGCCATGACTTTTTGTTAACCATGAATTAAATAACTAATCAGAAAATAACTATCTTTCCGACTAAGATTCAATGGTCACATCATACAATTATCGTAAAACAGCGACTCATTTTCCGTTCACACTATTTGAATCTGATATACACAGCCGTAGCTCTTTTGGTGCGCGGAAATCTCTATAAATTTGCACCTCCCCTAGCCCCTCAATCACGCCACACCACATTTCTTACACTCTCAGCGTCCAAGTCTTCCAACATTCTTTTGATTCTCCATCCCTCAGGTTCTAACAGCAATGGCACTCTGCAACACTTTCGCAGCCTTGTCTTTCACTTTTGCTCTTCTCGTGCAAGCTGCACTCGGTAAAACCCACCTGCTATAATATTCTTTTTCCTTCTTACTATTTTTATATCCTCAGCGCCACATGAATCGGAAGCATATAATATGTTAATGATATCATAATATGTGCATAGAGTTTATTAATTAACCATATTTGCATGATATTTATGTATAGGTGGGATTGTTTGCGAGCAATTAAGCAGGGATAATTGTGCTTTTGCGATATCAAACTCAGGGAAACGGTGTGTGCTCGAGAAATACGTAAAGAGGAGTGGGTTAGAGGCGTACAAGTGCGCAACGTCAGACATTGAAGCAGACAAATTACAAGATTTGGTTGAAACAAGCCACTGTATTGAAGCTTGTGGTCTTGACAGAGACACCCTTGGAATATCATCGGATGCTCTTCTTGAGTCACGTTTCACTCAGAAATTGTGTTCTTCTCAGTGCTATCAAAACTGTCCCAACATTGTTGATCTTTACTTCAATCTTGCCGCCGGCGAAGGTATATATGATATATGTATTATAAATATACTAATTAAATGTCAATTACCTAATTAATTGATTGCTAATAAACACCGTATTTTATATATATATATCTGGTCATCTTTCCGCAGGCGCTTTTCTTCCAAAGCTGTGCGAAAATGGGGGCAAAAATACAAGGAGAGGTTTGGTTGAGATACAGAGTTCTGGCACTGTTGCTCCTGGTCCACTCTCTGGGGTAGATTCCATGCAGCTCCTAGGCGCTGCTCCTGCTCCAGCAATGGCTCCAGCTTTCTGATCATTTTGCAACATGCATGCTACATATATATATAAAGTGTTCGGGATCCAGAGAAATAAAATAAAATAAAACAAAGTAGTGTTATAGTGTTGTTATATGATATGTGTATCTTCTTTTTTATGATTATTGACATAGTTGGATCCACTTTTTTGTAGAAAATATGGGCGCGAGTGAGGTCGAAAAATCCTTGTAATTCCTGTATGAAGACTTTGTGCTATTCTACATGGAATAAAGTTTGTTCTTAAATTCTGATAGTGGATATAATTATCCTTATATATCTCTTAGATTCTTGAGATTTTATGATGTTGAATTGCACCAACATATAAAGATGATAAGAAAAATAAATAGCTAACCTATATCCTCTTTATATATCTCTTTACGGATATTTTGATGTAGCCCTTTTATTCTACGTTACTAATAAGTTATTACCTTCACAGTAAATGCTATACATAGGAAAGTATTTACTTCCTTTTACCGCCCAGAAGTAGACTTTAATAATAGTTTTAAAATTATTTTACTAATAGTTATCAATTTTTATTAAATTACATGTTATTAAAATTTTAATAATAGTTCATAAACATCATAAAAAAATAAAAATGGCTAATTTTAGTCGAAAACCATTTATTTTAATAATGATTATAAGGTAAAACTATTACTAAAATGTATTTTTGTCAACAGTTTTTCATTATAACCGTTATTAAAAATAGATTTTTATCGATAGACTTTTCTTTTAACCATTATTAAATGTGGTTTTAATAATAGTTTTAACCAAAACCGTTATTAAAACTTAATTTTTTTAATAAATTATGTAGGTTTATTCTAACCCACATATATAGTTGTATGCTTGAATATTTACTAATTTTATAATGTGTAAAACAATACCAATAACTCTGGACAGGGCATTCCTCCCAGAAATATGGAAACTCTACACTCCACAGTCAAAGTTTGTAGATCATAAAACCTAACTATATATCAACGGTGACATTGACACTTGCATGCATATATGTAGGTGCATCTCCAACTGCATATACAGAAGAACATAAGACATATAAGATACAAACCAGAATATGTATGTACGTAGATCCCTAATATTGAGTGTGTGAATGTACAAAACTTGGCCCATTCATCTCTAATTTCATCAATTTCATCATCGTTGTATTTCTTGCCTTGTGCATATTCATCGTTGAAAAACTACAAAGCGATATAATTTGATAATTTGGTTAGTAATTAATTATATGTCATAGATTAACGAATGAAAAATATAGAAAAATAAGTAGGGGTGTGCAAAACCGAATATCCGTATCCATTTGGATATTTTTTTCGAATATCCGCTCCGTATTTTTTAGACCGGATATCCGGAATGCGGATATCCGAAAAATACAGACCGGATTCGGATATATCCAATATCCGTATGAAAATACTATTTTATCAATTTTAATAACTTTTGCTAGAATATTTTTAAAAATAAAGATCGTATATCAATTAATATTCATATCTATATTCATATAAATATCTTATTTTATCTAAAAGAAGTATTAAAATATTATTATAAATATTTAAAATATAAAAATAAATAAAATTTTAAAACTTAAAACTATAAAAACAAAATAATATGATGTATTATTGAAATAATCAACAAAATATCGGATATTTTTTCGGATCGGATAATCCAAAAAAAAACCGGATATTCGAATGTCAGATATCCTTTTAGAATAAAATCGGTTCGGGTATTCGAAATTTCGGATCGGATTTTCGGATCCTGGATTTTTTGCATAACCCTAAAAATAAGTATATATGGCTTGGATCTATGATCACATATTTATTCTTGAGTATGAGATCCATTAATCTACAAATATAGTATCCACAATCATTATCGTTTTGTTGTTGTGGACACTGTAAAATAAATTTAGTTAGTTTGTTGTTCTATTAGATATTAATTGGAATTGAAATAAAATATAAAATTATTATCTTTCTACTTACTATTATAGGCTCATACTTTAGATTCCTTGAGTCTGGAACACCATTCCTGTCTCTCCTCATATACACAGTTTGTAATGCCCTAATAAATAAAGTTGATACATAATATTGTAACTTTATATACCTCAAAAAATCAATGTAGAATATATTCTTTTATAAACTAATAAAGTAAGAAGTATACTAACATGTCAATTAAATGTTTCCCTTTAGAACAAATTACATCAAAAGGAATGGAATAACTTCAAAGGAAATCGAACATATATACTTTGTTTTGCTTGAGACGAACGACATACAAAACCGAATGATCATTTGTAAGGTGAGGTATGAGGGAAAGCTTATTATTGTACCCCTCACTTAAGATGTGATCTGCTACATAGTTTATGTGTCTATCCTCGCTTATTTTAGTACAGTTAGATATGCAGTATGGACACACAAACACAATAGAGGGCATCATCCCTTTTGCCGCAACATGATATATATATATATATATATAAGGTCATAAAACTATACAAATCAACGAAAAGTGTTAAAATATAGGATATAAAATAATACTTACTTAACATATATGACAATACTCATTGTTGAAATCCATTCATACTTCTAAATTTCACCAATATCCTCTGTCGATACCATTTAAATGGCGTCATCCCTTCCAACATATTTGGAAGGACAATCAATTATAATTAGATTATTACCGAGGTAGTTTTAGGTGTAGAAATACAACATCGCCAAAGCTAGTGGTGGTTGGCAGGGTTCTTGTAGCTGTTGGTTCTCCTTTGAAGATGTAATCGTTTTTGGGGAAGCTTATTTTATGATCTAGCTCTCTTTCCTTTCTTGGTGTCTTCTTTTGTTTTGCTCCTTCCACTAATTATTCTCTTTCCCTTTTTCTTAGGAGTATTATTATTTTTCCATTCCTTAATTCATAGTGTTAAACAAAATATAATGATCATATATATATATATATATATATATATATATATATATATATATATATATAATAAGGTATACACAATATGTGTAACTTGTTAGGTATAACATGGATGGAGAATGTCATTACCTCTTTAGTACTAAGATGTATCCTATCCGTGGGCCAAGGAACTAAGCTTCCATGAGCTTCCAACACTGTGACTGCCTCATCGCCTTATTTATAACAAGGTAAGGGTGCATCTCCAATTATTGGAATTTTAATACATATGGGCCTTGTATTTGGGGCCTAGATAGACCCATGGACAATCAATGTTTCGGTATCATGGGTGATACATACCCTTCCTTTCGCTAAAAGAATTGAAGGGTCGTTATCTAACAAGTCATATTTATGCAAACCCTAGAATAATATATTACATATTGTTAATTACCAAGTTTACACTTGATACATTATATATATATATAGTTTTCTATTCTTACCTCGGGAAGTGAAGAAAAGCATGTATTAGCTTCACAACTATCTCTAATGCTATTTACATTAGGTATGTGAAACGAATCGTGGGCATTTGAATCGGATGACTTATACATATGAGGTTTGATGGACACCAACTCTTTCTTCATTGTGGTCATCTGTTCAAATTCCATGTTTAATTCTTGGGTTAGGAGAACCATTTGGTCATGGGTGTTCTGGGGTCCATGTGATTGACCACACACGCTTGTTCTTGTAACCCTAATTCAAGACCCTTGTATCTTCCTACATGTTTTTCAATTCCCATTACTTGTGGCACAATGTTATATTGATCTAAACCCCAAATAGCATATGATATTCCAAGTTCATCCTATAATGTATTAAATTTAGAATATATAAATACACATCATATCATAGTTAGTTTTCTCTAAGAAAACTAACTATGATTAGGGATAACTTCAAACTTATAATTCTTTTGCCATTGTTTTGTACATCTTCATTAAGATATCCTTCTTTTGTTTCTCTATCCTTATTCCATAATATATCAATATTAATGGATGAGGTACATGGATCCTTGTCCTAGGCTACGAGCTGTAATTCTAAAATATGTACTTAAATTAAACATATGATTATAATACTCTCTACATTATAATGTGAACACATTTATCAAAATGTCATACCAACTCTTCTTCTAGGCCTACATAGCCTTTTTGAGCCATATTATGGTGGTAAATATTCTATTTTGTATTTTTTTTAATTTTTAGCACTTTCTCCTATATTACAAGCCAAATATGTACTCACGATTATTTAAATATCAATGAAATATTTTTAATCAAAACGCTTAGTTGTCATGCAATAAATACATTAAACTCCTTTGAAAGATGATATACAATAAACTGGTCCCAACTATCTTAATTAATAAAACCATAACACTTCAGGGGTTTCACACATAAAGTGCCATCCCTATTTCTATACATTTTTGTTATTTGCCAAGTATACTCTAAATGTTCTAAGACGTTCACTACAATGTCTAAGAAGCCACTTCTTCCTTACATTTGGGATAATAAACAATCTCTAGAAAATAAGACATAAATATGTATATCAATGTTAATGTATTGAAATTAATAATATGTGACATCCAAAAATATGTCAAACAAAACATATCATTTACCATCACTTCCTGCCAAATATGTTCCTTGTGACCTTTAGGAACCTGCTTCCAATTGTAGTAGGATATAGGAACACAATTATGAGTGGCAAGTGAAATGTATGTGAGAAACGTGTCTGCATAATTGCTGATAGTAAGATGATATATATTCAAACTCAAATATACTTTTTCTCCTCTATTTCTTATGTTTGTGATGATTCTCATCATCGTAGGTCCTCTCTTCCCTTCTTTATCGCTATAGTCCTTATCAACAGTTTTGTTCATCATATGTATATGAAATTTTAATATATAAATTAATACAAACAATACTATGAATAAATATATACAAAATAAAGTGTCAAGAAAACATATCATATATAGAAATGATATGAAAAACACAATAATATGATATTTAAATAACAAGCACACTTTACAAACATGTTGAATATAGGACAAACTATTCTACTAGTGTCCCAAGCATTTTTTTACTATAAACTTGATGAAAAAATTCAAATCTTTTGTCATATTCTCTAGACAAACAATTTGCATACATCTATTTCCGATCCATAGTTTTCCAATAGATATGTATCGCACAAATTATTTTTTTTTTATTACAAATCAATAGAGAGTTCAATGACAAATACTCTAGGGTAACTAATGCGGATACTCGTGGGGCAAGCTATGAAAATATTTCACTCGTCATCTATGACCATTTTATCTTTATCTATCCAATCATTATCCCTCACAAACACCTCACTCTCAACAAATCTCAAGTGTGGTGCATCGGTACGGTGGATAATAAATGCAAATAACTAGATAATGCCCCTAACCATGGATCAATTTGAGGTAATGTCAAGAAAAAATGATATGATCTAAAATGGAACGGATCAAAATATGACTTGCTCACAAACAAGTGATCAAGATCCTCATATAATCATGTCATATGACTCCAAAAATCTAAATCAAGTTCCATGCACAAAAATGGTGGATGTATGTAAATAATAGGCAAGTGCACCATCTCACTAGTTACTACCTACAAAAGATAACAACCACTAAATTATGTTAATAAGATTGTTGTCTAATTTTTTATATTATAAAATATGTAAATTATATAGCCTTATTAATCATAAATATATGATATAATATCTTCTTAAAATATTATGCTAAGATGACAACATAATTAGCATATATCAGCAACAATTTATCAAAGGCGCTTCTACACTATACAAGCAATATCATTTTATCAACAATAAATTAAATAAATTATGTAACAATTTTTAGCAACATATTATACCAACATGAATTCATATATTTATATTATTTTTTAATATCAAATAATCAATCTACAACAATACATGCATAAACATATAGAGGGATAAACCCAACATGAAGTCAAAAAGCATAACAACATAGAAACAAAGGAAAACATATATCATATAATTAATAATACATGTAATACCTACTAAATAACATGCATGCACATATTTATAATAAAATAAAATAAAATTATACCTAGCATGTGAAGATTTGTTAGGACAGGGAGGTTGCATAGATGCTCACTGGCTAGTTTGGTTGCAGGAGCTAGGAATGGTAGGGAAATGGGCGTGTGAGGGAGAAGGGTAGGATAGGAGGCAAAGAAGTGAGGTAAGGGTGCATAGGAGACCGAACTAGGGTTTGGTGTGGCCAATTAGGGTTTGGTGTGACTACTTAGGGTTTAGTGATCGCACATGTACTTGGTGAGTAAAGTGTGATGATGAGGGTGGAATCTATGGGTTGTGATGTGTGGAGTGTTAAAATGATTTAGGTTGTGTGAAGTGGAGTAGGATGGGCCACTTAGGCCTAAATTAGGGTTTCAAAATAAAACCCTAGAGTGAGACGGTGAGTGGACTTGGAAGTATAAGGTAATGGGCCTTGACCCACATATATGGGAGATGAGCTCTAGTGTGAGTTAGTGTAATGACGAAATAATGTTGGTCCAAGTTAGGAGGTGCATGAATCTTATGATGTGAGACGGGTCCTTTTGGAGGATAAGTGTAGAGGGAGTTAGTCATGCATGTCTACAGTTAAAATTCTTAATAAGAGACTTAAGACATTAATCATGTAAAGTGAAAGATTATTGAGGTGGGTCCAAGCTGATCCACTGATTAGAAATAGTGGTTAGGGTGTTCCATCCTATATGTATTCGATCCACCGGTTATAATAGTGGTCAGGAGCTTTATGCCCTGTGTGTTTTTGGCCCACCGGTTATAATAGTGGGGGATCCTGAGCTCAATAAAACAAACATGAGTTTGCTAAGACATATAAAAGACAATAAGTACTTACAGTGGAACACCATTCGAGTAGGAGCTAAACCGATCCAACCGTAATGAATAGCGGTTAGGGCGTTTTGTCCTATATGTGATCGATCCATCGACTATAATAGTGGTTAGGTACATGTTTCCCTATATGTGACCGATCCACCATCTATAATAGTGAGGCTTTCGTACTTGCATGGATTGATAAAAAGCATGGTGTGAAATGAGTACTGATTAGAGATAAATAATTAATGGATCCAGAATATAAGTTGGCCTTTATTCATTTATTTATCTAAAGTGATTATATGTTGTTGTATTATCATGCTTGGATTGTGTGCTTTGTGTATTGACATTATTGCACGGTTACCTTGCTCAATACATAGTGTACTAACCACCCGTTTTATGGGTGCTGCTTATTCCCAAAAGGAGAGGGCCCTTTTGACTTTGTGTAGGTGGGTGATGCTTCTTTTGATGCCTTCAATGTTCATGAGGTATCAAGTGGGGTTGAGTGATGAGTATGGATTTGGCTCAAGGATCTAGAGTAGCGTGGCCGAATCTCCCTTTTTTTACTGTGTATTGAGTATCTTAGACGTAACTTTTATTGGTTATAACTTTATTTTCCTTTTTAGAATTTTAATAATGCACTCTGGTTTATGACTCTTTTCACTCACTCTGATTTCTACCTTATAGTTGATTGTACTCCTTTGAATTGTAAACTCTTTATGCGTACTCTGATTTCTGTGTTACGATCCTTCTAGTTCTTTTTATGAACTCTTGGTTTAAGTATTGATTAATGTTAACAATAATCCTTTTTAGCCTTAATAATTGGTACTAGAATGGTTGAAGTGAACCGGTCTAGTACTAAGTGTGGCGGTAACATTCCCAAAATTCATAGGTTCTAATTTATTTGATTCCATTTAAAAAAAATAGTGAATTATAGGGTGTTACACTCACATTCATACTTTACTTCCACTTGTAGCCATGTAAGATATGGAGTTAGAGCAATTAGATATTATAATAATGTTTTGATATGGTGAGCTTGAGGAGGAGATTTATATGAATTAATTAGATGGCTTCATTGTTAAAAGTATGTTGAATCACGTGTGCTTAATGAAGAATTCATTATATGGTGTAAAGTAGTTTCCTAGATAGTAATATAAGAGCTTTGATAAATTTATGATTGAGCATGGATTTTTCAGGAGTGACTATAATGGATGTGTATACTTTAAAGAGGTAGGTGATGGTTAGCTTGATATATTTTGTTGTATGTTGATGACATTCTTGTGGCATCAATATATTTTTATAAAGTTAACAAGGTGAAAGCAACGTTAAATAATGAGTTTAAAAAGAATGATCTTGGATTTGTAAAGAGGATACTTGGTGTAGAGATAATTTGAGAGTACATACTGGAGCGCCTTCACTTGTCATAGGAATAATACGTGAACAAGGCTCCTGAGATATTTGGATTCTAATCTTGTTAGCACTCTTTTATATACTTAATTCACATTTGTTTCTTTGGATGGCCCCGATTCTAAAGATGAGAAAGAGTTTATGGCTACAATTCCCTACTCTAAGTTGTGGGATGTGTGATATACACTTGTACTAGGTCAGGTATTGCTCAGGTTGTAAGTTTTTTTAGCACATACACTTCCTTACTCACTTCATTGACATATTCTTTTTTGACTTTGAGTTAATGATGTATTTATATAGGTTTGAAGAGGGTTTATTTTAACTTAAAATCATAAAATAGGTTAATGGAAAAATAATATATGATTTAGAAAATATTTGTGAAGTCTTTTGTAATCATTTGACACCACCATAGTTAATTACTAGACCAATTGATTGGGTTATGTCTACCAACTGACTAGTTATACGTTTTATATTATTCTCATGGTTTGTTTGATAACTCTCATTTTTTGCTCAATTTATACCATGATGCATTGCAATTCATGAAAAATGGTAAACATCAAAGTCATAGCTATTTTTATTATATTTGCAATACAAATTGAATCAACTTAATTAGAGCTTTGATGAAAAAGGTATGGTTGATATACCAAATGAAATTTTTTTTATTTCATGTGAATGATTTTGCTGACCTTTTTATTTTTAAAACTCTTCAAAACACCTCATTTTGGCTTCTTGTCTTCATGATTTTTGCTAAATAAACACCTACGGTTTAGGAGAAGTTAAATTGGCCTTTTCAAATAAAATTAATGAAAATTATGATGATTAACATCGTAAAAATATGGACTAAAATACATTTATCAAGCTTACTAGCAAGTAGTGAAGTGAATTTTGTGGTACTTGAAGGGTATTACATTAACTTATTTCGAGTAAGGGAGGTTAACTGATGTGTTGATTGACTCTTGCTAATAGAAGGTCCACTAATGGTTATATGTTTTGTCTTAGTGGTTCTACAGTTTATTAGATATCATCCTTGCAAGAGGTGACTATATTATCTACTACTGAGGTTGAGTACATGGTTATGATTGAGGATTTTCAAAAATTTACAAGCCTTGGATATATAGGTCATGATGTTAGGTTTGATCATGTTGTTCTTATTGTTCAAAGTGATATTCAAAGTGTTATCTATTTAGTAAAGAATGAAAATTTATTCCATTATTGAGCGAATATTTTTTTTAAATTTTAGTTTATTGGTAACTAAGTATAAGTTTTATTGCCTAACAAATTTTCAAGAAGTATAAGCTCATAAACTAGTATCCAATAGTCTAATTTAGTCTATTAACAAAAGGTTTCATAATAGAAAATGATATGTAAGTAGAAAAGGTTCATATCGCATTGTTAGCACCCTAATGATATTTATAACCAGTTAATCTTGATTTTTATATCTATTTTTGAGAATCATGTGGTTCCTTTCCATCCAAAGGTGATTTACACAATCTCCGAAGAGGGATCTCAATGTTGTTCTTCGTATCTTGGGTCCTCTACTACTTTTAATCATTTAGTGTAGCACATAACTCTAGTCATGTATACCTTGATGGATTCCAAATTGTCTAGTATGTTGGAACCAAACTTAGTTTGAAAAATGACAAGCAAAGAGCAAGTGTTCATGATCCTCATTCATATGTTAACAAAGATTGCATAGCATCTCTATATTGAAGCCAAAATTCATTAGCATATCTTTGGTAGGTAGTATGCCTTGGACTACAAGCCATATATTTAATTGATGTCGAGGAATGTATAATTGGTTGTACACCACCACATACCAAGGGACCTTAAGGGCTCTACATGTCAATCTCTTAGAGATCTTAACTATATTGTATTTACTAGATTGAGTGCATTTTTATTCTATATCAAGATAAATCAATTTGATATTAGGTACCACTTCATCCTAGGTACCATTGATGTGGATAAGGTTGTGTTAGAGAAGGTGGTTGATATAGATAATTTGGTAGATATGCTAATGAAACCTTTGATTGTGAGCGAGTTCCAACATTGCTTGAACTTGGTTGGTGTTTTCTATTGAAGGTTAATTCAAATAATATGTCAAAGTGGATAATTCTGAGCTTGTGACTTGTATTTAAGGTATTTTGTGGCATGGATAAGTGTTGGAAATACAATTGGGCTTAGGAAAAACTAATACGGAAGAACCAAGGTTGTATCCATATATAGGCCTGAGTGAGGCTCCATCTATAACTAATTGGTAATAGGAGGAGTATCATACTAGACTTATACATAGGTCTAATTGTCTCTTATTTATCAGTGTTGAACTTTGTTCATACTCAACAATCGTCCCCTCAAACAAAGTAACACACACTCTCCCCTTACTGGGAAGACAATGCTCCATCGAGTCAACTACTCATCTTTATTACGTTGGTGGAGGGAACGATTAATGTGAAGCACCAGAGTATCATCTTACCTCAAGAGCTTATTCTTTTACCTAGGACATCTCGACCTTTCTAATAGAGTATTAAACAACTTTTGTTTGAGACTTTGATGGTGCTTGCCCAAGTTTTAAATCAGGCTTTGATACCACATGTTAGAAATACAATTGGGCTTAGGCTAAATCCGATAAAGAACAACCCAAGACTTTATCTATATATAAGCCTGAGTGAGGTTTCATCCTAAAACCAATTGTTAATAGGAGGAGTAATCCACTAGACTTATATATTAGTCTAACGCCCCTTTATTTATCAATGGGGGACTTTGTTTGCATCTAACAATAGGTTATGTGTGATGTGTGGAGGAGTTTGGAAGGTTCATTGTGACAAAGAAGGAAAATGAACTCACTATAGTGTGAAGCACATACATATTGTCAAAGCTATAGGAAAATGGAACAAAAGTTGAGGCCAACAAAAATAGGTTATGTTGGCCAACATGGTTGTGTTAGTGTGACATGGACAGACTATGTTAGTCAATATATCCATGCTCTACACCGCCTTGGTATCACATGTTTTGTCGCTTCATTTTGTAAACCCTATAAATATTTGTTTTAGCTCCTCGACAACATTATAGACTTAATTCTTTATTGTTTAATAATGAGACTCAAGAGAGAACTTGTACAATAGAGTGATTGATTTCTATTTTTTTTGGTACTTTATAATTCTATACATAATAAATTCATCAATTTTTTCTTCAAACTTGATTCTTAACTGCTTTTTCTCTATTAAATATTGAAATCCCTAATTCAGTTTGATTAGATCCCGTGTGTTCATACCGATTAATTCCCAATAACAATCTTTATGAGATGCATAAAATCAACGAAGTGTATAATTAATTCTCCACCATGACTTTTTGACAAACATGAATTGACTAACTACTCTAAAATATATATCTTTCCGAGTAAGATTCAATTGTCATACAGACCCACACCATACAATTCACCATAATAATTCGTTTTCCTTTCACACTTTTAAATCTGATACACAGACTTAGCTCTTTGACGCACGGGAATGTCTATAAATTGGCCCCTCCCCTAGCCCCTCAAACACTCCACACCACATCACTTGCGAGTGCACGCCTACTACATTCACTTTCATCATCTACGTCTTCCACCATTCTCTCGATTTTGCATCCCTAAAATTATAACAATAATGGGACGCTGCAACACCGTCGCAGCCTTGTCTTTCACTCTTGCTCTTGTCGTGCAAGGCGCACTCGGTAAAGTCCTATGTGCTTTATTAATTTTCCTTTTGCTTCGTATTGTTTACTATCCTCCAGACCTCCACACCACATTAATTAGAACCGTATTGAACATACCGTTGGATAAATTCGCTTCGTCTGCTTTATCTGCACAAAGTCCGATTTTGGCTCTCAATATATTCCAGTATATATAGTTTATTAATTGACCATATTTGCATGATTTGTATGCATAGGTGGGATTGTTTGCGAGCAATTGAGCAGGGATAAGTGTGCTTTCGCGATATCAAACTCAGGGAAACGGTGTGTCCTCGAGAAATACGTGAAGAGGAGTGGGTTGGAGGCGTACAAGTGCGCAACATCGGACATTGAAGCAGAGAAGTTACAAGATTTAGTTGAAACAAGCCACTGTATTGAAGCTTGTGGTCTTGATAGAGACACCCTCGGAATTTCATCGGATGCTCTTCTTGAGTCACGTTTCACTCAGAAACTCTGTTCTTCTCAATGCTATCAAAACTGTCCCAATATTGTTGATCTTTACTTCAATCTCGCCGCCGGTGAAGGTATATATAATCTGTGTATTATAAATATACTAATTAAATGTCAATTATTAGAAAATTAATTGATTAATTAACACCGTATTATATATATGTATATATGGTTATCTTTCCGCAGGCGCTTTTCTTCCAAAGTTGTGCGAAAATGGGGGCAAAAATACAAGGAGAGGTTTGGTTGAGCTACAGAGTTCTGGCACTGTTGCTCCTGGTCCTCTCTCTGGGGTAGATTCCATGGAGCTCCTAGGTGGTGCTCCTGCTCCAGCAATGGCTCCAGATTTCTGATCATTTTACAACATCCATGCCACATATAAAAAATGTTCCGGATCCAGAGAAAAAAATTATAAGAAAAAATAATGTCAGTATCTTGTTGTATGATATGAGGATTTTCTTCTAGCTCTATGTATATTGGTGGAGTTGGATACACTCCACTTTTTGTAAAAAAGGGTGAAATTGGTAGAAAAAACCTTGTAATGTTTTGTTTTTGTTTTCGTTTTCCCACTCCTGTAGAAGACTCGGTGCTCTATACGCGGAATAAAGTCTGTTCTGAAATTCTTATGATAGATCGAATGTTCCTTAAAAACCCATTCGAGTTTTGAGTCATCATGATGTCAAATTACCCCAACATATTATGGTCATAAAAATAACAATTAGCTAGCTTATATCCTCTATATAGATGTTTTCAAATATTTTGATCTAACCATCCCATTCTAAGTCCTCATAGGTTATTGGTTTCTCGAATATTCATAAAAAATATACTTTGTCTATTTCGACAATAAACTTATCAAAGTTATTATAACTATTTATTTATTTTAAAAAATATAATATATTATAATATAAAAATAAACTTATTACATTCAAATTGAAAATTACTTTTATAATATATTTATTTATAATTTTTAAAAATATACATTAAAAAATATAATTGGTCAAAAATTATCTTTACAATCTGTAATGATTTTCTTTTAAAAAAGGATAAAGTATTTGAAAGGCATTAATTTATTTTCTTTCCCAACATATCCTTATTTCTAAAGAATATTCATACATCTTATTCAAGTTCAATAAAAAAACTTGTTATTATTTAGTGTATGTTGGAAAAAGAACTACTTTTTAATTTTAGATTTTTTATTACAAAATATCATTTTTAATTATAAGTTTACTTCTTTAACATTGTAAAATAGTTGACACTAACAACCAACTGTCAATAGTTACCATGTTTTCAGATATATATTTAATGTAGATAATAAAAGCAGGTATGAAATTAATAATGTGGCGTTTTAATCAATGTTAGTTTAACTGTTTCGAACACCTCAATGATTAACAAGGGATATATAAAGAAAATATTTTAAAATGTGACTAATAAATGAAATTATTAAAATTATTGTATTAGCATGTATATGTATGATTAACCACGGTGTTTGAGGAGCTTCATAATTACTTTTATATAGAATTAAAACTGTCGAAATTTCTAAGTAAATTTATTTGCTAACTTTAATATTATGATTTGACATCCAAGAAATTAAGTAAAAGGATAATTAGGGAAATCAAAATACCAGCGCAAGTCATGCAACTAAATTAACTGCTACAATTTATATGGTAATCTCATACGAGAATCAATTTATTATTTCTTCTATGAAAATGACCGGCCTCCCGTATTTTGTGGGGTACTAGTTCTACTCCCGTCAGCTTCTTTTCCCTTACACTACGTCCAAGTCATGATCAATATTTAGTTATTAGTTGTTTGTATGTACATAAATTTAAAACTAAATGACCAATGGAAGAATAAAATACTCATAACCTACCGTTCCCAAGTTCGATTTCCATGCCCTGCATCTAGGCTCCCTCTCCCCTGTTTTAAGGCTTTTCCTCCCCCAAGTGTATCAAAATATCCTAAAGTGGTTAAATGATTAGTATATCTTAATAATGAAATGATAGAATTTTGGAAATAGAAAAACCTAGAAGCAAGCATTTAATAATGAGAGAAGATAAATTAGAAAATATTATCAACATGTTAAATTGAAATTCTAAAATAATACTTATTATGAATCATGATTGAGAAAGGAAGGATAATTTTCAAATCTTTATGGATAGAATTTAGGAGATATGAAAACCTAGAGTTAAGCATTTAATAATGAGAGAACATAAATTAGAAATTATGACTAATATTTTTATATTAAAATTTTGCAATAATACTCCATCCGTTTCTAAACAGAAGTTATTGCACTTTTTGAAGACAAAATTTGATAGATTATTTCTTTTAAAGTATAATGTATTATAATATAAAAATATAGTTTCTATATTCATCTTGAAAATTAGTTTCATAATATTATTTATTTTTATAATTTTTATGCATGCATATTAAAAAAAAATACTAGTTACCAAAGTTTGCTTTCTAAATTTGTTTTAGAAACGGAAACAATACTAATTACCAATAAAAAATAGTAGCAGATATATATGCCAACAAAAATGGAGAAAAAGACAAGGGCCCAACCGGGTTCGAACCGGTGACCTCTTGATCTGCAGTCAAATGCTCTACCACTGAGCTATGGACCCGTTGTTGCTTTAAATCTTTACATTTTAAAATATATATTTACCATTAGGCTATTTTCACAGTCATAACGTTGACACAAAATACCACCTTGTCCGGCACGCTCATCGCCGTGAAACTCTCTCTCGGAGTCTCTGATTTTGCGCTTCTAGTCAAATCGATCGAATATAACTTTTGAAGAATACATGTAATTTTCTACTGCATAAAGGGTGCTTTGGAAAATCTGACCTGGTGACGTTAAGGCGAATGTCAGACTCAGACAGTGTCTTTGGACTTAGGTAGAGTAGTATCGTTCATATGCTGTGTTAATGTTCAATTTTAAAACTAATCATATAAACTTTTGAGTTCAATTGTGATCCCTAACAAGTAATTCAAGAAGAAGAATACTATATTTGTGCTGTGTAGATTATTTTTAATTTAAATAAATAATTTTTAAAATTATTATTTTTAATAAATTTATATATTTAACTTAATCAACAATCAATAACAATAGTTAACAAATATCATTCCTAAAATATCGTATTTTTAATTAATCATATTAGGTGAAAAATTATTAATTGTGTTAAATGACTTATATTAGATAATGTTTGGTCAAATGATCGATTGGTTTTTTTAAAGAAACTTATTATTGGATAATATTTCTTATTTTCATACTTTTTGGAGCTTAATCTATTTAAGGTGCCGTTTGATAATCATATTATTTCCCATTTATATTCAATTTATTTACTTTATATATATATATATATATATATATATATATATATATATATATATATAATTTTAAAAATAGCTTTATTTTTTATTACATTTTTCTTTAAAGTGACTTTAAATAAATCAATTCATATTAACATATATATCCAAAGATATTAATATACATCACTATAAATTAAATATAGATAAAATACTAATCTACCAAACACTACCTTATTTTTTGTACTAAGCATTTTTAGTGAGTTTTCATATCCATTGTCTTACATTTCATTGCTAGTCCTAGTAATGCTATTTTCATTATGTGTTTCATGTATTACTAAATAATTATTATATCTAATAAAACACCCAACCCCTTACCAATAAATGATTAATTGAATAATAATATGAAAAGTTGTGCTTATAGTCTTTTTATTATTAATATTATAGGTAAGTAAGTCAACAAGTAGCTGCTAAGATGTGATGTTGGATATCAGATTGATGTTGTAGTTGCAGATAATAGGTTGATGGTATGATTAACTACAATGGAGTTGATCCAATTTAATCCAAGCTTCGATTGCCTAATTTATGCTTTGCTTCATTTGTAACATATGAGTTGGCTGATCTCTTATAATTAGATAAATTCATAGCCATTTTTGGACTAAATTGTAACCCAACCAATATGTATATATATTATTATGAGTTTTTCTAGTATATGTTTTTGGGCTTGACCCACTATAATTAGCTCAATCCAACTTGTAAATGTTACCATTGTATGCATAATTAGTTAGGGTTAAGTCAATATAAACCATAGTATGAGGACTAGGAAGGGAAGATTGTTGATCTTGTTATTTGTTTGGGAATTAAATCACTATTTTCTTTCTCTCTCTTTAATGTCTCTCCATATCTCTATCATATTCTTCTTTAAATTTACATTTTTATTGTAATTTTCTATTTGATATGGTTCCTATAATTGAGAACCGATAAATGACTCAATTATGTTCTACTTTCGGTATGGAGCTCATCCCTATTGGCATCATATCTAGATTCCCTGATTCTTGGCTTATAAATTTTTGAACTCGTGTATTGTTGCATATGTTTTTTGATTGTTTTATTTTGATTTTTTGTTATATTTTATTGTGCGCTAATCTAATTTTTTTCATTATATTGATTCGATCTTTTCCATCATAATCAGGAGAAATTTTCATACCTAGAACTTTCCTAATCTTAATTCCCAAATGATTAGTCTTTTAACTCATTCTCTAACCCTTAAAATTTGATTGAACACCTTACTTATACCTCTCAAACCCTTATTTTTATATTTCTACTATTTCAACCCTAAATTTTAAAACCAATCAATTAGAGGTCAATCACTCCTAATCCTTTTATCCAAGGCATTCAGCTGTAATACCCCATATTTTTAAAAATGTTGAATGAGAATTATGTCATTTTTTTAGCATTTGATTTTGATTTGGTATTGTTATTTGGTTTGAAGCAAAGTTTGATTTGAAATAAGGTTGGAAAATTAGATTATTGAGTTTTTCAAGCAAATCGATAGACTGGTCTGTTATTTCAGCAAAATAAATTTTCTCGACTAAATTAATCAATTGGTTGGGGGAAATGATCAATTGGTTTTATAGAAAAAAATAATTGATAGGCCCAAACTGATCAACTAGTTTGTAGAGTTGGGCATATTTTTTGAACTCGATTTTTTGAAAAATTTCTTATATTGAAATAAAACCTTGCCAATCCATGCCAAATTTTCCCTAAGAGGCTCTTAACCCTTCTTGTGATGCATTTAGCTTGAAATATTACCTTAGATCGATCTAAAGGTCTATTGTGACAATTAAGGGGGCGAGATGACCTTAATTATGTCTTCTTTTAGTGTTTTCCTCTTTACATTTATGAGATCAATGCTTTGATCTCAAGCATAATTTTGAGCGGCTGGAAGATTCCTTCCATACTGACCTTCCATTACCTCTTTTGTGAATTATAATTCTGGCCTAATTGATGCACCATCTATAAATACTATTTGAGCTCTCAAGAATAGGTAAACATATCTTAGAGACAATATATTCGTTTAGCTCAAATTCAAATGGTAAATATTAGGGTTTTCAAATTGTTCTTGAGCCCTATATGATTCTTCTTGATTGGTTGGATATAAATAGCCCCAATCACTCCTGTTGTTCACCTTTCTTTTAACCATCAAAATCCTTAACTTGCTATATTCACCTTCTTCTTTTCTATACTTTGAACCTTGTAGTCAATTTCATACACTAATGATCCTTTATTTAGCTCTCTCTTATTTTAATTGTTAAGCAAAAAAGAGTTAGATTTGGAAAAAAGGATTGAGTGGTTTAGTTGAGCATTCCCTATTTTTATTTTAAGTGTGGTTTTTCCTTTTTCCTTTTTTATTTCAAGTTTGAAATTATTAAGATTTTGTACAAAATTCTAAGTTTAAGATTTATTTTTTTAAGGTTGTAAAAGTTAAAAAATTTCACATATTGAAATTTTTGGTTTAAGGGAGTTTTACCTACATCAAGTAAGTAATTCTTGCTTCTAAAATAGTTTATGAGTATTCTTGTATGATATGAGATTCTTTAACTTAATCTTGCATGTTAACATGAATGTATATACCTTGTAGAATTGATTTGGATGGGTAAGTTATATATTTTGAGTAAAAGCATGAAAATTGAGAAAAATGGGATGCGATGATTAGATGATAAGTTATGCAAGTTAATCAGATGGGAATATGTTATACTATGTTGATACATGTTTTAATGGGGGTAATGATGATTTATAAGTATAAATCTACATGAAATTAATGGTTTGATGATGTTATAGGGAAAATTGATTGACAGGTTAAGTTAAACCAATCAACTGGTTTCTAGAAAAGCTGATGGGTTGACCTGACTCATCGATTGGTAATCCTATAAAGACCTTGGTCTTGCTCTCTACTTAAACTCAGAATAGTTGGGAAGAACCAATTGACTGGTCTATGAATAGTCCACTAGTTTTCCCAAACCGATGACTGGTTTGAGGAAAATCATGGTTTGGTCAAGGTAAACCAATTGACTGGTAGACCTAAGCTGATCAACAGGTTGGTGCAACCGGTCTACTGGTTGGACCATACCGATAGACTAGTTTGTGCGATTTATTTCCTTTTAATTTGGTTATGCCTTGAGGATATGTTTGGGACTATATTATGATTATTAATAGGATAAGATACAGATTTTATCATAGTTTAATGGCATAATGAAAGGATTAAATGGATCATGATGTATGGCCGACTTTCTTATATTATACATGCTAAATGGGTATTCCACTTATGAACGAAGATGGCCCTTGAGAAAAGAGTAATGAAGTACAACATGTTCTTGAATTAAATAACATGATGGGTGCGATTAATGTTGGATAAGGATAAATAGTAACCCCACATAGTTGGAAAAATTGGAAGGATTAATATGGAATAAACTTGAATTTTTTTTCTTGTTCTCTTATAGGCCTTATGTGATCACTTATCCTCATGAATAATATACTAATCATGTAAAGTGAAAGACAATAGAGTTGTGTATGGGTTTGGGTTACATGATCTTCGATTAGCTACCAATAGTTAGTTTGCCATTGGGAGTTTATTGGTGCCTTTAGATGAGATCCTTAGAGGTCCCGGTTTCTTACCTATTCTAAACACTAATGATGTACAGGTGGATATTGATACTAAAGGGTTTAATTACCTAAGTGGTTGGATTTAGCTAGGAATTATGTTCACATTGGTTTGGCTTTGACCTAAACTTATGTCCATTCTGGTGATTGGCTTTGGCCTTGACTTATGTCTTCTTTGGTGATTGGCCTTGGCTTGAACTTTATATCCCTTATTTGGATAAGCTTTGATGGTATGTGATACCATGGGGTGGTGCACAATCCATCGCTCGATAATAATAAAAAAATTTAGATGATAAGTAATTGGATGATGAAATATGAATGATAACTAAGTGAATGATTAATTATTGAATATTGATGGGAATAATGGTATGAATGACTAAAAGGATACAAGTTGGTATGTACACTTGGATAGTGGCTTAAATGACTAACGGGATATTAATTGAAATGTTGGCTAAATGTTGACTTGTGTCAATATAAGAATAAGGAAATGGTATAATCTAAAGGATTGAGCAATTAGGAATTAACCCTAGTAGTTTCTTGGATTAATATGTTAGTACATGTGTAATTACCTCTGTGATTATAATATGAAACCAAACGTGACATATTCTATGTTTTCTTAGTTATGCATTATAGTATATTCTGGTTTATTCATATCTTTATGTATATGGCATCAGCATGAAGCATGCTAATTATGATATCTATGTATAATAGATTGGTATTGCATAGTTGTGTTTTCTTGAGGAAGCAAGTTAGCTCACTTAGTACGTAGCCTATTGATGTGCCCATTTGCTCAGTCATCTACTCATTTCCACAAGTAGAGGGTCATGTGGAGGATTTTAGGGATGACTAGTAATGAGCTACCTTAGTTCAGGTTAGGGGTTTAAAAGCGTGGACATCTGGATATTTTTTTGGGTTCGTAGAGGATCATGGTATTTGTTTGGGGTTCATACCCTAATCTTATTTTAATGTAGCTCTGTAATTTGAAAAAATTGTATTCTAGTTTTGATTTGGTCAGGGATTGATGAGGTCCTTAATGTAAACAATCTTTAAATGTTATATATCTTAAATTTGCACATTCTATTACTTTTTTAAATTGGTTGGTTAGTTTTAGCCTTGTATCTAATATGGGATAGGCGGTGGGCATCTATCTTGTGTCAGGTACGGTGGTAACACCTTATTTTTCCTAGGAGTAGTTTTAGCTTCTGCAATATTTTAAACAAAAATTTTCGGTAGTAAAAAAGGGGTGTTACATTTGTAGTCAATTACTAGCCTTATTGGGTCGAGTAGAGTTGGGTGACTATCACCATTCTTGTTTTATCAATTTATTTTTACCTTAAATTAATTTTTATGCATAATATTTTTATATATTTGGAATTCTGAATTAATTCCTCATTTTCCCTTATTTTTTCATGATCTTGGGATGTTTTTTTTTCATTTTTAGCCATCTATTTGACACTTTACCCTAGTTAAACCATTTTTAATCTTTTTTTTTACTTTATTAGGATGGATGAATTTGAAAATTTAACCATCTTACACCCTATAATAAGATCCTATGTTGTCCTTGCTCATTTAACAAAAATTCTACCTAAAATCACCTTAATCACCATCCACCAAGTCTTTTACACTCCTTCACCTATGCCAATCACTCCCATCACTCCTCTTGCTTGCAAGCAACCCCCATCTAACTTATATCCCTCTCTTCTACCCATTTTTGATAGCTATAAAGGGATGTTTCCCCTTTGGTTGGTCATTTTTCACTTAGCTAAAATTCTTAGCTTATACTTTGCTTTCTCTTATCTCCTCTAACCTCTTCCTTTGTTCATGAAGTATTCATCTTGGTAGTTTTTTCTCCTTGGTAGTGAACCCCTCCCTCTTCTTTACCCCTTCATTATTTTCCATCTTATATCCAAAATCTTAAGTTTAAATCTTTGGTGCTTGTTTTTAAATAAAAAGAGAGTTAAGGTTATTTATTGGCTAAAAGTTTCTCAAGCTTTTTCATGCCTCAAAACCTAGAGGCTTATTATCCCCCTTTAATATTTCTCTTCTATTTTGACTATTACCATATTTTTTTTATCTATTTCTTATTTTTTTTGTTTTAGGTGATCAAAGTATGGAAGGAAGTTATTAGGATTATTTTTACCTAGAGAATAATGTAGCCTTAAAATAAAGATAAACATCTTTCATTTAGGGTTTAACTATTACTGTGTTAATTTTATGAATTTTCATGTTATCAAGTTTTGTGCTAGAAATTATTGTTAGGTTCTATTTTATTTATATCCATGTATTACATTAATAAAGCCACAACTTTTAAAATTTTATGATTTTACGTGATATATCTATGTTATTCCTTATTAGGCTTATCCAATGAAATGTCAAATATGGCGATGTATTATGGTATATGTTAAAATCCATGGAGGAGTAGAATTAATTATGTTTAAGAATTGTAATTGTTGTTTTATGTTGAGGATGCAAGACTTATGGTTTTTGGTTGCAGTGATTTCGGAAATAGGGCCATTTGGTAACTTCTGTGGATTGTTTTAATTATAGCTAATTAAAATTTTGAGTTGCCAATAATGTGAGGGTGGTTGCATGTAATTTTGATGGATTTTGGAAGCTTGTAGGATTTAGTGGATTAAGAGAGTGTTTTGGCCTTAGGGGTAAAATTGTCTCTTTATGTGTTTTTTGTGGGAAATGACTATGTCATTGTACTATTTGGAGGTCTTTACACAAAATTAGATATATAATATGCTAGGATTTGGACGAACATGACCTAAGTTATAAAAATAATAAGTATGGAAATTATTCAATGAATTAGGGGCATTTTGGTCTTTTTGAATAAATTTTGGAAATATGAAGTTGCATAGGTATTTTTGGGTCATAAAAATGTTAAGTGTGGCATATGAAACATTAGGGATAAGTGGTAGCACGGGAGTAAAATTATAAGAACACAACTTCAATAGTAAATACTAACCAAAAGGGTAGCATTGGTATTTTATATGTGAAAAGTTGGAGTTAGATTATGATTTTTTGGTTTTTTATTTTTGATGCTATATTGGGATAGTGTATTAAATTTGGTAATTCAGGGAGCTATATGGATGAAGTTATGAGCTAGTTGCAAGTTAGGGTTTTATAAGGGTATTGTGATATTTTTCCTTGGGAAATGTTCCTTTTTACACTTATTATCTACTCTTATGCCTTACCCGTACTACATGTAACCATAATATTTCTAATGTGTTGTAATCATGATACATTTCAAGTTTTTGGATATTATTAATTATTAGGATAAATTTCTTAACATTTGCACCTTAGACAACTAAGGGACATAATGAGAATGTTGTAAGGCATTAATACTTAATATGGAAGAACATGTGAGTCAAGACCAATTTTTATTAATCTATTTCATCACATAAGAGTAGTTTCCAAGAGTGTTCTATTCTAGAAGTTGTACAGGATCCTTCTGCCTAACGATAATAGTGGAGTCTTTAAACACAATGTGGTGTAATACCCCGTATTCACTAGGAACACAATTTATTTAATATTTTTTATTAGGCAGAGGTTTTATTTCCACAATTTGATGTTTAATCACATTTTTAACAACTTTTAGAACCCTAGCAGTGTTCTAGAAATACTTCATTTAGGGTTCCTTGTCCTTTCTTATGGGTTTATATTTCATAAGACTTTTAAGCCACTTTTGGCTCTAGAATTATGTCAGGATTCTTATCTAAGGTGGATGTTTGAAACAATCATTTTTTTTGAGTCTCCTATGCCTTTTTTAAAATGAAAAACCAAGTTTAAAAAAATATTATTCATGCCCCGATTGCCCTTATTTTAGTGTTTTAAGCCCTATTAAACGCTTTCTAGCTATTAAAATTTTATGAATCTTTAGGAAACTTACTAATTTATGATTTTTTAACTTTTCATAACTTAAAAATTTTAGTATGTAAAACAACATCAATTCATACCAAATCTGCAATCACACCATAATTTCAATCAATCTATAATTGGTATGCATGTCTCAATACACCAACTATACTTAGGAATAAAAATTAGCGGGCATACCACAACTTGGTAGCTCTACACCCCAAAGTAAAGAGTTCATAGATCTAGGCTGGAAGACCAAAAGATGTAGACGAAATACAAACCTGAAAATGCATGTAGAATATATAGATCGCTAACTAATACTAAATGAATGAGTGCACGTGCTTGGCCCATTGGTCTCTAACTTCATCAATTTCATCAACATTATATTGCTGGTCTCGTGCATAGTCATCGGTGAAAAACTACAACACCCATGTTTCAATTAATATACAGTTAGCCATTAGGTCAAAAATATATATGTCGTGATTCATTAATAGAAAAATATGGAAAAGCAAACATACATGGCTTGGATCTATGTTGACCAATCTATTCTGGACTATAAGATCCGTTGCTCTACATACATAGTATCCACAATCATCGCCGTTTTGCTGTTGTGGACACTGTCAAATGAATTCAGTTAGCTCTATAACTATTATATATTAATTTGAATTAAAACAAAATACAAAATAGTTGTCTTCCTACTTACCATGATAGGCTCATATTGAAGATTCTTTGGGTCTGGGACACCATTCCCACCTCTCTTTTGATATGCCGCCCGTAGTTCCCTAATAAATAGCGTTGGATACATAATATTGTAAGTATATATACCTCAAATAATGAAAGTAGAATATATATATGTATAAATAAGCTAATGAAGTAAGAAGTGAAAAGTATACTAACATGTTGATAAATTCCTTCCCACCACGACGAGTGACCTCAAAAGGCACGTCATAGGTTCGAAGGGAATCAAACAAATTTAATCTATAGGTGTTTCAATAAAAACAATGCAATCATGTTCTTATATTTTAGTCACTAAAGCACACATACCCAACTCCTTTTGACCGTCTTGAGTTTCGATCCATAATCAGCCTGACATCTCTAACCTGTGCAAAAATAACAGATGATACAAGAACCAACAATAAGACAATAATATAGCGGACAAAATGGGTCACTCATTTGGCATTTAATAAGCCAGATCATTCTAATCATTTTGCAGCACAATCAAAGCTATGTAACACTTGGCATCAAGACTTGAATAAATAAAACAAAACGCATAAAAATATGACTAGACTATTAGTTGAAGAAATGCCCTATGCAACATAGATAATACATAGAAGTCAAATAAAAAACAATGAGGTGCCAGCATCACATATCATCAAACTACAATCAGTTCTAAAACCCCAATAAACAGGAAAAAATAAGAGACATAATGCACTAACCTTTCCAGCTTTGGAGAAGAACTCAAAAACATCTCTCTCGGTTGCCTTCAGAGGCATATGTCATTATCATATGGCAAAACCTAGAAATTTAGAAGCAAAATAGAAAAGAAAAAAAATGAGAACAATGCTGCTGACCACAGAACAAGTGAAGCAAGAAAAGACAAAAGACAGAAACCTGGTAAGCAAAAACAGTCCTCTGGTCTCTCTCGCGACCAGCCTCTGATTCCGCTACTTTCTTCTTTTCCTTGAATCTCCTGCAATGCCGGATGTCACAAACTTAACAGTATTGGAAGACCAAATTAATAATTCATTAGAAACATCCACTCATCATCGATGACCATCAGTTCTCTCGATATCCTATAATACTCTCTAGCAAACAGCTCACCCTCAATAAATCTCGGGTGTGGTGCATTAGTGTGGTAGACAAACCATTGCAAACAAGTAGACGTAGCCGATGCCCATGGCTCTATCTGAGGCAGGGTCAACAGAAGGTGATAAGATCTGAAATGGAAGGGGTGATAGGATGAGCCACTCACGTACAAATGACATAGCTCATCATATAACCATATCACATGAGTCCGTACATCTATATGTGGCGCCATATGAAAATACAGTGGAGGGTATGTCATCTCACTACCTACAAATGAGAACCACTAAATCTTATCATCAAGGTTGTTCTCGAAAGGATCTAAATTACTGAATATGTAAACTGATCTTCAACTAGCTAGACAAATCATAAATATATTCTACTAGATCATAACCAACTATGTAAACCTAACAACATCAAACTATTTAAAATAAGGACATAATCTTTAGTTATATATTTAACAAACTAGCTAAACATCAAACTATCATCAAATCATTCAAGCTACACATAGTAAAATCAAGTAGATATTAATTAGATAATATATAGTACAACCTAATAAATCCTATATGATTATTATTATTATTATTATACACAATTATTCATATCTATTTAATTTTGATCACAACACCGATGCCCAACCAACCTCCTCAACTTTTCCCCATGCATAATACCCTTATCCTTAGGATTTTTCCCTGTATCCCTAGTTTATATTTAGTATAATAAACGATAAACCCTAACCCTCCCCCTAACCCTAACCCTAACAATAATTAACCCTAATAAATTATAATAAAAAATAACACTAAACCTCATAAGATAATGATCCTAAACCTATAGCTAACCCTAACCCTAACCCTAACCCTAACACTAACCCTCCCCCTAACCCCAACCCTAACCCTAACCACAATTATTTTAGATTATATATACACATCTTATACATAAATATATTATAAATATATATACATATAATAGAACACATATAAACACACATTTTACGGAATATAAATACACGTCTTACAAAATATATATTTAAAAAAGCATATAAATACACATGATCTGCATAATAATGTGAGTGCTAAAAAAATATATACACCTTAATTTTATACTTAGAATGTACATATCTTATGATAATAATATATATTTTAGGCTTGTGGATTCTCTTAAAATAATAATACATATATCTATAAAATAGATTATAAACACATTTATATATATATATATAAATTAAGGTCTCGGCTGGCCACAATCAAAAAATGCCACAGCAAAATTTTTCACCAACACATCAAACAACAAATTCTCGAACAACACATGAAACACAACCTCTTTGGTGCAACATGCATGCATTTATATATATATATACATATCAGTAGAGACAAATTAAGCAATGAAGGAAGAAAAACACATACGTAAAGGGAGCGACGGCGTACAAGTTGAGAATGGCAACGACGAAGGTACAAATGCTAGCTATGTTCATAAGAATGGCAGAGGGGTGGTGGAGAGATGGCGCTGCGATGGTTTCCCTTAATTCAGAGGAGCCGGAGCGGTGGTGCAAGGGTTCGCAAGAGAAAGAGAGTACGAGAGGGAAGCGGCAGAGTCTGAAATTTTTGGCACGAAATAGAAGAGAAGAAATAAAAGGAACTTTTAATAACAGTTCCTATAAGAACCGTTATCAAAACCTTGCCAATTTTGACAGCGGTTCTTGTTTGAACCGTTATTAAATCATGTTTTAATAATGGTTTTAGGTAATAACCGTTATTAAAATTCCCGTGCAAAATTTCACCTTGCACTTTTAATAACGGTTATTACCTAAAACCGTTATTAAAACTTCCCACGCATTAATTTTCACGCATTTGATGACGGTTTTCGAACCACCGTTATTAATGTCCCGTTATTATTTCCTGTTTCCATAGTAGTGCCCACTTCCACCTTGGAATATCCAAATGCTAAACTAACCCTATAGATCTCCGATGCTCTATCTTGACATTTTAACAAGTCAAACACCTCAACACAAACTCTGCTACCTCTCACTTCATGCAAGGACACAAGTAGATCCTCTTAATGTCCTTACACAACTAATTCCCTCTTGAGTGGACTAAAAAAGGAGTATAGTGATCTTGCTCCAAAATTTAAAGCTTCAAATTAGTGCAACTCTAAGGTACACATCAATGGCCTCGATAGGAAATGCTACCATCCTCTTGAATCTGGAAACCCTCAACTCTACGGTCCTAAATTTTCTACTGAATCCTCTCGAGCTTAACATCCCTAAGCCATCCTGCTGGTTTATTTCTTCTCCCATCTCACCAAACTCTTCCAAAAAATGACTAGACACCACAACATAACCCAAATAATGTGATGTCTTCCTACTCAAGGCATATGCAATAACATTAACCTTACCTCGTGGTACGTCAACTCGATATCATAGTACTTCACCAACTCTAACTATCTCCTCTACCTCATATACAACTCCTTCTAAGTGAAAATATACTTAAGACTCTTATGGTCGGTGTAGAATTTGCCCTTAGTCCCACACAAATAATGCCACCAAATATTTTATGCGAAAACTACTATAGCCAACTCTAGATCATGCGTCGGATACTTTTTCTTATGTTGCTTCAACTGGTGAGAAGTGTAAGCCACAACCTTACCATGTTGCATTAGAACATAACTTAATATGTGATTTGATGCATCTCTATAGAACTCAAATCCAAGCAACGTCAAAACCCGTGCAGTAGTCAATCACTACTTCAACTCCTAAAATGCTCTCTCACACGTATCATCCCATTGAAATTTAGTCGTCTTCTTCAGAAGGTTCGTCAAAGGATAAGATACCTTTGAGAAAACAAAGCATCTATAGTACCCGGATAAACCCATGAAACTACATACCTCGGGGCGGTTAGTGGGTACCTTCCACTCAGTCACTACTAAAATCTTTACCTTGTCCATGATGACTCCTAGTAACACAACATGTCTCAAAAATAAAACCTCCTGAAGGAAAAACTTGCACTTAGAGATTTTAGCATACAACTTATGCTCTTTTAGGAGTGATAAAATTATCCGTAGATGTCGCTCATGATCCTCTATACTCTGAGAGTGAATCAAAATATCATCAATGAAAACCACAACAAACAGATCATGGAATGGCTAGAAAATCCTCGTCATCAAGTCTATAAAGATAGCGGGTGCATTAGTAAGTTGAAAAGGCATCACTGTGGACTTATAGTGCCCATACCATTTACTAAAGGCCGACTTCATGATGTCCACCTTAGTGATGCACAACTAATGATCATCCGACCTTAATTCAACCTTCAAGAAGGTCAAAGCACCTCAAATCTAATCAAATAAGTCATCAATCCTTAGAAGTGGAAAGTAGTTCTTCACCGTCAATTGATTCAACGATTGATAATCTATACACAAGTGAAGGTTCCTGTCCTTCTTCTTCATAAACAATACATGTGCTCCCCATTTATACAAACTCGACTGAATGTACTCATGAGCCAACAAATTCTCTAACTGAGTCTTCAACTCTACCGGTTCCATTCGGCAGGGGTCCTTAGAAATAGGTTTGGCCCCCAGTATCAACTCAATTGTGAAATCTATTTCCTCCACTAGTGGTATACCTAGAATCTCCTTGGGAAAGACATCTGGAAACTCGAACAACCAAAATGTCCTCTAAAGCTGAAACGTCCTTGTTTAGCTCTTGAGCTCTACATAGAAACATAGGGTAACCCCTCTACACCAAATATTACAATGTATGGATAGATACAACCTTCATTGTAGGTTAGATGTGCATCACTGGTAAGAGATCCTAGCACCCTAAGGTCCCCAAAACACGACTCACTCCAGCGAATAATCTATCACTACCTTATACCTCCCTAACATAGCTATACCACGGATAATGTCAAAGTCTTGAAGGTTTATCTCAACTAAATATACTAGGATTTCTACCTTCCTATCTCTAAGGCTACATTTGAGGAGAACCTAGTGTAGTCCAATTTATCCCAAGAAGGCAACATCACAGATATAAATATAGAAGAAGATGAAGTTAATGCAGCTTTAACAACAAATGAAGAAAACACAAATGATAAAGATGATCTCGAATAAAATAATACATATACTAGTAGGATTGGATTGAAAATGTACTAGTGACTACATCTAATTTCCTGCTAGCCTTTTATTGGGCTGATGACATTTAGGCATCCACCTGACTGTCCTCCCGAGTATTCTCCATGATACCCTCCATAACTCTAAGATTGACCTCCTCCCTTTGAAAGGGAAAAACCCCCCATGGTCTTCTTTGACTCCCTATATGTTGTCCGCTAGGTGGTACATGTGCTCCTTACTGAATTAGCTATTGAGGTTACTGGTAGGTCCGCTGCTAAAAAGCCTGCTGATGTAGAATCATGGTGCCTGCTGCTGATACTGATCCTACTAATGTTGATATTTGACTGACTGGTGGTCTAGTTGACCACATTTCCTACACCGAATTAGAGCACCTTGATAACTTTACTCTGTATTACACTAGCCATAGAAATGGCATGTGAAGCACCTCGACTGACCCCAGGATCTACACAGACCTCCTAACTTACCCTAATGTCAATAATGACCTCCCTGAGATTGGTTCTGACCTCTCTAGAACCTTGTGACTTCAGCTTCCTCTTTCCCAAAATGGAAGCCTACTCCTAAACCAATGTAGTTCTGATACACACCCTCTCATATAACATGGCTAAGTCCTAAAAAGACATAGCACTCATCAACCTCCAAATGCTAAAGTGGAGTCCCTGCTCAAACTAGTAAACCATAGTCAACTCACTAGTTGTGATCTCCGACGTAAACATCAGTAATTCTGTAAACCGTGTGTTTTACTACCTCACACTCATGTTTCCCTGAGTTAGTTACATGAACTCCTTCAACTTATCCCTATTAATACTCTTGGGGTATAATTTATCATGAAGCACTGCCTTGAAGTCCTCCTAGGACCTCTACAGCCAATCCTAAGCACTGTGATCTACCCACCAAATGTCGGCAACTCCACATAAGAAGAAGGCTATAATACCAACCTTCTAAACAGGTGGGCAATCTACTGCCTTAAAGGTCCTATCCAAATCCCAAATCCATCCCTCTAAGATGACCAAGTTCTCATCTCCATCATAGATAGGTGAGTGATGTCCTATAACCCTCCGAAGTTAGTCTTCTCTGATACCCTCTTGTGGGTGATATAGAGGTGGTGGTGGTAGTTGAGGCGAATGTCAGACTAACTTGATAAATGCCTTGAATGTCTCCTCCAACTTACCAATGTGGCCATAGAGTACCATGAAGACTAACTAGCTCCAAGATAGAAAATTTGTTGGGGAAAAGCCTTCCTAGCTTACTAACACATAATGTACATAATTCATATTTCAAGGCCACTTAGGCTACTCATCCTTAATTCCTCACAAGTTAATCCACAGTTTTGAAAATACAATGGGTTTTCTAAAATGTGAAATAGGCCATTAAAAATTAGATGACGGATCATTGAAAATCAAAATTTGAAAACCAAAACACAATATTCAAAATCAAAAGCTATGATTTTTACTACTAAAATTTTTTATTTTACAGTAGAAGTAAATAAGTAAAATATTGGGGGGTTACCACCATAATCGATATAAGTATGGCTTTTGCAACCATCCTTACATTAATCACAAGGCTAAAATATTTAAAGTAACACAAGGAAATTAGAAATAAAATAAGCATTTATAATATAATAATGAGTTTGGAGTTTGAATCCGAGTTATAATGCAAGATATAAAAAAAGGGATACCATGGATCAAGAATCCAAAAAGGTATCTAGTTAAATACATCAAGTGCATAAAAATTAATCTTCACCCATCCCTTAATATAAATGAAGTTACTCATTCCCACTTAAGGTATCATAGGCAGTATAATCAACTAGTGGATCATCTGTGACCTTCAAATTAGAATTATGGTCTCCTACTCGTAGGAATGAGTAGCACCCATAAAACAGGTGGTCAGTACGCTACATACTAAGTAAGGGAACAATATTATCAAAACAAGGATACAACTAGCACATGCTATTACATTAGATAAAAAATGTATAAATAAATAAATGAAATATCTCATAGGAAAGAAAATGATTTATACCTCTTATTTAAGTATAATCCATTTTTATTTTTTTATATACAATAAATGAGGGAACCTCACTATTCCTAAACTGATGGAACATTCTAAAGCAGCTTCTTAGAGATAACACACTTGAGCCACTATTATCATCCGGTGGAACATATTTAAAAACATGAACTTTTTGGGGAAAAAGGCTCCCGAGCTACTATTCTCTCCGGTGGAACGGGTCATATATATAAAAACAATACCGTGGTCCTGAATCACGTATTATTCCACTTTAAATCATTAGTATCTTTTTCATAGGTTATAATGATACATTCTCATTTCATAATGAGTAGGGGCCCACTATTCTTAATCTGGTGGAATAGACTGAAGCACCTTCTCAGAGTAAAATGCTCTTAAGCCACTATTTTTTCTGATGGAATGGAGATTAAAAATTATCTTCTCAGGGCAAAGTGCTCCCGAGCCATTATTTTTCTTTTTGGAGTAGGTATACACACACACACACACACACACACAAATATATATAAATAGATCATCTTGGCCCTACTCATGTGTTCTTTCACTTTATGTGATTAGTTTCTTATTCGAGATTGATTCTCAGGCATCAAGCACATTAAAGTAGATACATACATAACATATGTTAAAGTTCTCACATCCTTTCAAACCATAATTACACACCCTTTAGGTTATGTTTGGTATGGGGGCAAAGGGGGTGTAAAAATTACAAGGGAAATTATTTCCCTTTTCTTTTATGTTTGGTATGGGTAAAATTTATTTGGGGGTAAAATTTTACTGTTAGGTTAGGAAAAAAATTTCCCGATTCAACTCTCAGGTAATTTTATTCTACCTAACCACACGTCTTCTCTCCTCTCCCTCCTCGTGTCTTCTCTATGCCAAATGAGTCCTTGACACCAATCGCCTGCCCTTGCTCGCTGTCTGCCTATTGAAGCTTTCCTCTTGAAGTTGAAGCCTACCTCTCGAAGCTACTCTCCGGTGCCGCCTTCAACAGATCTGTAAGTTCCATTTATGAATCTGTGCTGATGATTTGCGTATAATTAGTTGTCTTTTTCACTTTGGGACAAAAATTATGCATATAAACTAAAACATAGTAACTTAGATCTATGGATTCTTATTTGATTTATCTGCTGCCCCTGTCTTCGTTTATTTTGGTTTGTGGTCTGATATGTAAAGCTTAATGTATACCTGTATTTTGGTTAATGTTTGTGGTCTGATATGGCTTCTCGAAGCTTAATGTTTCATAGCTTCCTTCCATGCCTGGAATCTATAATCCTCATTGGCAATTTAGCTATTCGTCTTTCTGCAACTTTAAAGTCGTGAAAGCGTCGTTCCTTCCAAAGACTCTATTGATTGTTTCGGCTCGTCAATCTCGGTATTCCAAAACTATGTATGATTGAAATTAATTAATATGCATGCATTTAATTAGTTAATTAATGGATCAACAATAAAAATAGATGGTGGTTGGTTTCTGAAGGAAATGGAGGCTTCGATGGTGATGGTAATGGTGGAGGTGCACGAGGAACCCAAAACACAGGGTAGGAGGAGCGGGGTTCAACGGTTAAGGATGGTGAAAAGGGAGAGCAGGGCTGGAAGAAAAAGATGATGCCTAGGGTGGTGATGATGGTGTTGGATCAAACGAAAACCAGAGGCATGGGCTGGGAGGAAGGGGAAGGAGAAGGAAGGAAGGTGGTCAAGGTGTTGTGCTGGGGAAAACAGATCGATAAAATGGAGATGGTTCAGTAATATAGGGTGCTCAAGTCCAAAGGAAAAACATGTCGATGAAAAACACAAGTGAAAACCTGCTAATGTTTATGAAAAAAATATAATTTTAAGGTCATTTTACCTTAAAATTATGATCATACGGACATAAGATCATACAGACATAAGCTCTTGGTACAAAGAAGAACCCATCAGGTCAGGTGTTTGTTTTTTACTGTTAATTACGTTCATCTCAAATTAATGATCAATGATGCATCCATCTGAGTTTTATCATCCGTAACCTTTTCTAAGTGTAGCCATGGAACCCGGGCTTAAATTTATTTATGTCTGGCCTAGTCAAGGTACCTAAGGAGGTTGACATTTCAATCCGCAATATATATATATTTATATTCTTAATTTGGATTTGATGCTGATAGCTCTTTGTTTGACTGTATTTCTAGCTAAGCTGACTGGATCCGAGATTAGATATGTCATTATTTATCAAATTGAAGGCTTCTGCGTTGGTCTAACTTAATTTATCAAATTAATTAATTGGTTGCATCAAAGTAATGCGAACTTTCAAATACGATAGATGTAACTCTTGAAATATTGTGGCAGAACCTGATGAGTCATTTTAGTTATATAGAGTATGACGGTATGTTGTATAACCGGAATGCAAATTTAAAGCAAAAGTAGCTATATAGAGAGAGTATATGCTTACATGAAGAAAATTGGATTTTCCTTAGATGAGATGTTGCAGACTTTTTAGTAAATGTAGTGCAGAGCTTGCAATGCTTTTAAGAATTTGGTGCTGATTGATTATTGATTCTTTGTTTTTCTCTGAACATCTTATGTGATGAATAATATATTATCCTATTAAGCCATATTGCTAGAGTAAAGAAATTGCTCACTACTTCATGTAGGTCGATTTGAAATAAGCTGTGGCCATCAGTTTGAGTAGTTCAGGAGTGTATTTGTCGGTGTATGTATTATAACAGTACATGGATATGAGCTACATTAGCCAAGGTGTGGGTACAAACCTGTAATGTAGAAGGAACAATGAAATAGGGGATGTAATATTTAAACTATTGTATGGTTCCTTCTATTTTGTTTGGATAAAGGATTAGTGATTATTCCGAACTATTCCTAGAAGGTTGGAGAAGAATTATGCGATGTTGTCTATGTAGTAATTTTATGATACAATTTGTGGCCCTTTACTCCAACATTCCTCCTCCTTTTCTTTGCCATTAGCTTCTTGCAACAACCCCCAACTTCTTCCTTCTCCCCCTTCCTTTCCTTTTGATATTGCTGCCAAAATGGCTACTATTTTTTTGCTGCTATATATTTCATGGCTGTTGCTGCCTATTTTCCCCTTATCTTCCCTCGGCCTTTTAACCTCCCCAACATCTCTCTCCATCTTGGTGTAACTTTGGTTTGTTAGGAGGCTATTTGGGTGTGTTTTGTGGATGGTCTTGCTGCATTTTTGGCCCCTCTTCTGCAGAACTGTTGCTGCTTTTTTACAGCCCCTACACCACCATCTATCACCTTCTCCCCTTGTTTTTTTGTGGCTCCCTTTCCTCCACAACATCCTCCTCCCTTTCCTCCACAGCAATTAAGTTAATAAATCCGGTCTGTCACTGACAATGGATTTACATATGAAAACATAATTAATTTTTACGATGTAAATTAATATATACTATTGGTAGGCCCATTCCTTATTATAATAAAATTGATATTTATAATGGTATTTCAATTTCATGCATATCTCACGTAGTATGTATGTATATGTCTATATATATATATATATATGTTCAAGGTACATATACAAACCAATAAATCATTTTTGTCAAGAATAGCAAAACATCAAAAATTAATGAAACGATGGATATATAATTAGAAAAAACGATCAAAATAAAGCTTCAAGAGCCTACTACTCGATCAAGTGTCAATGTTCCATCCAATTTTTCCCTCTTTTTTTCCCGGAGGGGTTATTTTCTTGGGAACGTTTCCTATCATAAATGAAGTTACATTGTTCGTATTTTAAAAATAGTAAAATTATTATTTTAACAAAATATTAGACATAGAAAATTAATTATTGAAACTAAAATTATGAAATGATAAAAACACGTATACCTTGCAATCATAGATTAATTAATTGCCTCCATTTGCCGATGATAGTTTTATGTTGTGCCGAGCATACTTATTCGATGGAGGCAACATATATGACTTAATGAGGTGAGCTCAGGAGGGACCAAGCTAGAAAGATTATAGTATTAAATATGGATGTAGCATGTGAGAAAGGATCTGTTTTCAAATCTTTGGTTTTGGTTTAGAAAAATTAAAATAAAATGGAACATTCAATAAATTATATAGTAGCTTGTTATCAATTTAATTTCATGGTTTGTTCCTTTTATCCTTACCATTACAAAACAACGAAGTTTATGATGATCCTTTATTACAGGTCGGTGATCCTTGCTTGACTTTTGGACACTGGTACATTTATTCTGTATGGTGCTTTTCTTCTTGATCACAAGTAAGCTTCCAGTGCATTCATTTTTTCTTGAAAGTTTAGTTGGTTTATGAATGATACTTATAATTAATGTAACCTGGATCATTCCATACATTGTGGTGATTTTTTTTGTAAACCAAATACTATATGCACCCATGGCTCGTTTACCATTATCAAGGACAGAAAGGAATATTGTGGTGGTATTTTGGTTTATTAGATTGAAGAATCAATATATAATATTATTATTAAGTTATCTACTTGATGTACTAGAATCTATCAAACAACCCAAGATGACTGTACATTCAGCTCAAAGAACTCTTGATCAAGGAATTAAGAATGTGGATGCATTTCTTAATTCTGATGGTAGTTGTATTGATCAACTTAGAATGGATAGGCATACATTCCATGTGTTGTGTGGGTTGCTTCGATATGAAGAGGGTTTAAAAGAGTCCAAAAATATGTCATTTGAGGAAAGGGTTGCAATCTTTTTGAACATACTAGCACATGATCGGAAGCATAGGATGATTTTGAGAAGATTGAAAAGATCCACCGAAACAGTAAGTAGAAATTTTCATCAAGTGCTTAGAGTTGTCTTACGTTTGCATATCGTATGGATGAAGACTCCAGAACCAGTGCTAGAAAATTCTACAAATGAAAGATGGAAATGGTTTAAGGTAGAATTCAACCTTACTTTATTGATATATATTCAAATATGTAACTAGGTTTTTATATTGCTAATTAATTATAATTTTGGTCCATCTTGAATCAATAGAACTGTCTAGGAGCATTAGATAGAACATTTATCAAGGTTAGAGTTTTGGATATGGACAAGCCAAGATATCGAACAAGGAAGGGAGAGTTAGCAACTAATGTTCTAGCTGCATGTTCCATCGACATGCAATTTACTTATATCTTACCAGGGTGGGAAGGTTCTGTTGCAGATGGTAGAATATTAAGAGATGCTATTACTAGAAGACATCCATTAAGAGTTCCTCGTGGTAAGGAAATTAAACTTAGCATTGTAAAATTTTTAGCATTTGAAAAGTTAACTAATTTTTTTCCCACTTGTATATAGTATATTATTATTTGGTTGATGCGGGTTACACCAATGGTGATGGCTTCCTTGCTCCTTATAGGGGTCAACTCTATCATCTAAATGAATAGAGGGATGGGTATCAACCAAACTCCCCGCAGGAGTTCTTTAACATGAAGCACTCAGCTGCTAGAAATATTATTGAGAGATGCTTTGGATTGTTGAAAATGTGATGGGCAATTCTACAAAATTCAAGTTTTTATGATGTTAGCACACATGCAGACATTATAACTGCATGTTGTCTTCTTCATAATCTAATTCGTAGAGAAATGAGGTGGGATCCGATGGAACAAGAGTTAGAGTTTGAAATAATGAGCACTTTCATGGAAAATATAAATGAAGAAGATAATCTAATTAGTATTGTTGGTACCTCAAATGCATGGACTGCCTGGAGAGATGGTATAGCATGTGAGATGTTTGATAATTGGCGACTTCGAAGCGGTGTTGAGTAGGACATGAATGAGATGATGATTATTTTGTGTGCGTGTGTGTATATATATATATTAGTATTTAGACATTTACTTTGATGTAGTATTTTAGGAATCTTGACTTATTGTAGTTGTGTTGATCTCTTAGAGACTTTTTCGATATTTTTAATTAATGAGATTAAGATGATTGTATTGATATTTTTTAATTATTTATGAAAGTTTTAGATGATGGTTGTATTATATAGTTTATTATTTGTATGTTTTTAATATCATGAAAAATATATAACAGTGAGTACTATGAGTTCAAACTCAACAACTACTAAAAAAGGTCAGAGGAGGACTTGGAGACATGATGAGAAGTTGATACAGTTTTTGAAAGAGATGTGCCAAGATGGAAAGTGGAAGGTTGAGGGTGGATTTAAAGATGGATATCTACTTCATTTGGAGAAGCTTTTTGCGGAAGCAATGCCTGATTCTGAGTTTAAATCCACGAATATTGATTCGAGATTGTGCTACTTGAAAAAATGCTTCAATGCATTACTTAACATTAAGGAGAAAGGGAGTGGCTTTGGATGGAATGAGGAACAAAAGATGGTGACGGGTGATCGAAAACTATTTGATGAATGGGCTAAGGTAATTTCTTATTTCCTTTGTGACTTTTATATTCAAATTTTGCTTGATTTTTTTTATCTCATATTTGGATATCAATATGTCTTTGTTTTCCAATTGTTGTATATGGATCATACAAATGTTAATTTCACTTCTCATTGTATTTGTGTAGATATATCTTATGATTTTATTTTAATTGTTGTAGAGTCATAAGGATGCAGCGGGGTTATATATGAATTCATTTCCTTTGTTCTATGATCTTGAATATATTTTTGCTAAAGATAGGGTTGTTGGTGCTAATTCTGCTACTGTTGCCGATAGAGTTGAGCTTGATATGTCACACGACTCTATCCTAGAAGCCATTCAAGAAAATGCTCATATGATAAACGAAGATGATGGAAATGATGAAGATGTTGACAATGTATCATCTCAAGCATCTGACACTAGGGGCAAGAAAAAGAGATCAAGTGCAACTGCGGTTACTTCAAAAAAATCTAGAGCTAATAAGGAAGTGAAATCAGCATATAGTATCATAAGAGAAATTATAAAACAAATATCTACCGATAACAAGGAGCTATTTAAGGAGTTGATGAGTATGTTGGATAGAAGTCCGGGGTCTTACAAAGACGGCTTGTATGAAGAATTATTAGCAGTCCATGGCATATCTAGAATGGAAGTAATGAAATTAATGAAAAAAAATTAATTAAGAAGATATGTGTAATTTTCGTCGATTTAAAGAAGATGAGAAATATGATTATCTTAGGATGTTATTGGATGAATTTTAGGTTATGAAAATGCTTTTATTATGTATTAGATGGATTGAAGTAATATTTTTTTTTAATTAGATGAAGTTTGTAGACTTTTATTATGTTTTAATGGATAATTTTTATCTTTTTAGCTATTAAATATTTAGTATGTGAATTAATTGTAAATGTCTTATTTCAAATATTGTTACAATATATTCATAGATATTTTTTAGTCATTGTAATATGTTATTTTGATTTATAAAAATTAAATTAAAAAATATAATATATTAAATTTTTATTTATGTGATAAATAATTATTTATATTTTATATCTAATAAAAATATTACTAATTTTTCATGCTAATGAAGTAAAATAAATTATTATTCTAACATAAGTTATTCCTCCCAAACCAAACATAAGGAAAATATTTCCCAGAATAATTTACCCTTATATACCAAACAAGAAAGGTGGATAAATTCCCCCCCTTAATCATTCCTCCTTAATCCATTTCCCTCATCCCAAGCATACCCTAAGTATTTCCTTCTATGTTTTTGCCTTTTCAAATAGTATACACTAATTAATCTAATTGGAGGTGTTTTCAATTTTAGTGCTATGCATCGATTAGTAAAGTATCATTTTTTATTGATTATATGCAAATTTCACTTGTACAACCAGGTTAAATTGGGTTACTTATTTATTATTTTGTGCAATGTAGAATTAAAACAAGCTCTGTATTAGATTAGATAAGGTTTAGAATTTGGTTTTGAGTAACTACATATTAGGTATTGTTTCATGCCAATTTGGGTAGAATTTGAGCAAGTTTGACATTCATATATTTAGTTTAATATTTTCTATGTGTGTTTAAAATTACTTGAAGCTTAAATTTTTTTGAAAATTAATATTTATAATTCATGAATATTACCTTAAGATTAGTTTTACCCTATAGTGAATGGTGGAGAAGAAAACACCAACTTATCTAATATGGGAGGTAGAGTGACCATTTATGATAACATTTATGTTGATATTGATTTAGAGTACATTACATCATTGCTTTCTAATTTGGGATATAAGGATGTATGCAAACTACATTTTTTGACTCCTACTACTAGTATGAAATGTTTTGAGATTGTTGAATAAGGATTCTTTCATATATAGATTAGGAAAGTAATTTATATTATTGTTGAATATGATTAGGTGCTAGATATGTTGGCTAGTGAACCGCCTATATTGAGTTTGCTAGCTAATGATAATGAGTGGAAAAAATGTAGATAAGCTATTGATGAAATAGTGAAAGGTGAAGCTAAAGCTAAGGAATTTAATTTGAATGATTAATATGTAAGAGATATTGATGGATTTCACCTGAGAAGTATCTGATAACGAGGAGGAGGAGCTTGTTGAGTCTAGGAGAATGATGAAGTAAAGCATGGAAGAGGATAATGAATTCAATAATGAGATAAAATAAATATTTAGGGATTAGCACATAGAGGGTTTTGAAGGAGACGATACTAGTGATTATGTTAGTTGCTTAGATACGGGTAGCCCATCGATTTCAAATGATAACAATGAAAAAAATTTAAATGCAAGTAGACGAAGAAGATATCAACCAAAAGATGCCTTGTGTAATCCTAATGCAAGACTTGAGAACATAGACTTATTCGTAGGGTAAGATTTTGAAGATTTTAAAAATATACATAAAGTTACCCTTAAAAATTATTGCATGCCTTATTTGCGAGATGTACAATATATTAAAAATGATTCAAAGAAGGTTGGTGATATGTACAAGAATGTGAGGTGAAATTGGAGAATTTGGGTTTCTTGCTTAGAAAATAACATAACATTTTAGGTCAAAACATACAAAGGAGATGGCACTTGTAGGAGAGGCTCAAATGTTTCTAAGCTTAGGTCTAATTGGATAATAAGACATTATCTGGCCACCTTCATATGTGCTCCTCTTTGGCAAATGAATGAAATTAGAGATTAAGTGGGATATTAAGGTGTCATTGTGTAAATGTTGTTGGGTAATGAGGAGGGATCAATCTTTGATACTTGGACAATACAAAGAGTAGTATATAAATTTTAAATATGTATGATAAAGAGACTAAGGCATAGTCTAAGAAATATAACGAATTTGATGTTAGATGTAGGTGTATTTAAGAATATCTACACATGTTAACATGCTCTCAGACAAGTGTTTTTGGATGGATGTAGGAAACTCATAGGCCTTGATGGTTGATTTTGGAAAGGTCCATATGGTGGAAAAATTATAAGTGTCATAGGGATATATGGAAATAATTGAATGTTTTCAATTACTAGGGTAATAGTTAAGGTTGGGACATCAAAGAATTAGACGTGGATTTTGGGATTATTGGATGTTGATCTACAGTTTATTGATGGAGTTGATTAAATTATTATGTATGATCAACAAAAGGGACTTATGAATACTATTGTAAACATTTGGCCTTGTTCAAAGCAAATATATTATGCAAGGCATGTGTATGCAAACTTTAGAGGAGTTTATGGGGGAGGAAATCAATATAAACTTGACTTTTAGAGAGTTGCAAAGAGTACTATTGAGAATTAGTCTAGGAAGACATATTAATATTTAAAAATATCTTTTTCAATAATGCTCAAAATGTTTTGGATAGAAATCTAAGCAAATGGTGTTGTCCTTTTTTCAATTGTCATTATCAATGTGATAGCACAAATAACAACATTTGTGAGGATTTTAACAAAAAAAAAACATTCTAGGAAGTAGACACGAGCCCATAATAACCATGGTGGATGACATTTGAGAGTCTTTAACGGTAAGATGTCAAAAGAAAAGAGATTTGGTTTGGGATCAACAAACACAAATTTGTCTAAGGATTAAAGTGAAGATGGAGAAACTTAAGATCAATTGTAGTGGTTATATGGCAAGATAAATATATTATGGATTAGTGTAATAGAACCTAAAATTTTAGGGGTTGGTAGCTTGGTGGAATCCCTTGCCATCATGTTATTATATCCATTTAGTGGAATGGTGAACAAGCAAAGAGTTATGGTTCCCCTATTATTAGAAAGAGATGTACATGAATGCATATTTACATTGTTTAAAGCCTCTTTATAGGGCCCAAAAGTGGCATAAAGCTACTAATTTTTCCCTCCACCAATGAAAAAAGTGGTTGCATCTAAACGTAAGGTGAAAAGGAGGAGGGAAGTAGGAAAATCAACAAACAAGACTAAGTTGATGAGATTAGGGGTTATTATGAGGAATAGTAAGTGTGGGATGGATGGTCATAATAAGAGGAGTTGTAAGAACATATTAAATGTTGAATAGAAAATAAGTACAAAGGTAAAATGGTGCACAAGATTACCAACAACAAGAGTCAACAAATGATGCCTCTCAAAGGCTAAAGAGAAAGAAAGAAAAAGGGAAAATCAACAAACTCTTAGCCATGCCATTAATTATGATGCACATGTTGATCATTCTCCTAGAAGATAAGGAAATTTTAACTTGTATTGATATACTAATAGAATCCAAGCATTAAGAATAATTAGAAAATAAATGACTTTCTTTAGTAACCATGTAGGGGTTCAAATAGTAAATGAAAGTGTCTTGTTAACTTTTGCAAATTCTAGAGAAAAATATACTTTAAAATTGTAATATTTACTCTTTGTTCTTGTGAAGTATATTTCACATGTGGATGCTCCTCCTCCAACACTGAAGATCTCTTAGCTCAAATAGAAATTTATTACCTCATTCATTTGTTTATTCCAATAGCAACCACATCATCACAAGCCAAACACTACATGTGATTGTTTTTTTTCCTTATTAATATTGTATGAACTCTTAGCAAGTTTACTGTAATACAATATTTATATATTATTGTGGCCTAGTAAATCTATTATCATTTTAATACATGTAACTACCTAAAAAGAACCTCAGTGAAGTCATTAGAAAAGTACCTAAATAGGTATAATTTCTTTGTGCAATGTTTATTGTGTTTGATAATCACTTAATCAATATTATATTCCCCCCTCCTTTCAATTGATGCTTCTGTTGATTACTAATAATAACAAAATTCTTGTTTTCTTGTGGTAGCTTGTGAGGATGCTAGCTTCTTTAATTCCTACCACTATATATTTTGCCTTTTATTTTTTTTAATTCGCATAGATTAAGTTGTTTTGTGGCAGGATTTAGTGTTGGCCATATATATTTTCATCATTGATGCATGATGGATGTTGATCTTTTAATGTTGAATGACAAGACCATTGTAACATCCCCAAAATTCACTACTGAAAAATTTCATTTTAATAAAAGATTAGTGAAAGCAAAATAAAAAACTGTGAATTTCGGAGATATTACTGCCACACTTAGTAATAGATCGGTTCACTCATACTGTTCCAGTACCAAGTGCTAAGGCTAAAGAATAAAATATCAATTGCTAGAAATTCAAATCATATTTAAAATCAGAGTAGCGCAAATACACATCTTGCAAGATTAAAGTCCACCAATGGTGGTTACAAGAATGAAGATTATACTCAAACCAAGAGTTAGAAAGGGAAGTAGTAAACCCTATCAAATTCTGGATAATCCTTACGCTCTTTCCCGTTGCCCACTTGAGTAGCACCTGAAAATGGACTTGCAAGCAAGGGACACCGTCCATTGAATAGGCAGGGGCCCCATGAATGGAACCCTTTAGTACTATAGTACTGAGTAACCCTTTAAAACACACTTAAAGGCAGGCCCGCAATGCAACACATGAAATAAAGCTATATACTTATATAATAAGAAATACATGCACCACAATCACATACTTAACAAGACTACCAATTATTAATAAGTCATAATGCAAAATCAACACGTTCGGGCCTTAAGCCATTAGTCAATCATTATTCAATCATCTCTCAGATTTTATATCCATGTGAGTGCGGGAACCTCACTATTATAGCCGGTGGACTGGTCACGCAGGGCAAAACTCTCCTGACCACTATTATTCGCCGATGGACCGGTCTGGCCCCGACTCACATAATGTTCCACTATAAGTGATTAGTATTTGTCCATAACATTATTCACATCCATGACTTGTTTTATTAAGCTCAAGACCCCCATTATTATTGCTGGTGGATCTGAATATATATCAACATCATCTAGGGCAACATGCTCCTAGGCCACTATTATATCCGGTGGATCGGTACTCATAATCATCTTCCAAGGCAACACGATCTTGGGCCACTATTATATCCGGTGGATCGGTACTCATAATCATCTACCAGGGTGACACGCTCTTGGGCCATTATTATAGCCGGTGGATCGATACTCAATATTATAATTCAACTGGGCCCGGCTCATTAATCTTTCACTTTCATGATTATTGTTTTCCCTTTCTTTAATCAGCACAACAATTCCATTTATTTTCCTCAGACGAGAGATCAAGAACCCGGGACACAAAGGTATACCGATCGTACTGGTGCATACAAGCTACTCAATATCCTTCAACCATCAACCCAGGGATGCAAAGGTACCCTGGTAGCATTGGTGCATAAAGCTACTCAGTACCCTGCCGACAAGGACACCTAATCCATAAGTATGCATACCCCCTAAATAGGTCCGTAGAGCTAGATAGAGTAAGATATAGGGCCTAGCTGGGGTACAAAGGCACACCAGCAAATACCAGAATAATCATGGGCTAAACTACGTCTTTAGGGTAGCGACCCCTAAAGAGCCACCATTCCCGATCTCGAGGTCTTTCACTGTAAGTATTAGTGTCTTAATTAAGGTGATTAAGAAAAGCACAATAATCAAATACTTATTTACTTTCAATAGTTCTGGTATCATTAGGCATTTCTTATTCATACAGTTATCTAATATAACATAGAGGAAATCAATAAGGCCATCATAATCTCATCCAATTCTGATTCAGGATTTGTTCTTGTGATACTTATTAGTCATCAAATACTCTTACTTTTCTATTTAGTGTTACTTGAGTCTTATTACGAACCTCTAGTGTCCCATCAACATGTTAGATATGAATTACTGATTTACCCCTTGCTCGCATAGTTATTAGACCATCCCTTCCTTACTTGCTAATTTACTATATCACCCTTCAGGTTGCATAATTATCAAAATTTTCCTTTCTCGGTTTAGGTTACCAAGTTATCTCCTACACTTTTTAGACTATCATTCACCCTTCATAATTGTTACACTACATATTTTCCATTTGGTTAGATAGATTACCGTATTGCCCTTCTCCTTTGTTATAATTACTAAATTGCCCTTCAGTTCGATAAATTATCAAATCATCCTTCTTCATTATCATGATTACCAATTTTCCCCCTTTAGTTGGTTAAACAATTACAAATTTACCCTTTAGTCGGTTAAATTACAAAATTGCCTTTCTCCATCATCATAATTATCGAATTGCTCCTTTAGTTGGATAAATTACCAAACTACCCTTCTTCAATCTCATAATTGCCAAATTGCCCTTATCCATTATTATAATTACCAAATTACCTTTCTATTGGTTAAATTACCAAATTACCCTTCTCCATTATTATAATTATTAATTTACCCTTCTCCATTATTAAAATTATCATAATATCCTTTTGTTAATTAATTTACCAAGTTACCCTTCTCTATTATCATAAGTATCTAATTGCCCTTCTATAATCATAATTTAATTATCAAATTATCCTTCGTCGTTATTATAATTACCAAGTTATCCCTTACTCCCAAGTTTACCATAATATCCTTTTATTTATAAAATTACCCTTCTACCCCTTACTTCCAAACTACCATAATGTCCTTTTATTTATAAAGTTACCATTTTAGCCCCTACTTATAACATTACCCTAATACCCCTTTTACTTGCAATTTACCATTTTGCCCCTTATTTCTAAAATTACCATTTTGCCTTTCTATTTATTAAATTGCCATAATACCCTTTTATTTACAAATTACTATTTTACTATTTTACATCCAAAATTACCATTTTGCTCTTTTCTTATAAAATTACAATTTTTCCCTTCTTTTCCAAAATTACCATATTACCCTTTACTCCCAAAATTACCATAATATCCATTTAATTATAAAATTACCATATTGCCCTTTGTCTCTAAAATGATCATATTACCCTTTACCCCCAAAATTACCATAATACCCCTTTACTTCCAAAATTACCATCTTGCCCCCTTATTACACCACTTTTATTAAATTAACATTACTACATGGAATAATAATATTAATACTCCATTAACAATATCCAACTCCATCAACTATTATATTTTAATATAATACTTAATAGCACCCATACATATTAGGCCACATCCTAGTGCAAGGAATATTACTAAAATGCCCCTAGAGCTCACAATAATATTATTCATGCATAAATGGTCACAATAACATAAAATAACATGGATAAGTACTTAACACTTTTTATTAATAATTAAAATCTTCCTTTAAGCAACATTTCCACATATGGCATATAAACTAGCACACTTTTCTTTTTATCAATCAACATAAGCAAATATATATATATTATATTAAACCACAAACATCATATTAAAAATCCTAATATGCTAGCATATGTTTATCCATGTGTTTAAGTGGAGTTTAACGATTACTTTAATTCCCAAAAAATTGAACCTTATCGGTATCCCAGTTAAAGATTCGAGCTTTAAATAGCAAATTCAACACCTATAAGTAATGTCAATAATTATTATATTAGAAGTAGGAAATTAAGAGGATACAACTCTATAAAAAAAATAATCAATAACACACTTTACTTAACTGTTAATATACCTCAATAATTAAACACAAAACTCCCAAAATAATGTGGAACTCATGCTGCATGAGCAGCGTGAGCCACATGCAGGTTGTGATGGGGAAAAAGGGTCGAAGGTAGGGGTAGAAGGGAGGGGTGGTCATTTTCGGGTTAAGGCTTTGAAGCTAGAAAAGAAGGCGGGTAGGGGAGGATTGGAGGCAAGGGGAGGGTGCAGGAGTAAATAGGGGGTTAGGTGGTGGTTGGGGGTAGGTTGTTGGTGGCCAAAAGCGGCGGAGGCGGCGGTGGTGAGGCAGCAAAGATGGCTGCCGAGGTGGACGGGCCTAAGAAGGAAGGAAAAGAGGGGAGGAAAATGAAGGGGCGAGGGGGCAGGTTTTGGGAAAAGAAGGCGTGGGGTGGTAGAGGATGTTGTAGGGAGATGACTGATGGTTTGAGTGGTGGTAGAGGCGGCCGAAAGGCAGTGAATGAAGGGGTTGTAGGGAGGTTGCCATTAAGGGGGAGAAAGATGGGAGAAAAAGAAGAGGAAAGGAAGAAGGGACTACAGGGGATCGAGGGGGTATTGTGTTGGTGCAAGGTTGAGGTAGAGGGTGGCAGGGAGTGGTGTAGGGGGTTGGTGCGGCGGTTAAGCCGGCGGATGGCGGCGATGGTGCAAAACAAAGGGGAAAAGATGGAGGGAAAGAAAAATGAAGGGGAAGGAGATCGAGGGAGAAAGGGCTTGAACAATATGGGGTAGGAGGCCCAATGATGAGAAGTAAAAGAAGAGGGAGGAGAGTGCAATAGGTGGCTAATCAGATGGCAGCGTTGAGGGTGGCATGGAGGTGGTAGGGTGGAAGGGAGAGGGAAGGAAAGAAGGGGAAAAGGGAGGCCATGCGTGATGGGGGTGCATGGCCGGTCGGGTCCAAATTTGTGAAAAAAAGGAAGGGGAGAGAGAGAGAGAGAGGGAGGGTTGCAGTGGTGGCAGAAGATGGCAGCGAGGGGCGATGGCCAGTGTGCCTGAGGTGGCAGGCATGGCGACGGGGACAAGTCAAGGCCTAGGTTGGGGCGTAGAAGAAGGAAGAAGAAATAAAGATGGGGGGAGGTGCAAGCCGACGAAGGAAAAAAAGGACTGGGTCGACCCGGGTAGGGGGAGAAAAGAAAAAAAAGAAGGTTGGTCTGGGCCGACACATGTGGGGGAGGGAGAGGAAGGAGAGGGGGAAGAAATGAGCCTATGGCCCAGCGCGTAGGGAAAGGAAGGAGGTTGCCTTGGCGGGCGGCCCGAAGGAGGGGAAAAAAGGGAAAAAGAAAGAAAGGAGGAAAAAGGAGAAAAAGGAGAAGGAAAAGGAAAAGGAAAATGGGAGAATTTAAAATAATTTAGTTTATAAAATAATAGGATGTAATATTTTTTCTAATAAATTTATTTAATAATTTAATTTAATATAATTAAATATATGCGTTTAAAAAGGATAATTTTAGTAAAATATTGGTTTGATAAAAATTATTTAAATAAAAAAGAGTATGATAAAATAAAATAACAATATTTGTTTTAATTTATCAAATATTCCTATCTAAATTTATATACTCAAAAATCCATTAAATAATTAAATTAAATAATTTTAAAAGCTAATTTATCCTAAATAAAAGCTATTTATTAAATTTTGGGTTTTTAAAATTTTGAGGGATTACAACCATGTTTTGAGGATAAATAATTCATAGTGAAAACAAATGCAACCATCTATACGATGGAGCGCAATTTAGCATTGGATTGATTATTGAATAACAAAGCTTTATTGATTTTTTTTTGGCCTTTTGTATTTGGGTTGTTGTTGCAACCTAAGGACATAGCTAAAATGTCAAATGATAATTCTCTAGAACTTCAATTAGCTTATTTTTTTTTTATGATTGTAGAGAACAGAAGTTAGCACATTTTTCTAATATTATATTACTATTTAACAACATTAACATAGGTACAATTTATATGGATGTTATAAAAATATTTAGCACGAATGAGTATACAAGTGCTTATGTCTTAATGATGCAGATATGAACTTGGATTGAGTTGATATTTTGATTGAATGATAGCTAAATGTTTCTCATTTTTTATTTTTAAATATGAGATCCTTAAATTATTTTAACAAAAATTATGTGATCCTCAAATTACTTAAAAAATAAGAGCTGCTCAAATTATTACAAAAAAGAAAGATTGTTGTCTTAAAGCTATTGGAATAAAAACTTACCGTGCTCACTTCTTTAAAATTTGAAGGTTAAGATACGTATAATTGATTTTGGATTTAATTTATGTATTTATATGTTTTAATACATGTTTTTGACATATATAATTGGAAAAATGATTCAAAATTAAAAAACAATTTTAAGAATATGTTTGGTTTGAAGAAGTTGTAAGGAAAGGAAAAAAATTCTTGTGAGAAAATACTCTCTAGCCCTTTTGTTACTACAAAAATTAGAAGAAAAGAAAATAACAAGTATAACATTAATGAAAATTATGGTCATACCTCCTTCACCCAAACCTAGGGAAAGTTGGATTAAATTGACACAAAAACTTCATGAAGGAAAAAAGAAAAACTCATTCATAACAATATAGTTAATTGTATAAGGAGTGGCTTGTTGAATCAAGTATATAAATATTTAATTACATAACAAAGTCCAGTTACATTTTCTATCAAAAGAATGTTTAGCTTGCAATAGTAGTTGGCTAGCTACTTGATGGATAATCATATGGTTTCTTGAATAATTTATGCTTATTTTTTTATTAAAAAATACTTATGAATGACAAAATCATGATTTACTCTAGAAAGGATGTGATTTTTTCCTTAGTTAATTAACTCTAATTTATTTTTAGTTTCATGCCTTTTTTAAAAAAAAATTCACCAATTTTGTAATATAATTTTTTTGCTTAATGCAAAAATAAATAAAATAAAATAATGGATTGCAATAATAGTTAACTACAATAACTTTTTTTTTTACATTTCCTTCTTACCAAATCAAACACAAAAAGGATTTCTTAAGAAAATATTTTCTAAAGAAATTTTCAAGCAACTAAAAGGAGAAAAAAATAAACTAATCAATTCATCATCTTTCTCGACCTTCATTTTTATTTTCTATCCAACTTTCCACCTCAATATACAAAAATTAAAAAATAAATAAAAAATGAGGTCCTCAGACCTTGCAAAATTGGAGTCTGACGCGGACGCACACGAATTCAGCAGTGTGGAGTTTTGTGAGACCGGAGAAAGATAGATACAGTGAATAGCAAGAGACAAACACTCCGTCTTCTCCAGACTCCAGCGACAACCGACAGCAGCACAAACAAACTATCCGAAATCACCCCCACCCCACCTAACCAAATACCTCAAAACATTCTGTCTCCATTTTAGTTCTCGCCCCATTTGTTTTCCGATGAGTTCCGTGACGGCGACATGGTCACCGAACTCCTATCAGCTTCGGTTGTCTTTCAAGTTCCGAAAGTTACCGACGACTGCATTACTTTTGCGTAATCGGATTGGGAGGTCTGATCGTTGTAGGATTCCGGTGTTGTGTGTTGCTAATAATGGGGTTGAGAAGAATGATATCCAATCGGAGAAAAGTCAGAGTGGGGGTTTGGGGTCGTCCGAGGGGTTATCTGATTGGTTTGGTTCTTCTGGTGAGTCTGATGACTCTCAACAGAAAAAAGGGTTTACAGGTGAGAAAGCATTTGACTAAATTTCCTGCTGTTTGTAGCTTTATCATCATGTTTTCAAGTCATCGTTTTTATACTTTTGGTCGCACGGTGGCTCAAAGTATGGCACTAGGCAGTTTCATACTGTAACTAACTCTTGAAGCTCAATGCTGGATATGTATTTGAGTGTAATAACATCGCAATGAGAACTAAATTTATAAAAACTGACCTGTTTCATAAAAGCAAAACTCTCAGAAAATTATCGTTGTTAATTGTAGAATTGCGTAATTTATATTCTAGGTTTTGCTTACATAAGAAGCTTATTTACGGAAAATGACAAATTGATTCCAGGAACATGGAAGCAATATATTTGGGTTGGCTTAACCTGCGTTTGGCAAATTACTTGTTGAACTTAAGATGAAATGAGTTGGTGTATTCTTCATTGTAAATTGTATGGGTTTTGAATTTTTCAAAAAAGTAGTACTTAACATTAACTAAAATGAATGATTAAAGGCTTATTTGAAGCTACTTATCAAAATAGTTATCCAAGATAATTACTTATTTTAAAAATATTTTAGCTAAAAGGTGTATAAAATAAGGAATTATATTGGATAACTACTTTTGATAAGTAATTCCTAACATGAATTATGTTACAAATAATTTAGTTGACAAAAAATTTTTGTTTGAGCTTCCAATAGCTTCCTTTGGAGGCGTGAGCTTTCTGACAGAGTTACAAGGGGAAAAGATAAGGTTTCATGATGGAGTCTTGAATTTTCTGATGTATTAGCTTCCTGTTGATCTTCCAACATAGATGAAAGTGATGGAGTGTAGGGCACGATTCTGGTTAGCTTCTTTCAGGTCACAATGTTGATTAGTTTCTTGTAGGTCATGATGCTGGTTAGTTTCTAGCTTAAAATTTGTGGAAATATATGGTACTTTGGGCTTGTTTGGTATAAGCAAGTATTTAGAAATAATAAAAATATTTTTAATGAAATACCCATTTTAGATATTTGTAGTTCTTTCATTTCAATTATACTGGCAAGAGATATAAAATATAGGGATAAGTTTTTTATCTTATTACTCCTATACCAAACAAGCATTTACAGTAAGAACCATAAAACATCAATAAGTTTAATTTTTTATTCAGATTTGAAAAGTAACAGGGTGCAAGAGGTTGGTTTTTCATTTACATGGCATAGGTTCGAAGAAAAAAAGTGAGGAAATTGAAGAGTAGCTGGGTAATTGCAATTTTTTTATTATCTCATTACGTTGGAATCAACAAAGAAAGTTAAGGCTGTGGTCTTATTGTCTTTATAAATTAACACAGAATTGTGATTTCTAGTGTCCTCTTTTAGTTTGTTTAAGTGTAGAAAGAGGGGGATCTTTCTCTCTGGGATCATATTTTTATGGTGAAGAAAAGAAAATATAGTCTTCTGATTGGCAAACTGCTGAGTGCTGACTGGTGAATTTCATAAGGCATATATGGACACTCTCCTTGCTTTGCATTTCTATAGTGCTCTTGTGTGTTTTTGTTTAGACTAATAACAAATTTAAATTAGTTTGTCCTCAGGGATTGCGGGAGCAGCAGTTGCTGGAGTGCTTCTTTTTGCAGGGTTGACCTTTGTGTCTTTGTCCATTGGCAAGCACAGTGCCTCAAGTGCGTAACAAGTCTTTTTCTATTAGAATATCATTTTGCTAATATCATTTTGCATGGCAATTTAAAATTTCAGAAATTTTACCTTTTCTTAAATAGGTATGTACCATAATTTGTCAATCACTTTGATAATATTCTCTCCTCACAGTCCTGTGGATGACTTTGTTGTTTCATTCCTCTTGTTGGGAAAATTGGATCAATGCAAATATGGCTAAAGTGCTTCATTTCTTGTCAACTGCTTTCTCCAGGACCAATGCAAGAGATGAAGCCCCTATCACAGCAGCAAGAAGCCTTGTTGACTGATGAGGAGGGTTCTAGGGTTGAGGAGGATTACAAGGATGCCCAAGATGTTGTCCAAGATGAAAGAAACCTGCAGAATGATGATCATCTTAGAAGTAAATTTGAGAATTCATCCCTAGAATCTACCAATAACATCAATGAAAATGGTCTTGATAGTGAACAGTATGATAAAAAATTAATTGCATTTGATGCTTCTTCTGTCCAAGAAGATTTGCCAGATGATTCTGGATTTAGTATCCCAATTGCCCCTGATGCAAGTTCAAACTCATCTAAATCTGTTTCAGAGGTTGTTGGCAGCCCTTCCCCACCACTTGATTATGTCAGGTCAGAGAATATGACTGATGTGGGTACAGCTGATGAAAACTTGGACACTGCTAAAGTAGATACAGCACTCTCTATTTCTGATAATAAAATGCTTGATGCAAATGGCCTTCAGGGAGCTCTTGAGTCAAGTGGAGAAAATGCCAATTTGCATATGCTTGAATCATCTCCTAGTAGCGACTCTCAAGTTCAAGCACCAGTGAGGTCAGCTCAGTCATATGAACCTCAAGAGTCTCAAATGGCAAAATATGAGGAATTGCCTGTTACCTCTCAAAATAAGGAAGATTTCAAAACAAGAGTAGCATTTGAGGATTTTAGCAAGGGAAAAGACTCATCCTTTGTACCTGTTAACATTGAAGAGTCTCTGCCATTTGATAAAACACCTCCATCCATAGATAGGATCAATATAGGTGGCCAAGTTGATATCATGGATGACAGGCCTGCTCCTGTGTTGCAAAGTCCTGGGAATATTTTTTCGCCTGCTGGAATACCTGCACCTTCTCTTCTTTCTGCTGCCTCGCAGACATCACCAGGAAAGGTTTTGGTTTCTCCTGTTGTAGATCAAGCACAAGAACAGGCTTTAGCTGCATTGCAAGTCTTAAAGGTAAGGCCTCATTCTAAATCTGCTTGCAGAACCATGAAAATGGATGTAGTGGAGAATCCAGCCCTGGACTGTAACCCCCTTTACTTGTGTAAAACCTCTGTATTTATGAACTTGGCAATCATTGGTCTATTTGTGGTAGTCACATGTTTTGCATTGTGAATTGGGGATTTTCTGTTAGCATCTCCAGTCTTATGGCAGAATAATTGGCATGCTTTAAATGGCATTCAGTTGGAGTCAAAATGGATCTGTATGATATACATTTATTTGGGCATTTATGGAGGTATTTAGAATAAATATTCCTTGACTTTTTAAAGTTCAAAACTTATGCTAAAACTTATTCAGGTTATCTGTCGTGGATCTTGATTATGGGTCAGGCCTACCTCTTGGACTGAGTGACCCAGCTTCACTCCTATTGCATTAGGCTTGAGTTTATTAATAAGTAGCAGTCACTATTTTATGTTAATTCTTAGCAGGCGTTAGTTTATTAGCTGATTTGTGAACTAGGGTTAATAAGTCTTAGGCACCATTTGGCAAACTTATTATTTCCTCATTTTCTAATAATATATACTTCAAATTCAAATTGTTTGGTTTTTCCTTATTATTTTCACTTCCTTATAATCTCATTATCTATAACTTATGTATAATTTATTATTACTTCATAAGTAGGTTCCACTAATTCAACTAAATATCCAAAAAAAAACCCTCATACTATTTATCTTCATTACAAAAATACCATTTATTAATTAAACCCCACCAACCTCACCCCATAGAATAAAATATGGTCTGATACACCAAAATATCCCCGATACATATCAAGATTTCAGCATGCGAGATGTCCGACATACAATGTAGAAATAAAATCATGTGTATCAGCCAATATAATATATTTTGACCGATATTTACTGAAATTTTATTCATATTTGAGGGGAAAAATAAGAGTCAAGTCACAGCAATCTTGACATACAAAATATTGTTCGTAACACTTTGATACTGCAACACCATGATCCTGACTGCGACTGCAACCACAGTTTTATTGCCTAATTCATGCACTTGTCTAAAATTTTCATTTTACATAAATTCATTCTATTTTAAATAAGTTACAAAATGCTATTACTACTTCAAACATATTCGTATATAAACATATTGTGTTTACCAAATACTCTACTATATTATTACTTTATATATAATTACTTCAAATCAAATTCAGATCATTTATTTTTTTTATTTTTTTTACTTAGACGGTACCTTATTAAAAGAGGCCAGCTAAACCCTCGGTCTACTAAACCCTAGCTTGTAATATTGTGTATGAATAAGATTCTAGGGCCTTAGTAACAGATACATTGGAGAGTTAACAGAATTGTTAATTCTTCAGCCTCCCCATTTGCACTCTCCTCTCTCTTCTCTCTCCCACACATACATGATCAGTTAATTCCCCTTGATCAATCTAGTCCTTTCCCTTGAATTCATGTGGTTCCATAAAAACTACTTCTAAAATCTCTCATGATTCTGCTACGATCGATCCTCAGGTGAGGACCATGACATTATCTATCATGCAAAAGGACCCTGCAGAGTAGTTGTGGATAGATCTACTCTTATTCGTCATTTTCACTTGTGAATGCTTCAGCCTACAATGAGCACTTCTGAAAGTTCTGCTTGATTCATTGCGCTTTTAAAGTGAGCATTTACTCTTTTTGATTCATTGGTTTTTGTAGGTGTGGGCATACTCACTTTTGCTTATAGTTGTACATCCCTTTTATTAGCTGCCTTTGGTGTTCATTTCTACTAGCTGTGTGTACCCCACCGCCACAGCCATTTGGTGTATGTTTCTCCTCGAATACTCTTATCTGGTGTAACATTTTTTACAAAAGAATTAAAAAATCATGTAACTAAATTATAATTTAATTGAGAATAATATAGACGTGAAGTATCGAACTGGTCAATGGAGGACATCACAACTAAATCCAATTTTTATTCTCAGAATATGGGTTTTCAAGGAGTTTACTTTGAGAAATATATATCTCATTGAAAGGCCATCTAACTTCAGCTGTTGCCTGATTGGAATCTCAAATGGAACTGCTCCTGTCCTTTCTTCAAGCCAACATTGTCAAAAGGGTAATGGGAGTTTATGTAGCAAATACGTTGTTAAATTAAGGGAGAAACTCTGTGATACTTGTCCTTGCTTCCAAATCACCTTGAAAGGAAAATTTGAAATTAAAGTTGCACAAATATTGTTACATTAAGAAGGAGAAAGTTGTGCTGTACTTAATCATCAGCTCACACCTGCCTGATTGTCTTGGCAAGAATATTATCTGTCCGCCTCTGCAGCAGCTGCTTTTATGTTTCAAGGCATGTATCTATATGAGTTCCTTAGAATGGCAATTTTCCTTCAATTTTTTACTGATTCAATCAGTGAATTGCTCTCTTTTCTTGATAGAGAGGCATCTGAAGAAAATTATATTGGATTATCATGATTGCACTTGCTTTGAGGTCCCTCTCATGTTATTGCTTAGATGTACTGGTTTTGGTTAATGACTCTGGTTGTTGAATTCACAAGAGGGTCAGGAGATTTTTAATAATTCAAATTAGTCGTTCATCAATATTCCTTGATCTAAAAATAATGAATCATGTGCTCCATATCAGAGTGATGCTTATCTGACCAGATCCAGAAATTCTTCTTATCTATAGTTTCTCCCCAAGCCCTCCCCCCAACATTTTTCCTTCATGTCTTTAGTCTTTACTCATTCGATTAGTGAATTGCTCTCTTTTCTTGATGGAGAGGCATCCGAAGAAAATTGCATTGCATTGGATCATCATGATATCACATGCTTTGATGCCCCTCTTGTCTTATTGCTTGGATATACTGGTTTTGATTAATGCTGTCTGGCTCTTGAATCACAAGAGGGTCAGGAGGTTATAAAAATTCAAACTCATTCATCAAGATTCTCTTATGCTTATCTAAAATTTATGAACATGTGCTCCATATCAAAGTGCTTATTATCTGACCAGATCCAGAAATTCTTTAGTGTCTCCCCAAAGGCCCCCCCCGACACTAATACATTATTCATAATCTTGATAGGTGATTGAGGCTGATGCTCAACCCAGTGAGTTGTGTACTCGACGTGAGTATGCCCGTTGGTTGGTTTCTGCTAGTAGCGCTGTGTCAAGGTTTATAACCTTTTCCTGGTTCAGAAATTCTTAATAAATGAGCTTTTTTTCAGTCAATGACCACATCCTCATGTTCAGGAATCCCATCTCAAAAGTCTATCCTGCAATGTATATAGAGAACATCACCGATCTTGCATTTGATGATATCCTCCCAGACGATCCTGACTTCCCATCTATTCAAGGTGACATGCCATAACATACTTGTGATATTATTCACATTAAGCTTTTGGTGATAGAGGGCTTCATTTAATCATAGCTAATAAGCTGGTTAATTTTCTCAGGCTTGGCTGAAGCCGGTCTCATTGTGAGCAAGCTTTCAAAACGTGACATGCTTTCGTCTCCAGATGAAGATATAGGCAGTTTTGACTTCTATCCCGATAGGTAATTATTTGTCGTGGGTCCAGACTCTAATTCTGTTGGTTGTCAGCACATTCCCTTACTAAACATCACTATTGCTCACTGGGCTGTGAATTTCTTTATCTAATGGTGTATGTATTGATTGAAAATTGTACTATTTGCTTCATTTTCTTCTTTGCTTATTAATGCACACCATCAATATTATGTATAAATGCAGCCTTTAAAATGAAAGATGATTGTGTTATCTTGATGTCTTTGCCTTACTGATGTCTCTACCATGTGGTGTGGTTTTCTTAATTTTCTATCCTACAGTCCTCTATCTCGTCAAGATCTTTTGACTTGGAAGATTGCCTTAGACAAGAGACTTCTGCCTATGGCTGACAGAAAGGTAAGTATGAATTTGGTTATATTATAATCCATCGGCAGCAACTGAATTTAATTGAAGTACCTGACATTTATTCGTACTTGATGACAGATTCTGCACCAGCTTTCTGGCTTTATAGACATTGATAGAATCGACTCAGATGCATTGCCTGCACTTGTAGCTGATTTATCTGCAGGAGACCATGGAATTACAGCTCTTGCTTTTGGTTTGTTGCAGCCTTGCATATTCTGGCTGAACTTGTTTGCAAGTTCTCTCTTTACTAAGTGCTATGATTTGCATTAATTACAGGCTACACTAGACTGTTCCAGCCAGATAAACCGGTCACAAAAGGGCAAGCTGCTATTGCTCTTGCAACTGGGGATGCTGCTGATGTGGTTAATGAGGAGCTTGCTCGTATTGAAGCAGAGACTATGGCTGAAAAAGCTGTTGCTGCCCACAGTGCTTTGGTTGCTGAAGTTGAAAAGGATATCAATGCTAGTTTCGAGAAGGAGCTTATGATAGAGCGGGAGAATATAGATGCTGTGGAGAGGATGACAGAAGAGGTGAAGAAAGAGGTGGAGAGGCTCAGGGCAGAAAGGGAACGAGAAAATATTGCTTTGGTGAAGGAAAGAGCTGCCATTGAATCAGAAATGGAAGTTTTTTCAAAATTAAGGCATCAAGTGGAGGAACAGTTGGAGAGCATAATGAGTAAAAAAGTTGAAGTTTCATATGAGAAGGAAAGGGTTGAAAAGCTTAGAAAAGCAACTGAAGAAGAAAACCAGGCCATCGTCCAGCTGCAGTATGAGTTGGAGGTTGAGAGAAAAGCTCTATCAATGGCTAGGTAATAATAAACTCAGCATACATAAGAAATTTGAGTATCTATAATCTGAGTGTAAGTTAAAGGCGCTTGAGACTTCTCAAATGCAGTTAAATAAGTGGTGCTACTTTAATTTACCTGGCCTTGTGCTAGCAGGTGTATGTGGTTCGGTTGGTTGTGTTGAGTAGGGTATTACTAGTGATGACTGGAAAAGATGACTACACTTGATTTGAAATGAACTTTTAAATGAGGTTCCATGCCATATTTGTGAATGCTGTTTCTTTTTTGGTCGCCAAATTGCCTGGATATGTTTATGACTGCATGCTGGTGAGAAAGTGCCATCCTTTTTGCTTTACACTATCCAATGTGACATGTTTTGTGATCCAGGGCTTGGGCTGAGGATGAGGCAAAAAGAGTGAGAGAACAGGCAAAAATTCTAGAGGAAGCTAGAGACCGCTGGGAGAGAAGTGGCATTAAAGTAGTTGTCGACAATGACCTACGTGAGCAAGCCTCTGAAGGAAGTACATGGTTAAATGTCAAAAAGCAGTTTTCGGTTGAAGAGACTGTCAGCAGAGCTGATAGTGTGGTTGACAAGCTGAAGGGAATGGCAGCTGAAGTGACTGGGAAATCCAAGGCTACAATTAGTATGATAATTGAGAAGATACATTCTCTGTTATCAGTCCTGAAAGTGTGGATCTATGCAGCGGGAAAACGAGCTATGGAACTCAAAGAGGCTGCTGCTTTAAAAGCTGGTCAATCCTTGCAGGCATTGCAAGATACCACTATTGGTTATACCATAGCGGTTAAAGAAAGTGTAAAGAGGGTGGCTGGAGACTGCAAAGACGGGGTTGAGAAGCTCAACCAGAAGTTTAAGACATGATTCTTTCTCCCTCCCGTCGTGTTCTCTGTTTTTTGCAGGTTGTGGCTGTTGGGTCATTTTTGTAATACTGCTATCTTTACTTATTTTGCATCTAGAAATGCAGCGGATACACAAGAGACTGTTAATAAGATGTCTCAAACAAGTGATTGTACCAAACAATAAAATCATGCTGGTTGCGCCGATGATGATTTTCTATTCCTTAGTATCACTGGTATGGCCCATACTGGAATCCTTAAGCAAGCTGCAACTCCAGCTCTATAGTCCTTTTATCTTTGCCCTTTACTGGAGAGAATCCCTGATTCTACTCCAAAATAGCCTTCACGAAGAACGACTTTCGGCATATATATGACGGTGATCAGAAGTATAGCCGTATTTGAGATTCAGTGCTAGTTTTGAAAGTTTTGACATATTCAATTAGTGTGACAATGTTTTTGACAGATCCGCAGATTGGATGCGACTGAGAAATATTGGTAAGAGCACCAACATAGGTGCAAATAAAATCACACAGTTGTAAATTTAATGTGTTCTACAATGTATATTGATGCTGAAAAAAGTTAAAAGATTGCAAAAATCGGGCTCATTAAACATTCGGAACACTGCGAGTTTGAGTAAATGGGAGTAACGACGAGGCCCACTGGAGGGAAGAAGGAAAAAGCTCAAACAAGTGTGGGGGTGGGAGAGGAGAGAAGAGGAGAGGAAGGGAAGGGGAGACACATGCGAAAGAGGGAGGGAGACGGAAATGGGAAGAGGGTGTGGCGGGGTAGATTTATTTTGTCTTATATAATGTAATTAGTTTGCCTTTTTTGATTAGTATGTTTAACTTTTTGCAAATATTAATACTTTAGAAATATAAGATTATAAAATTTGAAGTAATATTAATGCGTACGCCGTATGTATTATTAGAGTCTTTTGTTATGTTGAATTAGATATGGCTATCGTTATTATAGTTTACTATATTTATATTTTTGTTGCAATATTTAGGTAATATTAAAATATTTTTTAGTTTATATGTTTTATTAATTGTTAGTATTGTTTTATATTTTTTTCTTTTAAAAATGATTAAAATCCTAAATATTTTTTTTAGTAATCCTAAAATATTAAGTAAAAATGATCTTTAAAATATTTTTAAATTTTCTACTTATTTGACATTGATTATATAAAATTAATAACGGGTATATATTAATTAAAATAAAATAAAGGTTAAATAATGTAAAGTGTAAATATTTGATAATATAATTGATAAATATACTTTAAAATTACAAATTTAATGTAATTGATGTAGAGTATAGAATCTGATTTTTTATAAATTGATAAAATTAGAAGAGGGGACAGATGAAATGATTGAATATAGCAACTATATGTTACGAATTTACAACATTAATATGTATGCTCTAATGCGTGCTTTCTAGTTGTATATGGAATACCTCTATTACAAGTGCATTGAAAAAGCATTTTGGATTAGTGATTCAAAGTGGGGGAGGGGAGGAACTATTTAAGAAAAGCTCAAAACTAAAATGGTTTGCATTAATTTATTTAGAATTATATTTTTTTAAAGTCATTTTATATATTAAATTCACTAATAATCATTATTGTATTCAAACTACTAATAGTTATCACTATTCAGTAATATCATTAACCCACTAATGAAATCCACTCACACACTCCACTATCAATTAGTACAAACTTTTAATTGACTAAATATCTTACCCAAAAATGTTGAATTTAGAATCAAATTTCTAACAATATGTTTACAACTTTCATATAAAGTGTGGATCTTATATGTATCATTTATGTATCTACAATCCAGACATTATAAAATGTTTATAAAAAAAAAGTTGTAAAGGTATTTTAAATTTACAAAATCCCATCGTAAGGATACATTCTAGAATTTTACTTTTTCCCTCAATTTTTTTCTTAACTCTTAGGTTTTATTTTTTTATTATAAAAACCTACTACATATACATACATACATACATACATACATACATATATGCATAAACACTTAAGGCCCATACTTAATAAGTTATTTATTCAAAAAAAATTCATCATTCTTATTTATCATATCCATTACACTTTGTCACATATAAATGCATCCAGTACATTTTCTCATAAATTCATTACTTATTATTTTCAAATGAAAAAGTAATTAATGTTACATAGCTAATATAAAAGCCGATCTATCTACCATTGACATCGGAACCAACAAAATGATATTTTACTTTTTATCACAATTTTTCTCCTAATTCTATATATATAAGTACTTAAGACGCACACTTAATAAGTCTTTTATTCAATAATTTTTTTTTTCTTTTTTTCCTATGAAAACCCACTACACATATTCACATAACTCTACTGGTATCAAACTATGTGGTCCAATTAAAAACTAAGGTATTTTATCATGTCGTGGGTTTGAAACATGTCCATGATTGATCATGCAATACATGATCTCCTATACCGTTGAAACAAATGAAACAATTTACCTCCTCCATTATATTGTACCAGAAGGTATTTCATCACGTTATAGGTTTGAAACGTCCACACTTGGTCATACAACGCATGATATCATATGCCACTAAAACAAATGAAACAATTTAGCTCCTCCACGATATTGTACCAAAAGAGAGGTGGAGGCCTTGAGGGCTAGGGTTCACTCTTTGGAAACCACTTAAGTCCACACACAATAAGTCATTTAATCAATGAAGGATTTCATTAATTCCCATTTACAAGACTAACATCTATTACACTTTATCATATATAAATATATCATAATTTTCATAATTTTCATTTTCTTAAATAGAAAATTATGCAACCATGAACGTTAAATGCAATAAATTTTATTTGTTCCAATGTTGTATAATTATGATAATTTTTTTTGTTACAATAGTGTTTAATTGAACATAATAAAATAATATAGCATTAATCAAATATAATGAATCCATTATTTATAATTATAGTCAAATAGGAAATGTAATTTTTGTTACATAACCAAAAATCCTTAAAATCAATCAAATCTAGCTAAGATGGGTATTTTATACTCTACATGTCTTTCCATATCCTTTAGTCTTATTCATTTGAATTAACATGTTATATAATTAAAAAAAAATTCATCTTCATCGTCAGTATATCCAAAATATCCTACTCAATCAACGACTTATATTTTCATATCCAATAGGGTGGGGTGGGAGGGGGGAACCTCCCACAAATGATGATATACTAATCCAGAAACCCTCATATATAATAGATACAAAAAATATGGCATCACAAAGACATTATACGAAAATGCACGGGCTCCCCCGTAACTAATAGTCATAATCGTAGCATTCTTCTTTTTCATCACATGGACTTGTCAAGACTGCCAACTCCCAAGTTCCCCGCAAGAGAGCCGTGTGAATCATGCGTTAACGGTAGCCTGACAAGTATAGTTATTTAGGTGTAGGCTAGACCTAAAATGGAAATTTGAACCACAATTCATCACTGAACTCGATAACCATAACGTGTGGCGGGTGACATTTCAAAAAGGCATCAATGACTAGATATATATGGAATAATTTGGAACATTGGCTGGTTCTCATAGACAATAAAAACAGGTCTCCAAAATAATATAAACGTAAAATTGTTTCTAGCAAACAGAACACCTGCCTTGTACAAATGACCGAAACATGAAATATTGAGAGCATCACTTCTTCTTCTCGCCTCCTCCGGCAGACCTCATCTTGCGAAGAACGCCGGACATCTCTTCACGCTTCTTCTTGGCCCTCTTATGTGTTCCCAGCTTTCTCTTTGCTACCTTCAAAGCGCGCTTGTCCTTCCCAACCTTAAGCAACTCGGTAATCCTCTTCTCATAAGGTGCGAACCCAGCAACTTCTCTAATCAAACTCCTCACAAAGTGCACCCTCTTGCTGGTTTTCTGAGGGGCAAGACACAACAAAGAGTTTCAGACAACGCTTCACATACCACCCCAATCTAGGACAGCTGACTCTTACATTGATGAAGCAATTATTTAAATCATTATGCGCAACAGAACTACTTTCACCAAATTCTGGTTGCATAGGAAGAACTTTAGATCGCAAAGAACATGAATGACAGGGGTGGGGGAAGACGGGAGGTAAAAAATATGTAATTTAGTAATGACAATGAATTTAGGCCAAAATGGCCACAACAACAGAATGCATGTTACATATGGCAATGTATTTGCTACATAGCGGGGTATATAACAAGACAAGGGAAAAAGTTTGGGATAAGTTGAGCAAAAATAAATCCAAAAGAAGCCCGAAGAACTATTAACTTACTCCTTTTCGGTCGGATGGGCGAGGAGCCAATTCTTTCTTGGTAACAACATGACCCCTGTTCAACCCAACAAAAAGACCCGTATTTGGCTGCTTTGGAGCCATTGCCGACTTCACTCAAACAAAGAACAAGAAATACTATTAGTTCCACAATTTAAAAATAAAAATAATAAAATAATAAATATAAATATAAATATAAAATAGTTGAAACTCACTATAAAATCTATCCATTCAAGGACGGGTAACCCAATAATAATAAACCTTAAATTTTCACTTTATTTGGTCAGCTATTAATATCCAACTTAAGCTTGTTGCAATCAGTAACAAAATTGCCTAAGAAAAGCCAGGGAAAACTTGGAAACCTATCCGTCAACCCTGCCAAAATGATTTCGCAGGAAGCCAGAAGATTTGCAGTCGGTCACTAGAAATTGGCTACCATGAATCACATTCTTCTTAGAAAAACCTAAATACAGAGCATAAATTCGGCTCAGATTGCGGACTAACGACAGAATACAAAAGGAAATCACAAGAATGAATTTTCCTACGAAAGCTATCCATTTAATTGATGATGAACCGAATCAGATTATCGTAGGCAACCCGATTTTCTACTTCATTTTTGGAGCAAAGCAAACTAAGCTTACCTCTTACCGCGAGTCTTGAACTTTGGTCCTCAAGGCTGTACGAACTAGGGTTTTTTAGGTTTTGTGGATCTTATATGAGAAGACCCCAGTGGAAATTTGGATCGGCCCAATACTCTGCTCTCTGGCCACTGGCCTAGATTTTTCAACCAGGTTAACAGATACCGAGATGGTTCGCTCATCAGAGAATTATCCAAAATGCTTCATCCCGTTCGGTCAATGTGCACTCAACTTTGCTGCGGCTGTCCATCCCCCCTCCCCTCCTCGTCAAACTCTCGTCTTATCTCTTTTCTCCAAATTAAAATTGTAAATAAATTAAGCCAGCTCATAATTTTTTTTAGCTCGATTTGATTCATTTATTTAGTTAAATGAAATAAATTCGCATATTATTTTTGAACTCGTTTATTAAACGAGTTAAGTTTGATTATGAAAATATTGAGTTCGAGCTCGTTTACGGTAAAAATAAAGTCACAAGCTCGGCTCATTTAACACAAAAGCTAGCGAGTTAACTCAACTTGTTTATAAACGAGACAAACTCAAACTTTCATTGTAGACTCATTTATTAAACGAATCAAGTCTGAACCTATCCCAACTCGTCTAGTTTACAATTCTATTCTAAAATACATCTCTATCTCATTGGATCTCACATCTCCTCCTTTTCCTACTATTTCCGGATATATGTTTAATAAAGTTTAAATTTCATTACTTTAGTTGTAATTTTTTCCCATATAGTTTGTAATAACTGTTTATATATGTTAGATCGTACTAAATTTTTATTTAACTCCGTAGTCATTTTTTCTTCTTAAATTATGTTCACCTTTTGGGTTAGATCATATAGCTTTTTCATCTCAAATCTCTCCAGCCTTATTTTATTGTTACATTTAGATTATTTCTTAGAGTTAAAAAAATAGTGAATATATTTTTTTTGTGGTGCAAGGATGCTTGATTTTAATTAGTACTAATGTACTATTTAAATTGTGTTTATGTTTTTATTAAAACTACCGATAACTCTTGGCTTGAGGCAACATGTTGGTTGATTCGATAAAATGAGGATATCACACTACAGAAAGGTTCTACTAGGTACCCGAATAAGGGTGCCAGAGGTGGTGATGGTTGCGGCATCATAAATTGTAAGCAAATCTAATAATTATCTTTTGGTATCTAACATGCATGTTCTTCTTCTCAAAACTCTAGATCCATCAACATACTGCTTCCTTTGCTTTAAAAAGAGTTTCAAATGTTACTCCATTTGGGAGGCACTTATTTCATATATAATTGGAGGGGGTGGGGTTTGCTTGTTGAGATAATTGTTGATCTCTCGTTCGTATGTCATGCATGATTCTTTTGATCATAAGGTAACAAACACTAAAGCCCTACCATCATGTCAAATTATAGATTATTGAAATCTACAAATGATAGTAGATTATGGAGAAGGTGAGCTCTAGGGATTGCCTAAAAAACAACAAAAAGTAGAACTTAAATTATCAAAAGGACACTGATTTGGGGTGATCTTGAATGACACTATAACACTCAATTCAATAACGTTGGATATGAAAGATAAACAAAATGTAGAAAATTGAGCATAAATATAGGTGGAGTAGAATATATCATGGAACTACCAAAGTAGCAACATGGACGGTGGTAGAACCAAGGTTCTATGTTGGAATTATGGAAGTGTGAAGGGTTGGCAGATAAAGTACCCTAATGATGAGCTAATATCACTTGATTAGAGTAATTGTGGGGGGGTTTCAAATGAGATTAAGCGAGCATATAGCATAAAACCATTAGATGATCCTAATATTATGCCAAGTTTCCTTGTTTAAAGAGACTAATAAGATATCTAAGGTTTGGTTAAGGAGAATGATGAAGTCGTTAGCAACTTCGTTGTTCCTAGTATCTTGAAATTCATTCGAGACTTGCCAATTTATCTTAATAAAATTGGTTTGAATTTGGAGAGATGTTCATTAGTGCATGAGTGACCTTATTGGAGTCAAGGAGATAAAAAAGTGACGTGTTCAATTACAGAAAACTATGAGAGCTAGCCTCAACCTAGATAATGGATTTTTTAGGGGTTGTTATTTGGGCATCCATAATTTCTTAATTGACACTTTTTTATATGTGTTTTTTTTTCATGTGTTCCATTTTGTCCCCTTTCAATTTTCTTAGTCTTTTCTCAATTCTCTCATTTCTTTCTTAACCAAATTTTAAATCTCTTTAAAGTCAATGAAATCAAAGCAAAAAAAATGAAAAATCATGATGGTATACATTTTTTTAATGAAATATGTCAAAAACAAGTGGGGTGTGCATTTAGAGGCCTACCTAAATGCACAAGAAGTGTGACAACAAAGGAACCAAGGTATCCATGGTGTCTGATAGTTAGGGAGACAAGACACACAAGGCATGGAGCAAAACACACAAACAAGATAGTAGGTGGTATTGTAACACCACTAATACTTAAAAAATTCATTTTATTAAAGCGTTAATTACCAAATTAATGGATGTTACTGCCACACTTAACATAATTACAGTTCCCTCACATTTCTTAGGCCAAGTGATAAGATGCAAAACAAAACACAACCATAATAAAATAGAGAAAATAAGAGACAATACATAAATATGAGTTACGAATAATATGCTCCATACAACGATGAAAATCAAAATACACTAAGGGACATAATAGTTCAAAAGAAAACCTATTACATCAAAAGAGGTATCCAAAGGTAAAATATTGGTTTCCCTTAACTCTTAGATCCATAAGCCCATTATGAGAATGAGACCTCCTCCCAAGGCCTCCACTTATCCTTACCTCTATTATATGCCTTGAACCACTCCATACTCTTCACATAGCTATTTGCAAATGCAGTATCCATAAGACTTCCATGTACTGAGTAAATCACAACATCTCACAATAGGTAGCATGCCAACATTGCATACAATCAAACAGTAATCTAGAAAATAAACTCAAATAAAAAATCACAAGCCATAACAATAGATAATCATCATAGGATAATGTACTCATCATAGTCCTATGCTCTGTAGTCAATCATACAAAGTCACGTCACATCATCAAGATGTACACATTAACCATATCTCACTAATCAAATCAATCCCAAACATTAAGGTAGGGCACTAATACAATTACCAAACTCCTAGTCCAAAATAATTACAATTACTAAAGGTATGGTACTGAGGCAACTACCAAACCAACAAATCCAAAACAACTCCTTTTTATATTCTTACATAATAGGTACTTCCATTTTTAATTACACGAGGGGATACAATTAACTCGAGGATACTAAGGTACGCCCGGTCATATGGGCACTCGAAAGAGACAATATATCCTTATTAGGGCACATTGGAACACTAGAGAACCAACATCAATAAGGGATACACCTCATCTCTAGGGTAGTTAATCCTATAGAGCAACTATTCCTAACTCAAGGTCTTTCACTTTAAGTATTAATTTATTATGAGATGATTATTGTAATATCCCAAAAATTTACTTAGCCTAATCCCATGTCATTAATGTCCTAATTTGATTCTAATCTCAAGAAATCTTTTTTTTAGCCTTAACTCAATCCATTAATCCTAAAACTTTAACCGAATTCGAAACATTGACTCGGATAAACCATAATTTGTAAACCAAAATAAAAACCCACTAAAATTTCCACTAATCCTATTTACTTATGGCTAATCCAAAATCACCTTAAACTAATCCCCCAACCCTTCTCTTTTTCCTTTTCTTTCTCTTGTTCTTTTCTCTTTTTTTTTTATTTCTTCTCCTCCTTCCGCCAACCTTAAGCAGCACATATTTGAATTTTTTGCAACTTGCACCCCCCACTTGCACCATCACCCATTACCTTTTTGCAGTGACACCCATCATCCATCAAATTTCTCCTTCTTCTTCTCCTTCTTTCATCTTTGCAGACCTGCACACCCATGCACACACCCTGCCACCATCCTCTGCAACCATCATCACCATTGCACACCCCCTATTCTTTTTCTTCTTCCCCGATTCACACCACACATGCACACATGTATATATATATATATATATATATATATATATATACTACACACTCTTTTTCCCTTCTCTTTGGTTTGCCTCTATTCTGCGATGTTGTGTCCAAAACACTACCCAAGCACTCCCTCTTCTTTCTCCCTTCCTCCTATCTTTTCTTCTTCTTCCTCCTTCTTCTTTCCTTATTTTGGCCTATGCACCACCAATCCACCACCATGCACCACCTTATCCAGCACTCATCGCCCATTAGCTAGTGGATCGACCACCAAGGTTACCCCAACCTTCCCCAACACTGAAATACCCCAAAACCCTAAATTAGAAAATTATGGCATAATAAGGATTTATTAGGGAAATTAATTAAATAAATTATTCTTATTAAAATAAGAGAGAATTAATTAAGGAAAATCTAGGAGAAAATAATAAATAATTTAATTAGGAAAAATTTGAGTATTTTGCTAATTAAAATGGAATTTAGGAAAAATCTTTCAAAAACCCTAAATTAACCTAAAAAGAGAATTTAATTATTATTTTAATATTAATATTTTTAAATATCCGAAAATACCCAAAATATTTTAATTAAACCCAACCACCTATTTTCTTTTTTCCTTTTTCCCTTTTTCTTTTTTTCTCTCTCTTCTTCCCTTTCTTTCCTTTTTCTTCTCTTCCTTCTTCTTTTCTTTTTCTCCTTTTCCCCCCAACCTGGGCCAGCCTGCCTTCGGCCCAATCCCCTCCTTCCTCCTGCACGGCCTAGGCCCACACCGCCCCCTTCTTTTCTTTCTCGGCCGGTCCGGTTCTCTTTTTCCTTTATTTCTTTCTTTTCTTCTGGACAGCCGGTCCAGCCCCCCTTCTCCTCCTTCTTCTTCTTCTTCCCCGATGCACGCCTGTAACTCCCTGATCAGTGTCAAAATTTCCGCCGCCGACCACGCTGTTTGACCTTCCATTCCTCCCCTATCTTCCCCGCTGACTTTCTTATCATTTCGACCTAGCTAGCCATTCCCTCTCCTGCGTGTGCCCATCCCTTCTCCCTTGTCAAACATGGCCTACAATGGTAGACTTGCAGCACCGGCCTACCATCACCGGCTGGTGCACCCATACCTCTTGCCCTTTTTTTCCTGCTTCCCCTTGTCGTTTTTCCCTCCAATCGATCTATATATATACCCCATAGGCAGCCATAATCGGGTTTCAATTTTTATAGTCCATAAAACCCGATCTTGCACCACCGCCCAAACAGACTGTCGTTCCTCCGTCATCGGCCATCACCATTGCCCACGCCGCCCACCAAAGCCTTCCCTGCACCACCCTCTATAGAGCTGAGCCTCCCTCCTCCCTTGCCTTGCCCTGCACAAGCCACCCCGGCTGTGCAAAGTCACCCTCTCAAACAACCCACTTCGACCTCCCACAGCCCTTCACGCCACCATCCGCCACCAATTCCACTGCCATTAACACCACCTCTACCCTCCAAAATAACCAGGGGACCTTACTCTACCTCCCCATACCTTCATCTCTCCTTGCTTCCCTCTCCTCTAGCCTATACCCCCATCTTTCCACCTCTCTTCCTCCTCCACCACCGCCGGCTCCGCCACCAAGCCTAGGTGGTATTCTAATTTCCCCAACCCTTAAACCTTATTGTATAAGTGTTAATAATTTTTAATATTAATAGTATTACTCTTAATATTATTATTAATTATTATTATTATTATTATTATTATTATTATTATTATTATGTTTATGTTTATGTTATCACTCTTATTATCTAACCTAATTACAGAAATATTTCTAACTAATGGTATTATTATTTAAAAGACTACAACTTTAGTATTATAATTATCCTTATTATTATTATTATTATTATTATTATTATTATTATTATTATTATTATTACTACTACTACTACTACTACTATAATTATCATCATCATCATCATCATCATCATCATTATTATTATTATTATTATTATTATTATTATTATTATTATTATTATTATTATTATTATTATTATTATTATTATTATTATTATTATTATGTTATCACTCTTATTATCTAACCTAATTACAGAAATATTTCTAACTAATGGTATTATTATTTAAAAGACTACAAATTTAGTATTATAATTATCCTTATTATTATTATTATTACTATAATTATCATCATCATCATTATTATTATTATTATTATTTTCTTACTAATACTATTAATACTAACCTTTATTATTAGTATTAATTTTGGGACCCTTATAGTACTATTACCCCTTTTCAATTATTATCCTTATTATGCGTAACATTATTAGTATTATTATTACTATCATTACTATTACTATTACTACTACTACTACTACTACTATTATTATTATTATTATTATTATTATTATTATTATTATTATCATTATCATTTCTATCATCATTATTATTATTATTATTATTATTATATTATTATTATATTATTATTATTATTATTATTATTATTCTATTATACTTGATCATATTATCACCAAGGCTACTACTATTATAATTTCTAGAACCTTTATTAGTATTATTCTCAAGATTGAAACTAATAATAATAATAATAATAATAATATTATTATTATTATTATTGTCATTATTATTATTATTATTATCATTATCATTATTATTATTACTACTAGCATTATCAATATAAGTATCATTATGGTCACTAATTTTATATTATTTACATCACTATTATTATTATTACTAGAGTTTGGGTCGATATTAGTATTATTACTAAAAATAATAATAATATTAGTAATATTGAAACTATTACTTTTAATACTATGAACATCACTATAACTACGTTGGCATAAACCATGATGGCTACTAAGACTAATTTTGGTTAGTAGTGGTATGATTAATTATTTTGAGAATAATAACCCTACTTTTAATTATAAAACTACTATGATCATTATTAGCCCTAATAGTAGGCCATAATAGGGGTAAGATAGGAAACGATGATAATTTTGGTAAGGGGGAGATTAACCCACAGTATTTTCCTCTTATAGATGAATCAAGTCAAAACCCTAAGGAGGCGTAGGAGCATGCTCCAAGCCTAGCGTTGTTTTAGGTAAGGGTGTAGCTAAGACCTTATGTGTGCTATGTGTCTTACATGCCTGGGATGCCATGTATAATGATATGTTGTGTATCTTGTGCTATTATCTTAACTATTTTTTGTGTAGCGCAGCTTGGAACGGAGGTATGTTCATGTGCTTTTTTCTGGTATATGCTAATATAGATATGCTGCAAGTTGTGACGTGATGTGATGTGGCCCTTTAGGACATGCATGCTAGGATATTTAATGTGGTAATGTGGGATGTAAGCATGAAAAAAGAAAAATGGGAAAGTAAAATAACCAAGGGGAAGTAAGTTGGCTAACGTAGGTAGGAATGACCTAAATAATCCATGATCCATGAGTGGGTAAATAAAAGGAGACTTAATAAAATGAAAGAGTGGGAGAATCTAGAGTTTGCATGGGAGAAACTAGGGTTTGCATGAGAATTTTAGGGTTTTGCATGAAAAATATCGAGGGTTGAATGGGATGGTTAGAGTCAGCATGGGGGTAAACTTTACGTATAGAAAGTTGCCTTGGGGCATGAGGAAGGTGATGGAAGAGGTGTTTGGGTGTCTAGAGGCTTTGGATGAAAAATAGTACATGGGATAGTATAAGGTTGCATAGGAGACCGAGCTAGGGTTTGGGGAGGAAACCCTAATTTGGGAAGGTGGAAAAAAAAAAAGAAAAAGGAAATAATAATAATAATAATAATAATAATAATAACAATAATAATAATAATAATAATAATAATAATAATAATAATAATAATAATAATAATAATAATAATAATAATAATAATAATAATAATAATAATGAGGTATGAAGTGAGGGTTGAATTTAAGGGTCGTGACGTGTGGGGTATTAAAATAGTTTGGGTTGTGTGAGGCCGAGGAGGATGGGCCACATAGGCCCAAATCAGGGTTTTTTGGAGAAAACCCTAGGGAGGACTACGAATGGGCTTAGTGGTATGAGGTAGTGGGCCTTGACCCACACACCTCAGAGTTGGGCTTCTAGTGTGAGTAGTGGAATAAGGAAGGGATGTTGGGGCACTTAGGAGGTGCCGGAGTCTCAAGATATGAGACGGGCCCCTCTTGGGAGGATAGAAGTAGATGAATGGTGGCATGCATGTCAAGGGTGAAAAATTATCGAATAAGACACTAATCATTTAAAGAGGAAGATTGTTGAGCCGGGCCTAGATCGGTCCACCGGCGAATAATAGTGGCCAAGAGCCGGGGTGCCCTAGAGACCAGTCCACCGGCAAATAATAGTGGCTAGGAGTGTTTTTCCCTGCATGATTTCCGGTCCACCAGCTATAATAGTGGGGGATTCCATTCTCAACAAACCAAATGTAATAAAGCAAAAACATGGAAAATACACTAAGTACTTACAGTGAAACACCATGAGAGTCGGGGCCAGACCGGTCCACCGGTGAATAATAGTGGCGAGGAGCGTTTTACCCTACATGACCGGTCCACCGACGAATAATAGTGGTCAGAAGCGTTCTGCCCTATATGTATTCCAGTGACCGGCTATAATAGTGGGGTTCCCACACTCGCATGGATTAATAAAGAGTATGTGTGAAATGAGTATATTGTTAAGAGAACTAAAGAACAAGTTTATTTGGAACATAACCCGGCCTCATTATCTATATTATTGTATGTTTCCTAGATGATCATGCTTGTGTTATGTGCCTTATATGTTTGGCCTTAGTTGCATGGTTACCTTACTCAGTACGTAGCGTACTAACCACCCGTTTCATGGGTGCTGCTCATTCCCATGAGGAGAATGCCCTTCTAACTTGGTGTAAGTTGGTGATTCTATCTTCGATGCCTATGACACTTATGAGGCATCCGGTGGGGATGAGAGTTAAGCCTAGACCTAGCCTGGGGGTCGAGAGTGACATGGCTGGAGTCAATCTTCCGTTTTGTTTTTCCTGTATCATTATAATTTAGTTTTATTCTATTGTACGATGTTTTCTGTCGTTTGGAACTTTAAATCCTTACTTTTGGGTTGTACCACTTTTGGTTACCGCACTCTGATTTTCTGTATGGTTAACAGTTCATTTCTTTTATGAATGCTCGTTTTAATTATCAACTTGTGTTTGATGTTAATCCCATTCAGCCTTAGTACTTGGTATTGGAACGGTAGAAGTAAACCGGTCTGGTACTAAGTGTAGCAGTAATATCCCTATAATTTATATTTTGTTGTTTTGCTTATGCTAAACCTTTTCATCAAACAAAATTTTTCAATAGTAAATTTTGGGGGTATTACAAACACCATCGTCGGCCATCATCATCAACCATCGCCTCTTTTCCATTCTTCTTTCCCTCGTCTATCACACTTTTGTAGAGTGCACAGTCATGCAACACTAAAAATTTCCTACAGCACAATTGTGCAACTTTTGCACCGCCTAGTCGTGCGTCACATTATCTCTTAGCCTGGTGTTGCACAGTTGTGAAACCTTTGCACCGCTTGGCCGTGCATTACTTTTTCTCTCGACCAGGGTTGCATCGCTTGTTGTACAGTTGTGCAACTTCCCATTTTTGATTATGCACCCCTATTCTCACCCCCAAACCTTGTCCAAACACCACCAAAATTTTACCACAGCTCCACCACACATTCCTCTACACATCCACACATCTCAAGCTCTTATTTTACTACGGTTATTTCTATTTTTACCCTCTTTACCTTTATTTCTCCTTTGATCTAACTCTTTGACCCTAACCGTGAATTTTATTATTTTTGTAGGTGGTATTCTAGTAGCTTTGGAGGAGGAAGTCTAGGATTTGCGTGCTTAGAGCCCAGTGTCCTGGTTGGTAAGGATATTATTCGATGTTTAGGGTTTTTGGTGTTATTTGCTTATATGGTTATATGTGTTTTTTATGATATTATTGATATATGATGTAATATGTGTTGATCATGATATTTGTGATGATATGAATATTATGTTGAAAGGAAGTAAGAATGGGTGAGAGGTACCGCTATGTTATGATTTTGTTGTGATAATGTCATATTTGTAGAAATAGATGTTATGGTATGAAATATGGGCTTAAGGATATTATGTTATTGAAAGAGTAAGAATGGGTGAGAGATACCATTATGTTATGAAATTGTCATGATAATGTCATATTTGTGGAAGTATATCTTATGGTATGAAATAAGGGCTTAAGGATATTGTATTATTGAAAGAAAGTAAGAATGGGTGAGAGGTACCATTATTATTTTGTTGTGATAATGTCATATTTGTGGAAATATATCTTAGGGTATGAAATATGGGTTAAATGAGTTTTGATAAATGGGTTTAAAAATTCTCATGAGGAATGATGATAAATCGTAGACTTGAAAAAAAAATTGTGTGTGGAACGTACAAGATTTTATAAAATAAAGATCTTTATTTGTGTTTAAGGGTAATTTGGTCATTATGGGATAATAAGGAAATTTTGGTATTTTAGGTGTTAGGTGAATTTAAATATGATAATAATAATAGCATGAGGAATTCTTGGAATTATTATTGTTGTTTGGGGTCCTTAAATGATTTAATAGATAATTTAGGGCAAACTATCTTATAATGATAATACCATTATTCCATGTATAAGATCTAGAGGTTATTCGAATTTTTGAATATGTGGTTAATATTTGACCTTATGAGGTTATTTATCAGAATTAGTAATCATGTAAATTTCATGGGAGGTGTTATGACAAATCTATGAAATTTGGGTTTTGGATATTTCTGTGAGTAATATATCGGGATGAGATTATTAATGTATGTGTAAGGGAATTAGTTCGTGCATTTTGGGTATGATGATAATGATGGGATTTGGAGATGATATAATATAAGTTATGTAGAATAATCAATATGGGAGAATGAATACTAAAGGGTGTGTAATTAGGGTTTGAAAGAACTTAAGGACTTGGACCTATGCTATGTATATATATATATATGTTTTTAATGTTTCATATGCCTGAGAATCAATCTTAAATAAGATACTAATCACTTAAAGTGAAAGAGCACATGAGTAGGGCCAATGTGATCTATTTTTCTATATATATATATATATATGTATGTATGTATGTATGTATGTATGTATATATGTACGTATGTATTCCCGTTCCACCAGGGAGAATAGTGGCTCAGGAGCATTTTGCCCTGAGATGATGTTTTTAATCCCTGTTCCACTAGAAAGAATAGTGGTTCGGGAGCGTTTTGTTCCAAGAAGGTGTATTAATTTGTTCCATTGGATTAAGAATAATGGAGCCCCTACTCATCGTGAAATGAAAATGCATTGTTATAACCTATGAAAAAGATACTAATGATTTAAAGTGGAAGAATATGTGAGTCAAGACCAAGGTGAACTATTTTTCTACATATATATATATTCTCATTCCATTAGGGAGAATAGTGGCTCGGGAGCATTTTGCCCTGAGAAGATGTTTTTAATATCCACCACATAGGAAAGAATAGTGGCTTAGGTGTGTTGTCCCTGAGATGATGTTTCAGACCGTTCCACTAGTTTAAGAATAGTGGGGTTCCTTCACTCAACGTATATAAAAGAATAAAAGTGGATTATACTTAATGAAAGAATTGGGATCATATTCTCTCTTATGAGATGTTTCGTTTATTTGGTTATTTCATTATTATCTAATGTGAAAGCATGTGCTATTTATATCCCTGTTTCGATAGTATTGTTCCCTTACTCAGTACGTAGCGTACTGACCACCCGTTTTATGAGTGTTGCTCATTCCCTCGAGTAGGAGGCCTTGAATCTTATGTGTAGGTCTCAAAAGATCAGCTAGATGATTATGGTACCTAAGACGCCTTATGTGGGGATGAGTGACTTCATCTATGTTAGGGGTTGGGTGAAGAGTAATTGTTATCCGGTTGATGTATTTAACTGGATACCTTTTTGGACTCTTAATCCAGGGTATCCCCTTTTTTGTATTTTATATTGTTAAACTTGGAGTTAGGCTCCAAATTCAGTATTGTACTATAAATTTTCTTTTGTTTCTAATTTTTTTATGTTACTTTAAACATTTTAGCCATGTGATTGATGTAAGGATGGTTGCATAAGCCAGAATTATGTCGATAACGACGGTAACCCCCAATACTTTACTTAATTACTTTCGCTACAAAATGAAATTTTTCAGTAGTAAAAATCGGGGTGTTACAAGTTGGTATCAGAGCTTTTGGTTTTGATTATCGTGTTTTGGTTTTCAACGATCCTTCATCTGATTTTAATGGTCTATTTCACATTCTAGAAAACTAGTTTTCTTTTCAGAAACCATGATAAACTTGTGAGGAATCGAGGATGGGTAGCCTAGGTGGCCTCGAAATGTGAATTATGTGTGTCATGTGTTAGTTAGCAAGGAAGGATTAGGCCCTAACACATTTTCTATCTTACGGCTAGATAGTCATCATGGCACTCAACGATCGCATTGGTCGTTTGTGTCTTCTTTATTTGTTGCTAAAGCTGCGTTGACTTCATCTTCTTCTTTATCTATATTTGTGACGTTGCCTTTTGGGGATAGATTGGATTGTATTAGGCTCTACTCGGATGTTGCCTTAGAGATAGACATGGTAGACTTCCTAGTAGACATGGTTGAGATAGACCTTTAGGATTTTGACATTATCCTTAGGATAGATATGTTAGGGAGGTATAAGGCAATGATAGATTGTTCACGTGAGCTAGTCGTGTTGCGGGGACCTCAGGGTGATAGGATCTCTTACCGGAGATGCAAGCCTAGGACTACGATGAAGGTCGTACCTGCCCATAGGTTGTATTAATTGGCACATATAGGTTGCCCTATACTTTTGTGCGGAGTTTAGGAGCTAAACAAGGACGTGTCGGCATTGGAGGGCATTCCAGTTGTTCAAGAGTTTCCAGACATGTTTCCTTAGGAGATTCCAGGTATGTCGCCGGTATGGGAGATAGATTTCACCATTGAGTTAGTATCGGGGGCTGAACCTATTTCTAAGGCACCATATCGAATGGCACTGGTGGAGTTGAGAGAGTTGAAGACTCACTTGGAGGACTTATTGGCTCACGAGTATATCCAGCCGAGTGTGTCTCCATAGGGAGCATCTGTGTTGTTTGTGAAGAAAAAGGATGGGAGCCTTCACTTGTGTATAGATTACTTAGGGTTAAATCAATTGACAGTGAAGAACCATTATTTGCTTCCAAGAATCAACGACTTGTTTGATCAACTTTGGGATGCTTCAAACTTCTTGAAGGTTGACTTGAGGTTGAATTATCATCAGTTGCATATCATTGAGGCAATCATTATGAAGACGGCTTTTAGGACATGGTACAAGGACTATGAGTTTACAGTGATACCATTTGGGCTCACTAATGCATTTGTTGTTTTTATGGACTTGATGATGAGGATTTTCTGGCCGTTCCTCGATCAGTTTGTTGTGGTTTTTATTGACGATATTTTGGTTTATTCTTAGAGTATAGAGGAGCATGAGCAGCATCTACGAACGATTTTATCACTTCTAAGAAAAGCATAAGTTGTATGCTAAACTCTCTAAGTGTGAGTTATGGCTTCAGGAGGTTGCATTTTTGGGACATGTGGTGTCAGTAGAAGGAGTAGTCATGGAACCAATGAAGATTCTAGCGTCTTTGAGGTATGTAGTTTCCTGGGTTTGGCTTAGTACTACTGATGCTTTGTGTAATACCCCGTATCTTTAAATTTAATTTTATTAAGCTTAATTATTTTATTAGCATAAGAATGTAATTATTTTATTTTTGATTCGTTTTATTGATTTATCGACGATTTCAACTTCATATTTAAATTTAATTAATCCTTGTCATTGCAGATCATTCCAGATAAATTCATTCACGGCTATAATTTTATTATATTCATATGATTTCAATTTTTGGTTAAAAATATGTATTTCTATTCTTTCTCGTATTTCAATTTTTAATATTTTAGATTCGTTTTCGATTATAACTTCTTCATGTGATTACGACTTTATTTTGGAGTTATATCTCATTACCAAAATATATTATTTAAATTATAAAATTTTAGTTTAAAATAGTTAAATTTATTTAATAATTTTATCCGTAGAAAATATATCCGACTTTGAATTTATTCGTTTACGAAGTCGTTAAGATCTTCGGAAAGTTTTAAATTAAACAGATTTCATAGCTTATTTATGGATTTCTTTCCGAAATTAATTTTCTTCCGTTTTACCCTTTTTGGTTTGCGGAAGACCGGTTTCAGAAATTATTAAAATTAGTCTCGGTTTATTAGAATTTGATTTAAATATTTTCTTATATGCTTTTAAATAATTTTTTGAGGTCTTTATAATGTATTTTTGTAAACAAGATAAATCTTTATGTTTGTTGGTAAATTCTTTGGAAAATATTTTTGAAATTCTTTATATAGCTCTTATATCAATCTTAAGTCTTCAGATCCTTACGAAATGATTTTTCGTTAAATAAATTTTAGATAAAATTTTTCAAATATATTTTTAGATGTTTAGTATTTATTTATATATGCATATTTGCATATAAAAAAAACCTGGCCCCGACCCTCTTCCATTTTCCTTTTCTCTCTTCTTCTCTCCCATTATTTCTTTCCCTTTCCCGTTCATGTTTCCCTATTCTCAGCACCCAAACCCTAGCCTCGCCTCCTTCTCCCTGCTCCTCCATCGACAACCCCGCCGGCCACAACCACCACTGTCGGCACTACTCTTCGCACCTCGCTGCCAACTCCACCGCCGCAGCAAGCAGCAACCGAAGCAATAGTCGCGAGCAGCCCAGACTATGCCACTACCGTCTGGCTACGGCGAGCTTCGTTGGCTGCCGGCGAGTGGTCTTCGACCTCAGGTGAATCTTCCTCAGTTTTCACCTGTCTCGATTTGTTAGTTTTACTTGGTGTAAAATTTTGAAAACTCTAACCCTTGTTTTGATTAATTTAGTATGAATTAGCTTATGATAAGCTAAATTGATTGTTTGATTATGTATATATATATGTTGTATGATTGATTTAGAGTGGTTAATTGTAGTGTATTTGGTTGATTTATGAAAATCAGATTTTTGGCCAGGTTATGCCTGAATTATTTAGATTCGCCCTATTAATCTACTTTAGGTAAATTGATTTTACATTACGCTTTAAAATGTATCTAATTTCATGTCAGAACCATCAATTTAAGAAATTTATGCGGAATTAATCGGAATTGACTTTCTAGGTCAAAATCCGTGTGTGACAAAATTGGATTGCATAATTGAATTGTTTCATTCAATTGATTTTACAATATCCTTTGAAATGTATTTAATTTCATATCAGAAGTGTTGATTTGGGAAAATTGTGTAAAATTGATTGGAATTGGATTTTTAGGTCAAACTCTTGCGGGACTAAATTAGATTGTGCAATCGAGTTATTTTTTTCAATTAATTATATAATTTACATTAGAATACATTTAATTGCAATTCCAAATCGTCAATTTAAATATTTTAGCAATATTTGACCAGATTTGTGTTTCGGGCTCAAAAACCCTAATTATGTTGAATTGGATATTTCTTTTATTGGTTTTGATCAATTGATTATACGATATGTTATAAAATATGTCTAATTGCATTTTTAAACATTCAATTTAATTAAATTAATAGAATTCAACTGCATTGCATTTTCGGGTCTAAAACCCTAGATTCCAAATGAACTTATAAAATTGATCATTTGTATAGTTTTTTTTCTTTATAAAATTGAATTTATAAAAATAGTTGAAATGACCCTAATTTCATTCTAACATCTTCAATTGTAATTAATTGATTTGAATTATCCGAATTTGTTTCTTGGGCTTTGAAACCCTAATTTTGGAAATCGATTGTCTTGAATTGGCTACTCAGAAGATTATTTCATTGAAATTGAGTGTCTAGATTTATTTAAAATTAGTTTAATTGTACTCTTAAGCTATGAATTTGAGATAATAAAAGTTAATTAGTTGTGTCATAGTCCGAGCATGAAAAACCTTAATTTTCAGAGATGGTTTTATAAAATTGATTATGCTATGCTTCTTTTACCTAATCGATTTCCAGCTTTGATTTAAAATCATTTGAATTATGTTTTTATCTTATAGGGTTGGATTAGTTCTCTAAAAATGGTTGGTTTGCCTCTTTAGTTGTAAAACCTAATGAGTAAGTCATTTTTGATAAAATTAACTTATAATCTATTATTATTTCTCTGGCTTTCCAAATTAATTTGAAATGCCCCAAGTGATATGTATTAAAACCGATTTGATTAATATTTAATCTTAAATTTTAATAGAGCTACACTCGTGAGTCCTAGGTTTTGGACACATTTTCCAAGAAATATCATTTGTGTCCTTGGAATCAATCGGCTTTAATGCCACTTGAATTGGTTCGGCTTTAATGTCCTTGGAATCAATCGACTTTAATGGCACTTGGATTGGTTCAACTTTAATGCCACTTGAATTGGTTCCGCTTTAATGCCACTTGAAATTAATATAATAATAAAAATTCATTGTGTTGATGGAAGTGAGCTAAGTATTGTTATGTGGGCCTGATTTATGATTGGTTAAATCCTTGAATAAAATATTAATCACTTAAAGTGAAAGATCTTGAGTTGGGACTTGTATCACTTTGGGTAGCTATCCGAGTTAGGTTTTGTATTCTCTTGGTACCATTCCGGTGTTTTTCTATTCTATGATCCCGAGTGCCTTAAGAGGTTCGGAGAGGCCATCTTCTACTCTATAGGTATCTCGATATATTTTGGCCCTATAGGGGGTATGCATAGTTAAGTAATTAGGTATCCTATTTATTGGTGGTCTGGTTACGTTCTAGGCGGGCCAGCTAGGGCTAGTACCGTTCAAGTACTAGATTAGTTGTTGCGATCTCTTTGAGTCTCTATTCTCAAGATAATATAAACAAATGGTGGTGATCACAATAAAGGAATATAATAATGAATTATTCTCGCTCACTCATGGGCTTTATATTTATTTTTCCTATGCATGTCTCTTGGTTGTCTCACTTACATTAGTGATACTATATGACATATGTTCATACCCAATTATCAGATAATCTATTATTAAAATTGCATATGGGCCTTATGTGCAAAATGATACCTTCTAGGATAGTGTGTGTTACTTAGCATGTGATCATGATTTTCTTGTATGCTTGTACCTTATGTATTGTCATGTCTAGTCATGTATTATGAGCATGAGTCTGTGACCCTATGTTCTATTATATGTATTATATGTATAATCGAGAATGAGTTATTATATGAGTAAAATGGTGTATGTATCACATGTATAAATCGAGCATGAATTATTATACGAGTAGAATGGTGTATGTATCGCATGTGTAATTGAGCATGAGTTATTGTATGAGTGGAATGGAATATGTATCACATGTATAATTAAGCATGAGTATTATAAGCTAAAGATTGTCATATCTTATATGTATCATGTTTTCTTCCATGAGTTAGGTAGTCGTGATTTACTCAATACTGGACCCGTACTTATACTACCTTGGTTGAATGAGTCCCGCGACAATCCAATGATTGTGGGGAGCAAACCTCTTGTGCAAGTTTTTGATCGGGTATTGTTGTTGGGTTGAAGTCTTGGCTTGAGAGAGTAGGCAATCCAGAGTTTGATCCCTCGGTATTTGTCCTTATTTAAATGTATTCATTTTTAGAAGTTTGCAAGTGTTGTATAAAGATTTCAAGGGAGTTATAATTGAATTTTAATTTCCCATTACTTTGATAAACTTTTAAAATCCAGGATTATTTCACTGGTTTCACTGATTTATTTAGCGATAATTTTATTTAGTGAAATTGTTCACTTGTCATTTGTCTGTGGATATTTCCTTTTGGGAGTTTGTCCTCAATGCATAAATGTTGGTTGAATTTTGTTGGACAGGTTTTAGCCTTGCATCTAGCATGATATAGATAGTAGACATTTATCTTGTATTAGGTATGGTGGTAATATTCCTCAAATCCTATTTTAGCTTCCACATTACTCTTTTAAACAAAATTTTTCGGGAGTGAAATTTGGGGGTGTTACACTTTGTTCAGGATTTCTTGAAGAGAGCTCATCCTTTGACAAACCTTCTGAAGAAGACGACTAAATTTTAGTGGGACGATACTTGTGAGAGAGTATTTCAGGAGTTGAAGTAGTGGTTGACTACATCACCAGTTTTGACTTTACCTTCAGGTACTGATGGGTTTGAGGCCTACAACGATGCGTCAAAAGCATGGGCTAGATTGTGCCCTGATGCAACACAGTAAGGTTGTGGCTTACTCTTCTCGCCAGTTGAAGCAACATGAGCTGAATTATCCGACGCATAATCTAGAGTTGGTTGCAATTGCTTTTGCATTGAAGATTTCAAGGCATTATCTGTATGGGACTAAGTGCAAATTCTACACCAACCATATGAGCCTCAAGTATACATTCACTCAAAAGGAGTTGAATATGAGGTAGAGGAGATGGCTAAAGTTGGTAAAGGACTTTGATATTGAGTTGACCTACCATGAGGGTAAGGCCAACATCGTTGCAGATGCCTTGAGTAGGAAGACATCACATTCTTTGGGTTCTACCGTGGTTTCTTGTCGTTTGCTAGAGGATTTTGGTGAGATGGAGATAGAGATGATCCAATAGGATGATTTGAAGACTCGGATATGCGCTTTAACGATTACGCCAACGATTTTTTAATGAGATTTGAGTAGGATAACCTAGGGATGTTAAACTTGAGAGGATTTGGCAAAAGATTTAGGACGGTAGAGTTGAGGGTTTCAAGATTCATGAGGATGGTAGCATTCGCTACTAATGTCGCTAGTGTGTACCTTAGAGTCGCACTAATTTAAAGCGCCAAATTTTGGAGCAAGGTCACTGTACTTCGTATTTCGTTACACTTGGTACAAGTCAGATTTCTTCTACCATTCTCATACCGAGTGCTAAGACTTAAAACATTATCCGACTTTAATTAATAACACAATTTTGAAAATAATAGTAGAGAGAATCAAAGCAAATTAACATCATTCTAAATAAAACTAACTATAAGATATTACAAATTCCGTGAAAAGAAATACATAAGAGTATAAGAGTACGGAATCATTTGAATACCGAGTAAAACATCGGATAGCCCTACTCTTAACCCAAATACTAGCCTTCACCTGATCTCATAAGCTAACCTGCAAATGACACTACCCATTAAATAAGTAGGGACAAATGAAAATGAACCCTTCAGTATAATAGTACTGAGTAAACCATTATACAGAACTAAAATGAAAATTCCACATGGAACACATAAAAGACATCACAACAATACATGGTATAAAACATTGAAATATATACATGCGATGATCAAAATATAATAATCATATCAGATAAAAAAAGTATAAAAAAGACACATGGTTCTTATACCCTTACATTTAGAACATAACAAAACTTATCAACCAAACTTCCAATAGATGATGTCTAAAGTAATGATTAGAAGAAACCCCAATACAATAATCATATCATTCCCAATGTATCTTATATCTCAAAATCAACACCACTAATACCCATAACATACCAGGTGGGGCTCAAAGGCACAATACCAAACACAAGTAGGCAGGAAGGCCACAACTGAACTATAGGTAAGCACAAAGACTACTACCAGACTATAGGTAGGTACAAAGGCTATTACCGAACCATAGATAGGCACAAAGGCTACTACCAAAATTTATGTAGGCACAAAGGCTTCTACCAACTAACCCAATAATACAATAATAATCATTTCAATCCAATAATATTCATTTTTATTTTTATTTACTCGAGGGGATATCATATCAACCTAAAGACACTAAGGTACTTTTGTTATACAAATGCTCAAAGGAAACATGATATCCTACCAACAAAGAAGGTAGCACACGAAGGTACCTTAGTCATATTGGCACACAAAGGTAGCATAATACCCTACCAACAAGAACACCTAATCCATAAGTATGCGTACCCTCTATAAGTCAGTTGAGATAAATAGAATAAGATATAGGGTCTAACTAGGGCACTAAGGCACACTAGCAAAAATCCATAATCAACAATGGTCCAAACCATGTCTATAGGGTAGCGATTCCTAAAGATACATCACTCCTACTATCAAGGTCTTTCCCTTTAAGTGTTACTATTTTTTTAAGGTGACCACAAAATCACATATTAATCATATAGATCCAATTTTCATACTTAACCATTTTAACTTATTTCCAAACATCCAAGACAAGCATAATCAATGTCAATACCAAGTTCAATTATTAAAAAAATACTATAAGGCCATTCTAGACTCCATTATTCACACTTAGGCACTTTAGGCCAAAAATGACCAAAATGCCCCTAAAGTTAAAATATCCATATTATCATCCATTATAAATACTAATTCCATTTTATTTATTACCTAGCTAAGAAAATGCTAAAATAAAATAATTAAATTATTTAACATACAAATAAAATATCATATATGCCAAATGACCATTTTTCCCTCATACATAATTTTGTAATTAAAATCCTAACATGTAGTTTTAGAACATCAAACCACATTTTCGCATGTTCGGCAATAAATAATAAATATTAGATATGCTTATAAGAATAATTATCATGATATACTCAAAATGACCAAAATACTCCTAGGATATAACAAATAGTAGTAGTAGTAAAATAGCATGCGTTTTCTTAAATATCAAATCACACATCTCCATACTAAATAATAATTGAGACATGTGAAGCATTTTTATTAGGTTAAATATCATAATATGCTTAAATGACCAAATTATTCCTAGGACACATGTTAATAATATTTATGTTAAAAATACATTTAGACATGCTCAACCTATCATATTAGACATACATGAAATATACAATATAGTCCCATCATTTAAACCATTTTAACATACATTTCATACACATCATAATTTCCACAAGTTAAACATGCTTTATTTTATCAAATCCCATACTATCATTATTAGGTAATTAGTCACAATGTAACAAATATAATTAATACAAATTATACATCAAAACTATAATGTTCTATTATACGATATCTAACCATTTTAGTAGAGTATAAGGACTACTTGATTTCCAGTAAAAGCAAAATTTTATCAGTAACCTGCTAAAAAATATTAGGCTTTGTTGATCAAAATTCTGTACCTAAAAATAATGCCATAATAATCAAATTAATATTTCACTAATAAAATAATTTTTTTTATTAAAATATTTCTAAAAGGAGAAATTACCAAAATACCCCTAGGTTAAAAATGTGTAAAATTTAGATGAAATCCTCACACTACTCATGCATTGTGAGTTTTAAAGTTGCATGAGGGGTTGGGGGATTGGTTGGTTGTGGGGGTTGAGGGGTGTAAGTGGTGTCGAGGGTAGATGGTGGTCAGGACTAAGAAGCTGGTGGCGGTTGGGCGAAGCTACAAGTAGGAGGAAGAGGCTGGTGGTGTTGGATAGCTTAACGGTAGGAGGAAAAGAAAGAGAAGAAAGTGCTCGGTGGTAGTTGGAGCTGAGGTGAGGGGATATTATAGTGGTGGTTGGTGGTTTTAGTGTGATAGGGTTTGAAGGGCTGCGAGATACAAATGATCGAATGGGGTGTATGAGTTGCAAACATAGGAAAAAGGGGTTGAGGGTGGCGTGGTGATGGTGGATAATATAAAAAATGGGCAATAGGGAGGAAGGAGAAGGTGGCAGAGGGTAGGGAAACATCGATTGTGGTTGATGGTGTGCTAGTGATGCATATAGGGAGGCAGAGGAAAGTGAGGTGGTAGTCGATGGCTGCTTGGCTTGGTTAAGTAGTGACGGTGAGGAAGCAGATGTTAGGAGAGGTTGGTTGTAGAAAGGAGAAGGTAAGGTTGGGGATGATGAGGGGGATATGTTTTGGTAGTGCTTGGGCTATGTGGAATGACGATGCATGGAGGTAGTGGTGGCAGTTTGGTGAAATAATATAAAGGTAGAGGAAAGTGGGTGGAGGGTGGTGTGAAGAAGGGAGCTAGGCTAGGCGATGGTTGCAGCTTGGGGGAGATGGCATTAGCTCGTGGTAATTGTTGTGGGGAGGCTAAGACAACGACTATAGAGAATTGAGAAGAAACAAGAAGGAGTAGGATCTGGGGTTGGTTTTTGTTAGGAAAACAAATGGGTGATGGATGTGTGTATGTATGCACATGCAAAGGTGAGGTGAAATGGTTCAATGGTGGGATGTTAGGGTTTGGGAAGTTAATGGCATATTGCAGACTGGGAAGGAGTGTGTAGGGAGAAAGGGGAAAGGAAATGCATGCGAGAAGAGAGGGCATGTGGGGTTGTGTTTGGTTAGAAGAAGAAAGGGTGGATGGAATGCATAAGGGGGTGTTTAATCATTACAATATGGACAGGTTGGGGTGTTCGAGGGGTGTAGAGGAGATACAGAAGGTTGGGGTGCATTTGGCTAGATAATGGAGAAAAAGAGGAAAGAAAATTAAGGGAGAATGGGCTAGATAGGCAGGCTGAGGGAGAAAAGGAAGAAGAGAAAAATGGGCTAGGCTACCTAGAGAGGGAAGAAGGGAAAAAAAAGAAGGTTGGGCACAGAGGAAGAAAAAGAAAAGGAGAAAAGAAAGAAATATGAAAAATGAAAGTAAAATTTAGAGTTATAATTAGAATTAGGTTAAATTTAGGTTTAGGATAAAATTAATTTATTCGGGTTTAAGGTATTCGATTCAAAAAATAAAATAGGTAAAATCAATAGTTAAGGGTGGATTTAAATAAAAAGGAAAAAAGATAAGACAAATAGGATAAATTAATTTAAAGAATTTATATGGGTTTACATGTCAAGGGTTGATAAAAGTAATTAAGCTAATATTTAATGGTTTGGTTTTTGGATAAAAGGTTAAACACTCAAAATTAAGGTTATGAATTTTTGGGGTGTTAAACTGTTGACCATTAGACCTCATCGGATATCTCCATTACAACAAGTGTGACCAACACATTCCTACCCGCAAGCACACAGGGTCGAAGTAGTAGTCAAGGTCGATCCCAAAAAGATTGGTGAATGACCACTAAGACAATGATGGAACTTAGCTATGTCTAGACTGAAAAATGATAAGAAGTGAGAAAGTGTAAGCTAAAATAACTAAAATAAATAACTAAGCTAAAAAGAAAGAAAAATAGTACTCAAGTGACTCAAGTAAATAGAAAAGCTAAGGTTCTGGTTCATCTCCCCTGATCCTCCATGTAATTGAACACCACATCATAAATTGATTCAACAATCATAATCAATCATGCCAATAAGGATAGAAAGTGTTGTGCTTTCTCAAGCAACAAACACCCTATTACATATCTATTTCCCTTACTATCTCTAACTTAGGGTCTAATAGAGTCTAATGCCTTAAAGTCTACAAAGTTTCCTCCTTTATTACTATAGAGGTCAAATTGATCATCTCTTGACCTATATTTTAATCTCTAGTTGTGTTATTGGGTCTAATACTAGATTATCTCTCGATCGCACTGATATTTTCCACACCGGAAATCAAAATCCGATCGAAGTTCGTCATTCCGTTAATCAATCAACAACACAATACAAGGATCATGAATTGAATAAAAAAAAAGAATGCAAATATTCAACACATTCAAATTGGTGAAAACTCCCCTTCACCTTAGCACAAAAATCTAGCCAATCAAACTCATAGTTAGAACATTAAGAATAACAAGAGATTCCATAGATAGATAAGAGAGAAAAGAAAATACCCTTGAAATCCAATGATTCTTACAAGTGTTTAACTTTTTCCACCTAGATCTCTAGTTTACAAGAGAATTCTTGAGCAATTGGGGAAGATGATGGAGGAGGGAGAAAAGAGAGGGAGTGGAGGCTGCCTGGATGAAAAATTAGAATGAGAGTTTAAATACTACGGCCTCTCGAATCCCTAGCGTGTTGATAGACAAGGGCTTCCTATGTCATCCTCGATAATGCTGGGTATTTTAAACATAACTCTAATTGAGATAATTTTAGATGCATTGGAATGATATTAAAAATATATACATCTTTTATGTTGAAAGATTCTCAAAATTCAGATCATATCTTGGTCTAAATTCTACTTCTTTTTCTCTCACATACTTTGAATATGCATTCTTGTTTTCATTTTATTCCAGAATTTGCATTTTAGTTCTAAATCTATTTCTACTTTAACTTTTGCTCCTTTATTTTCCCTTTAAGCTTATTATTTCTTCCATCCTTCATGCTTATTTGTTCCTTTAGATCCTGCAATTTTTCACAACACAAAGGTAGTAACTAGAACAAAAAAGGAGAATTCCAACTGAAATTTGAGGGAAAAACTCTTATAAACCTTAAGAATAAGATGCAAAAATCACACTTATCAGTGACCTTCACTGCTCTATGGGCAAGGTCGAGGAGTAGGTCCATTGCCTTTAGCACCTACACTCTAGATACTGCTAGCTATAGAATAAGACTGTTGCTGATAGGTGGTCCCACCACAAGACGATGCCTAATGATGCTAACTCTAACTCCAGAAGAGTAATCTCTTAAAACCTCTATGACCCATATTACCAAACTTCCAACACTCTATTATTTTACACTGGTAGTCCTCTATTGGGTGGTTTCCTCTACAAATCTTACGGTGATAGTGCCTCAGGGGTCGATTATTCCTAAATTGTGCTCTAGAAAACTATGAAGACTAACCATCACTAGGTCCCCTCTACTAAATGCTTGGTTGAATTCTCTTATCACATCTATGATTTTAAATACTCTTTGTTAGTCTCATAGTTCCACTAAGGGCCTTCTTCACCTCTGAATCTGTCGTAGGACACACACCCTCTTATACACCATGAGTACATCCATCATGACCTCTCATCCAAACAGCTCCTAGATGCATATATCCAAACCCTATTCAAAGTGATGAGCAACTGTCTCCTCACAGCTAGCTATCTCTAGTGGAAAAGTAAGAAGCATAGAGAACTTGCTAAAGTAAACCTAGACTGACATGCTTCCCTACTGAAGGGTCAGAAATTTGATATGATGCACATGTAAAGGATAGTAGTGTGATGTCAAAGCTGCCAAAAATTCTTCCCAAGTGTCTCCCACCTCAACAGCTTGAAGTTAGCATCCTCTCCACTGTTCATCTACATTTCCTTGTAGGTAGAATGTATCGACATCCACCTTCTTTCCATCTAGGAAGTAAGAATCCCCAAGGATCTTCTTTAGCTCCCTAATCCACCTTTCCAACACTGTAAGATCCTTAACTCCCTCAAACATCAACAAGTGATGAAACTTAACTTCTCTAAGCCACATCTTAGGTGCTAGAGGTAGCGGTAGAGGTTGTGGCTTTGCTACTTTCTTAGCTACTATGATAAAGAACTCCTCTATGCGTGCGAAATTAAAGTTTTGTGCCATAACCGTAAATAAAAATAGAGTAATAGGGTTATAACCCTAGAGATCACAATAAAAGAACACCTATAAGAATGCTAAGCACCTCACCACATTCAAAGGCTAACAACAAACATTAACATTTATCACAAGGTTAGCATGAGCATTGCACACACAAGTTAAAAGGAAGTAATGGCATTCATAATAGATGGCCATACAACACTCATGATTAAAAACATTATAACAATAGCAACTAGAGACCCAAAACCAAAAGAAAACCCTAATCCTATAGGTTTGGTCCTACTACAAGGATAGATTACTACCATACTAAGCACCCACCTAACATAAACCCTAATCATGGGATGAATAAAAAAAATCTTAAAACCTATCCCAAATCAATCATCACCATCAAAACCCTGAAGACTTAGATCCATAGCAACATGAATGCCTAACTCTCATAGATCACCTATTGGAACCATTCCTCATGCAAGATTATCTTCTCTCACTCTAGATCAGAAGGAAGTCCATCCACTTCATCCATCTCACTTAGATAATCCGAGAAAATACTTGGCAGTAGTCCCATCCTATCCCTCCACATATCATCAATTAGGATCAATTCTCTTGCCAACTGATCATAATGTAATGGGAAACGTTTGCCCTCTATAAACCTAGGATGTGGAACACTCATCATGAACAAATACCTTTACACTTCCCTTGATGTAATCCATAGCTTTACTAAAGGAAGGGTCCTCAATAAGTGTTTGGATCAAAACATATAAGGCCCAATGCAGTGGTTGGCATCCACCATATGGTTCAACTCTCTAGTAAGACACCTTACGTGGATTCTAATATCTTCGTCATGTGACATCCTAAAGAGTGATATAGGTAGTTCAATCACTCTAATACATTCTAGGGAATCCTAGAAAATATAACAACTCAACTTAGAACTCATAAATTGATCCATTTTCTAATAAAATAATTTCCTCAAACCTCCAATCAAGAATAAGCACATTTTTCTATGCCATAGTTCATCCACAAACACACTAGGGATATAACTCCATCTACACACCCAACTTAATGGTGTAAGACATGAAACCAAATAGGGTCGGCTAGGGTACCAAAATTAAAAGACTGAGACCAATACAAATAAAAACTCCCAAATCACTTCCTTACAAGGCTAAACTAGATTTAAAACATTCAGGAAACCGAAACATTCAAAAATAGAAAAAAGGATTTAAAACAAAAAGCTTTGATGCCAAATTGTAACACCCCCACTTTTATTAGTTAAAAAAATTATTTTGTGGAAGCATTAATTGCCAAATTAATGGGAATTACCACTACACTTAGCATAAGCCCAATTCCCTTACATTTCTTATGCTAAGTACTATGGCTCAAAACAAAACACAACCAGTGTAAAACAAAGGAAATGAGCGATAATAAATAAATATGATTACGGATAATACCCTCCGTACAATAACAAAAATCAAAATACACCAAGGGACATAAAATTCCAAAGGTACACCACTAGTTTGTCCTAACTCTTAGACCTTAAGCCCATTCTAAGAACAGGACCTCTCCTCAAGGGCTCCACTTATCCTTACCTTTATTATATGCATTAAACCACACCATGCCCTTCACATAGTCATCTATTAATGTAGTAAGAGTAAAACTTCCTTATACTAAGTAAATCACAATACCTGACAAAGAGGTAGCATGCCCACATTACACATAATCACACAATAATTTAAAAATCATGTTCAACCAAAAAGCACAAGCCATGAAAAATGGTAATAATCATAGGGTAAATTAATCATCACGGTCTCATGCTAAGTATTTAATCATACAAAGTCACTTCATATCATCACAATGTACACATTAGCCATATTTAGCCAATAAAATTAATCCTAAAGATTACAGTAGGGCTGAGGAAAATACCAAACTCACAATCCAAAATAATTCTAATTTATAAAGGTAGGGAATTGAGGCAACTAACAAACCAACCAATCTAAAACAAATCCTTTTTATATTCTTACACAATAGTTACTTCCATTTTTAATTACTTGAGGGGATACAATTAACTTGAGGATATTGAGGCATACTCTGTCATACTAGCACTCAAAGGTAGCACAATACCATTACCCTAGAACCAAGGGACACAATAGTATGCCCGATCTTATTAGTGCACAAAGGCAACATGGTATCCTTAAGCCTCGGTCACTTAATCCTTAAGTGTTGACACCCCCTATAGGGCTCGTAGATCACCTATAGAGTATAATAGGAGCTTACCATGGCACAACGACACACTAGAGAACCAAAATCAATGAGGGCTACACATTGTCTCTTGAGTAGCTTATCTTAGATAACAACCATTTCCAATATGACGTATTTCTCTTTAAGTATTAATATTTTATTAGGTGTTCATAAATGTCACATACTACATAATAGTTCCCATTTCTATACTTCCATTTTCCTTCTTCTTCTTTTTTTCCAATTATTAAGGTAAACTATAATTTCATTACTCTAGGTCAAGCCAAAGTTAACACTAAGGTCAGCCTATCAAAAGTATAAGGTCATCCTAATGTCCAACTATTCACAAAAGATCCATTAGATCAAAAATTACCAAATTGTCCTGAAAATCCTAATTTTGTCATTTTATCTAGTTTTGTACCAAACATCATTTTTACTAAAAATTTGTCATGAAAAGGCTAGAAGACAATTAAGCATATTATTTAAGCATGTAGGTAATCTTCTTATTTAGCAATTTACTATATTTTCCACTTTTAAAGCATCTAGTAAGTTGTGCCTATAAATCCTAATCATTTGTTTCTAAAGTATTTTAAATTTCATGCAGCATCTACATACATGTTATAGCATGATATGTCATTTAATATGACAATTATCATCATAGTGCATGTAAAGAAATTTTTCTAACCCTAGAACATGTGAATAACAATTATCATACTCTAACCCTAATAATGCGTGCATGTTTTATGCTATTTATAACAACCCTATCTACCATGTAATAATGATCTTGAGATATTCATCATGGCATTTACACCATTATATTATAGGTTTAAAAACCTTAGGCAAGTATATGTAAATCATTTAACATATTACTCATACATATAGCTTATCAGAACAACATTTGTATGCACTATTTAACAATCTATCACTTTATCTTGCATATCATAATACTTGAAAGATATAAAACACTAGCATGATTCTAAATCTAAATAATCTTAACTTGATCGTAATAGTTTCTACCATCTCATGAGTGATTGGATTTACCTAAATCCAAGCTTATATAAAAAGTGCAAAAAACCATCTTCTCTAAGATCCTCAAGGACTTCTCAAAAAATTAGCATATAATAACACATATATTATCATATAAATAAAATAATAATAACTAAAATATTAATCAAACCCACTCAAAAAAAGGTAAGCAACTAACAAGCCAAACAAGGCACAAAAACATCTCACAAAACAAGGAAGGAGGCAATGGTGGGAGGTGTCAAAGAAAGGGTTTAGCAACGATACCTTTGGTCATTGTTGGGGGGGGGGGAGTGACCAAAAGGGAGCACTAGTGAAAGGGGAGGTTTTGGCAGAGGGGATTGGTAGCTTTAGCTAAAGGAGAATAGAGGTGCCTCTGACAAAGGCTGCCAATGGTGGGGTGAGGGAGCGGAGGAAGTAGCCAAAGCTATTAGAGTAGGAGTTGTGGTGGTATGCACTGCTAAAAAATGATGAAGATGCAACATATCATGTGAGAAATTATTGAGGGAGCTTGGGAGGAAGGAGAGGAAGTGAAGGATTATCTTGGGGTTACAACACAACACAAAAATGAGAAGATGAAGGAATTAAATGAATGGTGGTGTGAAGGGGAGAGTCGTGCAAGACATGGGAGAAGGAAACATGAAGGAGAAAGAGACATGCAAGAGGTATAGCTTAGAGGAAGATCATGCTGAGTAAAGGGAGTAGGGTATGGTTAATGTCTAGTATAGGGCAGGGTAATAATTTAGGAAGATGAATCGAGGTAAAAACATCTAGTTATGAGAATTAGGATTACCTGATTTCGGTTGGGGTCTAAACTATGATTAAATTTAGTAACCTACATTCTATCTTATTTTAACCTAATTAAATTTATATCAAATATGTCATAATAATACATTTATCAATAACATATTTAATAAAAAACACCCTACAATAATTATTATAACTAATTGCATATAACTATTGGTTTATATTAAGGATTTCTAAAATTGGGGTATTACAAGTATTCTTGAGATTTTTGGCCTAATTTATAGCATAAATTCAATAAAATTACTACAAAAACATACCATCAATTCATTCTATGTTGATATATTTATTTGGAAACTTAAATCATAAAAAAAAACTAAAGAATTTGCAGAATTTTTTTAGAGAAGTTTGTTTTTCAACCTAGCTAGTGTTCAAGTTTTTTCATTTTTTCATGAAAAAATTATAAAAATAAATTAAATAACCACTAAAGTAGATTATACATATATAATTTATAGTTTGATTCTTGTATTTGAATTTAATAGATGAAAAAATTTCAAAATATTTTAGAGAGAAGAGAAAGCAAAGGATGTAAAAAAAAATAATGAGGGTAAAGTTGGAAATAATGAGCTATATGAGTCTTAACTTAGTATGTTTAAACAAAATTTACCTTTTTATTTATTTGGATTAAGAAGTCACTTTGGTTTATGGGGGTTAGCCATGTGATCCGATTTTTTGATAAGTGAATTATGCAATCAAGTCCAATTTTTTTTATCCACAAATGTCATTTTCTCTTTCTTATATTAGTATTAGATAATGTAATTCTTATAATTTATATATATATATATATATATATATATATATATATATATATATACTTAATAAGATTAATATCTTTGAAAAGTTACAAAATAATAATAATAATTATTATTATTTATTATTATTATTATTATCATTTTATATCAATGATATATTAGTTATCCTAATCACATACATTTGATTACATAATATCATTATTTAAAATCGATAATATAAATATGGAATGCCAACAAATTTGATAAACATTAATATTAGTATTAAACTAATAGTATATTAGTCATCTTAATTTTATACATTTATGTAGATCATATGACGAGCTAGAAATGGCGTCTTCAATGTGGATGTGAAAAAAGGAATATCGATTAAAATATTATGTTGAGAAAATTTTGAATCATATGTAGAAATAGAAAGATGGAAGATATAATAGAGAAGCCACAAGGTGGTAACATCCACCAAATAGGAATATCAAGATCAAAACCACTTACTTGTAGCCTCAAAGAAGATAGATGGGGTTTGGGTTACGTTGGTTGAAGTAGTGCACAAAAGTTTATTTATTCCTTCTCATTTATGTTAGGAGCTCTATGTTAAAATAATAATTAAACCCCCTAATATTTTAAGAAAATATACAATAATTATCATGTAAAATATATTTTATAAGACAATCATGTATACTTTTTTTTTTCTTAGAAATCCAACACAAAAATTATTTAAAATTCCATGAAAACTATCATTAAAAATGTTATGCTCAAAACTCTTATTGAAAATATATATGTAACACTCCAAAGTTTTACCTAATGCTATTATTTATTAATTAATACCTAAAACTAACCTAAATTTTAATTTCTAGATAATTATTTTTTTTCAGCCTAACCCCAATCCTTAATAATTGACAGATAAAATTTTAGATCACTTTCCTAAATTTTAATCCTAAACCTAACCCCAAAAAATTATTTCATCTCTTTCCCTTTTTTTCTTTTTCCTTTTCTGTCTTTCTTTTATTTTCTCCCTTTCCCTCGGCCTACACCCAACCAAACCCATCTCTTTTCCCTTTCCCATTTCAGTGAAATAGATTACACTCTTGGCCCTTGTCGTCCTCCTCCCTTCCCTCCTTTTCCATACAACACCCCCATTACCCTACCACACTGACTCCCTGTAACTTGCATAGCCCTGCAACCCTTACCCGACACCCTCTGCCACTCCTTCACCAACCTCCTTGCACACCTAACCCAACCCTTTCCCATTATCTTTTCCTTTCCCCTTTTTCCTTTCTTTCCTTTCACTAGCCATGCACACACACACATGTATGCATTCCTTCTTCTTCCTTATCCCATTTCCATTCCTTTTCTCCCGCGCGAGAACCTAGTTGAGCCCCTTCCTCCCTCTTGCTTCTTGCTATGTTTTTCATCACTATATGTCGCCACTAGCACCATTGCCAACTCGCCTTCTTCCTCTTCATTACCTTTCTAATGTAAGCGCCCCTTCCTTAATTTCTCCTTTCTCCTTATTCATTCCCTTTATCTCATCGAGAAATCACCAACCACTTTCTGCTCAGTTTTTTCACTCTCGTAGCCGCTAGCACCACCACCACTACCAAGCCATTTATGCTCCTTCTTCCCTTCCCCCTTTACTCTTGTCCTTACCATTGACCTTAACCACCAACCTCCCCTTTCCTTTTATTTATTTTATCTTCTCTCCCTTCCCAAGCCATATTCCACTCCACCTCTCTAATGTCACCAACCAAGCACCACTAACCACTCCTTGTTTCCAATCACCACCAGTCTTAGCATCATACTGCCACCGTCCTTGCTGCCAACCATCATCGGCTCCATTTCCACCACACCACCACCACCACCCCAAACCTCTACTATCAGCACCACCTTAACCACCAATCCCAGCACCCCACTACCACTACCTTTGCTCATATCCACTACCAACCGCCACAGTGTCTGCCACCACACCTCTACCCTTGCTCAAGACTTTCACTTTTTTGGTTATCTCTATTTTTCCTCCTTTTTATTTGCCTTATTTTTTCCTATTTATTGTTTTTCCTAAGTCTAATATTGTGTATTTTGACTTCTAGGTGATATTCTAGTGGTCTTGGAGGAGTAGTTATAAGACTTACATGCTTAAAGGTCAAACACACTTTGATAATGATACATGTCATAGCCAGGTATTTATGTGTAATATGCATATTTTTATGTGATACCTCGTTTGGAGTTGTTATATGGATAATATTATTATGATAATGATTTATATGTTGTACCTTATGATGAAAAAGTGATAAAGTTTATATATATATTGATGGTTATTTATTTTATGATGATATTATATTTCACATTGGGACTCGTAAGGTTTTTATGGTAATATAAGTATTTTAGTTGTGTCAATGACATTTTGGTCAATATAGATTAAAAATATAAATATTAGGTAATTCAATATGATAATTGTTTCAAAATAAGTTAAATATATTACATAGAATATTTGGAGTGAATATGAATGGATTAAGTCCAATAAATGATAAAAGTGGCTTTAAGTGGGAATAGTAACCCTAGAGGCGGAATTATTATCGCATATGTGAAATATTAGATTTTAACCTTAATTTATGGAGATATTGTTGATATTGGAATTTTAAGTATGTAAATTAAATTTGGTACTTATATGAGTCTCATGGGAAAATTTGTGATTTATTTGTAAAATTAGGGTTTTATGGGGAAAGGTGAATAGTAACACTAAAGGTAAACTATTATTGCATGTGTAAGATGTTGGAGTTATGTAACACCCCAAAATTCACTACTTTTGTTTTTCAAAAGCGGAAGAATTTAAAATTTAAAACCTGTGAATTCTAGGGATGTTACCGCCACACTTAGTACCAGACTGGTTCACTCCCACCATTTCAGTACCAAGTGCTAAGGCTAAAAAGATTATTTTTAAACTTAAACCGAGAGTTCATAAAATGAATTAAAAAGATCATAGCATAGAAATTAGAGTACGCATAAAAGTTTATAATCAATAATAAGATAGAAATCAGAGTGCGAAATCAAAATTACTCTGAGGGAATAATCTTACAATCGATAAAAGGTTTAATTGAAATACTTAATACAAGGTAATAAATCATAAGAGGGTAAATCCGATACAAAAGAAATAGCAGAAGAAGATAAAATAACAAGAAGAGTGAAAACGATCACAACACTCTCAAACTTTGAGCCAACCACAAGCCCAACACTCAGCCCCGCTTGATGTCTCGCCCACCTGCACAAAGTCAGAAGGGCCTACTACTCGTGGGAATGAGTAGCACCCATAAAAAGGGTGATCAGTATGCTACTTACTAAGCAAGGTAACCGTGCACTAAGGCCGACACATAAAGTCACATAAACCATGCAGAATAGTAAAAAGAGCATAAAGTCCAACATGATAACATACAATCATACAATCATTCGGGTAAGTACATAAAGGCCCATTTATAATCTGGATTAATTACTTAATTAATCTCTGATCGGAAATCGATTCACACTATGCTTTTTATCAAATCCATGCAAGTACGGGAACCCCACTATTATAGCCGGTGGACCGGATACATACAGGGCACATAGCTCCTGACCACTATTATTGCCAGTGGACTGGAAACATATAGGGCATAAAGCTCCTAACCACTATTATAGCCGGTGGACCAGTCTGGCCCCGACTCTCATGGTGTTCCACTGTAAGTACTTAGTGTCTTTCCTATGTCTTATCACAAATATGTTTGGTTTTGTTGAGCACGAAATCCCCCACTATTATAGTCGGTGGACCGAAAATGCACAGGTATGAAGCCTGACCACTATTATTACCAGTGGACCGGTCACATATAAGACATCATGCCCTAACCACTATTATTCGCCGGTGGATCGGTCTGAGCCCGGCTCAACAATCTTCCACTTTAAATGATTAACGTATTACGTTATCTTATTCAAAAACTTTACCCTAGACATGCATAAACACTCCCTTTACACTTATCCTCCATTTGACTCGTATCATATCATGAGAACCCTACACCTCCTAACTTGCCCAACAACCTTTCCTCTATACTCAAATTCACACTAGAACTCCAACACCGAAATATGTGGGTCAAGGCCCATTACTACACACCTCCAAGTCCACTTACTTCCTTACTCTAGGTTTTTTTTTCTTCAGAAACCCTAATTTAGGCTTAAGTGGCCCATCCTACTCCACCTCACACAACCCCAAATCATTTTAACACTCCATACATCACAACTCATATATTCCACCCTCATAATTACACTTTAACCACTAAATACACATGATACCACAAAAACCCTAAGCAGCCACACCAAACCCTAATTGTCCACACAAACCCTAGCTCGGTCTCTTACGTACCTTTATATTGCTCCACATACTATTTTTCATCCAAAGTGTTCAAACACCCAAACAACACTTACATTATCTTCCTCACACCCCAAATCAACCTTTTATACGTAAACTTTACTCCTATGCATATGCTAACCTCCCTATGCAAACCTTTGAACTTTTTCATGCAAACCCTAAAACTCCCACATGAAACCCTAGATTCAACCATGCAAACCCTAGATCCATCCATGCAAAACCATAGATTCTACCATACAAAACCCTAGATTCCATGCAAAACCCTAGATTCAATCCACACAAAACCCTAGACTAGATTCCCCCATACAATACCATAAAATCTACCATGCAAAACCCTAAGCCCATCCATATCAAACCCTAGTTTAGATTCTCCCATGCAAAACCATAAATATGCCATGCAAAACCCTAAGTCCATCCATACAAACCCTAGTTTAGATTCTCCCATGCAACACCATAAATTAGATACTCTCATACCTTCATTTTACTTTCACCCCCTATTCTTCTCCCACTGATGGATCATTAACATTTTTAGGTCAACTTACCTCCCTCGGTCAACTCATTTCTTTTTTGTTAACTTACTCCCCTTTAGTCAACTTATTTTCCATTTTCCATTTTCAACCTTTTTCCCACACAATACCACTTTTATACATCCTCACATGCATGTCTAAAGGGTCACAAACCAATCATCACCTACCACAATATTTCATCACATATACATAATACACATGCCATATAATAACACAGAAACATACTTCAACTTCACGTCATATCACACACGAAATAATTATAATGATAAATATAAGATGCATAACATACAAAGTATATAATGCACATCAACACACGATAGGCCTTAGTAACACCCTTACTAATAAAAAAATAGTAATAATAATAGTAATGAAATAATAATCAAAATTATAAAATAATAATAATAATAGTAATGATAATAACAATAACAATAATAATAGTAATAATGATAATAAATACATAAACCTAGAGTAAAATAAAGTAGGGTTTTCGACCCTACTTTGAAATAGTAAGAATAATATTAGTAATAACAACAACAATAATAATTAATAATAATATTAATATTAATAACAATAACAATAATAATAATAATAATAATAATAATAATAATAATAATAATAATAATAATCGCATACCAATAATAATAATAATAATAATAACAACACCATTAGTAAAATAGTTGTAATAATAATGAAATAATAATAATAATTTCGAAATAATAATAATAATAATAATAATAATAATAATAATAATAATAATAACATTAATAAATAAAATAAAAACTCATAATAATACTAATACTAATAATTTACTCAGCCAAATAAGGTCAGCCCTAATAAGAAATAATAATACTAATAATATTGAACTTAATAATAATAATAATAATAATACATAATGATAATAATAATAATAATAATAATAATATTCAAATAATAGGCTAAAACTAAAATACATTAAAATAAACTTAGTTAAATAGGGGAAAAGGGTTGAGAGGGTTTAGGGTTCAACCTTAGGCTGGTGGTGACAAGCAGCGTCGGCGGTGGTGCACGGCGGTGGCGGTGATGGCAGGAAAAAGGGAAGAAAAGGGAAAAAGTTGCATGCTGGGAAAAGGAGAGGTAGAATGGTGGTGGGAGTTGGGGTGTTTAAGGTTGCCCAGGTGGAAAGGAGTAGAATGAAGGTGGCGGCGCAACCAAAGGAAGCGGCGGTGGCTGAATAGGGAAGAAGAAGAGAAAGAGAGGAGGAGAGGGAGGGAGAGGAAAAGAAAGGTCGGGGGAGATAGAGGAGGGTTTGTAGGTGGTTTTGGGAGATGTAGGAGGCAGTGGTAGCGGCGAGATTGGTGGTTAAAGGCGGCACGAAGGGCGACGGAGGTGGAAGAGAGGGTTGTTTGGGAAGTAACTTTTGCATAGCCGGGGTGGCTTATTCAGGGAAAATAGAGGGATGTGGGTGGTTCAGGTAGTTAAAGGACGGTGTAAGGGTTAGTTGGGTGGGAAAAGAGGGCGACGTCACTAGCCGAAGATGGCGACAATGGCGTCTGAAATGGAGGCGGTGGCAAGGTTGGGAATTTCTGGGTAGGAATCAAAAACTTGATACAGGGTAGATTATGGGGATATTTATAGAGTAAAATGGATGGCTAAGATCAGAATGGGGTGACGGGAATTTAGGGTTGATCGGTTAGGGTTACCGGCGGCAATGGAGGTCGGCAGAGTTCAAAACGGGGTAGGGGTATGCGCAGGAAAAGGAGGGACTATGCGAGAAGAGGGAGAAAATGGGTTGGGTGATGGGGTCGACAGATCAATAGGGAAAAAGAGCGAGAAAAGGCCGGTCCAACAGAGAGATCGGCGGCGAGATTTTCGGCCGATTAAGGGAGGAGTTGTAGTCGACGAAGGAAGGATGAAGAAGAAAGGGGGCTAGACCGGTGGTTCAGGGAAGAAAGAAAAGAAAGAAAAAGGAAGGAACCGAGCCGGTCGGCGCAGTGAGGATGTGTTTAAATCAAATGCTACATTTTGGGGGGAAAGAAGCAAGGAGCAGTGTAGCGTTTTGGGCCGCCGAAAGAAGAAGGAAAAGAAGAGAGTCTGGGTCGCGGAAAAGAGAAACGGCCTACGCCGAAGGAAGAAAAGGGGAGAGGGCGTGGGCCACTGGGCTAGCCCAGGTCGGGGGAGAAGGTAAGAAAAAGAAAAAAAGAAGAAAGAAAAAGGAAGAAAGAAAAAGGAAAAAGGGAAAAAGGAAAAGACAAAAATAATTAGGTTGGGTATTTAAATTAATTTGAATATTCTAGATATTTAAAAATAATAATATTTAAATAAAATAATATTAAATTTCCTTTTTAGGCTAATTTAGGATTTTTGAAAGGTTTTTCATAAATTCTATTTTAATTAGCAAATCACTTTAATTTTCTCCAATTAAATTATTTATAAAATTCCTATTAATTTGGACCTACTTTCTCCTTCTTATTTCTAAATAAAATAATTTATTTAATTAATATCCAAAATAAAATCCTTAATTAGCTAAAATACCCAAATTTCTTCCTAATTAAAATATTTATAAATTTATTCTTGATTTACCCTAATTAATTTCCTTTTATTTTAATAAAAATAATTTATTTAATTAATTTTTTTCTAATAAAACCTTACTTAACTCTAATTTTTTTAAATTAGAATTTTTGGAGCATTTCAAGTTATACCTTGATTTATTAGATATATTATCAATAATAATATTTTAAGGATGGGTATTAAATTTGGTGATAAAATGAGTAGTAGGGGAGAAGTTATTATAACACCCCAAATGTTACTATTGAAAATTTCCGTATATAACATAAGCATAATACCAAAATTGGTGGGTGTTACCACCATAATTAATAGAAATCTTTCTTACTAAACCATCCTCATGCCAATCATAAGGTAAAAAAATAATATGTAAAACATGATAAACATAAAATGATAGAAAATTAATAAAATTGAATACAGGTTAAATATTAACTCCAAGTACAATATGCAAATATACAGGCAAATGGATACCATGGATCTAAGTGTCCAAAAAGATATCCGGGCAAAAATATCATCCGGATAACATAACTCTACACCCAAAAACCCTAATATAAAAAGTTACTCTACCCCACATAAAGTATCGTATGCTACAAAGTCATCTAATGGGTCCTCATCAATTTGCACATAAACATACGGGTCATTTGCTTATAGGAATGAGTAATACCCATGAAAAATATGGCCAGTACACTACATATGGAACAAGGTGATAATACACTTGATTAAGGGGTACAAGTAATTACGTTATTTCACGATGAAGAATAAACATAAATACATGAGACATAAACAATGCAAGGTAAATACTAATCCATCTCTCATTATTAAATATAATTTATTTCATTCTTTTATTTACATTGAGTTCAATGACCCTACTATTCTTTATTTGGTGGAATATACTAAAGCATTTCTCAGGGAAGAACATACCTAAGCCACTATTATCCTCTAGTGGAATGGGACAACATATACCAAGACAACACACTCCTAACCACTATTCTTAAATCAGTAGAATGGTTTGGAACACCTCTTAGAGAATAATACACCCGAGCCATTATTATCATCTTATGGAATGAACACAACACCTTAGTCCTAACTCATGCAATATTTCAATATAAATAATATATGTATTATCCACTAATAACATTATCTCAATTCATATTCTCATTCATATTGAGTTTAAAACCCCATTATTCTTAATTCGATGGAACAGACTAATGCACCTCTCAGGAAAAAAAAACCGAGCCACTATTATCATTTAGTTGAATGAACCTATAAAACAATTCAATCCAAATCACATGATATTTCTCTTTAAATGATTAATGTATTATTCATGATTGGTTTTATAGGTAAAATACATAATTAGAGCACAACCACATAGATATCAAGGCTGTTATCAAGGATTTAGGTCCATATACTTTCTAAGAAATCCTAATTTTGCATTTTAGGCATAAATTCTTCCCTATTTCTCTTATACCCACCAAATTTAGTATATATTCCTCAAATATTATTATTATAAACATACCTAAAAATCAAGGCCTAACTCTAGCGTCTTACACATGCAATAACAACCCTATCTCAAGAGTTACTATTAACGATTCTTACAAAACCCTAATTTTACAAGTACGTGATAACTTTTTCATAATACTCTTATTATTACCAAATTAAATATAACTCCTTAATATACCATTCTAAATTTAATGTTTTGTACATGCAATAATAACATTGCCTTTCTAATGTTAGTATCCCCAAATTAAGTCATTTTCTCATTTTTATGGAACCTATGCCATTTTCATTTGTGAGAAAAGTTTCACAAGATACTATTAGCATATTTTAACCAATATATATCATATTAAAATACTAAAATTTCTATATTAGACTCATAATGACCAAAATGCCATTCAAGATAACCAAATGGCCTTATTTCACAAAAATCTTATATGATTGATATCATTATTTCCAAATCCTCCATTTATCGCCATACATATTAGATACTCATTCCTCACTATTTTTAATTATTCAACCAACAATACAATACCATATATTATATCGATTCTCTTAGGGTTTTCAATATAGAAATTATTTTAATGGCATCCCATGCTTTGCTCACTTTTTGTCATATAATATCATATTACCACATCATAATATTGATCAACATGATATTATCAAAATAACACAAAAATGCATGAAATCATATTAGACATTAACACAAAAACCTAACTACGACTAGTATTCTTATAGAAAAATGCAACGGTTGCTAAACTCATACCCTATCTTGTATTCTCTATAATCTATAAAAAATCACCTAAGAAAAAATAATAATAAAATAATAGAACTTAATGATATAATTAGGAAAGGTTAAGGTAATGAAGAGTGAAAGAATGGAGGAAAAACCAAACTAAACCAAACCAAGTTAAGGGCTTCGGTGGAGAGTTGCATAACAAAGGGAGGAGGATCGGTTGTGGTGGCTAGACCAAGGGGGTAGCAACGACACAAGTTATCGTTGCTAGTGGTACGGGAACGGTAGAGGAAGTCAGAGGTGTGCAACGGTGGAGGAGGCCAAGAATGGGAGTTTGGCTTCAGTGGAAGTGGCCAAAGTAAAAGGAGGGGGAACCATAGGTTAGGCCAAAGCTAGGGGTGTCGGATGAGTTTGGTAGAAGGGCGCAAGGAGAGATTTGGTGGAAATGACCGGTGGTAGGGGTATGTTCGTGGTGACTTTTGCCAAAGCTATAGGGGTGGTATCGATGGTTTTATCCTATGTAAATGGGAGAGGAATGGAAAGGGCTTCCAATGGTGGTTTTTTAGGTATGGCGATAATGAGAAGGAGGAAGGGAAGAAGAGAGAAGCTTCAGTTAGTGGCATAGTTTTTCGATAGAGACTAGAGGGAGAAAGGAGGTTGTTTGGGGCATTAAATGTCTTATATATATACACATGCACACATGTAAAGAGGGGAGGAGATAGATTATTAGGGTAAGATTTTTCAATGCAACCTATTAGAACAAGGTATGGGTGATGATGTGTTGATCGGGTAGGGTGTAGGTGATGTCAGGGAAAATGTCATGGTAGTGTAATACCCCAAAACCTCAATTAAGGAATTAATAATAAAATAGGGATTAATAGGTTAGATCAATTAAATATAATATTTTTAATAAAATAATGTTATTATAATAAAAGTAATTAAGACCAAAAAAAGAGAAAAATAATGGAGGAATTAAATTAGTGGAGGTTAGGGTAATTTTCTAACTAAAATTAAATTTAATAAGTTCAACCATAATTTCTAAACTAATATAAAAAGAAAATTTAATTATTTATTTTTACTAATTTTATTATTTTCAGAATTTTTTTAAAAAAATCCAAAATACCCAACCACCTCATTTTTTCCTTTTTCTTTTTTCATTTTTCTCTCATTTTCTTCCTTTTCTTTTTCTTCTTTTTTTCTCCTCTCCGCCGGTCTAGGCCACGCCAAGCATGACCCAACCCTCTTCCCCTCCCTCCTCTCCTTCTTTCCCTCACACAACCCAACCCACCTCGTCTTTTTTTTCTTTCCTCCTCACGCAGGTTGGTAAGCCTTTTTTTTTCTTTCTTTTTCCCCCGCCTGGCCGGCTAACCCTGTAATCCCCCAAAATTTTTAAAAGTCTATAATTTAATAAATCACTTTTATTTGGGATAACTTAACTTTTAAACCTATTTACTTTAATTATTTTAAGGATTTTACCTTTTAAATTTATTTAATTTAAGTATTTTGTGAATTTTTAAGTATATAAAATTAGATGTGAATGTGTAATAAATTAAAATAAATAATTTTCTATTTTATCACACTCATTTTATTTAAAAAAAATGTTTCACACCAATATTATCTAAAATTTACCTTTTTAACTAATATATTAAAATATATTAATTCAAATTATTAAAATTTGTTTATCTACCCAAATTTACTACAACCTATTTCCCATAAATTATTTTATCTATTTCCCCCCTAATTTACCTTTTTTCCCTTTTCTTTTTCTCTTTTTTTTTTCTCTCTCCCTCCTTTCCCCTTCTTCTTTCTTTCCCCCCATTTTCCCCCGACTGGGCCGGCCCGTCAGCCCAAGTCACTTTCCCCTTCCCCGTTTCGTGCGGCCCAAGCTACCCCAGCCCCCCTTCTCGCCCGAACCGCTAGCTGAACCCCCTCTCGTTTCTTTTCCCCTTGGACCGCCAATCCACCCTTTCTCTTCTTCATCCCCCACCCCCGACCTGTAACGTGACCTGCAACCCCAATTTTTACCGGCAGCCACCAGCCCACCGCCGACCGTCCTCCCCTGCCCTCTCCCCATCTTTGTCTTCCTTTTTTTCAACCCAACAAGCCCCATCTCTCCCCTCCCCGCGTGCCATCTCCTTTCCTCTTTCTCCCCGACCCGACCTAACCTGCAATTCGCAGGACTGCACCGCCTGCCACTGCCGGCCGGTGGTCCTGCCACACCTACCCCATGTGTCTTCTTCTCCCCTTGTCGTTATCCCCCTCAATTAGCCTATAAATAACCCCCCATGGCAGCCATAATGGAGCTTCTATTTTTGCAACCCAAAAACTCCAGCCACTCGCCACCGCCCTATCATCCCCTTGTTCCGCCACCGTCGGCAACCGCCGTCACAAAATCCGCCTGCCAAAACCTTCCCCGCACTCCCCTCTACGAAACCAAACCACCATCACCCCTTGCCTCGCCCTGCATGTGTCGCCCCAGCCGTGCAAACTCGCCACCTCGATCAGCCCTCACCAACCCTTCGCCGCCTATCGTGCTGCCTTCCACTGCCAATCTAGCCGCCACCAACACCTCCTCCACCCTCCAAAACACCTAGGGAACCTTCCCCTACCTTCCCATACCATCATCTCCCCCTGCCTCCTTCTCCTCTTACCTCCCCCATCTTCCACCACCTCCCACCACCTTCGGCCGCCGCGCCAACCACCGTGTGCCGCTACTCCCAGCCACACCACCACCTTCATTCTGCCCCTCTTCACATGCTGCACCTTCCTCCACCTCAAACACCCCTCTACTCCCGCTCCTTTAGCCTACATATTGATCTTTCTACCTCTCTTCCTCCTCCACCACTGCCGTCGTCGCCGCCACGTGCCGCTGCCGGTTCCACCATTGACCTTAGGTGGTTCTCCAACTTCCCCAGCCCTAAACTATTTTTTTATAAGTGTTAATAATTTTATCTAACATTAATGGTATTATCCTTAATAATAATAATAATAATAATAATATTATTATTATTATTATTATTATTATTATTATTTTACATTATTAATATTAATATGTATTACCCTTGTTTCCTAACCTAAATTCAGAAAATACTTATAACTAGGTTAAACTAATTAAAAGGCTACGACTTTAACATTAAGATGGTTATCATTATTACCACTAATACTACTATCCTTATTTTCATTATTCACAACTTTAGTATTAATATAGTTACCTTTATTACTATCATTATTATCATTATTATTATTACTATTATTACTATTATTACTATTATTATTATTATTATTATTATTATTATTATTATTATTATTATTATTATTATTATTACTACTACTACTACTACTACTACTACTACTACTACTACTACTACTACTACTTAACCTAACTTTATTTTATTATTATTGTTATTATTACTATTAGTATTACCGTTATCATTATCATTATTTCCTTGCTAATATTGGTAAAACTACTTTTGTCCATCATCACTTGTATATATTAATATAAATATTGGACCCTTATATTATTATTATTATTATCATTTTGGTTACTATTATTATTATTATTATTATTATTATTATTATTATTATTATTATTATTATTATTATTATTATTATTATACTTAACATCTTTATCATTATTGTTATTATTACTACTACTTTTATTATTATTAATGTTATTTAACCCGAAGTTGGTGTACTATCATTTTGTTGTTAAATAAGAAGAATACTTAAACCTTAGTACCTTAACATTTAATATTATTCCTAATGCCTTTATCACTAACATTATTACTATGGTATCATGATTAGTTATTACTATTATTACCATTATTATTTTATTACTATTATTGTGACAAAAACATTTGAACCCTTATATTATCATTATTCAAAATACAACTTTTATCATTATTATCTTTAGGAATATTTGTACTTTATTGGTATCGTAATTATTATATTATTATTTTAACCCTAATACTATTATTAGACTTAGCCTTACAAATGCTAGGGTTTCTATCACTATAAGCATTAGCATTACTATTACTATTATTATTGTCATTATTTTGCTATAACTAGTATTAGTACTATTATTATAAGAATAAAGCTATTAGGTTTAATACTATGAGAATGGCATTAAATATTTTAAATAAGCATATTTTGGCTAGTAATATCTAGTGGGCTAACTTGAAGATAAAAACCCTAGTTTTCACGTATAATACTCCCTTTAATAATAACAATCCTAATCTTAGACTAAAATAAGGAGTAATGGTACTTTTGGTAGGAGGGAAACTAATCCTTAGTATTTTCCCTTTTATAGGTGAATCAAACCAAAACCCTAAGGAGTTGTAAGAGTGTGCTCCAAGCTCGGCGTCGCTTTAGGTAAGGACGTAACTAAGGCCTTTTGTATTTCTATATGTATTATGTGCTTCGCATGCTACGTATCCTATGTTTATCATTATCAATTATGTCGTGTGTGGCATGACATGGAGTTGAAGTATGTGTGGTGTGTTTATATGGCATATGTATTATGTATATGTGATGATATGTGTCGTGATCCTATAAGGCGTGCATGTGAGGGAGCTGATGTGTTTTGTGTGGGAGAAAGGATTAAAAAGGAGGATGGGGAAAGAGATTGACCAAGGGAGGTGAGTTGACCTAATTATTTTAATGATTTATGAGTGGAAGAATAAAATGGAGAATTCTAGGGTTCGTGTGGGAGAATTTGATTTATGATTTTTATGGTTTTGTGTGGGAGAGTTTAACTTATGGTTTTGTATGAGAGAATCTAATTTATGGTTTGGATGATTTTGTATGGGAGAATGTAATATACGATGTTACATGGGATAATCTAATTTATGGTTTATATGGGAGATTCTAATTTATGATTTTATGTGGAAGAATCTATCTCATGATCTTATATGGAAGAATCTAATTTGTGGTTATGAATGGGGGAATCTAATCAATTGTATTATATGGACAAATCTTTGGGTTTTATATGGTTTGAATCTAGGGTTTGATATGGATGGATCTTTAGTTTTGTGTGGACTGAATTTAGGGTTTTGTATGACGAAATCTAGGGTTTGCATGGTGGTATTAGGATTTTTATGGTGGTATTAATGGTTGCATGGTGGTATTAATGGCTGTATGATGGTATTAGGGTTTGCATGGTGGTATTAGGGTTTGTATGGTGGTATTAATGGTTGCATGGTGGTATTAATGGCTGTATGGTGGTATTAGGGTTTGCATGGTGGTATTATGGTTTGTATGGTGGTATTAATGGTTGTATGGTGGTATTAGGATTTGCATGGTAGAGTTAGGGTTTTTCATGGGAGTTAATGATTGTATGGGATTTAGGGTTTGTGTAAAAAGTTCGAGAGGTTGCATGGGATGTGTAAAGGTTGCATGGGAGCGAAATTTACGTATGAAAAGTTGATTTGGGATGTAAGGAAGGTAATGCAAGTATTATTTGGGTGTTTGAACTATTTTGGACGGAAAATAGTACGTGGAGTATTATAAGGGTATGGAGGATACAGAATTAGGGTTTGGAGTGATTAACTCTGGGTCGTTGTGATTAAATAGGGTTGGAGTAGCTAATTGTGATTTGTTGTGGTTAATTAAGGTTTGGAATGGCTAATTATGGTTGTTATGGTAACATAGGGTTTGGAGTGGTTAACCACGGTTTGGTGTGGACAATTAGGGTTGGTTATGGCTACTTAGAGTTTTTGTATTATCATGTGTATTTATTGATTAAAGTGTAATTATGATTGTGGAATTTTATTATTTGTGAGGTGTAAAGTATAAAGAGAATGATTCGCACATGTCCATGGTGAGAGATTTTGAATAAGATACTTAAGACATTAATCACGTAAAGTGGAAGATGTTGAGCCAGACCCAGACCGGTCCACCAACAAATAATAGTGGCAGGGTATGTTACCCTCGTGACCGGTCCACCGACTATAATAGTGGCAGGGCATGTACCCTCGTGACCGTTCCACCGGCTATAATAGTGGGGGATTCTCTACTCAACAAACCAATCATAATAATGATAAGACATGGGAAATATACGAATATTTATAGTGGAACACCTTGTGAGTCGGGGCCAGACCAGTCCACCGGCAAATAATAGTGGCAGGGTATGTTACCCTCGTGACCGGTCCACCAGCTATAATAGTGGTAGGGCATGGCCCTCGTGACCGTTCCACCGGCTATAATAGTGGGGTTCCCGTACTCACATGGACTGATAAAGACTATGATGTGAATCGATTATAATTATTAGAGATCTGATGGAAAAGTTATATGGTTCATAACTAGTATTGTTTACTTGTGTTATTGCATGCTATCTACGTAATTATGCTATGCCTGCTATGTCATGTATCTCTCTGTATGTGGGCCTTAGTGCGTCTGTTACCTTACTCAATACGTAGCGTACTGATTACCCGTTTCATGGGTTCTGCTCATTCCCACGAGTAGAAGACTCGTTTGAGCTCGTGCAGGTAGGGGATGATGTCTTTGATTCCTACAACACTTACGAGGCATTGGATGAGGCTGAGCGATGAGCCTAAACCTGACTTGGGGATCGAGAGCGACTTGGCCAGACTCTGTTTCCTTTATTTGACCTTGTATTATCATATTTAGTTGTGTTATCGTACTATTCTTTATGTTTTGAAAAAACTCCAGTCACGTATTCTTTGGTTTGTAACCCTAAATCGCACTCTGATTTCTATATGACTTGCGTTTTATTAATGATTCGTGTTTAATGTTAACTTTATTTAGCCTTAGCCCTTAGTACTGGAACGGTAGTAGTGAACCGATCTGGTACTAAGTGTGGCGGTAATGCCCCCAAGTTTACGGTTTTATCTTTTTGCTTCCACTAAACCCTTTTAATTAAACGAAATTTTCCAGTAGTAAATTTGGGGGTGTTACAACCCCCTCTCCCTCCTTTTCTTTTCTTCTTCTTCCTCCCCCACCAATCGTCGACCATGTGCGCCTGACACTCCTGCACCTACACTAGCTAGTCATCACTATCCCTCTCTCCCTTGTCCCTTTCCTTTTCCAGCTTTAACCTCCCCTGCTTGCATGCACCCCTCCCTTCCTTTTTCTTCCCCTACCACCTACAGAACTGCACCCTACAGCCCTACGCCGACTACCACGACCCATTGGAAGATGCCTGCCCCCACTCCCTTTTCCTCATCCTCATCCTCTTCTCCTCCCCACATTTATAAAAATCCTAGCCCTAACCTTTCGTCCTCTTCTTTTTCTCTGTCTAGAAAACCTCCAAGGCTCTCCTTCGCCACCCCATCAGACACAGCCCCAGCCTCCGTCGTGCCTCACCGTCGTCTAAACTTCCACCCAACCTCTTCCTTACACTACCCTCTACCAAACAAGACCACTTACAGCCTCTAACTCCCCCTACGTCGCCCTCCCTACTCATGTAAAGTGGGCAGCTTGAGATACCCTTTGCACCCTATTGCCACCCTGTGCCACCTCCTCCACCACAACCACCACCCCCACTACCTTCCTCTCAACCCATAAAACCTTCCCCTACCTCCCCATACCCTTCCTTCCCTCTTTTCCCCTCCTTCATCCTCCTTTCTTCTCCTCCACCTTCGGCCACCTGTGTCATCGCCACTTGCGCCGCCGCCTTGACGCACCACCACCACCACTACAACCCTCTTGGTCCAAGAAACCTACCACCTCACAACCACCACCTCCACCACCTTATGCCATCACCGCCGCCACCCCACCCCTAGTTGTACCCTAACCCTTACTTCTACTTAAGTATAATTTATTTTGCATGATTTTTATTATTAGTCTTATCATCATCATCATCATCATCATCATCATCATCATTATTATTATTATTATTATTATCGTCGTCATAATTATTATTATTGTTATTATTATTATTACTTCCATTATTATTACTATTATCATTATTATTACTAATAATCTTATTATGGTTATGATTACTACTATTATTATTGTTAGTATCATTAATAATTCTAATCTTATTATTATCAAGACTATTACTATTACCATTACTATTATTAACCTTTTACTAATAATTAGTTAGGAGATAATAAAAGAAATTAATGGGAAGTTAACATTAGTGTTCCACTCTTATAGGTGAACTAAACCCTTCCCCTAAGGAGGCGTATGAGTCGTGCTCCAAGCCCGATGTCGATCTAGGTAAGGATGTGGTTAAGGCTAAATTGTGCTATGTGTTCATGTGTGTTTAGTTGTGTGATTGTATCATATGTGGGTATGGACTAACTATTTGTAGTGTAGCTTAATAAGCATGGAGCTAAGCTAAGTTGTATATGTGTATGACATGCGTAATATGGTAATATGACTTGTATTTTGTGAATATGCCTCTATGTATTGTTTCCCTAATATGAAATGCATGCTAGGAGTCCTTAGGTAGTATGATGGAATAGTGGGGAGCTAAAAGGAATAAAGGAAGTGAAGTGATTAGAAAGAAGTGAGAAAAGCCTAAGTACCTTAAGACATATGGGTGGTCAAATAAAAGGATAATAGAGATAAATGAAAGGTTGGGGTAAATCTTGCATGGGAAGTGTAAGGCTTGCATAGGGTGGCTAGCGTTTGCATGGTGGTAACATTTATGTGGGAAAGGTGATTTAAGGGTTAAGCAAGGTAAGGGAAGAGTATTTTGGGTGATTGGAGTCCATGAGTGAAAAATAGTGCATGGGTTGGTGGAAGTGTGCATGGAGGACTTACTAGGGTTTGTAGGAAAACCCCTAAGTGAGGAAACTATGTGGAAGGGAGAGTTGATGGTAAGTGGTTGGAGTGAAGGCGGAGACTAGTAGGTGTCTTATCAAGGGGGAAATGGGTCAAGTGGAAATGTGGGTGGAGTGTGTGTGATAAGGGGATAACTTAAAAGAAAGGAGAAGTACTAGGGTTTTGGGTGGCTAACTAGGGTTTCACTATCACATTAGAAGGACAGTAACTAGGGTTATGATGTCTGGGTTTGGTGGAGTGTTGTGATGGGATGGAACAGGAGGGGAGTATAGGTCGGGTATGATGAGAGAGGTTAGGGCCACATAGGCCAAGTTAGGCTTTTTCGAGGGGGAAACCCTAGTGGGTGATGAGGAACCAAGGTGGAGAGTTGGATAAGTGGGCCTGGACCCACATGTATGGGGAATTGGATTCATGGTGATTAGGGGAATGCAACATCAGAGGCCTTGAAGTCTTAGGGAGTGTAGAGGTCCCAAGATATGGGGTCGGGTCATTCAGGAGTCTAGGATGTGAGTCGGGAGTCCTTGGAGGGTGTGCGTGTCTAGTTGGGGTCGCGTGGGGATTAAGACACGAGTAAAGCACTAATTACTTAAAGTGAAAGATTATCAAGCCGAACCTAGGTTAGAGTGTTTTTCGGTCCACCGGCTATAATATTGGTCAGGAGCCTTCTTGCCGTGAAGTGTATTCCGATCCATCAGCTATAATAGTGGTTAGGAGCGTTCTACCCTAGAGTATCATTTCTAGTCTACTGACTATAATAGTGGGGTTTCTGAGCTCGATAAACCAAACTTTGTATTATAATAAATCATAGAAAAGACACTAACTACTTACGATGGAACACCACGTGAGTCGAGGCCAAGTTTGGATAATTTTCAGTTCATCGGCTATAATAGTGGCTAGGCGCATTTTGTCTTGGAGTATCATTTCCAGTCCACCGGCTATAATAGTGGGGTTCCCATACTCATGTGGATACAATTCCGGAAATGTGTAAAGATGAAAATAATGGCCTATGTCTTAATAATGATGTGAACCTGAATAAAGTACTGTATGCATCATTTGCCTATTTGCACTTGCATGGTCTTAGCCATATGGTTACCTTACTTAGTGCATAGTGCACTAATCACCCCTTTCATGGGTGCCACTCATTCCCACGAACAACGCCCCCTCTTGAGTTTGTGTTGTTAGGAGATGAGGCATGTGATGACTTTGACACATACGATGCTATGGGTAGGGCTAAGTGATGGCCTGTTGGACTTGTCCTGGGGTCCGAGAGAGTGTTGTTTGGAATCACTTTATTTTTATTTTCTCACCATTGTATGGATCGTTTTATTTCCCCCATAGGGGCATTGTTATTGTACCCCATTCTCTATTCATGTATTGACTCTTACATTGCACATTCTATTTTATTTATGAAATGTTGGAAACATTGTGGTTTTATTTTCTACTTGAATTAATGTCTTTTAAAAAAATTCTAGCTTTGTGGTTGGTATGAGATTAGCTAGGGGTTAGTCTTATACCAATCACGATGGTAGCACCCCCTGTTTTACTATATGGTTTTCTGTACAAATAAAAGTTTTCAACTGTATAATTTGGGGGTGTTACAAGTAGAGGGTATGGCTTAGGAAGATTTCATGTAGGAGGAAAGGGAGGAGAAATAAAAAGATAATGGACCGATAAGGGTAAGTAAAAAGAAAAGAAAATTAAAGGGGGCAAAAGGAAAGGAAAAGGAAAAAGAAGAGGGGAAAAATAAGGTGGAATTAGAATTAGGGTTTGAATAAAATAATATAGATTATGGTATTTAGGAAAATTTAATCATTGATCATTTGGGGTTAGGTTTAGGTTAAAAAATATTAATAACCTAGAATAGAGATTATGGTTAATTTAAGAATTAGGATTAAGGAGTTAGGGTAAGATATAAATATTAATTTCCTAATATCATAATTAGGTTACAATATTAATCACTCAGTATTAGGGTTAGCTACAATTTAGAGCATTACAGTCATACTTAATTTGTGGAAGTAGGGTTTTTTAGGGTTAATGTGGCCTTGTTCTTTGGGGAAATTTATGCGTTTTTTATGGTTGTACTTTATTTGTTTCAAATGATTATGATATGATGTATTATGTTTCTTGCATGCCTATGCATGTGTATGTATAAGGATCTTGAGATATACCACCATGAATAAGATAATAATTACTTGAAGAGAAAGATTATGTGAGCTAGGGCCAATTTGTGGTGTGTCCATTCCACTAAAAGATAATAGCGGCTCTAGTGTGTTATTCCCTAAGAGTTACTCCAGATCATTCCACCAGTTTAAGAATTATAAGGTTCTCGAGCTCAACATCAATTAGAATATGATCTTGAGATAAGTAATAGCAAATAATATATTAATCATTTAAAGTGATAGATTACATAAGTCATGATCGAGATATTGTGTTCATTCCATCGGATAATAATAGTAGCTTAAGAGATTTTTTCCCTGAGAGGTGTTTTAGATTGTCCTACCAGTTTAAGAATAGTGGCCATAAGTGTGGTGTCTTGATATATATTAGGTTTGTTCCACTAGATAATAATAGTGGTTCATGTGTGTGTGTTTTTTGTAGAAGGTGCTTTAATTCATTCCATCATATTAAGAATAGTGGAGTCTCTAAACTCAATGTAAATATGAATATAGATTATGATTGTATCTCACAATGGACTTTTGGAATCAATATTATCTTAACTATTGTGCTCGCTTATGTTTCTATATGAATTATGTAATATGTGTAAATGGGGTACAATTGTATTGTCACCTTACTTAGTAAGTATTGTACCGATCATCCTTTTCACGTGTGCTGATCATTTTCACAAGTAGAGGACCCAGTTCAGTTTTTGCATGTCAATGAGGACTCACTAGATGACTTTGTTGTATATGACACCTTGCTTGGGGAGGAGTGATCGTATTTAATGAATAGGGTTTGGGATCATAGAGTCATGTAATTTGAATATCCTAAAAGAAAATGTTTACAAAATAAGACCTTGATGGGTCCCCAAAATATTTAAATATATGAGAGAAAGATTAAAACTAAAGTATAGAGATACAATAGGCATAAAACGATGGTAGGACATAACCCCAAACCCTAGTCTATTAAGGACTAAACAATGGTTTCCGAATGTCCACACTCTCAAGTCCCCAAGCCCAATACGAGGTAGGTCTATTACTAATCATCCTCAAAAACTTGCATATGGTCTTTTGCTCGTGACATTGAGCAGGTGATAGAACAAACAAACACATTTGTATGCTATGTACTAAATAAGCTAATTCACCTCCTCAATATGAGTCATAAGCATATATAGCCATAGGTAACAATAAAGGTCATATTGAACATGGTAGAATACTTACACATCACACTTAGATGTACATGTATGATCATAATTGTATAATGCATCAAGATTTCATGCCATACAAGGACTTAGACAATTTGTGGCTCATTATGCATAGTAGTGCAACATAGATATTATGGATTGAAACATATAATTAATAATAAGTTATTCCACATCTTACTAGGCTCTTCTATTATCCACTAGGTCCATTTCTAAGTTTACATGACCTATTAGATTAATTATTTATGAGCCACTATTCCTCTTTCCTTTTATTCTTTATCCATATCCTTATTCTTATTATTATCAAGCAATGGACTGTTTACCACCCCATAGTCTCGCATACCATAGAATTCTATCTAAATCACATGATATAAAGTTTGATTGAAGTAAAGTAACCATCAATGAACATAAAGTCCGATTGAAGTCAAAAACCACCTAGGTAACCAAAACCTTTAGTATTGATACCCCCTATTACATCATCAGTATCTAGAGTAGGTAAGGCATTAGGATCTCCTAAGATCTCGCCTAAATGCAAAGCTTAAAGACACCAATAAATGGCCAAATGTATACTAACCCACGGTAGCTAATCAAGGATCAAGTAACCTAAACCTATGCAAAACTTGATTATTTTCACTTTAAATGATTAGTGTATTATCTTCCAAGGTTATGTTATCACATAAGGCCCATGTAAAATCCAAGTAACACATCCACATAACATTCTGTTTAAACCATTATTACCCTCTAACCATATGGTGGGATTTCTATTATTACTTAAATATGATTAAATTAGGTCATCAAGATAATCCATTTAGGTTAAGAAGCCATATTACATTATCCTTGTAAAGTTATATCATACTAATTCCGATTTTTTTCCCATTAAGACCTCCTAAGTACATAGTGAGAATACCATTATAAACTATTTAATCCACCCAGTAGGGTAGTTAATTCATGGTAAGATGTGTTTTCTCATCATTAAGGAATCATATTATAACATTGAACATAGTATTAATGCATATCAAGTCCAAAAAATAAAATAAAAAATAGCACACTCTAGCCGAATTGATCAATCGGTTTAGCTCAACCAAACCTCAAAGTTCCCTTAAACCAATCGATTGGTATGGTCAAACCAATTAGTTGTTCTACAACCAGTCAATTGGTTCTAACAAAACGGTCAATGGGTTTAAGCAAAGAGCAACCAAAGTCATCATAGAGAATCCATTTGACCAGTTTGGGCCAACTAGTTGACTATTTTAAGGACCGATTAATTGATTTGGTCTAACTAGTTGATCAGTTTTTCTCTAGACAACACATAATAGATATTTTTAACAAGATTAAAACTCTAAATCTTTTTACATCCAAACCATAACATAATATAGCATAATACCAGAATTTAACATGCTCATCAACTAAATCAAACTTCATTTTCAAGCCATTGACCCTATTCCTCAAAAATCTAGCTCTTTTCTTAAAAATCTTAATTATTTCTTCATGCATCACTAAAATTAAAAATTCTCATATAGGCATATAAAGATTAAACTTTTATAGAGTACACTAACTCACGTACTTATTAATGCTACATTTCGAAGGTAAGAATGACTTACTTGAAGCTTAGTAAAATTTTCCACCAAAGAGGAAAAAAATTAAGTTAAAAGATTTCAACTTCCAAAATAATAAAAAATAAAATTTTAAAACTCAAAAATAATCAAAAAACCTTTACAGGTCAAGAAAATCAAATTAGGGAAGAAAATAAACTTAGCACTTCAAAAAGAAAAATAGGGGAAGAGTCAGCTGAAAGAAAACTCAAATTCTTTTTAAATCTAACTCTTTCTTACTTATGATTAAAACAAGAGGGCGCTAGAGAAAGAATTAGAAGAGTGAATTGAATTAGAATGAGAGCTCAAAGTGGAGAAGAATTATCATATGTGCTTGAGAAATTAGGTATTTTAGAGACTGAAAGAAAGGTAAGAAAAAGAGATTAGTAGGGTTATTTATAGCTATAAATCAATTAGAGAATGAGTGAGCATATGCAACATATCAAAAACCCTAATTTTACCAATCAAATATGAACCAAATGAGGAAATTTATCAAGAATAGGTTGACTTCCATTTTAGATCTCAAATGGTGATTTTTTAGAGAATGCAAGTCAAGTTCATATAGAAAATATCGAACACAAGAAGGAAAATAGCATATTAGCATAGAAAGAACATCTTCTAGCCGTGCACTAATAGTCTAAAAATCAAAGCATACTTCTAGAGTTGTGTAGAGGAGAGTAAGATGAATAGAAGAGTGACATCATCCTCCCCCTTATTTGTCAAAATCAAGCCCTCGAATATGTTCAAGGAAGAAGTTAAAGCCGAATAAATGATCAAAAGGGTTAGCGATCACTCAGAAACAACTTGGAGTTGGATTATCAAAGTTTCATTTCCATGCAAGAATTTTTTTTAGAAAATCAAGCTTTGAAAAGCCCTTAGCCAGACAAACCAGTCAATTGGTTTTGTAATATCCCATCCCAAAATCCTTCAAATTGTATTTAGAATTCTGTTGATATAAAATGAATGAGTTTTGGTTTTGAAATGGGCTTGAAATTCTAATAAAAATATAAATTTGAAGTATACCGGTCAACTAATTTATATAACCGATTGACTGGTGTGCTAGGAAAATTTATATTCTTGTTCTAGATAAATCAGTCAACTGGTATACCCAAACTGATTGACTATTGCCTGCGATTTCATATCCATTTTAATTTTGATTTGAATTTATATCCAATGATTATGAAAACTTTTTATATGAATTCAATTATGTTAATAAGCATGTTTTAGTGTTTTGGTATTATTTTCATATTAATTAGACCATTTCATGATTTTAATTAGCAAAAGTTTCCCAAAAAAACTACTTTTGGAGGCAAGCCTCCCTTCTCCTTTTTCCTCACCTCTCCTTCTCTCTTCTGGCAGCTAGGGTAGCAATCTTTGACTTTAGGGACTCTCCATAGACTTACCAAACCACTTTCATACCTATCTCTAACTGCACTCAACCCCTCACCACCCTATCAAGTCATCCTTCACTTCTTATCTTGGCCACACTCAACCTCACCTGTCTCATCCCTATTTTCCTTAAGGATGTCAACTAGCTTGCTCCTATACCTATCATTCTACTGATCTATCTTCATTATATACTTGTGTTCTTGATTTCTTCTACGTTCTTCTTGTGAAAATCTCACTAAGTGTTGACCACTTTTCCATTTTTCTTCTCTTCTTCCTTCTATTGAGAAAAATAGAGATCATCTTTGGTTTTCTCCTTTGAATTATGCAGTCATTATGTTCCTTTCTCTTCTTTCAATCTTGATTTTCATAATCAAGGAAGAGTTAACATTGATAAAAGTTAGAGATTTCAACTTCTCTTTAACACCCTATTTTGAGTCAAAAGGCGGTGTTTTGTGTTTCTCTTCTTCTTCTGATTTTCTTAGTTTTTAATAAAGTTTTGGAAAATCATTTGTAATGGTTTTACTTTGGTTCTCTTAGGAATCAAAGTTCTAGTAGATAAGTCATCTAATAGTTATTTTATGCTTGAAGGATTGCTTCAAGGTAAGGTATTCTTATCTTTAACATAATTAGGTTTATGTGGTATATTGGGGTTCCATGTGTTAGTATTTATATGAATAGAATCTAATTGCATTCCATGGTGCAAGCTTCTAGCATAATTCTTTCCAAGTAAGTGTTGTTGAGTTTCCTAATTTTTAATCATAAAACTTATTGTTGAGCATGATTTGGTTAAGAGTGTATATCAACATGTGTTCATGTGATTCTATGTGTAAAGCATGTATTTTTATGTGTGTTTTGGCACAGAAGCATGCTAGAATTAATATGGTAAACTGTAGTAAAATTTGGTGTGTGTTTTGCAAGTTTGGGTTGTGTTTTGCCCAGACCAGTTGATCGATTCATTAAACCAATTAACTAGTTTTACGAGCAGTCGAATGGTATGGATTTTTGGATCGGTTGGTCACGAGAACAGCCGATTGGTTTGGTAAACCAGTCAACTGGTTTAGATGAACAATTGGTCATTTGGTCAAACCCATCAACTCGTGTCCCTGTAGACCAAGGTGGTTTGGTCTCTCCTTAGACTCATTGACTGGTTGGACTAAAATAGTCAATTCATTACTATGACCTGTGATCCCTCAAAATTTTAAAAGCCTATAATTTAATAAATAGCTTTTATTTGGGATAAATTAGCTTTTAAATTTATTTAATTTAATTATTTTATGAATTTTTGAGTATGTAAAATTAGATATGAATATTTAATAAATTAAAATAAATATTTTGTTATTTTATAATACTCATTTTGATTTAAATAATTTTTCAAACTAATATTTTTCTAAATTTAACCTTTTTAAACCTATATATTAAATTAAATTAAATTAAATTAAATTATTAAATTTATTTATCTACCAAAAATATTACATTCTATTATTCCATAATTTATTTTATCTTATTTTCCCTTATTTTCCCTTTTCCTTTTTCCCTTTTCTCCTTTTCTTTCTCCCTTTTCTCCTTTCTCTCCTTTCTTTCTTTTTTTTTCCTTTTTCTTCCCTTCGGACCGCTAGGCCCCGGCCTGCTCTTCCCCCTGCTCGTTGGGCCGCCAGCCCTCTTCCTTTCTCCTGCTCGTCGTCACCCAGCCCAGCCTTTCTCCTTTCTTTTCTTTCCTTCTCCCCCCGACCGGGCTGCCCCACTCCCTTTCTTTTCTCCCTCGCCTGACCTGCCCCTTCTCTTCTTCTTCTTCTTCCTTTCTTCCTCTACTATGCCTGACCACCGAGCCACACCCTACAACTGCCGCCCCGATAACTACCTGCCTCCCTACCACTCTCCCTCTCTCTCCCCTGTCCTTTTCTTCCCCATTTCGGACCCAACTGACCCTGCACTTGCCAGCACGCATGCCCTTTCTTTTCCTTCTTCCCCTTCCCACTCCCTACCACCCTACAGCCTGCCCCGACCAGGTCACCTGCTCCCCTATTCTCCCTCTCCTTTTTCTTCTCCTCAATAGCTCTTTCTTGCCCCCATTTTTTAGCCTCCTTTCCTCTCCCGACCTCACTTTCTCTCCCTTTCTTCTCCTTTATCCTTTCCCCCTATTTTGCACTGCCGCCTCACTCCGCCGCTGCCACCGCCACACCAACAGCATGCAACACCTCCTGCCACCTTCTACTCTCGCCCTACACTACCACACCACCCCTCGAGCCACCCAGCAGCCCCCTCCTTCATCTCCTCTTCTTTTTCTCCCTTTTCGGTAACCACCCTACACCCCATCCTTCTATCGACGTCCCATCGCTTTTGCCACCACCCAAGCCACCAAACCACCCACTGCAACCTCCTCTACCACCCCTTCACCTCCTTTAGCCGAAATAAACACCTTTAACCCCTCCTTTTTCTCCTCCCTTTTCCTTCCTTCTCAACCACCGCCACTTCTGCAACCTCCTTCGCAGACCCGCTGCTGCCGCCTCTACCGCCAATAACCCATCCTCGACCACCACCTACACCCCCTCTCCACCCTGACACGCATCACTTACCCTAACTCTCCCCCACCTACCCTCTTTCCTAGCCCCAAAACCCCAACTCGAAAACACCACTCCCTTCCTTTCCTCCACCATCTTCGACCCTTTCCACCCCTTATTTTGCATGCAGCTCATACTGCATGAGCAGTGTGAGTTGCTGCATTCCTTTGGGTTAATTTGGTTAATGAATTTTAAGGTATAATAATAGTTAAGTTAAGTGTATCATTAATTAAGTTTTGATAAAGTCTTATGCTTTTGGTTTTTTCTATTTCTAATTTGATAAATATTGATATTATTTTTAGGTATTGGTTTTGCTAATCAAAGCTTGAATCTTTAACCGGGATACTGGTAAGGTTCAATTTTTGCAAGAATTAAGGTAATTGTTAAACCCCACTTAAACATATGGATAAACATATTCTAGCATATTAGGGTTTTAATATGTTATTATGCATGATATATGTTGTTTAATATAATATATGTAGTTGCTTATATTGATTGATGAAAAGGAAAGCATGCTAGTTTATGTGCCATGTGTAGAAATAATGGTTAAGGAAGGAGTTTTGTTATTAATAAAAATGTTAAGTACTTATTCATGATATGTTATGTTATTGTGACCATTGTTGCATGAATAGTATTATTATGAGCCCTAGGGGCATTTTAGTAATATGCCTATGTAAGAGTGTGGCCTAATATATGTGGATGCTAATGAGGATTATGTTGAATAAATATAGTTGGTGGAGTTGAATGATGAGAATGGAGCATTAATATTAATATTGTATGTAGTAGGAGTATTTTAATAAAAGTGGTGCGATAAGGGAAAAATAGTAATTTTGTAAGTAAAAGGACATTTAGGTAATTTTGGAAGTAAAGGGAAAAATGGTATTTTTGTAAGTAAAATGACACTATGGTAATTTTGGAAGTAAAGGGAAAAATGGTAATTTTGTAAGTAAAAGGGTATTACGGAAATTTTAGAAATAAGGGGCAAAATGGTAATTTTGTAGGTAAAAAAGGTATTATGGTAATTGTGGAAGTAAGGGGCAAAACGGTAATTTTGTAAGTAAAAGGGTGATTTGGTAATTATAATAATGGAGAAGGGTAAGTATGTAATATAATAATTGAGAAGGGTAGATTGGTAATTATAATAATGGAGAAAAAATTTGATAATTAAAATAATGAAGAAGGGTAAAATGGTAATTATAATAATAGAGAAGGGTAGATTGGTAGTTATAATAACGGAGAAAGATAATTTGATAATTATAATAATGGAGAAGGGTAAAATGGTAATATAATAATGGAGAAGGGTAGATTGGTAATTATAATAATGGAGAAGGGTAATTTGATAATTATAATAATGGAGAAGGGTAAATTGGTAATTATAATAATGAAGAAGGGTACATTGGTAATTATAATAATAAAAGAGCAATTCAGTAATTATGTTAATGGAGAATGACAATATGGTAATTATAATAATGGAGAATGGTAATTTGGTAATTTAACCAACTAAAGGGTAATTTGGTAATTATGATAATGGAGGGTAATTTGGTAATTATGATAATAGAGAAGGGAAAATTTGGTAATTAGGATAATGGAGAAGAGCAAATTTGGTAATTAGGATAATGGAGAAGGGTAATTTGATAATTATGATAATGAAGAAGAGTAATTTGGTAATTTAACCGACTAAAGAGCAGTTGGTAATTATAATAAAGGAGAAGAGCAGTTTGGTAATCAAACCAACCATATGAGAAATATGACAAGTGTAACAATTATGAAAGGTGATTGGTGATCTAATAAGTGTGGAAGATAACTTGGCAACCTAAATAGAGCAAGGGGTAAATTGGTAATTATGCAACATGAAGAGTAATGTGGTAAATTGGTAAGTAAAGAAGGGATGACTTAATAATTATACAAGCAAGGGGTAATTCAGTAATTTTGTAGAGATAAAAGGGGTAAATCAGTAACCCGTATCAAATATGTCGTTGGGATAACGGATTTTCATAATAAGACTCAAGTAACACTGAATGGTAAGATAAGGGTATTTGACAATTAGTAAGTATCACGAGAACAAACTCTAAATCGAAATTGGATGAGATAATGATGGCCTTAATGATTCCTCTAAGTTACCTTGGATAATTGTATGAATAAGGAGTACCTAATGATACCAAAACGATTGAAAGTGAATAAGTATCTGATTATTGTGCTTTTCGTGATCACCTTAATTAAGACACTAATAATTAAAGTGAAAGACCTCGAGATCGGGAATGGTGGATCTTTAGGGGTCACTACCCTAAAGATGTGGTTTAGCCCACAGTAATTCTGGTATTTGCTAGTGTGCCTTTGTGTCCCAGCCAGACCCTACATCTTACTCTATTTAGCTCTACAGACCTATTTAAGGTGTATACATACTTATGAATTAGGTGTCCATGTCGGTAGGGTACTGAGTAGCTATATGCACCAGTACGACCAGGGTACCTTTGCGTCCCTGGGTTGATAGTTGAAGGGTACTAAGTAACTTGTATGCACCGGTATAACCGGTGTACCTTTGTGTCCAGGGATCTTGATTTCCCCATCGAGGTAAATAAATGGAACTGATGTGATGATTAAAAGGAAAAACACTAACCGTGAAAGTGAAACACTAATGAGCTAGGCCCAGTTGAATTATATCATAAGTATTGATCCACCGGATATAATAGTGGCCTTGGAGCGTGTTGCCCTGGAAGATGTTTATGAGTACCGATCCACCGGATATAATAGTGGCCCAGGATCATTTTGCCTTAGAAGATGTTATTTATATTCCGGTCCACCGGCTATAATAGTGGGGGATCCTGAACTCAATAAATTCAAATTGGATGTGAATAAATCATGAAAAATATTAATCACTTATAGTGGAACACCATATGAGTCGGGGTCAGACTGATCCATCGACGATAATAGTGGTCAGGAGCCTTCTGTCCTAGAGACCAATCCACCAACAAATAATAGTGGTTAGGAGAGTTCTGTTCTGTATGTTTCCGGTTCATCGGCTATAATAGTAGGGTTCCTGCACTCACATGGATATAATCCGAGAGATGATTGAATAATGATGGACTAATGGCTTAAGGTCCAAAAGTATTGATTTCACATTATGACCTATTAATATTTGATGGACTTGTTAAGTATGTGAATGTTGTGTATGCATATCTTATCATATATGTAGATAGTTTTGTATCATGTGTTGCATTGCGAGCCTACTTTTCAGTGTGGTTGAAAGGGTTACTCGGTACCATAGTATTGAAGGGTTCCATTCATGGGGCCCCTGCCTATTCAATGGGCAGTGTTCCTTGTAGGCCCATTTTAGGTTCTATTCAAGTGGGCAACGGAAAAGAGTATAAGGAACTATCCAAAATTTTAGGGTTTCACCCCTCTCTTTTTTAACCCCTAGTTTAAATGTAACATGTATTCTTGTAACCACCATTGGTGGCTTCTATTCTTGTAAATCATTTATTGCGCTACTCTAATTTAAATATGTTTTGAGTTCTAGCAAATTGTATCTCGTTCTTTCAGCATTAGCACTTGGTACTGGAACTGTAGGAGTGAAGCGGTCTAGTACTAAGTGTGGTAGTAATATCCTCAAAATTCATAGTTTTTCTATTTTGCTTCTGCTAATTCTTTTAATAAAATGAAATTTTTCAGTAGTGAATTTTGGAGGTGTTACATGACCAGTCGATCATTAGTCAAACCCATCAATTGGTTTTTCTATAGGCTAAAGTGGTTTGGTCTCTACTTAGACCAATTGACTAATTGGCCCAAACCAGTCTACTGGTTCTCATGAATAGTCGGCTAGTGAGGCTAACTAGTCGACCGGTGCCCTAGTTTTTGTGTTGGTCTAGGTCTGGTAGGACCAGACCAGGTGACTAGTTTGAGGACCGATTAATTGGTCAGACTGAAAACTGCCTGCTTTTTTATGATTTGTTGTGTATCTCTTGAACCTTTTGTGTTGATTCTTCCATATATTTGTAACATTTTAATTATGATTTCAACTATGATTGATCTAAGTTAATATGAACCAATATGATGGTATTTGAGACTTGCTTTTGGTTGAGTTTGGTGTTATCCTTAAACACCCAATTGGTATGAGATGTTTGGTGTTATCCGTAAACACCCAAGTGATATGATGAGTTTGGTGTTATCTCTAAACACCCAATTTGGTGGCTTTAATGCCTTGTGTGAGTTTGGTTTTATCTTTAAACACCCAAATTGGTGGCTTAATGCCTTATATGAGTTTGGTATTATCTTTAAACACCCAATTTGGTGTCTTCTATGCCTTGGTTAGTGTTTGGTGTCAACACTTAAAACACCCACTTGGTTGATATGTGAATTTTGGATCATAGAATCTTAGAGGCTTTTCCGGTATACATACTTAGGGTTTGGTTATCTTTTATGTCCCTAGCTTAGGAGACCAAGTGTGGTGGATGTTGAAGATCCCTGAGAAAAAGCCACTAGCACTAGTGTGATGCGGTGGTGCGAGTTGGAGTCCTACATTCATTCCGCCATGGTATATTGGCATTGTTCTGATTCTATTATTATGTACTTCAAGTGAGGTAGACCCAAAATTTAGCGTATGCCTACTCGCCTAGGAGACCAAGTGTGGTGGATGTTGAAGATCCCTGAGAAAGCCCCTAGGCACTAGTGTAATGCGGTGGTGGGAGTTGCAGTCCTACGCTAGTCCTGTCATAGATATTGACATTATGTGCTTTACTTGATGCAGGAGCAGACACTCAAGAATTAGCTTTCATAATAATGGAACCAATTATTCTTCATTTGGAAAGTGTCTCCTATAAATTTAAAGACCAACGGGTGGTTACGTCTCTCGAAACATAACAAACAAGCAATTATTTGTCCATGTGCATGTGCATGGCATGCAAGGAGAGAGTAACCACGTGCATAAGGAGTATATTGGCAGGATTTTCGAGCATCATTAGTAATTTAACTAATTTATTAATTAAGTAGTAAAGTTGGATAATAAAGGTAGCATAAAAATAGCATAAAGTTAGCATAAAAGTAGCATAATATCTTTTAGCTTGGAATCTTTTGAAATATGCTTTAGATAATGGTATAAAGGTTATATTATTCATTAATGTTGAGCATATGGCATGTATTATGAAGAATTGAAGTTGAAGATCAACATTGAATGAATTATGTGTGAGTTCAAGCTTAAGCAAATCGAATATGTGTAAACGGTTTGGCTTGAAAATTTTAATCTCTTTGTCTATGTGAATTAGATATTAATCCATATCTTTTCTACTATTCTTAATCCATATTTTTACTACCCTAATTACCATCGAATTCCTCTCTTTCGTGGCTAAACAAAACCCTAAATCAGTATGCCAAAACTGAAACCCTAAAACATTCATTCGACACCCTAAACCATTCATAGCAACCAAACACCACCTTATTTCCTCTTCTTCGAACCAAACCCTAACCCTAAACCACGACCCTAACCATCATCCAAACCCTAACCTTTGAAACCTCATCATCATCTCATCATATTCGAATCACATTCATCATTAATTCATCACCATTGAATCATCATCACCATCAACGAATCACCATCATCATTTTTCTACCTTAATTCGAACCTCCATCATCTTATTTGCATCACTTTTGAACCTTTAGTCTTTAAACTCACCATCACCTAGCCTTTATCATCTCATCCAAACTCCATTTGAACCATTAGATCCACATAATTGAATATTACACCCTCCCACACACATCATTACTTTATATGGATTGTTGTATAAAATCGTGCTTGTTTGCAGTTGTATACCTTTGGGTTTCACTGAGGCATTTATATGTTTTCATTGTTCTCATATGCTATCTTTGGAGTAGATTTAACACCATGCTCCTATATGACCTCAATATATTGCATGACCCTTCCATGTTTTAGGTAGGATGCTTTGCTAGTACTTCACCGTACTGATACTACACTTATGTGGTTACTGTGATGATCTGGTTTCTGGTTTGGGGAGTAGATGATGATTTACATGGTTACGAATCTCAACTAGAGTATCCTGAGGGTGATGACGTGGGCCACTAGCAGGGCATTGCTTGGGGTTGGAGGTTTATAACTATGCCTAAGAGTTAGGCTAACCGGCTATTAGTATTTTGCCCACTATAATGAGATGTTTTTGTATTTCAGTTATTTAAAATCTTGGCTCAGATTCCTGCACTTAATTTTGTAAATTATCAAGTTCATTCCATCTATAATATTACCCTAGTCTTATTTACCATGTATTATCACATTATTGTGTGATCATGCATTCTTTGGTTCCTTGTTCTGATTTGCCTTGTATCAGGCATGTGTTAGGTGATGATCACACTTCTCTCATGGTTGATGTGGCAGTAGTATTCCCTGATTTTTCTTTTCAAATTGCTTCCGCATTGTCTTAAAAATATTTTTTTTTGGTTAAAAAATTGGGGGTGTTATAGGTTTGGTCAAATCAATTAACTATTCCACAAACCAGATGATCTATTTTTCCACACCAATCAATTGTTCCACATACCACTCGATCAGGTTTTTCAAACTAGTCAATCGGTTCTTTTGAATAAACCATAATTGAAATGACGGACTAGTCAATCGGTTTATATAACTAGCTGATTGGTTTGATAGGAAAACTCACTATTTGATTTTCCATTTTTTTTTTCAAATTTCTTATTACATCAAACCCAAACTATAGTTTCAAATACAGATAGAAATCTTCCAAATTTCATTAAACACAATAATTTTTCATTTTATAAATCTCACAAAAATATGGGGTATTACATGTTTCTAGTATTTAACTATTTTGAATTATATTCTATGTAAAGATAACAAGGTAAGTTAGACTTCTTACTATATATAAAAACAGAGTTTTAGAATTAGATTTTTCCTACCTTTGTTGGCTTCCTAAACACGCTAAAGAATTTAGCTTTCTAAACACACCAATATACCAACATAGCTTTGCTCTTTGGTTAGTAGTTGGTGAGAAAAAGAGAGAACAAGTGTAAAAACATATGCTAGAGAAAAATGACATTGAGTAAAATAATCTGCTATAGATCTGCTTTCTTTTGTATTTTTTTTATATTAGTATCAAAATTTTATTATAAAATTATGTCATATTGTTATATTAGTACAAAACTGCATTTATATTACTACCAAATTTTATCATATTGGTCTTACATTTGTCATTTTTAGATATATTTTATTTCAAAAATTGTTACAGAACACAACTTTTTGTTTTTTAACATTTTTGTTGACACAAACATCTTTAGAATCAAATTTTCATATATTTTGTAAAAAATATTGCACAACCATCTTTAAAATTCAATCTTGCTTATTTATTGATTACAATATATACAATTGAGCACTATGATCATTATTAATAAATCTATTACCACTTATATAACATAATTGAATAATAATAGAAAACAAGCAATGTATTTGTATTCAAGTAAGAATATCAAATTTTATAAATATGAGCTTTTTTATCCATTTTTGGTAATATTTTAACTAAATAAAATCTTCCTTTTACAATAAGGTGGTGGGGTAATTATATTACCTAAAATCATATCATATTCACAATATTAAAATCAAAATATGTAATGAAAAATATTCGTGCATCGCGCAGGGGGGGTGGTAAAACTTGTATGTTGTAATACCCCATTTTTCCAAAAATGTTGAATGAAAAGTTATGAAAATTTTGGGCGTTTGATTTTGAATTGGTGTGAGGCAAATTTAGATTTGAAATAAGGGTGGAAAATTAAGTTTATTGAGTTTTTTAGATGAACTGATCAACTAGTTCTATGAACTAATCGACTAGTTCATCATTTCAGCAATATGGTTTTACTCAACTAAACCGATTGACTAGTTGGAGAATCAATCACCTGGTTTATAGAACAGTTGACTGGTAGGCCAAATTGATTGGCTGGTTTGTCGAGATGGGCATATTTTTAAAAACTTTTTTTTTTTTGGAGAAAATTCTTATACTAAAATGGAACCTTGTTAACCTATGCTAAATTGTCCCTAAGATATTCTTAGCCTTTTTCATGATGCATTTAGCCTAAAATGTTGCCTTAGATCGATCCGGAGGATCTATTAGAATAATTGAGGGGGGGGGAGATGACCTTAGCCTTGTATTCTTCTACCTCTCTCTCCTCTACACATTTATGAGATCATTGCTTCGATCTAAGACATGGTTCTGATAAGTTGGAAGATTCCTTCCATGCCGACCTTCTATTACCTCTTTTCTGAATTCAATTTTGGACTAATTGACCTGCATTTCTCCATAATCACCATTTAAGCTCTAGATAATAGGTCATCATATCTTGGACTAAATCCATCCGTTTAGCTCAATTTCAAACTATAAGAATTAGGGTTTTTGAATTGTTGCTTCCCACTTTGTGATTTATCTTGATTGGTTTGCTATAAATAGCCCTAATCACCCTTTTTGTTCACCTTTTTTTCAGCCACTGAAAATACCTAAATCTTTGTATTCACCTTCTTTCTCTGCATTTTGAACCTTATAATTGAAATTCCTTTCACTCTCCCGATCCTTTCTCTAGCCTCCTCTTGTTTGAATCATTAAGTAAGAAAGAGTTAGATTTTGGAAAAAGATTGAGTGGTTCAGCTTAGTACCCTTTTTTTTTTCTTTGGGGTGTGGTATGTTCATTCTTTCTTTTCCATTTCAAGTTCAAATTTATTAAGGTTATGCACAAATTTATGAGTTAGAGATTGTTGTTTTTAAGGTTTTAAAAGTTGAGGTTTTCACAGGCTAAGATTTATGGTTTAAGGAAAGTTTTACCTATACCAAGTAAGTAATTCTCTCTTCTAAAATGGTTTGTGAGTAATATTGCATGATATGGAACTCTTTAAGTTGATATTATATGTTGGCATGAATATATATAGATTATAGAACTTATTTGGATGGTTGGATAATGCATTTTGAGTAAAATCATGAACCTTGAGAAAAATGGGATGTGATAATTAAATGTTAAGATACAAAAGCTAAATAGGCTAAAAATGTGATATACAATGTTAAAGCATATTTCAATGTGGTTTAATGAAGAGTTATAAGTATGATCTCTATGAAAATGATGGTTTGATGCTATTGTAGGGAAAACCGATCAACTTGTTCATAGAATAATTGACTAGTTGACCTCACCCATCGATTGGTAAGCTTGTAGAGGCCTTGGTCTTACTTTTTTTCTTAGAACCATCGACTGGTTGGGTAAAATTGATCGACTGTTCTATGAAAATTTGACTAGTGTGCCCAAACCGATCGATCTATTTGAGGAAAAATAGAGTTTGGTTGAGTCAAATCGATCAACTGGTTTGCCCAAACTGATCGACCGATTGAGCCAAATCAATCGACTGGTTCAGTTGCTTTTGTGATTTGGTTCCTTTCAATTTGGTTATGCTTTGGGGATATACATGGGATTATTCTATAATTATTAATGTGATAAAATATAAATTTTATCATGGATTAATGACCTAATGAATGGATTAAATGGATCATGATTTATGACATACTCAATGAGTATTGTAAAGGTTAATGGGTGTACCATATATGAAATGTGATGGTCTTTGAGAAAGGAATAATGAAGCACAACATTTGTTTGAATAAAATAATATGACGGGCATGAATAATATTGGACAAAGATTAATGGAAATCCCACATGATGGAAACCGGTTAGGGTTTCGCAAAGGATCGAAGATTTAATCGAGCGCAACGTTCGATTTTCCGCCGGTACAGCCTAAGGAAAACTTTCCAAAGGAAGAACCACAACTTCAGAAGCACAATTGATTCAATTGCAACTGAATTTAGAAGGTGAATGATCAAGATCGATCGAGAAGAGAACGAGACAGAAGCAGAAAGAAGCGAGTGAGAGAATCGCCAAGGGAGAGAAGGAGTCGAGAGAGTTCGAGAGAAAAATAACACTGAGCTTTATTTCTGTCCAAAAGTGTTTATTACATCGTATGTAGCATCTATATATATGTATACAGCAGCCGTATCTGATACAAAATACGTACGAACATTACAACCTGTTATGGACGGCAACACGACTCGTTTGGGCCAAAAAAATATAAAGTGTCGAACAGTGTCGAACAGCCCAAACCAAGCAACAACAACGTAGGGTGTCGACCAGCCAACCATCATAAAGAAAATGACCCAAATATACAATTAAGCTTAAGGCTTAATTTCCCATCAGCTAAAACAACTATAGCTAATCATGGTCATTAAGGATTGATTAATCCACAATCCAGCTAGTCCAATTTTATGGACCGGGTGGCGGATTATACAACCGTCCTAATTCCCATTAGCCCATTCCGACGGCGAATGCATCATATGGGATTACAAAAATGTTTAATAAAAATTTACATAATCTGTACACTCCAAGCATAGTCTGAACTGCCCAGCACTGATGTCCCAGTCCACAGAAAACCATAAGCTGCGATATTATCCTACTAATTCAACAAATAAGATAAACAATTGTAAGTAATTAATTCAAAACAAATTTCAAAATTACTTAAATATAAATTTACAAGATTCACATCATTCCCCTCTTCTTGGAAAGGTTTCGCCTCTGAAACCTGAACAAGTCCTAGAAATGGACTAAGGTCTGCCACATTGAAGGAATTACTCACATTTCCAAACTTAACAGGTAAATCAATTTTATAGGCATTGTCATTAATTTTCTCTAATACAGTAAATGGTCCATCCCCTCTAGGATCCAATTTTGACTTTCTAAAATTTGGAAACCTTTCTTTCCTTAAATGAACCCAAACTAAATCTCCAGGTTTAAAAATCATTTTCCTCCTTATTTTATTAGCATGTTCAGCCATCTGTTGTACCTTCTTATTAATTTGTTGACTTACATTCTCATGTAATTTTTTTATACTTTCAGCTCTAGATTCAGCATCAAAATTTTGCAAGTCAGTATGAGGTAAAGGACTCAAATCTAATGGAGTTAATGGATTAAAACCATACACAATCTCAAATGGAGTTTTATTAGTTGTAGAATGTAAAGTCCTATTATAAGCAAATTCCACTTGAGGTAAAACATACTCCCATTGTTTAAGATTCTTTCCAAGGACAGCCCTCAACATATTTCCCAGAGTTCTATTAACCACCTCAGTTTGACCATCAGTTTGAGGGTGACAAGTTGTAGAAAATAATAATTTAGTCCCTAATTTACCCCACAAAACTTTCCAAAAATGGCTTAAAAACTTAACATCCCTATCTGAAACTATAGTCTTAGGAATTCCATGTAACTTAACCACATTAGAAAAAAATAATTTAGCCACTGCTACAGCATCATTTGTTTTATTACAGGGTATAAAATGAGCCATTTTACTGAACCTATCTACCACAACCATTATGGAATCCTTAGCTCTATTAGTCCTAGGTAATCCTAACACAAAATCTAAAGACACATCAACCCAAGGATGATTAGATACAGGCAAGGGGGTATATAATCCAAAAGGTTTTGAAGTAGTTTTTGCCTGTCTACACTTAATACAATTAACATAATGTTTCAAAACATCCTTTTTCATGTGTGGCCAATAAAAATGTTCAATTAAAACATCTAAAGTTTTCTGAGTTCCTAGATGTGCCATTAATCCACCACTATGTGCCTCTTGAATTAATAATCCTCTATAAGAGCATGCAGGAATACATAATCTATGTTCCCTAAACAAGTATCCTTCATTAATAAAATATTTTCCTTGAGAAGAAACTTCACACCTTTTATATATTTCTTTAAAATCATTATCTTCTAAGTATAATAGCTTAATACTGGAAAATCCTAATAAAGTAGTGTCAGCAGTATTCAATAAAGCATATCTCCTAGATAAAGCATCTGCAACTATGTTATCACTACCTTTCTTATATTTAATTATGTAAGGAAAACTTTCAATGAAGTCTATCCATCTACCTTGTCTCCTATTTAACTTTGACTGACTCTTTAAATACTTAATAGCCTCCTGATCTGTGTTAACTACAAATTCCCTATGCCACAGATAATGTTGCCATACCTCCAAAGCCCTTACTAAAGCATACAATTCCTTTTTATAGGTAGAATAATTCAAAGTACTACCATTTAATTTTTCACTAAAATAAGCCACTGGTTTTCCTTCTTGAGAAAGTGCAGCCCCTATTCCTAACCCTGATGCATCACAATCTAATTCAAACATTTTTTCAAAGTCAGGAAGACTCAACACAGGTGCTTGGGTTAACTTATTCTTAAGTGTCTCAAAAGATTTCTGTTGTTCTAATCCCCAAATAAACCCATTATCCTTTTTTGTTATGGCAGTTAAAGGAGCAGTTATAGTGCTAAAGTTTCTCACAAATCTCCTATAAAAAGAACACAATCCATGAAAACTTCTTACTTCAGTTACACTTTTTGGTACAGGCCACTCTTGAATAGCCTTAATCTTTTCTTCATCTACAGACACACCTTCTTTTCCTACCACAAATCCTAAGAAAACCACACTTTCCAAACAAAATCTAGACTTAGCTAAATTAGCATAAAGTTGTTCTGCTTTAAACACATTCAAAATAATCCTTAAATGTCCCAAGTGTTCCTCTAAGGATTTACTATATATAAGTATATCATCAAAATAAACAACCACAAATTTCCCAATAAATTCCCTTAATACATGGTTCATAAGTCTCATAAAAGTACTAGGAGCATTTGACAACCCAAAAGGCATCACTAACCATTCATACAATCCAAATTTTGTCTTAAAAGCTGTTTTCCACTCATCCCCTAGTTTCATCCTAATTTGATGATAACCACTCTTTAAATCTATCTTAGAAAATATAACAGCACCACACAAGTGATCCAGCATCTCATCCAGCCTAGGAATTGGATATCTATACTTAATAGTTATCTTATTTACTGCCCTGCTGTCCACACACATTCTCCAACTACCATCCTTTTTAGGCACTAGTAATATAGGTACTGCATAAGGACTCATACTCTCCTTAATGTATCCTTTACTTAACAATTCTGTTACTTGTCTTTTTAGTTCCTTAACCTCTTCAGGATTTGCTCTATAAGCAGGTTTGTTTGGTATAACATCTCCTGGAATAAAGTCTATTTGATGTTCTATTCCCCTTAATGGAGGTAATCCACTAGGTATATCCTCAGGAAATAAGTCACTATATTCTTCCAATAACATTTTCACTGTACTAGGTACTTCTTCAATTGTTCCTTTCTGACTCTCATAGAAGCCCTTAAAAACCATCAAATATACATTAGCATTTCTTTTTATCGCCTTTCCTACATCCTTACCTTTAGCATAAAATCCAAAAGTGCCTTTCATGTCCTTTGTACTATGATCATTTCCCAAATCAGACTTAGTTAATTCCTTATAATCAGATTTAATTTTGGTTTGATCCTCAAATATTTCCTTTGGAGTCATAGGTGCTAAAACAATCTTCCTATCATCCTTATGTACTGTATACCTATTTTTATAACCATCATGTACTACCCTTCTATCATATTGCCAAGGCCTACCCAACAACAAGTGAGCAGCATGCATAGGAACTATATCACATAAAACAGAATCCTCATATTTTCCTAATTTTAAATTTACTAGAACCTGTTGACTAACCTTAACATCTCCCAACTCATTAAGCCATTGCAATCTATATGGTTTTGGATGTTTAGTAGTGTTTAAACCTAATTTAGATACCAAAAGGGTACTAGCAACATTAATACAACTGCCACTATCTATAGCCATGTTAAAACACTTATCATCAATTAAGCATCGAGTATGGAAAATATTTTCTCTTTGTAAAGCATTGGAATCAGGTAACTTATTACTATTTAAAGCTCTTCTAACCACAAAAATATCCCTACTCACTAGTAATTCTATTTCATCTTCTAGGTCACTATCTCCCTTTCCTACTACATTAGCCCCTTCTTCCTCTTCTTCAGATTCGGATTCAGATTCTACTTCCCCAGATTCTCTAATCAAAATATTCCTCTTGTTAGGGCATTCAGAAGCTATATGACCTAAACCTCCACATCTAAAACATTTAATATCCCTAGTCCTGTTTGATCCATTTACAGGATTTGCCATCACATTCCTGCCATTTTCAGGTTTCTGTCCTATCTTAACTTCATTGTTTCTCCCCCTAAACTCTACCTTACTATTGTTCTTCCAGTTTCCAGAGGTATTTCCCCCAAAATTTCTCCTTATAGTAGTCTTAAACACAACCCCAGTGGGTTTATAATGCCTAGATTTCCTCAATTGAATCTCTATCTTAGTAGCTATATTCACCATTTCAGTTAATGTTCCACAAGGATACAGCTCTACCTTATCAGCTATCTCTGAATTTAATCCACTCAGAAACCTAGCCATAGTAGCATCATCATCCTCAATAACTCCTGTCTTAATAATTAAAACTTCTAACTCTTTATAATAGTCATCTACTGATCTCACTCTCTGACTAATAGTTTGCAACCTTTTATGCAACTCTCTATAATAGTAACTTGGTACGAATCTCTTTCTCATTAAAGTTTTAAATTCTGCCCAAGTCTGTATAGCAGGTTTCCCACACCTACGTCTAGTTAACACCAAATTATGATACCAAGAAGACGCATACTCAGTAAACTCTACTACAGCCACTTTAATTTTCTTTTCCTCAGAGTAATTATGACACTCAAATACCAATTCTATTTTTCTTTCCCACTCAAAATAGTAATCAGGGTCATTTCTCCCATTGAACCCTGGTATGCTCAGCTTAAGATTATTTAAATTCCTATCTATGAATTCTAATTCCCTATCCTGCCTATTGTTCTGTCTAGGCATCCTATCACTATTGTGGGATATTTGATCTTCTAACTCCTCTAGATTAGCTATAGGTGGAATCCTAGTCCTAGGATCCATTGGAGCCCTTCCTAAAACTCCTGCTTGATTAGTTTCAATTCTGTTATTTTGTAATTCATTAAGTCTTACTTCCTGTTCTCCTAATCTTTGTTCTAGGTTAGCAGATAAGACAGCAAATTGTGCAGTCATTTGTTCTTGAAAAGTCCTAAGGGTTTCTAGAAGGTCATTACTAGACACATATTGATTCACTGATTGACCATTATTAGACATGATGAATTTCAACAGTAATTAACAATCAACACAGCAGTAATTTTAATCACAGAAGCAACTGATCCAAGAATCACAGACAACAGACACAATATGCCACAGAAATATGGCTTCACAAATGTTAACAGTAATATCAACAGTAAAATTTTTACTCACAATAACTCACTGCTTATGATAATTTGACAAAACTATTTCAATAATACGAAATAAGTAGGAGGGAACGATATTTACCGTGTCTGCTTAAGCAATTAGTTCAATTATTTAGGGTGCCCCTCTTCTTGGAGGTCTATCCCCTTTCTGGAAACCAAGATAGTTCGCCGGTTGTAATTTTCAACCTATATACTTAACAATAAACAGATAATTTGTCGAAGATTGGAAATTAAGTATAGCAGATAGTAGTATTAACAAAGGAATTTACAAATCGAAGTTACCAACAACAGTAGATCGCGCTGTCAGTCAAGATTCAGATTCTTGACCAAACCCTAGGTCGATTAGGGTTTTTTTTGTCAGACTTTCAAAAATAGTGGGTCGAAATGCTTTAATCGCCGGTTTGAAAGCGACAAGAATCGATATTGAGTTCGTCGCTGCAAAACCCTAAAATTTCACACCTCAAACTAGGGTTAGCGAAATACAGAAATCAAGTTAACAAAAATGAAGACAACTTAATCAATGATACAGAAACTACGAGCACTCTAGAAAACCGAGGCTCTGATACCAAATGATGAAAACTATGCTTGGAGTGTACAGATTATGTAAATTTTTATTAAACATTTTTGTAATCCCATATGATGCATTCGCCGGTCGGAATGGGCTAATGGGAATTAGGACGGTTGTATAATCCGCCACCCGGTCCATAAAATTGGACTAGCTGGATTGTGGATTAATCAATCCTTAATGACCATGATTAGCTATAGTTGTTTTAGCTGATGGGAAATTAAGCCTTAAGCTTAATTGTATATTTGGGTCATTTTCTTTATGATGGTTGGCTGGTCGACACCCTACGTTGTTGTTGCTTGGTTTGGGCTGTTCGACACTGTTCGACACTTTATATTTTTTTGGCCCAAACGAGTCGTGTTGCCGTCCATAACAGGTTGTAATGTTCGTACGTATTTTGTATCAGATATGACTGCTGTATACATATATATAGATGCTACATACGATGTAATAGACACTTTTGGACAGAAATAAAGCTCGGTGTTATTTTTCTCTCAAACTCTCTCGACTCCTTCTCTCCCTTGGCGATTCTCTCACTCGCTTCTTTCTGCTTCTGTCTCGTTCTCTTCTCGATCGATCTTGATCATTCACCTTCTAAATTCAGTTTCCATTGAATCAATTGTGCTTCTGAAGTTGTGGTTCTTCCTTTGGAAAGTTTTCCTTAGGCTGTACCGGCGGAAAATCGAACGTTGCGCTCGATTAAATCTTCGATCCTTTGCGAAACCCTAACCGGTTTCCATCATCTGGTATCAGAGCTATCCTCAGTCAAACCTCCCTGCAGTCTTGCGTGCCGATCGCTGACAGAGGCAGCACGAGGACGTGCAGTCTAAAGGGGGTGGGTGATGTGGGATTCCCACATCGGTTACTGAGGGGATCTTTGGGCAGTTTATATAGGGGAGTCAATCCTCACCTCTTGAGCTAGCTTTTGGGTGGAGTTAGGGCTCTTCCCGGGGGAGTACCCCTGGGGCCCTCTGGGGGAGTACCCCCTTTGGGTCCGTATCACCACACATAGTTGAGAAATGAAAAGGAGTAATATGGAAGGAATATGTGAATGCCTTGTCTGCTCTTTGTATGGGTCTTGTGTGATCACCTATCCTCATAAATGATATACTAATTACGTAAAGTGAAAGACAATTGAGTTGTGTATATGTTTGGGTTACTGAATCCTTGATTAGCTATTGGGGGTTAGTCAGCCTTCAGGTGGGATCTTAGAGATCCCCATTCCTTACCTACGCTAGACACTGATGATGTACTAGGGGGTATGGATACTAAAGGGTTTGGTTAGTGGTTGGCTTTGGCCTAGACTTATGTCCATTCTAGTGATTGGCTTCAACCTAGACTAATGTTTGCTTTGGTGATTAGCTTCGGCTTGGACTTTATGTCCCTTGGTTTAGATATACTTCCATGGTATGTGAGACTATGGGGTGATGCACAACCCATCGTTCGATGATAAAATCTGGATGATAAGTAAATGGATGATAAAATCTGGTTAATGAATAAGTGGAATGAAAAAAAGTGGATAATGATGGTAACAATGGTTCGGATGAGAAAAAAGGTAAAAGTTGGAATGTACACTTGTATGATGGCTTAAATGACCAACTGGTTATTAATTGGAATGTTTATCCGGATGTTGACCTATATTAATATATGGATAAGGAAATTGTATAATATAATCGATTAAGCAATTGGAAAATAAACTCTAGGGGTTATCTGAATTAATCTGTCTAGCACATGTGTAATTACATGTGTGATTATAATATGAAGATAGGCATGATATACTCTACGTGTGCCTGAGTTATGTATGATAGTATATTCTGATACATTACTACCTTTACATATATGGTATTAGTATGTCACATGTTAAATATGATATCCATATTATGATAGAATTTATATACTTGTGTTTCTTATTGATGATGCAACTTGACTTACTTAGTACATAGCATACTGATGTACCTGTTTGCTCAGTCACCTCCTCATTCCTACAAGTAGATGCCCACATACAGATTTTTGGAGATGACCAGTAGTAGACCTACCTCAGCTTGGGTTCGGGGCTTGAGAGTGTAGACATCCAGAAGATTTTGTGCGGTCTTTGACGGACCATGGTTTTAGGGTCACACTCTAATCTCATTTTAATGTAGTCCCATATTCTTAACTTATTTGTCTTCTTATATTTGATTTGGTCGGAGACCGTTGAGGTCCTTTGATGTAAACAATCTTTTAAATGTTTATGTAATTTAAGTTGCACACTCTATTTTAAATTGGATGGTTGGTTTTAACCTTATATCTAATATGAGGTAATTGATGAACATCTACCTATGTTAGATATGGTGGTATTATCCTATTTTTCTAAGTATATTTTCTACTTCTGTATTATTTTAAATAAAAATTTTCAGTAGTGAAAAAATAAAAGTGCTATATTTGTTAAATATGGTAGTAATATCCAAGTACATTTGTTTTACACTTCTACTTATTAAAAATTTTTAGTCGTAAATTTTAATGTGTTACAATATCATCCTTTCATGTTCGAACTTTATGCAAAAACTTACATGCTAATATCAGCCCAGAAGCAAAATTTCAATCATGTGGCACACTATATAGTATGATATGACAATAGTTTAATAATTTATTTATAAGACTAATTTATAATATATCAAACTAGATATTTAGCTTGGAGCGCGACCACATATCATATCACAACGAAAACGGCCGAGCATAATCCGGAGAGGAAACAAAACGGCGGAGCAAATGCAGCAGGAACCAAGTGGAACAAAACTCCAAGATAACGAACGTACTAGTAGTCAAGTACCTCTACCTGCTTATCAATCTTCGAATTTTCGCCGGTAATTTCCTAAGTCCTAACACCCTATGATGGCATTCTTTCACCAGGGAAGAAACGCCCCCATATTTTCTGCTTTGACTAGCAGGTAGCCTCTCCTTCTGCCTCCTCTCTCTCTTCCAAGACCTTATTGATCAATTCTCTTAGCGACTCGCTCTGTCCATTTTGTCAGTTGCAACTCAGCAATTTTGCTTCTACCTTTGTTGGGTTATTTTTCTATATTGTTGCATACTTGTATTTGCTAATTTGGATCTACTCCCTGTTTAACTGAGAGGACATTGAGAACTACCCTTCAAAAACCCGCAATTTTTCCCAGTACGAAATCAGCTGGTTGCTATCCATGCTTGTTTCACCCATTTTGATCGGTAAAGTTTCAAATCTCGAGTTGGGTTTGTTTGTGTGTATCTAGCCGTTGTGTAGTAGATATTGTTGTTCTTCATCATATTAGAGTTGGGAAATGGTGAATGATATCTTTGCTCCATTTTATACGATTAGCGTATGGTTGTCAACACTAAGTCGACGAATTTCCTGGTTTTTGCCCCATTTGTTCATTCCAATCTGTTGACTTCTGCTCTTGTTTGACTTTGTTCATTCTTTACAGTGAAGTTCTTACTTTTTGTATTCACGCTTTAAACCCTGTAAATTCGGCCATTGGGTGTGATTTGTCAGTTTCTCCTCTGAAGTTTGATTCGGTCATCTTCTCGATCCTGGGTTATCTGGTTTATCAGCAAGTATCCAGCTCAAATTTCCACACTGCTTATAGACTCCAGTGATACATTTATCGTCTTCCTTTTCGCTTTCCATCTTCGTAATAGCTTTTCTCTATCTTCATATTGTTTGTTGTAACATATAGTTGAATATCATTCGGAACCGTATGCTTCATATGCTCATTTTTTTTCAAAACATTTCCCTCGTACTACCTAAGCCCAATTCTTGATCTATGTCAACTTTCTTTGACCATAGAGGACAATGTCGATCGTCTGTGGAATCCCCCTCCTTGAATGTGTTTATTGCCTGGCCTGTGCTCGATGGGCATGGAAACGGTGTCTCCACACTGCAGGTCATGACAGTGAAAACTGGGGACTTGCCACAGCTGAAGAATTTGAACCTGTTCCTCGGTTATGTCGTTACATTCTTGCAGTGTATGAAGATGATATCAGGCACCCACATTGGGAACCGCCCTGTGGGTATGGAATTAACCCAGACTGGTTAATACTTAAAAGAACCTATGAGGATACTGGCAGACGTGCAGCACCATATATACTGTATCTTGATCATGATCATGCTGATATAGTTCTGGCCATAAGGGGTTTGAATATGGCTAAGGAGAGTGATTATGCAGTTTTGTTGGACAATAAGTTGGGTCAGAAGAAATTTGATGGTGGGTATGTCCACAATGGACTACTTAAGGCAGCTAAGTGGGTATTGGATAGAGAATGTGATCTTTTGAGGGATTTGACGGAGACGTACCCAAATTATACATTGACTTTTACGGGACACTCCCTTGGGTCAGGAGTGGCATCATTGTTGACGATGGTGGCAGTGCAAAGCCGTGAGAGGCTGGGTAATATTGATAGAAAGAGAATAAGGTGCTATGCTATAGCACCTGCAAGGTGTATGTCACTAAATTTAGCTGTGAGATATGCAGATGTCATCAATTCCATTGTTCTTCAGGTAAACTTAATTGATGCTTCCTGTGTCCTGGTATCTTAGTAGGAAGAGCTTTGATTGCAGAATTTTGGTTCCCATTTGTCTGATGAAAACTGAAAGGAAATGTTTACTGCCCATTTAATCCATTAAACTTTGAAGATGATGTAGGTTGAGTGTTTTTACTTGATAAAAAAGAAAAAAGAAAAAGCAAACAACTAAGCATTGTGTTTATCTTTATTTGTGGTGATTTGATATTGAAAATTAGATATGAGGGACACATTGCTAGAATGATTGAACAATATTTAGTGGTTAGGCAAATGATGAGACCGTCGTATGCTTGTATAAATGAAAGAGTTAATGGTTGATGGTTTAAATCTGCTCATCTTATTGATGCTCTTCTATTGGATCTAGGAAGTGTTTGCTTTTCCTGAATTCAATCTGATGAAAAATGGAGGTAGAATATGCCTCAAATTCAAAAAATCTGGGCATGTTGAAGCATGGAATTGTAAAGGAAATTGATTTGATCCCTTTTCCTTGAGAAAGATCTATGATTACCCTAGCTAGATCTTTCCACAGTTTGATACAAATAAGCGTCTAACTCTGCTTTCACATTAAACTAGGACGATTTCTTGCCCAGGACAGCCACCCCCTTGGAAGACATTTTCAAGTCTCTTTTCTGGTAACATCTCTTTCTGCTACAGTTAACTTCATTATGTTATCTGTTTCATAGATGAACCTGACTTTATAATTTGTAAACTTGCATGAAATAGACGCTTCTTATTAGTCGATAATGTAGTTTTTCTTTGACATTTTATGTTCATTCTTAATGTTGATGATTGTAATGATTAATGCTGTCTTGTAACTGCATTGTTAGTGTTAGATAAATTTTAGGTTGCAGAGAGAATAGGGATTTGTTACCTATGAGTTTACTGCATTATGCCTCTATAGATGTTGAATTACTTCAGATGTAAATTTTGGTAGTTTATTGGTCTTGAAACTTCTGGAAACCAATGCTCATCATTGCAATATGTTGACAGAAAAGGTATATTGAAGCAGACGATTAGTGAATGAAGTTATATTGGGGCAGATGATAAGAGAAGAAATTGGTGATGCTTCCTCAGTTTTGTTGGCTTAATGCAGAAAGTGTGTTGATGGAATGTTGAAACCATATTAAGTCATGATTTTGTATATCTGCAGTAAGGGAGATGTTGAGAGCCGGCCGCTTCAAGTGGATTGACAATAGAGTAAGTTTGATTATTGAGAGAAAAATAGAGAGTGAGTGTATTAATGGTGAAAAACAGTAGGGACAAAACAACCAGGTATTTGAGGTCCTGGCCCCTCCACTCCACTGTCTGGTTCCTGCCTCCTTAATCCCTCTCTACCTTTCCCTTTTTAACATGTACGTCCAACTCCCCAACATAATTAGCTGGCTTCCATTATACCATAACAGAAAAGAGAATAGTGCCGACTCCTACTAACTTACTTCCGGACTCAACCTAATTGGACTCAACCCATCTCAATCGTAGCAGCCCAAACCCATCCAGCACAACATGCCATTAGCCTTTCCTCACCCTTTTCCCTTCCTCACATAAGTTTATCTGACAATGGGCCTATTAGGAGATATATGGAGAGAAATGACATCCATTTATCCTAGATCTCAACATCTCTCTCTCTCTGGTCATAGAAATGTCATATTTAGTAAATGGAATACCACGGTCCTGGATTGTGGATCAAGTTTAAGAGGTTCAATTGAGAATGTGAGTGTAACATCCCAAAATTTACTACTAAAAAATTCATTTTAGCTAGTGTAATAACAATATAGTTGGGTGTTACCACTGTAATCGATATAAATCCGGCTTATCATACCATCCTTGCATTAAATATAAAACAAAACAATTAGAACTTAAAACGTGATAAACAGGGAATGAGAGAAACTTTCATAAACTTAGATAAGAGTTTGGATATTAACTCTGAGTACAATATCAAAATACAACAAAGGGGATCCTATGGAACTATGAGTTTAAAAATGTATCCAGATAGAACTAATAATCAGATAACATGATTTACGTCCAACCCCACAATAATATGATCACTCCTCCGCAAAGCATCATAAATAGTGAAATCATCCAAGTGGTCCTCATTGACCTATACAAAATCATCTAGGCCCTCTGATTGTGGAAATGAACAACACCCATGAAAATGATCATTAATATGTTACGTACTGAGTAAGGTGATAATACAGTCATAATAAAGATGCAAAATACATAATATCACATAAAAGACTTATCGGATGAAAGCGTAAACATGATACGATGTAAGATAATAACTGAATCCGGATTCCCATCATTAGATAATATCACAATTCCTTTTCTTATTTATGTCTAATTTAGAACACCACTATTCTTAATTGGGTGGAATGGACTGAAACACTTCCCAGAGCAAAATGCACCAACCACTATTATTTAGCTGATGGAACAGACTCAACGCCTTGATTCTGACTCACGTGATATTTTACTTCAAGGAATTCATGTCTTATTCACAATTATTTATCTCAAAATTATCACGCAGACACACATATGGATATGCAAGACACATAATTCAAACTTAACATAAATATTCAAAACACATAAAACACAACCTCTTGAAGATTGGATCATCCCCAAGAAAAAAGGCTACATTTTCTCTAAGAAATCCTAAATTCACATTTCGAGCATTACTTCTTTCATAATACTCTTTTATCCACCAAATTTTAGTATACCTTCCTAAAATATTTTTATTAACAACTTATCCAAAAATTTAGGTCTAACTCCAATGTCTTACACATACTGTATCAGCTCTATCTCTAGGTTTACTATTTACAATTACCTACGAAATTCTAATTTAACAAGTTAGGCATAACTTTTCCCATAAGACTCATATCACAACCAAAATTAGTGCACATCCTAAACTATCATTATTAACATCATATCCAAAAGTTGAGGTCTAACTCTAACATTTTGCACATACGATAACGACCCCACTTTTAGGGTTGTTATTCCCAATTTCAACCGTTTTCTCATTTTATTAGATTTATGCCACTTATAATAACCTTAAATATTCCACATGATATACTTAGCATATTTTAAATCATTTAGCACATTAAAATACCAAAGATTCCATATTTAAACCATATGGATCAAAGTACTCTTAAGGATGCCAAAACACCCATCTTTTCATAAAATCTCTGCAAGTCACAATATGATTGGTTTTCAACCTCCAACACATACCATCATAAAATTTGTTAGCCACATATATAAATACGAGTCAAACATCATAGCCCACTTTAGATACTGATTCATGTCAACGTACTTGATTTACAGAACCAAACTTAGTCAACAATGTGCATGATGACATACTTTCATATTATTCTCTCCTTTTCATCATATATCACATCATACCATACAACAACCTTTTCATAATGACATTATCCATGTAACAATACTAAGCATGTGTTTTCATACAAATATACACATTGCATACAAAACCCTAGTTATGACGTATATCATTACCAAAACGTTTCCGGTCTCTAGACACATATAACCCTAAGACACCTTCAAGACCACAAAAATATTAGCTAAGAATTAAGAATAATACACAATTAGAACTTAGAAATATAACCAAGGAAAAACTAAGGCAAAGGAGGGTAAAAATGGAGCAAAATCGAAGTGAACCAAGTCACGGGAGGAGTGTGGCAAAATTTGGTGCAGTAGGGTAGTGTTCAGCATCAAAGTGTGATGTAGCTATGGGGGTTGATGCGTCAGATTTTGATGCAGCTAAGGGGGTGTTGCATTAGGTTCTAATGCTGCTAAGGGGGCGTTGCGTGGCTGCTTGACGTAGCTTGGGTAGGTTATGTGTTGGGGTTTGATGCAACTAATTGGGGGTGTGCGTCGAGGGTTGACGCAACTTAGCTAAGGCTGTGTGAGATGTGAGCAAGCAATTAAATTGCCTCTGTAGTCGTGTTTGCGGTCGCGGTGTCAAGGTATCGAAGCGTCGCTATGTTTCGCGATTGTCATGGCGTGACTTTTTATTTTTATTTCACCATATACTCTAATTATTATTTATTGATCATTTGAATATAAATATTCAATAAACTAGTGTTTTATATTATATTAAAAGTATTAAAGTGAGTCATTATATGCTAAATTTTCCTAATAACCCTAAATTTACCTTAGAATGAAAAAAGACATGTTATTTAAGAGTAAATGTGAGGATAATAAATAGTAATACTTGAATATAATTCAATTATAACTTGGTCCAAGATATATATAGTAAATGGATCATTTTTTTTTTTATCATGCATGCTTTTCTCAGTAGATTTAAGAATTATCAATAAATCGGCGATTTATCCCGATTTATCAATGATATTTTTCGATTTATCGGCCAATTTACCGGCAATTTATCGGCTGATAAATGTGAAAATTTAAAACTGTAGTGTATCGGTAATTTCGCGTCGCGACCGATTAAAAAACCGCTAAGTAACGGTCGCTACGCAATAGCAAGACCATTATTTAATTGTATGGATGTGAGGAGTTGTGTGAAGTTGGGACACAGATGGGGGTGGCCTAGCGTGATCTTGTGACGCAGCTAAAGGGTGAGTTGTATGGGTTTTTGATGCAGGTAGAGTGTAATTGCAAGTGAAGTTGACATAGCAAAGACTGATTTGTGTGACAGTGCAAATGCTACATTGAGCTTCATTGTATAGAAATGACGGATGGCGATGGAACAATGCACAGAGATGAAATGAAGAGAGAAGGGGGGGGGGAGTCTGGGGAGAAGTTCGGTGAGGCAATAAATGATGTAAGGAGAAGGAATGGAGGGTATATATATGTGGTTTTTGCGAATGGTGAGGGATGTTAGAAGGGAGGCAGAGAGGGTATGGGTGAGGCATGATTAGGGGTAAGGTTTGGGGCAAACATTTCAATCAAGCATATCCCTTGAGATGTGGCAGGTGATGGCGGTGATGATGAATGTAGGGTATAGGTAGGCTTATGGAGTGGAGGCTTAGTAGGGGGATTTGGTTGGGATAAGAGAAAAACACGCAGAAGAAGAGGGGATAAGAAGATGATTGAGAAGCAAAAGAAGAAAAAGGAATAAAAAAAGAAAAAAAAAAGAATTTAGGGTTAGAATTAGAATAGTAAACATTTGGGTTATGGTTAAGTTAAAATATTAATACCCGAAATTAGGGTTAGAATTGGGGCAAAAATTTCAACGAAACATATCCCTTGAGATGTGGGAGGTGATGGTGGTGATGATAAATGTAGGATAGGTAGACTTATGGAGTGGAGGCTTTGTAAAGGGATTTGGTTGGGAGAAGAGCAAAACAGGCAGAAGAAGAAGGGGGAAGAAGATGTCCGGAAAGGAGAAGAAGAAAAAGGAAAAAGGAAAAGGGAAAAGGAATTTAGGGTTAGAATTAGAATAGTAAAAATCCGAGGTTAGGGATAAGTTAAAATATTAATACCCGAAATTAGGGTTAGGCTAAATTTTGGGTATTATAGTGAGTGCTTAGACCTTAGGTGTGGAAAGTGGAAGAACAAGAGAGAAAAGAAGGGTTTGAGAGAAGGGAGAGTAGAGGGCTAATAAGGTGCCTAGGAAATTTACTTGATTAGTTAATTCTATGACTGAAGCTCTAGCCTCTTATAGGCTATTACACACTCACGGGCTCAGGCCCTAATAAGACTCTTAAGCCCTAATGTAGAGATCAACTAATTAACTAAGGTATGCTAATAATTAATGAAAAGCTAGGACTACATACTAATAAGCTTGAACTTAGTGCTTTAAGATTGGAATTGGGTCATTGACCCCAGTTGGGCCCAGTAGTAGGTCCAGCCCATGACCAGATCCATAATAACCACGTACATGCTATATTTCCTCATCTATACGTGGTCTTTTCTTCACTTTTTCTGTGTCCTTTTTATTAAACTGACAGTTGCTTTCACCTGTTGCACAGTTTGCCATGTCTATTATGCTTAAGGTGCACAAGGGATACGTTTATACCAGAAGAAAAGATGCTGAGGGACCCAAGGAGGTTGTATGCACCTGGTCGTCTTTATCACATTGTTGAGAGGAAACCATTCAGGTAAACTTGGATGCCATTTTAATTTATGAGCAAATTATAAATGATAGATAAAAAAATGTCAAGAAGTGCCTAAGATTTGTACCCTTACCTCTCCGGATCAATCAATCTACTAATGGGAAATAGAAGGTGTAATGCCTGGAAACAGGAATTAACTAGTGCATCTGAAGTTTTTTTATTTTTTTATTTTCTAAGTAGGCTTGGACTTGCTGTGTAGATGTGTGGTGTAGCTGTGACACAAGTCATGCCTTACGAGTTGCAAATTACATAGCATATCAAATTAGAATGAAATCATCTATGGCTAAGTTTATGTGGCACCTATAGGGTACAGAGGATAATATTGGAGAAAGGGGTATCCAGGCACTTGTAGGTCTAAAATTTCCCATCTTAAAAGAAAGTGTATTTCATTTTAGAGGACACAATAGGTGGAAAGCTGGACATTGAATAGCCTAAGTGCAGAAAAGGTCATGGTCGATATTCATCTGAAAAGATTTTCCTTATTTCTACTGCTTTTTTCCCTTCTCTTCAACATGGTTTCCAAATTTCACTATTAAACCTTTACTCAGTAGAATTGAAAAGTGATAAAGTGAAGTTTACAAAATGAAACATGAATCTTTACAAGAGATCTAATTCAGAGGACTGTGTAGGAAGAAGACTGAAGAACCTCAGTGTAAAAAGGCACATGACTGAAATTCATCTTCTTATAGTAAGAGATTGGATCTTATGGCATGACGGACGAGGATTCATATGACTTTACCTGCTTTGCGGTCTCAACTCGTGTTGATGTTCATGTTCACTGAATATTTGGATCTTTATGGCTCTTATATAGCAGGTTTCTTGTCTGATATCTTTATCTTTCAAATCATTAAATCTGATTTTCAAGGGCACCCTATGGTTCTTTTTATATATATTCATGCACAAATTGAAGTCTGTGATGGGAATCATACAATATACTCTCTTTTGTGTGAGTGAATGATGTTTGTCTTATTTTATTAATGTCTCTTATGTGAAATATTGAGAGTTCTTGTGATGTAAAAAAAATTCCAAGATTTTGAAGATTGTCTTATGCATCACGATAGAAGGAAGCAAGGGTAAAACTTGAAGATAATTATTTACCCTAGAATATGGATATCATCAGAAAGATTATTAACTCAAGAGTCAAACACATCTTTCGGATCTCAAATCCAAGTTTTCTACACAAAGTTATGAGTGTTTTACCATATGTGTGTCAAGCTGAATTTTTACACACTAATGGATAAAGTGTCGTAATTAGCATTATGGATGCCATTATCTTTTCATATTTATTAACTAGGTTGTTATTGACTTATTTGATAATTATGTTAGGATATTAGTTAGTTAATTTATTTCCTTAATCATTAAGAAATTAGATATTGTTTATTTTTTATCTTATGATGTATCTTATCTTTTTAAGATTTTGTTAGGATTTAATTATTATTAATAATAGGAGATTACTATTCACGTAAATAGTGATTTAATTAGTATTTATGATATTTAGATTTAGTTTATCTTATAATTGAGGAGGTGGATATTATTCTACAAATATCGCATGTAAACTCATTATTTGAGGAGGATAGTTGAATTGAGTTATTAAATCGAGTTTTCTCTTATTGAAACCCCGTGTGAGTTTTTTTGTTCTATGTTTACGTTATCTGTGTGATTTGTAAAATAGATTTATTTCTAAATTATCTTATCTGTGTGAGTGATAATTTAGAAACCCTCTATACCTTTCCTGTGTGGGTTTTTATAGAGTTATCTAATGAAGTTTATTGTGTGTTTCTTCATTAGAGATCCTTTGAGAGTTATCTGTGTGAGGTTTTTAAAGGTAGTTTGAAGAATCACTTTATGTGATCCTTCATCCATATTCTCAATTTAGAATTCATCCTTTGTTTATCATTATAAAACTACATAAAAGTGGGGAATTTTGAAACCACTCGTTCCGCTACACATCATCTTGTCAACTGTTTTTCTGACCAACTATGATTATATATTTGGTTGCAGGTGTGGAAGGTTCCCTCCAGTTGTTAAGACTGCTGTGCCTGTAGATGGGAGGTTTGAGCACATAGTTCTATCTTGTAATGCCACTTCAGATCATGCCATCATCTGGATAGAGAGGGAAGCACAGAGGGCCTTAGAGGTGAGGTTTATGTTTTTACTACTCAGTAATGCTTTTAGTGTCAGTGGATCCATTTTTCTTTGATTTTGAGTTTAGAACTTTGCATGGATGTGGTTCCTGAAAATGGTTGATCAGTAGTACCTTCTGATGTTGCTGTTTCATAGACATATTGGGTTACAGCTCTCGGTCTTAGTTTGGTTGGAAATCTTATTTAGATAACAATCACCAATACCATGCTCACCTGAAACCATCCCTATGATTTTTGGGGTCCAAGACCAAGAGCTACCCCTATATTTTTCCTTCTAGATATGTACCAACACCCCCAACAGCATACATGCAAACAGATAAAAATGTCCTGAACCTTTTTAGTTGTGGGAATCAGGAACGAGATTAAAATGTGAAAACTTCAGGATTTTTTGTTTTTTGTCTTTTCATACTTCCTGTCACTTTTAGCTGGAAGTGGTAACAAGATAATTTGAAAAATGTAGGAGTAGTTCTTGGACCTTTAAGACTTGGGGTGGTTTAATGTGAATTTTTTAACCTATTAGCCTTATAATTCAATATCTGAAGTTGGAAACATTTCTCTGCCTTGCAAAAAATGTATGCTGAAATGTATGTTCTGGTTGTGCTCAGCTGACCTAGTCATTTTGTGGTATGTAAAGTGTGCCTGAGTATTTAGATTTTGGGATCACATATATGACCTGGAGGATCGATTAAAAGTATGCGGCTGTTCTTTGTTGAGTTGTTCAACTCAGCGGGGCACCTTCTGGTGGTGACTGTTGAATTTCAATCATAGGGTCAGTTGATTAAGTGCATAGCGTTGTAAACTGTGTGCTTCTAGTAATTTTTTTTGTAGTTTTCTGCTACAAACTAGCTGATCAGCAGGACCGAAATCAAAAACAAAATTATAAGGCATAAGGCACAGTATGTATTGACAACTGGATGCACCAATAATGTGATGTGAAAAGAGTTTTTCAGGGATGTAGGATTGTAGGAGACCCAGTGGTAGACCTAGGAAGAACTGGGCCTCGGCGATCGGATACGATTTCGCATTTCTAGAGCACACTGAAGATATCATTCTTTAGGAAGTTATGGCACCTGGGGATTTGAGTAGCAGGCCGTAAACAGGAGACCTCCTCATATCCTCTTAGACTAGGACTTTAAAACATAGTGCATCTCTCTCTTACCACTAGCATGTCAATCTCCCTTTCTCCGCCCTGCTGTATTAAGATGTCAGTCTCATCTCCAAAAGACCCACAAAAACTTTGAAAAAGATTGTCTGTAGAAATAGAGCTAGATAGAGCAACAGCACAACGGCGATTACATGAACAACAAAAATGGTGGGATTCTTTGTTGTTGTACTTTTTTTCCTGGAGAGGGTGTGGCCGGGTGGGTGGTCTGGATCTGATTAAGAAAATTGGACCAACAAAACTGGTGAAAAAACTTCATTAACTTGTTCCTCCAAAATTTCACTATTAAAGTAGTCTGCATGGATTATTGGGAGTTGATTTCAGAAAATTGTACCAAACAAAATTAGTGATAATACTTCAAGGATTTGTTTCTGGTTATGTCCATCCGAAATTTTGCAACCACAGTAGGCCGCATGGATAGATTGCTGTTTATCTCTTCTGGATAATGTTGTCTTGTGCATGTTATAGTTTGAGTTGATTTTTGATAATCACTTTCACACAGCAAGAAGGGTTAGACCAACCCCTCAAACTATTTGTGGAAACTAGTCTAATGTATTCCTTTTTTCTTTGGAAACCAGCTAATGAGCGAGAATGATCAAGCAATGGAAATTCCTGCGAAGCAAAGGATGGAGAGGCAGGAGACTTTGGCAAGAGAACATAGTGAAGAACACAAGGCTGCACTGAAGAGGGCCGTGACTCTTTCTGTACCTCATGCTTCACCTCCTTCTGAGTATGGAACTTTTGGTGATCAAGACCAAGGAGAAGAAAGTGATCATTCTACATGCTCGAATCAAGAAAAGGTTCACCTAGGGTCACCGTCGAAAAGAAACCGATTGATGGAAGGCTGGGGTGATTTGATGGAGCGTCTCCTTGACAAGGATGAGGGCAGGAATATGCTTATTGGAAAGTCACGTACCAATGGTAAACGATGATACTAAACAAGCAGGTCAGCCTGCGTGGTGGGGCTCATTGATCTAAACGTGCTTTGCGCCTCTTTTTTATTTTTGCCTTTGACGTAAATAAATGGTTTTCGTTGGAACCGTGATGACTGAGGCCAAGCTGATATTATTGCCTCCTGAACGGCTTGTTTTATCGGTAGTCGTCAGCATTCGTATTTTATTCTCAGATTGAGACTCCCCCGCCCCTCCAAAAAAACTTCTCTCTTCTCCTGGAAGGGCGTTAGGCAGGAGTGACTGAGCAACTCTTGAATGGAAGGAACCAAGATTATCATGTAACATGTTTGAAACTGGCTCAGTAACTGAGCCAGGGTGACTAATTGTATTTTTGGGGGGGGGGGGTCAGTGGGTTGTGAGCTACTCCTACGTTCGGGGTTAATTGGATGGAGTCGGCTTGTTATTATGGATGCTACATTTGTTGGACGGATAGCTTTAGCAGATACATGTACAATATATTTGGAGAAACATTTTGGGCTCGAGCAGTTGATTTGTAATCACTGTTTTTAATATTGATAATAATTTTATTAAATTTTATTTTTTAATTAAGGTAAAATAACCGATATTAGTGACCAGTAGTTAACACCTATCATTTCTTCTAATATATCATGTATTGTTTTACTTTTTTCTTTTTTTTTTCTTTAAGCAGATAGTAGTGAACAACTACCGTTTCTCTTAAAATATGTTGTATTTCATTGTTTTTGAATTTAAGCTAATGGTCTTTATTAAAGTTTTCTGAAAGATGAAAAGATAGTGTTGGGTTATGAGTCCCTTCCTATGTGAAAAAACTCATATTTTATTTATTTTATTTATGGGGGTAGCTCAAAGGGTCTTTGGATCATTCATTGGGTGGCTTCCTTAATATGTCTTTTACTCTCAGCTTTATTAAGTTGCATTGAGAGAATTCGGATAGCTATCAAACACCGAACTAGAAGGGCAAAGGTTTTACGAAGTGCAGTTCTGGGTGTTTTTCTCCTGCGCAGTTTTCATCAAGTGCTCCGATCGAAGGTCAAACGTGCTCCGATTTAGCTGAAATTTGGATAGCACCTTCGGGACATTTGGTTCTTCAAATCCAACGGTCGGTTTGTCTATTACTGCTCTATTTTGTGAGATATTGCCACTGTACCGAGCCCTGTTATCTGGTGACGAAATTTCATCATTTTTCTTGACATTGGTTGTTTGTTGGTTGATAAGAATTTGGTGGGTTGTGTACCCTTTAAGTGCTCATTGTAAGGAGATTGTTATAATCATCTTTGATTATAGTGGAACAAGTTTCTGGACTAGGTCCCGTGGGTTTTACCTCTTTCACTTTGAGGGTTTCCCACGTAAAAATTCTTGTATCTCTTTTATTTGTTTGCTTGAGCATTTGCACTTGTTTGCTTGCTGATTTGATATCATTGTGGATTGTTATCTTGCTGTGGTTGAAACCATCTACTTAGTGTTGGGTGATTGTTAATATTGGGAATCCCTTGTTTTTCCCATCAGATAGTTGTGTAAGAGGTCCTTGAAATGACCAAGGCTGACCATTCATATTATAGTGAATGTGTAGGCCTTTTTACATTTTGTCTTATATATATTTATTTCGTAATCTTATTTGCATTCTGATTTTTGGGTTGTTATGGCAGTTACACGGTGTTGTTGAACAAGTGTTTCCGTAGTGGGTTTTAATGTTACACGGTGTTGTCGAAAGCAAAATCAATTTAATGTATAATTCAAGCTTGTATGTGTATGTTCGACCTTTTCCCTTTCTATCCCTGTTGCTGTTGTTGTTGTTGCTGTTATTTTACATAATGGATCCACTACCAAAGTATGTTCCATTTAATCTGGAAAACACTACGCCGACTTCGATTAGGAGTACAGAGTACTAAGGGCACCATTCGCACTAATGAGAGAGAGCAAGAGGATTCTTAGTGGGTGTCTCGCATTTATTGAAAAGGCTATCTTTCTTCTTTTTTTTTCGTAGGGTGGGGCGGGTACTGAAGGGGGGAGGTAGAGCCAAGTGACGGGAGGGGCATTTCAATGGGATAAGGAGTGATGAGCGAACACAGCGGGCGCTTCACACTGTTTATCAGTAGCTCACGGGAAGCCTGCGGATTTTGAACTTAGTACCATCCACGCGCATGAATGAGGTCCAAAAATGTCCCATCATTATTTTCTATTTTAAAAATATTTTAGTGTGAGAGTTAATATCAAAAGTGTTTGATTATTTATTTATTAAATTTTGTTAATAATTTACGTCAAGTAAGGTGGACAGTGATTTTATTATTTTATTATTTTTCTTTTTTAAATTTAGTAGATTTAGTCTTTATATATATATATATATATATATATCAAGGATGCCTAGGATTTGAGGGGAAAGTAAAACACTTGAAGAACAAAAACACAAAGATCTGAAAGAATGTTTAGATGATTAGAAAAAAACATAAAATCATAAAGGAAATGAAAGAAGTTTGAATAAAGAATTAAAGTTTTATTAAATTTAAAGTTTTGGGATATAAGGATAGGTGATCAGGTTTTTACAAAGAGAGTCTATCTCTCTAAAATTTTTTTGACCTCTTCAAATGAAGTCTAATTCCCCTTTTATAGATGTAAGGGGGTCCTAACTGTTTACACTTTTTAAATAGTGGTTCGGGAATAAGCCACCAAAAGTAAATAATAAAAAGTAAAAAGTATATAAACAATAAAAGTAACCTAAGAAAATCAAAAGTTCTTCACGTGCTGTACTTCGCCGCAGATTCTTTTATCTTTTCTTCTTTTTCTTTCGGCTGCTTTTACCTTTTGCTTTTAATTGTTCTTCTGGTCAAAATTGGTGTCACCGAAAAGTGTCCTTGTGGATGCTTTTCACTTTTGTTGACTGTACTTTTGCTTTTGACTTATCTTTTGTTGTTGGCAGAATATTTCTTGTTTGCTACTTTATTTTGTATTTTAGTGTGTGCTGTCGAGTACGCCTTTTGTAGAATACATGTGGGACTGTCAAGATATACTTGGGACTATCCTAAAACAGTCATCTTCATTTTCATTTGCGTAATCTAGAGTTGGTGAAGATGATGATGCTGATGATGATGATCCTTTCTTGTTTTGAGATAATACTTGGCTGAGGATTGCCAAGTATTCATCCTCTGATTTTGCAGCTGTAAGCTTTGCTGCTGTAATGGACTTTTGGGCCAGGAATTTTGTTTGTGATGGATTGGCCTGAAGTTGTTTTGGTGATGAATCTTGCCGTGATTTGATCCAGATCTGGACGGTCTGTTTTGAAACTTTGTCAAATACCTCGAACTTATTCCACCATTTGACCTTGAACCTGCGTACCAATCTTGGCATTCCATTGATTTCATGGATCTCTATGATCCAAGCAAAGACCTATGGGCAAAAGAATCTGGAGCAGAGATGGAAGATAGGGGGTAGTAACCTATCTTTTTCTATGGGTTTGAAAAGGATTTTGAAGGTATCAAGTGATTCTGATACTTGAGGAGGAAGGATATCTGGGATGGAACCGAAGTTTTTCCACCATTTGATGAACCAGAACGGTGGTTATTTTTGTGTGAAATTTTGAAAGAAAATCAACTAAGAATGTGTTTTTTTTGGAATTTTCTGTATAGAAAATATTATACCAGGCCTGTTGGTAGTCCTAGTAGTTAAAGAAGGATTTTGTGTTTGGGTTTATTTTGTATGAATAGGGAAGCCATCGAGGTAGTTTGAGGCTTCTACCCCAATCCATAGGAAGAATGACCTTATGAATTTTACAAGTCGAATAGGCCAACTCATTCTGGGTTTAGGATATGGTGAAGTGTTTGAATGAAGCCGACTTTGTATGTTGAAGAATAGAATCATAATAAACCTGAGATTTGGTTCAATCCCAAGGTTTATAACACCATCCAAAAAATGATTTTTTTTTAAAGCGGTGAAGGGATTCGGATGATAAAATCCATCTTCACAGTTTGAAATCGTTTGAAAATGCGGTTTGGTAAAATACTTAGATTTATTTTAGAAATCTTTTTGTTTTGAAACCAGTTCTTTTGAAATTGGTTTTGATAAAACCGTCAAAGGAGTTTTGAAATCTGTTTTTGAGAAAGGGTTTGAGGAGTTGAAGAACCCTCCTCAAATTTCAAAACAGTTTTAGAAGACGTACCTGAGTGTTCAGGTGGAGAAATCTGGACATTTTGAACCACATGTTGAAGTGCTTTAAACACTTCTGGAGATTTTGATAGGGATTCTACTCATTTTTGAATATCTTGATTTGATTCATCCTTATGAGTGGATGAAGCTGCTGCTTCATCTTGGATTGTTGCTTCGTACCATGACCTGATTGGCTTGGGTGCAAGGATTTCTTCCAACTTTTCTTTGCCTTTCTTCTTTGGAGCCATCTCTTTGTTTGTTTTGAAGAAACTCACGCATCAGAAAGTCTGGTATTGAGTTAGCTTCTCCCTTAATATATTTGATTTTAAAATTGAATGCTAAAAGGATAGCCTGCCACCTAGCAAATATTTGTTTGGATGCTATATTTTGGACATCCTTTTGAAGTATTTCTGTTGCGGATTTGCAATTGATCTGTAATAGGAACTTTATGTTCAATAGATCGGATTGGAACTTGTTTATGGATTGGACTATGGACAATATTTCTTTTTTAACTGTCTAATAGTTTTGTTGGGTTTGGTTCTAGTGTTCGGAAGTGAATTAGACAATGGATTCATATTGGATCTGGGTCTGTTTGGATTGGGCTAGATAGTGTTCCAAAGTTTGGGTCTGGGCCTATTTAAGTATGCTACCGGAACTTTTTTAAGGCATCGGTTTCAACTATTTTGAATAATTTTGGGTTGGCCAAGTGTAAATAGGGAATGGACTGTACTTGGGCCTTGATTTGTTTTATGATATAGGTATGGGCTTGAGTCTATGGTTTTGGGCTCTTTTTGAGACGCGCATGTAATGGTTTGGCAATTTGGTTTAGGTTTGAACAAAAGTCCAGAACATAATTGAGACTACCCAAAAACCTTTGGAGTTGGGTTTTGTCTAAGATTTGATCGGGGAATTTGAATGCGAATTCTATGGACCTTTCTATTGGGACAATAGTTCCTTAATATAATGGCCTAAGAACCTAATCCTAGTTTGGCCCAAAGATATTTTGGACTTAGACACACCTAACCCATTTCTTTTTGTGACACTAAGGAAGGTCCTAAGGTGCCTGAAATGTTGGTCTAAATTATTTGAAAATACTAACACATCATCGATATATACAATACAAAAATTTGAATAAGGATTGAAAATATCATTCATAATTCTTTGGAATTCTGAGGGTGCATTTTTTAATCCAAAGGGCATGACATTCCACTGGTATTGACCAAATGGGACAGTGAATGCTGTTTTGTGTCGGTCTTTTGGTGACATTTGAATTTCCCAAATACCAGATTTTAAATCAAAATTTGAAAATATTAATGTAGAATGTAATCTTTAGAGAAGGTCCTTTTTGTTTGGAATTGGATACCTAATCCATTTTAATGCATCATTTAATGTTTTATAATTTATTACCAATCTTGGTGTTCCACATTCAATTTCAAAATTCTTGTTAATATAAAAGGCTACACAAGACCAATGTGACCTAGATTTTGAAATTAGGTTTTTTAATTCTAAGTCTTGGATTTTCTTTATATAGTGTTCAACTAATTCTGAATTCATTTGTATTGGATGGGCTTTTGTTGGTATATTTTTCTCATTAAAATTATCTTCATATGGTAGGTTAACCATATGTTTTTTTTTACCAAAATGCATTTGGTAGGTCAAAAGAAAAAAAAATTCATTTTCAATTTGATTTGGAATTTGAGAAATCTTATTTTTAATTAATTTGGTTTCCAATTGATTTTGGATCCTGGTTAGGGATATATTTTGTTTTAATGTATTCAAATCTTTTTGTTTTCCTTGAACAAGGAGATTGATTTGGTTTTTATAAATTGAATTTGCTTTTAATAGGTTTAGATTCCTAGTTCTAGGAATTTCTAAGAATGAAAGGATATTTTTGGTTCCTTTTGTTTTAAATGAAATTCCAGTTATGTTAACTTTGTAACGGGTAATTAAATTTATGAAAGGGGTGCCTAGAATTATACTATGACTTATATATGGGGTTATTAAATATGTTGATTTGATTTGCAAGTTATTACAAATTATACTTGGTTCACATTTGTTCTTAATTTTGAGTCTGGAGCTGTTTGCGGCAAACAATCTTTCTGTGGTTTTGGATAGGAATTTTTTTGGTATAATTCCTTCTTTAATGCAATTTAAATCGGCGCCGGTATCAAACAAGGCAATTGAATTGATTTGAAAGTCATCAGATAATTTAAGGGTTATGTTTATGATGTATTTACTAAAATTTATTTCTTTTAACACATTTAATAAATCTTCTAGGATATGTAGGTTTTGGATTTGTTCATCTTCAAATTCACTTTTTTCACTGGATTCTTATAATCCCCCGAAATTTTAAAAACCTGAAATTTAATAAATAGCTTTTATATAGGATAAATTAACTTTCAAAATTATTTAATTTAATTATTTTATGGATTTTTGAGTATATAAATTTGGATAGGAATATTTGATAAATTAAAATAAACATTTTGTTATTTTATCATACTCTTTTTATTTAAATAAATTTTATCAAACCAATATTTTACTAAAATTATCCTATTTAAGCCCATATATTTAATTATATTAAATTAAATTATTAAATAAATTTATTATCAAAAATATTACATCCTATTACTTTATAAATTAAATTATTTTAAATTCCCCTAATTTCCCTTCCCTTTCTCTTTTTTTCCTTCTTTTCTTTCTCCTCCTTCTCCTTCTCCTTTTTATTCTTTCTTTATTTTTCCTTTTTCCCTCCTCTTCGAGCCGCCAGGCCAGCCTACAAACCCTTTCCTGTGCGACTGGGCCATTTGCCCATCTTCCCCTCTCCCCTCCTCTTCCCCGGCGCCTAGGCCACGGGTCGTTCTGCCTTCCCACGCATGAACCGACCTTGCCCCCCTTCTTTCTTTTCTTCCTCCCTTCCCCAACAACCGGGTCGGCCCAACGTTTGTTTTCTCCCCCCTTACGCGCTGGCCTGCCCCCTTCCTTTCTTCCTCCTTCTTCTGCCTTGACCCAGTGCCCCCAACCCGTCATCATCGCCATAACCGCCTGCACCTCGACCACGCTGGCCACCGCAGCCTGCAACCACTACCACCACCTCTCTCTCTCTCTCTCTCTCTCTCACACACACACACACACACACACACACACCTATCTTTTTTTCACCATTTTGGAACCGAGCAGCCATGCACCCCATCTCGCATGGCCACCCTTTCCTCTTCTTCATCTCCCTCTCCCTGCCACCCTACTACCTCCCTGCCACCCTAAACACTGCCACCGACCGGCCACCTATCCCCCCTACCCTCCCTCTTCTTTTTCTTCTCCCCTTCAGCCCTTTTTCTGCCCCATTTTTTGAGCTCCAAACCTTACTCGACCTCCCTCTTCTCCCTTTTCTTCTCCTTCCTTTGTCCTCCCTTTTTTGGCTACGCCGCCGCACCAAGCCCCTACACCACCCACTGCCACCCTATACCTCAGCCCTACACCACCACAAGACCACCCAAGCTACCCCGTAGCCCCCTTCTTCCTCCCTACTTATTTTTCTCTCCTTTTTCTCCCTTCTTGGTAGCCCCTTGTAACCCCACCGTTCGCCGCCTCTATTGCCACCCAAACCACCAGTCAACTCCTTGCAACCTCCTCTACCACCCCACACCTAGTTTGGCCGAAACAAGCCCCCTCACCCCTCCATTTCCCCCCTCTCTTTTCCTTCCTTCTAAGCCCAATCCACTCCTGCAGCCCACTTCGCAGCCTCGCGTCCGCCGCCATTGGTCGTCGACAACCCATCCCTAGCCTCCACCTACACCCCCTCTTCACTCCTGCACCCTTCCCTTGCCCGAAATCCTCCCCCATCTATCTTCTTTCCTAGCCTAAAGACCCCAACCCGAAAATAGCCATTATCCCTTCCTTTCACCCCCCTTCGAGCCTTCATCTTTTTATTTTTGCATGCAGCTCATGCTGCATGAGCAGGATGAGTTGCTGCATTCTTGGTTTATTTTGGTTAAAAACTTTAAGGTAAAATAATATTTAAGTTAAGTATTTCATTAATTAAGTTTTATAAATTCTTATACTTTTGGTTTCCTTATTCCTAATGTGAGAAATATTGGTATTATTTTTACGTACTGATTTTACTAATTAAAGCTTGAATCTTTAACCGGGATACTGGTAAGGTTTGATTTTTACGGGATCTAAGGTAATCGTTAAACCCCACTTAAATGCATGGATAAATGTATGTTAGCACATTAGGATTTTTAATATGTTATTATGCTTGATATTTGTGGTTTAATATAATATATATATATATTTTCTTGTATTGATTGATAAAAAAAGAAAGAAAGCATGTTAGTTTATATGCCATGTGTGGAAATGTTGCTTAAGGGAAGAGTTTAATTATTAATGAAAGTGTTAAGTACTTATCCATGTCATATTATGTTATTGTGACCATTTATGCATGAATAATATTATTGTGAGCCCTGGGGGCATTTTAGTAAAATTTTTTGTGCAAGAATGTGGCCTAATATGTGTGGGTGCTAATAAGTATTATATTAAAATATAATAGTTGATGGAGTTGGATATTGTTAATGGAGTATTAATATTATTATTCCATGAGGTAATGTTAATTTAATAAAAGTGGCATAATAAAGGGGGTAAAGTGGTAATTTTGGAGGCAAAAGGGTAATATGGTAATTTTATAAGTAAATGGAAAAATGGAAATTTTATAAGTAAAAGGGTATTATGGTAATTTTGGGAGTAAAGGGTAAAGTGGTAAAATTTGGGAGTAAAGGGTGAAGTGGTAATTTTGGAAGTAAAAGGGGTAAAATGGTAATTTTAGAAGAGAATGACAAAATGGTAATTTTAGAAGAGAATGACAAAATGGTAATTTTATGAGAAAGGAGCAAAAAGGTAATTTTGGATGTAAAAGGGTAAAATAGTAATTTATAAGAAAAAGGGGTATTATGGTAATTTTATAAGTAAAAGGGTGAAACAGTAATGTTAGAAATAAGGGGGAAAATGGTAAATTGCAAGTAAAATGGGTATTATGGTAATTTTATAAGTAAAAGGATATCGTGGTAATTTTATAAATAAAAGGACATTATGGTAACTTTGGAAGTAAAAGGGAAGTGATGGGTAGAATGATAATTTTGTAAACAAAGGGATATTATGGTAGATTTAGGAGTAAGGGGTAAATTGGTAATTATAATTAAGGAGAAGGGCATGTTAATAATTATAATAATGGAGAAGGGTAAAATGGCAATTATAATAATTGAGAGGGGTAAATTAATAACTATAAATATGGAGAATGGTAAATTGGTAATTATAATTATGGAGAAGGGTAAATTAATAATTATAATAATGGAGAAGGGTAAAATGGTAATTATGATAATGGAGAAGGGTAATTTAGTAATTTAACCAACAGAAGGGTAATTTGGTAATTTTGATAATGGATAAGGGTAATTTGGTAATTATAATAATGGATAAGGGCAATATGGCAATTATGAGATTGGAGAAGGGTAATTTGGTAATTTATCCAATTAAAGGGGCAATTCAGTAATTAAAATAATGGAGAAGGGCAATTTGGTAATTTAACCGACTAAAGGGTAAATTGGTAATTATGATAATGAAGAAGGGTAATTTGATAATTTATCCAACTTAAGGGAAAATTAGTAATTATGACAAAGGAGAAGGGTAATTCGGTAATCTAACCAACCAAATGGGAAATATGATAAGTGTAGCAATTATGAGGGGTGAATGGTGATCTAAAAAGCGTAGGAGATAACTTGGTAACCTAAACTGAGTAAGGGGTAATTTGGTAATTATGCAACTTGAAGGGTAATGTGGTAATTTGTCAAGTAAGGAAGGGATGACTTAGCAATTATATAAGTAAGGGGTAAATGAGTAATTTATATCTAACATGTCATTGTGATTGTGGAACTTCGTGATATGACTCAAATAAGGCTGAATAACAAGGTAAGAGTACTTGATAAATAGTATCACGAGTCCGAATCCTAATTTGGAATTAGATGAGATTATGACAGCCTTAATGATTCCTCAGTGTTATTTTGGATAATCGTTTGAATAAGAAATATCTAACGATATCAGAATGATGGAAAGTGAATAAGTATCTGATTGTTGTGCCTTTGTGATCACCTTAATTAAGACACTAATACTTAAAGTGAAAGACCTCGAGATCGAGAATGGTGGCTCTTTATGGGTCGCTACCCTAAAAACGCGGTTTAGCCCACGATTATTTTGGTATTTGCTGGTGTGCCTTTGTGCCCCAGCTAGGCCCTATATCTTACTCTATCTAGCTCTACAGACCTATTTAGGGGGTATGCATACTTATGGTTTAGGTGTCCTTGTTGGTAGGGTATTGAGTAACTTTATGCACCAGTACGACCATGGTACCTTTACGTCCCTAGATTGATGGTTGAAGGGTACTGAGTAGCTTGTATGCACAAGTACGACCGATGTACCTTTGTGTCCCGGGTTCTTGATCTCCTATCCGAGGTAAATATATGAAATTGTTGTGCTGATTAAAAAAGAAAAAAATACTAATCACGAAAGTGAAAGGTTAATGAGCAGGGCCCAGTTGAATTATGATATTGAGTACCGATCCACCGATTATAATAGTAGCCCAGGAGCGTGATGTCCTAGCAAGTGATTATGAGTACTGATCCACCGGATATAATAGTGGCCCAAGAGCGTGTTGCCCTAGAAGATGATTATGAGTACTGGTCCACTGGATATAATAGTGGCCTAAGAGCGTGTTGCCTTGGATGATGTTGATATATATTCCAATCTACCGCCAATAATAGTGGGGGTCCCGAACTCATGTGAATAAAGTTATAGAAAAATACTAATCACTTATAGTGGAACACCATGTGAGTCGGGGCCAGACCGGTCCACCGGCGAATAATAGTGGCGATGAGCATTTTGCCCTGCATGACCGGTCCACCGGCTATAATAGTGGGGTTCCCACACTCACATGGATATAAAATTTGAGAGATGATTGAATAATGATGGACTAATGGCTTAAGGCCAAAAGTATCGATCGTACATTACGACCTATGGATATGTGATGTGAATGTTAATTATGTGAATGTTATTTATACACGTCTTGTTATATATGTATATAGCTTTGTATCATGTGTTACATTGCGGGCCTGCTTTTAAGTGTATTTTTAAAGGGTTACTCAGTACTATAGTACTGAAGGGTTCCATTCGTGGGGCCCCTGCCTATTCAATGGGCAGTGTCCCTTGCAGGTCTCTTTTTAGATACTATTCAAGTGGGCAACGGGAAAGAGAGTAAGGAATTATCTGGAACTGTTAGGGTTTTTCTCTTCTCTTTTAAATTTCTGGTTTTAATGTAATTTTTGTTCTTATAACCACCACTGGTGGATTTTATTCTTGCAAATGGTATGTTATGCTACTCTGATTTAAATATAGTTTGTAAATTGTGTTTTATTCTTTAACCTTAGCACTTGGTATTGGAACGGTATGAATGAATCTGTCTGGTACTAAGTGTGGCGGTAATATCTCCAGAATTCACAATCTTGTATTCCGCTTCCTCTAATTCTTTTAATAAAATGAAATTTTTCAGTAGTGAATTTTAGGGGTGTTACAAGTTGGTATCAGATGTGTTTTACATTTGTTTTGACTATATCATTTGGATGACTTGATTATTAATTTCCTGTTTTTGTTGTAATTATTTTAATTCTTTTTTTGACTTCTTTAATTTCTTGTTGAAGTTCAGAAGTTGTCAGAATTAAATTTTTTGAATTTTTTTGTCTTTTGAATATTGATGTTAAATCATAAGTGTTTGTTGGTTTTGTAGGAATTTTTGAGGTTGATGGTTTTGATTCATTATTTTCTAATGATTCCATCAATTTTTCCAAATACTCTTTTTGTTTATGAGGGTCAAGAATTTGTTGTACAAATTCTAACATTAATTTTTGTTCTTTGGTTAACACATTCACTTGATTTGTAAAGGCCTCTTCTTCTAGATCGAAAGAGTTATATGAGGAAGATGATGAAGTTACTATTTCATCAATTTGCATATCACCAGTTTGGTTTTCATTTTGAGATTCATTTTCAGATGATTTAATTAGGAAGTTTTGAATTTTCTCCATAGTTTGTTCATCTAAATCTAATTCTCTAATTTGGTTATTTAACCTACAATATTTTGAAATGTAACATAATCTACCACATATAAAGCATTTTATATTATTCCTATTCCTGGGGGTTTTTGATGAAGAAACTTGGGGTCTTTTAGCTTTTGATTTTGACTTTTGATAATATGGTATTTGTTTCTGAGTTTGAGGTGCTGGTAAGTATTTTTGTTTTGATTTCCTATTATAAACAGGTTTGCAATTACTAGAACATCTTTTTGGTTTGTTTGAGGTTCCTACTATGTGAAATTATTTGCAGAAAGAACCTAATTCTTATTTTGTTTTATTCAATTCCCATTTTAAATGTCTCTGAAGTTTTAAGTCTTGACATATTCTTAAACCTTCTTTTTGGGTGAGACTAATTAGTTCACCATAGGTAAACCTATTTTATGGGATTTGATTGCCATGGCTTCTTTGATTTTGTTCCTAACTCTTTCACCTAATAAGGATGGGAGTCTAGCTAGAAAAATTTCTTTCCAAAATGGTTGGTTTAAATCATCCCTAAGCATTACTCTATTCAAGAATGTATTTTTATACCATTGAAAGTCACTAAGGTGTTTGCATTTAAGGTTTGAAAATAATTCTGCGTTTTTGTCTTTGAGGTGTGAGGGGTCACCTACAAAGTGCCGAGAAATGGACATAATAAGGGATGCAACAACATCGGATATTGGATCACCATTATCAAAGATGATTTCCTCATTTTCATCTATCTTAATGGCATCTAAGATTTGGTTTTGTTCTTCTAATGTTAAGTGGAAATCCCACCATCCTTTTAATTGTTCTGAGAACCCTACTATCAGGAGTTCTACTATGGCTTTATCAGAAGTATTTGATTGGATTTTACAAGCATTGGCTGCCATTGTCATTTGTTGTAATAAGTTTAGGATGTGATATTCAGACAATCCATCAATGTTCCATTCACATAATGAGGATGCCTTATAGTTTGGTTGAACTAATTTATTTGGTCTTATTTCAAGACTAAGGTTAGGAGCAGTTTGTCTAGGGATTATTGACCTAAATGTTGAAGGATTATGGAGAAGAGCCAATAATGGTTCCTGGGTCTCATCATTATCAGTTTGGTTTGTTTGATTCATCATATTAATTTGTGAATCCAATCTAGGGGTTTCTGGAATTTGAATTTGGTTTGTTGAAGTCGAAGGTGTAACCTGCTCTAATTTTTCTTTTAAAGCTTGGAGGAATTATGTTTTTCCATCTTTAATTATTTGTTGACTAGGTTTAGAAACTTCGAAGGGTTTGAAAATTGGCATTTTCTTTTGTTCTATGTTTTGGGGCACAGAATCTATTTGGATTGCAGGCAATATTATTTTTTGAATTTGTTTGTCCAATTTTATTAATTGGGTTCCAATTGTGTTCAAATGGATATTTGAATAATTATTTTGAAGAACAATGTTTTTAACATTTTTTGTTTCATCTTATTTTGGCATTTTTAATGGTTTTAATTCCAGTATGTTTTCACCAGAAGTCATTTTAATATTTTGCAGAGGTGGATGCTCTGTTTCAATTGATCATCTTTCTGTTTGCCACGTTTTAGTTTTGTTACGATTTGTTATTGGGTTTGTTCTTTTGAATGGATATTCAAATCCTTTTTGTTTGAAAACTATTTCTAACCATTCAAAGAATATTATTTTGATTTTATTATTTTGCATGAATTCATAGTATTCAGTTTGAATTTCTTATCTCTGTTCTGACTAATGTTTAAATAACTATGTTCTCTTTTTTGTATTTTTGTCAAAATAGAAATCTTTTTTAAAGAATTCTTTTTCAATTATGAATTCCTTTTGAATAACATTTAACATGTTTTCAGTTATTTCAGAATAAGTTGGGGAATCTGGAGGTGTGTTTGTTTTAACAGATTCTTCATTATTCTGGTTTTGGTAAACTGATTTGGGAATTCTGGAATTATAATCTGCATCTTGAAATGAGGTTTTAGGTGTTTCATCTATTGAATTCCTTTTTGGATTTTTGTCTTCTAAGTTTATGGATTTAGGAAGGTTTGATATTTTGCCTAAGTCTATTGTTGAGGATGTTGAAGCATCATCATTAATACTTAGGTTTTGAGTTCTTCTGAAACTTAATTTTATTATTCCATCATCGAATTGAGTTATTTGTTTTATTTTTGTATTTGAGTTTGGAATTATTGGTTTTAGTTTGTCTTCCTAGGGTGGTAAGGTATTTTCTAATGACTATTCTTCAGGAAGGGTAATTTCATTCCATTTAATTGTCTTTGGGACAACTATATTTGATTTTAAACTATCGGTTTGAAGCATTAGGGTTTCTCCTTTTATGCCTTTTGTTTTTGCTTTGGTTTTAAATGCAGTTTTCATTATCTTATAATGAATTCTGTATACCATAGCTACGAGTATTTATCCCTCTAACATTTCATAGTCATGGGTTTTAATTTGTAAGGTTAATGCATGAAGGATGTTTGGGTCATCCAAAGATGGTGAAAAATTTGGATAACAATTAAAATAAATTGATCCTCCACAAAGGCTACTCTCTATGGTTCCTAACATGGATTGATTAAAGTTTTTAAGTCTTCCATCCCACAGGATTGCAAGGATAGATGTGTTTAAGCCTTCTCGGGTTAGGGGTTTGAATCCTACTTGGACTAATCCTAAGTGGATGTATTTGAATCCATTTTTTAAGTGTTTTTTAACAGATTCTTTTGAAATTAGTTTGATTGTTTCAAAAGGTTTTGATAATTGTATGTCACATTCTTCAATTTTGATGACATAGTTTGTTTGTAATAAACTCCAATTTGATGTTTTGTAAATCATTTTATTTTGAATTTTGGGAAGTTTCTATTCATCTACAGATCCTTGGAAATCTTCGAATTCATATTCTTCAGTGGTTTTGCTAATCTCTAAGTTCTCTAAGTAGTTCTTACTACTAGAACTAGAGGAAGAAGAAGATCGGGAAAATAAATTCATGGTGGTCTCCTATCAACCTATATCTTTAGTTGTGAGTCCTTTAGAGTTTTGCTTGTGTGTTATGGGAGTAAGTCCTAACAGATATGACTCTCTTTGTATAACTCGATCATATATCCTTGTATCCCAAATCTTCAAATCTAATAAAACTCCAATTATTTATTCAAACTTATTTCATTTCCTTTCTTATTTTATGTTTTTTCTAATCATCTAAACATTCTTTCAAATCTTTGTATTCTTTTTCTTCAGGTGCTTTACTCTTCCCTCAAATCCTAGACGTCGTTGGTATATATATATATATATATATATATATATATATTTGCTGTTTTTTGCTGTCACCGTTTTCTAAGTTTTTAAGAAGGATGTTTTCATATTTCTTATCGTTTTTATTTTCATGTCTCCGTCCTCGTGCAATACTAACGAGGTCTTCTACCTTTTTCTTATTTTTTTTATGGGCACTAATAGGCCTATACACTTTAAAAAAATTTGTTTTGTTGTAATATTTATTGGTATAATGTCATGAACTCTACTAATAAGGTAATGCTCCCTTTGTTTCATAACACAAGGGTTATTAGATCTTTAATTTTATTTCATAACACTATAATTCCTTTAATAAAAAAATCAATAATACGAGGGTCATTATGTTTCCAAATCCAATGTTATGTTATTATTGCTCTTTCTAACTAAATGAGTTTTCTTTGGGTGGAAAGGAATGTTAAATTTAATATGAGGGTTTATTGGGAAAAATATGCTATTACTTTTTATCTACTATTTAATTTTTTATAATATGCTTGTAATATTTTAACAATCCTTATATTAATAAATAAAGGGAGTAATATATTTGTAATACTCTCTCCGTTTCATAAAGAAAGTTATTTTTACATAATTTTTTTAAAAATATTTTAGAATACTGATTGATTTTTTTATTATCCTTATTTTTTCTCTTTCTTTTTCCATATGCTAATTATTATAATATTTTTTCAGTTAATGGTTGATTGTTATATTAAGCATATATTTATTATTTTCTAAAATAGTATGTAAATTGTTAAAAAATATTTTTTATGAAATGGATGGAGTACACGATAATACATTATCAATCTACTACGGATTGTAAAATGGTCCAATCCTATACAAGATCTTAAATTAGCCATAATACTAGTCCATTCACAATGACACATTAATTAATGATATACATGTTGAATTAAATGCTGTGCACATGTTGTTATTATTTATTTATTACATTTACTGTGACACATTAATGATATCCCAAGTTCAGTCTCATAAAAATAATAAAAAATAAAAAATGACTCATTTGTGTTAAAGAGCCGCTTGGGATTGAAGCTTATAAACGAATCCGGCCAAAGAACTATATGAAAACTCGCTTCATGATAGCATCTCTGCCTTCTTTATGTTTTGCATGGACGACCGATGCTCAGTAAAGCACAAACCTTGGGCATAATGGGTGAGGTTGGAAATCGGTCTGAACCGTTGCCTTGAACGCACAAGAAATCTTTGACGAGTTTAATTAGGAAAAGGCATCCGCATAATATCAAGAAGAAAGTCTCACAATCCAGATTGACTCGCAGTTGAACAAACGCATCTATTGAACTGTAAGCGACGAACGCTATCGTTATATAGGGCGAGTCAAAAGTCTTCACCATGGATCAAATTCAAAGCCCTACATGAATTAAATAATAATATAATGCGTGAGAGCAGACGAAGGATTGAGTTTCGGCAACCGTCGGCGCAACCGTGATTGATTCTCGTGTCAAAATAAATAGCCAGTGTGTGTGTTGTGTGTGGGTCTCTCTCCCTATAAATATATATGTATCCTATGGTTGTAATATTGTTGAAGTCAAAGAAATATATATAAAGAGAAATAGAAAATTTAATTTTTTATTTTTATTGGTAGGTATGATTTTCATATTTATATAATTCACCTTATTCTATATATATAATATTCATACTCATTACATATATTATAATGAGTTAGATAATATGAAAATAAGTGGATAATACGTAAAGTTGATAGGTTATAGTCATAATTAATTATAATCCCCCGAAATTTAAAAAAGCCTATAATTTAATAAATAATTTTTATTTGGGATAAATTAGCTTTTAAATCCATTTAATTTAATTATTTTAGAAAATTTTAAGTATATAAAATTGGATATAAATATTTAATAAATTAAAATAAATATTTTGCTATTTTATCATACTCTTTTTATTTAAATCATAATTCAAACCATTATTTTACTAAAATTATCCTTTTTTAAACTCTTATATTTAAATTAAATTAAATTATAAAATAAATTTATTACCCATAAATATTGTATTTTATTATTTTACAAATTAAATAATTTTATTTTGTCCCATTTTCCTTTTTCCTTTTCCTTCTCCTTTTTCTCCTTTCTATCTCTTTCCTTTTCTTCCCTTGGGTCGTTGGTGCCACGGCTTGCCTTCCCCCCACCTTGTGCTTAGGCTGTAGGCCCACTCTTCTCCTCCCTCTCCTTCTCCTACGTCGTCAGCCCAGACCACCCCCCTTTTCTTTTCTTCCTTCTTGCGCGAGCTCGGCTTGCTTCCCTTCTTCCTTTTCTTTCCTTTCTCCCCGACCGGGCTGGCCTACGTCCTTCTCCCCTTCAGCCGGCCTGCACGCACCTGCCTTCCCCTCTTTTTTCTTTCTTCTTCTTCCTTTTTCCTTGGCGCCAAAACTAACCACCCCCGCCATCTCCACCACCCTACTTGCAACCGTCTCCCCCTATTGATCTCCCTATCTCTCTCTCTCTCTCTCTCCCGCCATTTCTCTACCCCATCCCGACCCCACCATCTCTCTCTCCCCTCCCCCATGCCCTACCATAACCTTAAAATGCCCCAAAAATATTTATTTTAAGAAAAATAATTAAATAAGGATTTATTAGGGATTTAATTAATTAATTTATTTTATTTGGAATATAAAGGATTTATTTAGGGCAAATTAATAATAATTTATAGATATTTTTATAAAGGAAAAATTGGGCTTTTTGCTAATTAAAAAGGGATTTAGGAGAAATATTTTTTTAAAAACCCTAAATAAGTCTAAAAAGGAATTTTAATATTATTTTAATTATTTATTTTATTCTAATTACCCAAAATATTCTAATTAATTTATTTAAACCCAAACCACATACATTTTCCTTTTTTCCTTTTTTTCCTTTTTCTTTTCTTCCCTCCTTTTTCTTTCTTTTCTTTCTTTTTCTTTCTTTTCTTCTTTTCCTTTTTCTTTTCTCTCGTCGGATTGGGCCTGGACTTGGCCCAAATCCCCTTTTCTTTCTTCTTTCCTTCCACGGCCCAGCGTCGCTCCTTCTTTCCTTCCTTCTTTTGATGCTGCGTTTTGTTCGTTATTGCCCTGGGATGCTGCGTTCCATTAACAAAAATTAATCTCAGGCGACCGGCCCGATTCCTCCTCCTTTTTCTTCCTTTCTTTTTCTCCCTCGACCGCCCGACTCACCTTCTTCTTCTTCCTCCTCCCTCTGGCGTCACCCACCTGTAACTTCGAGGGTCAAAAATGGTGCCACCGGCCACACATGTCGTGACTGGCCTTTCTCCCGCTCTTTCTCTTCCCCTCAATGCCCACTCTAGCATAAATTGCCCCACTTCCCTCTCCTCTCACACGATCTCCCCATTTTCTCTCGCGAAGGTCGGGCACGATTTGAAATCATGCTAACCGATCAATGCCACAATTACCCCATTATCTCATCGGCATTGACCTCCTGCCAACCTCTAGAACTCAACCCTACCCTCTAAAGCGATAAATACCCCTTTTATGGTCTAATTTTGAGATTTTTTTCCCGAAACCCTAAGTGCAAACCTGTGCGCCACCGCGACTTTAGACGCACCGTTCTCTAGCTGTTAGCCAACCTTGTCGCCGCATCTGCCTCCCAAACTCTTCCCTGCAGTGCACTCTAGCTAACTAAACCATCCACCCCCTTCGATTTTCCTCTCACGAGCCACCATAGCCTTGCGAATTCCCTTGCCCATCTCGAAAAATATTTTACCCTGCAACCTTTAAACCACCGTCCACCACACATCCGCCACTTCTATTGCCTTCTGCACCACCCAAAAACTTCTAATAATTCCCCTCCACTGAACCATAACCTTATTTTCTCTTTTCCCCTTCTCTTTCCCTCTTTTTCTTCATCTTTTTCTCTTTAAGACTTCTTTTTTGGCCACCGCCATGCATCATCGCCGATGCCACCCATCCCTGCTGACTCAAGGTGAAACCCTAGATCTTCTCAGCCCTTTTTTTTCCATTTATTGTAATTCATTCTATTTTTATTCCAATTTTAAGTATTTATTCAAATATAATAATAATAATAATTATTATTATTATTATCATTATTATCATTATTATTGTTATTGGATATAATATTATTGATAAATTTTGTTGGTAGGGTGGAGATTATTATGAGTTAGATAGATTATTAGTTTTCAATTTTAGGAATTTAATGGAATTATTATAAGTTTACTATTATTATTGTTAGTATAATTATTTATTAATATTATAACTATTTAATGGGGGCCGAGACCTTAAATTTTAATTAGGTCTCGCACCTGTGCGTTTTTATTACTATTATTACTATTAATATTATTATTATATTTATTAACTTTTATATTATAAGTATACATATATATATATATATATATATATATATATATATATTATTACTAGTATTATTGAATAGTATTTTTATTATTTTGGGTAGGTTCGAAAGCCACCTTGTAATTTTAAGATTTATATTATTATTATTATTATTATTATTATTATTATTATTATTATTATTATTATTCTACTAATAATAGTATTATTACTAATATTTTATTTTTTTATTTATATTATTATTATTATTATACTAATAATAGTATTATTTCTAATATTTTATTTTTTATTTATATTATTATTATTATTATCTTTACTAACATTATTTTGGTGAAGGGTAGAAACCCTTTTATCACCATTTATTTTAAATTACAATAGTATTTTATTAGTATTTTTAGTAATATTTTGTATAGTTAAGTATAATATAATATTATTTTAATTAAAAACAAAGTCTTAGGATAAGTTAGTGAATACTAGAATTTTTAGGAGGGAACCTAATTCTAGTATTTTCCTCATAATAGGTGAGCCCGGTCAAAGCCCTCAAGTGGAATAGGAGTGTGCTCCAAAACTGGTGACATTTTAGGTAAGGGGTGCTAAGGCCATATGTGTAATGTGTGATTTTAGGCTATGCATGCCATGTAATATGAATTATAGTGTATTTCGTGTGTATATTGTATAATTGTTATGAATGCAGCATCATTATGGAGTTGAAGTATGTTGGTGTGAATAAATTGTGGCATGAGAATTATGTGTATAATTATGTTATTATTATAGTATGATGTGGCCTTAAGACATGCATGTTAGGGTTGTAAAATAATGATGGGGAGTGTAGCTATGTGGTGTTAGGGTTTTGCATGAAATGGTATGGTGTTAGGGTTTTGCATGAAATTGCATGATGTTAGGGTTTGTATGAAATTGTATAGTGTTAGGGTTTGCATGGGATTGCAAGGTGTTAGGGTTTCGCATGGTGGTATTAATATTGCATGGTGTTAGGGTTTTGAATGGTGGTATTAATGTTGCATGGTGTTAGGGTTTTGCATGGTGGTATTAATGTGGCATGGTATTAGGGTTTGCATAGAAGTGTGGTTTACGTAGAGTTAGGGTTTTCATAGGAGATAGGGTTTTCATAGGAGCTAGGGTTTGCATGGAGTAGGGTTTGTGTGGAGTTAGGGTTTGTATGGAAGCAGGGTTTACGTGGAGCTAGGGTTTGCATGTGAACTAGGGTTTGCATGGAATTAGGGTTGCATGGGTGTTAGGGTGTGCCATGGTTAACTCGCGTGGTGTTGGTTAGATAGGGTTGGAGGATGAGAAATATAGAAGGTAGTCATGTATGTCTGGGTCAAAGCTTGTGAATAAAATACTTAAGATATTAATTATTTAAACTAGAAGATCGTTGAGATGGGACCAACCGATCCACCTGTTTGGAATAGTGGTTAGGGTTTTTACCCTATGTGTGACCAATCCACCGGTTATAATAGTGGTTAGGGCAGGATGCTCTATGCATAAACCGATCCACTGGTTATAATAGTGGGGGTTCCCGAGCTCAATAAACACAAACCAGAGTTTTGCTAAAATGCCTAAAAGATACTAATTACTTATAGTAGAACACTATATGAGTCGGGGGCAACCGATCCACTGGTTAAGAGTAGTGGTTAGGACGCGTAGTCCTATGTGTCTCCGATCCACCGGCTATAATAGTGGTTAGGGTATGATACCCTATGTGCCTCTGATCCACCGATTATAATAGAAGGGCTTTCGTACTCACATGGCTTTGATAAAAAGCATGGTGTGAAACGATTCCTGATCAGAGATAGATTAAGTAATGAATCTGACTTATAAATGGGCCTTTATATATGTTCTTGAATGATCGATCGATATTATGATATCATGATGATCTTTATGTTCTTTTATTCTTCTGCATGATATGACATGTTTATGTTTCGACCTTAGTGCTCGGTTACCTTACTCAGTACGTAGCGTATTGATCACCAGTTTCATGGGTGCTACTCATTCCCACGAGCAAAAGGTCTGTTAGATCTGTTGTAGGTAGGAGACTTTTATTGCAATACTATTGATGTCTATGGGACATTAGGTGAAGCCGAGTGATGTTTGGGCTAGATTAGTTCCTGGAGTGGCATGGCCATTTTCCATTTTTAAATTATGACTCATGTTACCTTTTATTATGTTTGAGATGCAAAAATAATTTTATTAACGTCGTTTATTTATTATCTGAAAAACAATAGCTAACATTTTGATTTATATAAAGACTTACGCGTACTCTGATTTTCGTTTTTATAAATTTGGATTATTAATGATGTTATTAGTAGTGTTTTCTTAGCCTTAGCACTTGGTACCGGAATGGTAGGAGTGAATCGGTCTAGTACTAAGTGTGGTGGTAACATCCTCAGAAATTTACGGTTTTAATTTATAAGTATTGTGTTTAAAAAAAATATGTAAATTTTGGGGGTGTTACAACCCCTCTCTTCTCCTCTCTCTCCCTGCAACTCCCATTCCCCTACCACCCTGCCGCCGCCCTTGAGCTCCCCTATCCCCTTCTTTCTCTTCCTCTTCTTTTTCTTCTTCCTTCCCTGCCTCATTCTGCCATTTCTCAAGCCTCACATGCCTCCCCGACCCTCTTTTTCTTCCTTTCTTCTCCTCCCATCTCTCACCCTCTTTTTTCTTCGCCGCCCCGCTTTGCTATTTCCACCTCCGCACTAGCCACTTGCACCACCCTCTACCTCACCCCTGAACCATCACAACACCCCTCGAGCTACCACGCAGCCTCCTTCTTCCTCCTCTCTTATTCTCTCCTTTTCTCCCTTCTTAGCAGTCGCCCTACACCGCCTTGATCCGCCGCTGTTCCGCCACCTATGCCGCCACCTGAGCCACCAAACTAATCCCTGCAACCCCTTTTACCACCCCCAAAGCTCCTTTGGCCAAAACCACCACCCGCAGGCCTTTGTTCCCCCCCCCTTTTCCTTCCTTCTTAGCCCCTCCATCTAGATCCATCTCGGCAGCCACATTCGTGGTCTCAATGCCTCCGCCTCTGCTACCCTTGGCCTCCAACAACCTATCCCCGACCACCACCTATACCCCCTCTTCACTCCTACTCCCTTTCTTTGCCCCAAATCCTTCCCCATCTACCCTTTTTCTTAGCTTAAAAATCCTAACCTGAAATTGATTTTCTCTTCTTCTCCTTATGCCATTTTTGAGTCCTTACCCTATTGTTTTGCATGTAGCTCATTCTGCATGAGTAGGATGAGTTGATGTATTTCTTGGTTTATTTGGTTAATAATTTTAAGGTATAATAATTTTATAATTTAAGTATTTGATTAATTAAGTATTATATTGTATCATACATTTATTTTTTTTCTTATTTCTTATATAATAAGTCTTAATATTATTTTTAGGTATTGGTTTTGCTAATCAAAGCTTGAACCTTTAATCGGAATACCGATAAGGTTCGTTTTGCAGGCATTCAGGTAAGTGTTAAACTCTACTTAAATGCATAGATAACGTATGTTAGCACATTAGGCTTTTAATGTGTTATTATGCTTGATATATGTTGTTTAATATAATATATGTGGTTTCGTGTGTTGATTGATAAAAGGCGTATGTTAGATTATATGCTATTTATGAAAATATTGTTTAAGGTGAGAGTTTGATTATTGATGAAAATGGTAAGTATTTATCCATGTTGTATTATACTATTGTGATCTTTAATGCATGGTTAATATTATTGTGAGCCCTAGGGGTATTTTAGTAATATGTCAGGTACAAGAATGTGGCCTAATATGTATGGGTGTTAATGAGTATCTATCTATATATATAAAAACAGAGTTGTCTAGCAGACAATATACAGACAAATTTTTTTGCCTAAACTATATCCATTATTACTAATCATAAATTACTACTGCCATATATTATTGGTAATTATTGTTATTACTAATTAATAAGATGGAATAATTAATATAACTATTTATTAATATAATACGACTATTCATCTCCTATGTGCATTAAATGTATATAAATATTCATTTGTTGCACATATGTCAAACAATTAATTTTAATAAAGTATTAACTATATATTTTCTAATCAAATATTTTCTTAATTAATTATCCGAACATATGCAAAAAACTATTCATTTCCTACGTATTAATTGAATTGTCGGGCTATTCATCTCTTGCATATTAATATATAAATAATTAATACACCAAAGTGCATATTAATTTGCTTCACATGCATATATCCATTAATATAATGCGACTATTTATCTCCCATGTGCAGCAAATGCATATAACTATTCATTTATTGTATATATGTCGAATAACTAATTTTAATAAAGTATTAATCAAATATTTTCTAATCAAATATTTTTTAAATTAATTACCTGAACATATGCAGTCAACTATTAATTTCCTACATATTAATTAAATTACCAAACTATTTATATCCTACATATTAATAAATAAATAATTGATAAATAATTAATACACCAAATAAAGTGCATAAACCAGTCGACCAATAAATATGCATCTACTGCTATTAATACAATGCAAGTAGCAAATACATATAACTAATTTTAATGAAGTATCTTTTTTTAAGGTTAGATCAACATTAATCAAATATGATGATGATGATGATGATGATGATGATGATAATTGTTTATAATAATAATTTTATTATTTGATATTAATAATATGACTATTATTATTAATATAACTATAATAATTATAACTATTGATATAATTAATACTAATATAATTATTTATATAATTTATATAATTACTATTATCAATATTTATAATATAATAATGATAATTATTATTATGATAATAATGGATATTAATATAATTAATTATTACTATTATGAATATTATCATGATTAATAATATAATTATTATTAAAAAACTAATAACAGAGCGACAACATTGGTTATTATATAAAAACAGAGTTGCTTGACAGATAATATACATACAAATTTTTCCTCCTAAACTATACATATTATTACTAATAATCATATATTATCACTTCCATATATTATTACTAATTAATAAGGTCAAATAAATGATAAAATACTCCTACGTATTAATTGATTTGTCAGACTATTCATCTCCTACGTTGCATAACAGCAAAATGATATTCATCTTCTGCGTATTAATTGAGATATTCATCTATTGCACATATGTCGAACAACACATATTAATCAAGAATTTTCTTAATTAATTATCTAAAAATATGCAGCCAACTATTCATCTCCCTCTTATTAATTGAGTTGTAAAACTATTGAATATATGAATGTAACTATTCATCTGCTGCACATATGTCGAACAATACATATTAATCAAGTATTTTCTTAATTAATTACTTGAACATATGTAGCCAACTATTTATCTCCTGCATATTAATTGAATTGTCAAACTAATGAACATATGAATGCAACTATTCATCTCATGCGAACAGGAAATTCATATACCTATTTATCTTCTGTCATTAATACAGCACAATTATTCATCTCCTACATGCAACAAATGCATATAACTATTCATTTGTTGCACATATGTCGAACAATACTTATTAATCAAGTATTAATTAAGTATTTTATTAATTAATTACTTGAAAATATACTGCCAACTATTCATCTTCTACATATTAAATAAATTATTAAACTATTTATCTCTTATATAATAATATAAATAATTAATACACCACCCGTGCATTGCACGAGAAAATGTAACTAGTTAAATTAAATATAATAGTTGTAGAGTTGGATAATAAGAATGGGGTGTTAATTAGTGATAATAATTTAATATAAGTGGTGTAATAATGGGGGAAATTGTAATTTGTAAGTAAAAAAGGATAAATTGGTAATTTTGGAGGGAAGGGCAAAATGGTAAATTGTAAGAGAAAAGGGTAAAATGGTAATTTTGGAGGTGAAGGGGTAAAATGGTAATTTTGTAATTAAAGGGTAAAATGATAATTTTGTAATTAAAGGGTTAAGTGAAAATTTTGTGACTAAAGGGTAAAATGGTAATTTTATAATAAAGGGGAAAAATGGTAATTTCACAATTAAAGGGAAAAATGGTAGTCTTGTAATTAAAGGGTAGCATGGTAATTTGTAAGTGAAAAGGGTAAATGTTAATTTCGTATGCAAAGGACAAAATGGTAATTTTGTAAGTAAAAAAGATAAAATGGTAATTTTATGAGTATAGGGTAAAATGGTAAATTTATAAATAAAAGGGTGAAGTGGAAACTAGAAAGGAGTAACTTGGTAATTTTGAAAATAGAGTAGGCAATTTGGTAATTTAACCAACTAAAGGGTAATTTGGTAATTATAATAATGTAGAAGGGTAATTTGGTAATTTATGCAACTGAAGGGGCAATTTAGTAATTATAACAAAGGAGAAGGACAATTCGGTAATCTAACTAACCAAATGGGAATTATGATAAATATAACAATAATGAAGGTTGATTAGTGACCTAATAAGTGTGGGAGATAACTTAGTAATCCAAACCGAGTAAGGATGTGGCTAAGAACAACTATGTGTGTATTATGTGCCATGTGTTAGGCTATATTGGGTACTTTATGCTTAATGATTAATCATTTATAGCGCAACTTTGAGTGAATATATGCTTATGTAATTTCCTTATGGCATATGGATGATGATTATATTTGTTGTGCATACGATGTTATGTGATGTGACCCTCTAGGACATGCATGCTAGGATATTTAATGTGGTAATGTGGGATGGAAGGATGAAAAAGGAAAAATGAGAAGTAAGATAACCAAGGGGAAGTAAGTTGGCTAACATAGGTAGGAATGGCCCAAATAATCCATAAGCCATGAGTAGATGAATAAAAGGGGACTTTACATAAATTGAAAGAGTGGGAGAATCTAGGGTTTGCATAGGATGGTTAAATTCCACATGGGGGAAAACATTATGTATGGAAAGTTGCTTTGGGACGTGAGAAACGTAATAGAAGAGTTGTTTGGGTGACTGGAGGCTTTGGGTGAAAATTAGTATAAGGGAACATAGGAGACCGAGCTAGGGTTTGGGAGGAAACCCTAATTTGAGAAGGTAGAAAAAGAAAAAAATAATAATAAAAATAAATGAGAATGAATGGGGTAGAAAGTGAGGATCGGATCTAAGGGTCATAATGTGTGGGGTGTTGAAATAGTTTGGGATGTGTAAGGTAGAGAAGGATGGCCCATATAAGCCCAGATTAAGGTTTTTGGAGAAAACCCTAGGGTAAGGCGGTGGGTGGGCTTGACCCACACACTTAGGAGTCGGGATCCGGGCGTGAGTAAGTGGAATAAGGGAAGGATGTCAGGACGAGTTAGGAGGTGCAGAAGTCTCAAGATATGGGACGGGCCCTCTTAGGAGGATAAGTGTAGATGTAGTTAACCATGCATGTATAGGGTGAAATATGTTGAATAAGATACGGTAAAACACTAATCATGTAAAGTGGAAGATTATTGAGACAGGCCCAGATCAATCCATCGGCATAATAGTAGCCAAGTGCTGGGCTGACCTGAAGACCGATCCACCGGCATATAATAGTGGTTAGGTGCATTCTGCCCTTTAAGTGACCGATCCACCGGCTATAATAGTGGGGGATCCTGAGCTCAATAAACCAAACCCTAAGTTTTATAAGACACATGAAAGACATTAAGTACTTGTAGTGGAACACCATGAGAGTCTGGGCCAGACCGATCCACCAGCAAAATAGTGGCTAGGAGCGTTTTGCCCTAAAGACCGATCCATCAGGATAAGGGGTTGAAGTTCACAATTCAATATAGTTAGGCTACTTTTGGTTTCTAGTTTGGTTAACCAAACTAGGAAAATACAACTTGTTGGTTCGGAGGGTTTCCTTGATTTAAATAAAATAGTGAAGAGCTAAAACAAAGGTTACAATTTAGCAACAAGGTTAAGGTCAAACATCTAAATATTCTACCACTTTTAATCTAATAAATTTATAATTTAATTCTCCATAATAATACACATGATAATAATACATTCCAACACATAATATGCTACAAAAATTACAATAATTAATTTCACATAAATAGCACTTAAGATTTCTATAGATGGGTATTACACCCAGACCTAAACCATACCTGACTTATCTAGCTTTTCCATTTCATGCATATTTTATTAACCCATTTTGGTTTTTTTATGAATTAGACTAAGTCACACGTGCATGTAACTCAAATTAAGGCTAAAAGACCTTAAAATAAACATTTTTAATGCATACTTTTTCCCCAAAATATCCAACTAGCATTAAAATGACCAAAATGCCCCCAACATGCTTTCTAAAGCACAAATTCATACACACCCTAATCATACTTTCTAACACTTATACCAACTCATGCTTTTCATATAAAATGTACTAACTATAACACCCTAAATTTTACTACTAAAAAAATTCATTTTACAAAGGAAGCTTATAATCAAAATAATAGTTGTTACTGCCATAATCGATGTACGTTTCGCTTACCATAATATTCTCAAATCAATCATATGGCTAAAACCATTAAAATGTGAACCATGATAAATACAAAATAAGAGAAGTTTTATAAATACAAATTCAAGTTTAGAGGTATACTCTAAGTACAATAAAAATATAGACAAAGGGGATACCATAGATCTATGAGTCCAAAAAGGTATCTGGGTAAACCATCGTCTAGATAACATGAACCTCTATCCAACCCCTAGAACAAAATTATCACTCCACCCCATAGAATACATTATAGGCAGAAAAATCATCCAGCTAGTCCTCAATGATTTGCATAAAAACATCAGGGTCATCTACTCATAGGAATGAGCAGCACCTATAAAAAGGATAGTTAGTACACTACGTATTGAAAAATGTGACAATAGTATTGAGTCATGGATACAATTACAAATATAAATTCATAATAGATAATAAGTACACATGGAAAATATAAAATATCACAATGTAAGTACCGATCGATACCATTTTATTATATATAATTATTTTTATTCTTTTATTTGTGTTGAGTTTAGGGATCCCACTATTCTTAAATTAGTGTAACAATCTAAATCACCCCTTATGGACAACACACATGAGATTTTATTATCATCTGGTTGAATGGACCTAACATCTCTCAAGGAAAAACTCTCCAAAGCCAGAATTCTTAAATTGGTGGAACAGTTTAGAGCACATCTTAGGGGTAACAAACCCAGGCTACTATTATTATCTGCTGGAACGAACCCAATACTTCAATCTTGAATCATGTACTCTTCCACTTTAATTAATTTATATCTTATCCATTAGGTTACTTATCACAAGTCATATTATCATTTGCATTTAGTTTAGAGCCCCACTATTCTTAATTTGGTGGAACGTACCAATGCACCACTCAAGGTAAAATGTTCCTAAACCACTATTATCATCCAATAAAATCAACCCATAAAACACCTCTCAGGTTAACACACTTGTGAGCCACTATTCTTAAACTGATGGAATAGTTAGAAACAGCTACTATGCTACTATTATCATCTTGTGGAATGAACCTATAAAATACCTTGACTCAACTCATGTGATATTTCACTTTAACAAACTAATTTCTTATTTATGATTGATTTGAAAAGTAAAAAACATATTTAAAGTAGGTAAAACACATAACAAGGATCATAAGGTTATTCTCTAGGGTTAAGACCCTTCTATTCCCCCAAAAATCCTAATTTCATACTTTTATCATAACTATTCTTTTTAAACTCTTTTAACCACAAAATTAGTAACTTTTCTTCAAATATTATTCTTATCAGTATAATCAAATTTCAAGTCCTAAGTTTAAGGTCTTGCACATGAGATAATAACCCTATATCAAAAGTTACTATTCTTAGACCTTATATACCTATGTTTCACATATCCATCATAACTTTTCCTATGTGGCTCAAACAATCACCATATTCAATAATAACTCCCAAAAAAATAAATATTAATGACATATATAAATTATGGTCTAACTCTACAATTTCACCCATGTGATAATAGCCTTCTCATTTTATGATTACTATTTCCAAATCAAACCATTTTTATACTTCATTAAACTAAGGTCATTCACAACTACTATAAATGCTTATTATAAATTCTTTATCATACTTTAGATGATATGACACTTTAAAATACTATGATTCTCATATTAAACCCATGTTAATCAAAATGCCCTTACCAGTAATAATACCCTTATTTCATGAAAACCTTACATATATTGGTAACATTATTTCTAAATCCACCATTTATCTCCATATGCCTTATTATACTCATTTCACACTCATCATGCCTTCATAAACCTATTTTACAACCATATATCATAGTTAGGGTTTTTTACATAGAATAACGATATCACATAATCTTTAATTACTTATTTTCTATCATATAATATCAACATCATATCATGTCATTAGAAATCATACATTTAATCACATGATAAAAATATCATGGTATAACATAAAAATATGCATATCACTTTGAAAATGACTCTAGTATCTATGCACGCAAAGCATATCCCGCCTCTTCTGAATCCTCAAGAAATCACCTAAGAAATCATAATAGAATACTATTAGGATCAAACCATATAATTAAGGAAATGTTCAGGAAATGGAAAGGTAAAATAATGAAGGAAAACCAAACCAAATAATGTGATTATTTGGGAAACCTTACACAACCTAATGGGAAGGAACGGTGGGATATACTAAGAGGGACGATGAAGGAATGGCACAAGCTATCATTGCTAGGAAGTGAGCAACATCTAAAGGAGCCTAATAGTGGATGGAAGTAATGGTGGAAGTGGACAAAGGAGGGTGGTGTGCACTAGTGGGAATGACCAAAGTAAAGTGGTGTGCATCGATTGGTTTAGCCAAAGCAAAGTTGTGTGTCCAAATGGTAGGGGTTCATTGTTGTTATTACAACCAAGTAAATAAAAGGAAGGAGGGAGTTGCGGTGGGTTTGGCTAAAAGGTGGGGTAGTGCACCAGGTGACATGGGCATTGGTTAGGGGGTAGGAATGACAAAAATGGCTAATGGAGGTGAGGGTTGTTGATGGAGGTTTTTGGGGGTTGTTTTGGCGATGGTGAGGATTATAAGAGGGTTGTTTGGTGGTGGAGTTTCTATAGAAAAAAAGGGGAGAAAATAAATGGTTGGGAGCATTTATTCCTAGGTATACACACACACACACACACACACATACATATGCACGTAGACATTGGGAGACGAGATGCGATCTGTTGAGATTTTTTCAACCCTAATCCCACGATTGTAGGAGCTAGGAGTGGTTGGTAGGTGATGGGGTGATGGGGGTATAGTAGACATTGTCTAAGGATAATATTTCATGCAGGAAGAAGGGGGAAAAGGAAGGAGGTGTTGGGCGAAGGAAGAAAAAGGAGAAAGAAGAGAAAAAGGAAAAGAGGGAAAGAGGGAAAAGAAAAGAGAAGATAATAGATTTATTTTTTAATAGATTAGGATAAGATTAATATAATTTAGGTTAGGATATTAGTATATTTTAATTATTGATCAATTAGGATTATGCCAAAATATTAGGGTTAGAGAGTTAGGGTAAGGTGGAATATTATTTTCTTGAGATTAGGATAAGGTTACAAAGTTATTCACTCAGGATTAGGTTTTGCTCAATTTTGGGGTATTACATCACTACCCCCTTAAATGATACTTCGTCCTCATAGTCAAAAGTTAAAGTTTGGGAAGAAGCAAAAATGGATGAAAGGAGGGTGATCTTGGTGGTTAACTCTACCTAGATTGCTACTATACCACGGGGGACTACTCCCTTAAGAGAGAGAGAACCCCAAAAACTAATGCACCTATGCTGAAGATCCTAGGATGCAACTCACGCACATCTTTCTTAGTCTCCCAAGTCACCTCCTCTACTCTATAATAGCTCCAAAGAATATCCACAAGCACAAATAATATCATCTGGGTTTGTCAAATATTGGTGTCAAGAATTCAAAAAAGTCTCTCCTTGTAGGACAAAGAGTCACCGATCTCAACCTCATCGGGTCTAATAACATGGGATTGATCTACAACATACTTTCTTAGCAGAGAAATGTGAAAGACAATGTGAACTTGAGATAACTCTAGTGAAAGCGCTAGAAGGTATGCAACCTTACGAACCCTATTAAGAATCTTGTAAGGATTGATGTACCTCAATCTCAGCTTACCCTTCACCCAACTCAAATCCATCACTATAGTGCCTCTGATCCATGTAACAATTTTGGTGACTCTAAGCCACTCTCATAATGTCCCATATCAACCAAACCTGTTGAGTTATCTCTTCAATCATCTCTAGTCCAAGTACCATAGTCTCACTAATGTTTCTCTAACAAAAGGGTTTTCAACACTAACATCCATATAGTGCCTCAAAGGGTGACATCTCTATGCTAGAGTGATAAATTTTGTAAGTAGATGCTCCTGTTAACAGCCTTGGAATTCCAAAAGAAAAGCTTGTAGCATATCCTCAAGAGTCTAAATAGTCTTCTCAGTTTGCCCATCCATAATTGGGTGGAATATGGTACTCATCCTCAATATTGTGCCCATACCCTCCTACAACTTCCCCTAGAAGTTCGAAAGGAATCTCAAATCCTATTTGGATACTATGTTGGTAGGTGTACCATGCCTACTTAACACAAACCTCATATAAGCATTAATTAGCTGATCCATACTCCAAGTTGACTTCATTGGTATGAACACTGTTGATTTATTCACCTATCAACGATCACCCAAATCGTGTTGTACCTATTGTGAGCCCTTGGTATCCCACTCATAAAATCCATCAATATGGAATCCCAATTCCAGCCCATAACATATAAGGGTTGAACTAATATTGCAGGTCTTCGATGCTTGATCATGACCTTTTAGTAAGTCAGACATCTTGATAAAAACTCTATAGCCTCTTAATTTATGTGAGGGAACTAGTAGATCCTCTTGAGGCCTTTGTAAAACTTATCCCCTCTTGGATGGATAGAATATGGAGTATAGTGATCATCCTCTAATCTCTCGTACTTTAGAGCAATACAACTCTAATCCATACACAAACGACTTATGTATCAAATGCTACTATTCTTATGTATTTGAAAGCCCTTAGCTCAACCATCTTTAATCTTCTATTGATTCCTCTTGATCTTAACATCCCTAGGTTATCCTACTTGAATCTCATAAAAAATTATCCACACAATCATTAAGGCACACGTTCAGACCTCAAGACCATCATGCTGGATCACCTCTATCCCCATTTCACCATGCTCCTCCAGCAACTGATTAGTCACCAAAAAAGCATGAAAAGAGTGTGATGTATTCCTACTTAAGGAATCTATAACAATGTTGGGCTTACGCTCGTGGTAGGTTAACTTAATATCATAGTCTTTCACAAACTCTAACCATCCTCTCTACCTCATATTCAACTACTTTTGAGTGAATATATATTTGAGGCTCTTATAGTTGATGAAGAATATGCATCGAGTCCCTTATAGATAATGCCTCCAAATCTTTAGCATAAAGGAAATTGCTACCAACTCCAAATCACTTGTCAGATAGATTTTCTTATTCTACTTCAATTTATAAGAAGTGTAGGCCTCTACCTTACCATACTACATTAATACGAAACCCAAGCCATGATTCAATATGTTACTATAGAACTCAAACCTGTATGACCTCCATGGCAGAGTCAAAACTAGTGTTGTAGTCAATCAAAACTCCTAAAATGCTCCCTTGCATGTGTCATCCTACTAAAATTTGGTCATCTTCTTTAAAAGGTTCATCAAAAGATGAGCCACCTTTGATAAGTCCTCAACAAAAAGTCTCTATTACTCGACCAAACCTAGGAAATTACATATCTTGGGGACACTGGTAGGTGTCTTCCACTCAATCACTACTAAAATCTTTGACGGATCAACGATAACTCCTCCTACAGGTAACACTTGACCCAAAAATGTAACCGACCAAAGCCAAAACTCACACTTCGAGATTTTGACATACACCTTATTCTCTCTAAAGAAGGATAATATCAATGAAAGAGACACACATGCTCCTCTCTATTCAAAGAGTATACCAAATTATCATCTATAAAAACCACCAAAAACTGATTGAGGAAGAGCTAAAAATCCTTATCATCAAATCCATAAAGATGGAAAGTGCATTGGTGAGGCCAAAAGGCATCATTGTGAGCTTGTCGTGTTTGTATAGTGTCCTAAAGGCCTTCTTCATGATGTCTCTCTCGACGATGTGAAATTGATAATATTTCAACATCAAGTCGATCTTTAAGAAGATCAAAGCACCATGAAGTTGATCAAACAAGTCATGGATTTTCAAAAGTAGATAGTGGTTCTTTGATAAAGTGAGTATTTTCTATGATTTTTCCTCTCTTTGTCTTCACTTTGGGACTTCATTTAATCTCTTTCACATATTTTACTATGGTTCTAGTATATTATTTGCACTACTGATTTCTTGAGTTTTGTGTTGTAGGAATTTCCATAAGAACGCATAATCCGAGAAAGAATTACATGTTTTTAGAATAAATGACGTAGCATGGAAGGCTTTGAAGGAGAGTAAATCAACCCAACATGTTTATGGAAGGGTATTGAAGCCAAGAGAGATGGAGATGTGCCAATAAACCTTGAAGAAAAAATTAAAAAGAGATGTACGGTCGGAACACCTAGCTGCACAACCGTGCAACACCTCTCTATTATATTCAAAGAAAAGAGAACCACATGGCCAGACAGTGCATGGATCGCATGACTGTGAGGAATTTTATGCTGAAAAGTCGAGGCTCTAAATCTTGCATGGCCAGGTAGTTTGCGTCTCACACACCCATGCAAGATCCAAAATCCTATCAGTTTGAGAGCTGAGAAGCTACATGGCCAGGCTATGCAAAGGTCGCACTGCTGTGCAACAACGGTTTTTCCCACGATCAACATGCACAACATGACTGGTGTGATGGGGATTATTTATGGCACACTTTGGGGACTTCTTAGGAAATGAGAGAAGAGATTCTAGAGCACTTTTACTCCTCATTACCGAGCTATAGCTTCATGTAATTTATTTGTTTCCATTAGTTTTATTTATTCGGAGATTCAAGTACATATTCTTGTATGATTGACTTGGAATCAACTTTGTTCTCCTCCAGATTACGGTTAATTCGATCTAATTCTTTTTCTTCGTATCTTTTAATTGTTGTTATGTTTATCATGCTATTTATTTTTTTAGAATTTGTTTAAAGATATGAGTGAGTAATATTCTTTGCTAGGATTGAACTAGGTCCATTATAGTGATCAATATGATGAACTGAAGGATTATGTTGTATGTTTGATTCATCTATATTGGTGCATGTGCTAGGTTTAATTGTTGCAAAGTATATTTGACGAAATCTGGCCTCTTTATATATAATATGCAACTAAAAGGATGAGATTATTATCGGAAAGTCGCTTGTGTATGGAAATTTAAGAAATCACGAAAGTAGATGTTTAATTCTTAGAGACTATAGAATTAGTGACATTTAATGGATTTATTTTAATTTATGAGTCAAAAAAATAGTCATAAAATTTAGATTAAATACATTCTTAGACCTTGAAGGAGGCTAATGGATATAACTATACTAATCATTCACAATCAACGAATTAAACTACGACATATTCGTTGTTTCATCATTAATTACTAATTTGGAGACCGAAGTTCGATCCTAGGTTTCACTCCTATTGTTTAACATTTACGATTAGAAAGCTTTTCGTAATTATCCTTGTTATCTGCTTGTATATCTCTGATTTATATAGATTTAGATAGTAAAATATTAAAGAAGTGTACTCAATTATGAAGTCCTTATGGGATACAACCTTGAAATGCTATAACAAATCCGTGTGCTTGAGGAAATAGCATAACATTCTTCATTGTTAATTGGTTCAAACCCCGATAATCTATGCACAAAAAAAGGCTCCCATCCTTTTTCTTTATGAGGAAAAACTAGTGCTCCCTATGGAGACACACTAGGGAGAATGTATCTATGAGCCAATAAGTTTTCTAACTAAGCCTTTAGCTCTCACAATTCTATTGGTGCCATCCGGTGAGGCGCCTTTGAAACAAGGTTAGCCCCCGGTACCAACTCAATAGTAAAGTCTATTTTATGTGCCGGTACTATACTTGGGAACCCATCTAGAAACATGTTAGAAATTTTTCAAGCAACTGAAATATCCCCCAAAGCTAACACGTCCTTATTTAGATTTTGAACTCTACACATATACAGGGTAACCTATTTGCACCAACAAATATAATGTATGGATAGATATAGCCATCATTGTAAGCCTAGGTTTGCATCTCCGGTAGGAGGCCTTAACACCCTGAGGTTCTAGCAACATGACTCACCCTTGTGAACAATCTATCATTACCTTTTACTTCCCTAATATATCCATCTAGAGGATAACTTCAAATTTCTAATATGAAATACACTAATGAAATCAAATAAGAGATCATTTGAAAACTAAATTATGAAAAACAAAACATAGTAATCAAAACCAAAGCTTTAATAACAACTTGTAACACCCCAAATTTTATTTCTAAAAAATTTTGCTTTAAGCACTCCTATAGTGTAGCTAATGTTTTAGTAACTTCAAATGCCCAATAAAAATCCCACCATTTGCAATTTTCTAACATAAGGCATATTCCCTTTTAACGTCATTGTCGATAGCACACAACTCTTTGATTTGTTCAAACTAAAGTAATTTAGCATTAAAAGCTGAATTCAATACATATCTTCATGAAGAGAATCAACTATGATGTTTTGTTGGCCATGATTACACCTTATGACATAGGGAAATGTCTTAATGAACTCTACCTACCTTGCACACCTATTATTAAGCTTTTGTTGCTTGTTCATATGCCTAATTGATTTATGATTAGTATAATTAGAACTCATCAAGCTAAAGGTTCTTTTTTTATTCTTTTTTTTTTTATCAAATCTCAAACTAATGCATGTAACTTCTCACCTAAGAAGGGCCTGCTTTGAAGGCATATGAGTGGTGCTATTATACATAGCCTTCAATTTTAGAGGAGACTTGGTATTTTTATATCAACCACTAATTATGATAAACTTGAAAAAAAAACTGCAATGAGGAGAGAAAGTGAATAGCCATTGAGGAATTAGCATGTTTCATTGTCATTTGATGATCAAATCCATGAACTTTTTTTTAAGGAAATTTGATTGGTCTTGTATTTTATATGTTTTGTTTTATGGGACCAAAAGGAAAACTTTTTAATTACACCTATAAATCCTATTGATAGAATATTTTTACATCTAATATCCCTTAAAATTCTAAAGCAACAAATCTTTATGCTAATTATTCACCATCTATAATTCCTTGGTAGAAATTCTTCTTTCGTGATTAAACAAAGGTTAATTGGAAATCACTCACATTAGTGAGTGCTAAAGTGTTTGATGAGAAAGTCTCTTTTTGAACCTCATCAATTTTTGAAGAAAAATTGAAAACTGTAATTGTTTCTTAGACTTTCACAATTCCAACCCTTAATCTATTTTTAAGGAATCGCTAAAATTTTAATTTATGATTTTTTCTACCTCAACTCTATGAATTGTAAGTCAAGCCAATCTCATATTACAAAATTTTGATGCCAACTTAAATTAGGCTTGAATTACCTTTAAATGGACTCGAATCAATTCATGATATATAAATTAGAATTACTATGCTAAGCATCTTGTCAGCTTGTGTGCAAATTAACTACTTTGGCAATACAAGATGATGAGATCATTATATTCCTTACCTCTATATTACATTTCCTTTACACTTCATGTTCTAACCAAGGAAATCTGAAGACTAACTATAAGATGCACAATCCTTTTTTATTTTTTCATTTATTTATTTTTGTATCAAAGATAATGCAAATGTCAATAATAATAATAATAATAATAATAATAATAATAATAATAATAATAATAATAATAATAATAATAATAGTAATAAGATAACATAAGTGTCTGCCTTTCCATAAATTACACTCATATCTAGCATCTTTTGTCTAGGATTTTTAACTTTATAATATGTTGTAAGCATATGCTACTACTTTGTGTATTTTTTTCAAAGTAATCATGTAGCCCATTTGTTTTTTTATTCTCTTTTGTCACACAACAACAGCTTTACAAATAAAAAAAGGTCATAGCACTTTTATTTTCTAATTATAGAGGACCAATTCTAACTTAGATTGGATAGTTCAAAATGGAATGATAATTCAAAATGATTCCACTTAACATCTCACTTAAGTAGGCAATTAGTTGGTGGCCTTCTTGCATCAAAATTGCTCCAATCCTAGATATCCTATTCAATTTCAAACGTTTTAGTAAAATTAAGGGACACATCCACTACTTTGTTTTTTTGGTGGTGGTGGGGGTGGGGGCTTGATTCTGTAACCGCAGTATTATACTAAACAATCTTCAAATGACTTTGGTGTTCCATATCATTGATATGATGTGATGAATATAGCAAATAAACCATTGACATGAATGGTGTCGAATACATCATTTAAAAATTGGCATATTTAAAGGATTCCACCATTGGTCAGAATATTAAAAAAATATTATAATTTATGTTGAACAAATATTGTACGCATACTATTATTTTATTTTTGGATTTTTTGTCGTCACGATAGTAAGATATAAGTAATAAAATAAATAAATTACTCACTTCGTACACGGTTATATAAGATGGAATCAATTATATTCGGTAGGAATTACAATAGGCCATGGATTTACGACTAATGGAAAAAGGTCAACTTACTTATAAGTGAATAATATAATCATTCAGTAACTGTATATTTCAGACCTACCATTCAGGCAAGTTTTTATTCCTACACTAGTTGCATGTCCCCGTGCAATGCACGGGTGGTGTATTAACTATTTATATAAGAGATAAATAGTTTAAAATTTTAATTAATATGCAGGAGATGAATAGTTGACTGTATATGTTCAACTAATTAATTAATAAAATACTTAATTAATACTTGATTAATATGTATTGTTCGACATATGTGCAGTAGATGCATAGTTATATGCATTTGGTGCATGTATGATATGAATAGTTATGTTGTATTAATGACAAAAAATGAATAGTTATATGAATTTGCTATTCGCATGAGATGAATATTTGTATTCATATGTTCATTAGTTTGACAATTCAATTAATATGCAGAAGATGAATAGTTGATTGTATATGTTCAAGTAATTAATTAAGAAAAGACTTGATTAATATGTGTTGCTCGACTTATGTGCAATAGATGAATAGTTATATTTATATATTCAGTAGTTTTACAACTTAATTAATATGCAGGAAATGAATAGTTGGCTGCATATATTTAGATAATTAATTAAGAAAATTCTTGATTAATGTGTGTTGTTCGACATATGTACAATAGATGAATATCTCAATTAATACGCAGGAGATGAATATCATTTTGTTGTTATGCAGTGCAAGAGATGAATAGTTTGACAAATCAATTAATACGTAGGAGCATTTCATCATTTATTTGACCTTATTAATTAGTAATAATATATGGTAGTGATAATATATGATTAGTAATAATATGTATAGTTTAGGCGGAAAATTTTATTTGTATATTGTCTGCCAAACAACTCTATTTTTAAATAATAACCAATGTTGTCGTTCTGTTATTAGTTTTTTTAATAATAATTATATTATTAATCGTGATAATATTCATAATAGTAATAATCAATTATATTAATATTCATTATTATCATAATAATAATAAATATTATATTATAAATTATGATAATTATAATTATCAAAATTATATAAATAATTATATTAGTATTAATTATATTAATAGTTATAATTATTATAGTTATATTAATAATAATAAATAATAAAATTATTATTATAACCAATTATCATCATCATCATCATCATCATCATCATCATCATCATCATATTTGATTGATGTTGATCTAACCTAAAAAAAAATACTTCATTAAAATTAGTTATATGTATTTGCTAGCTGAATTGTATTAATGGCAGCAGATGTATATGTGTTGGTCGACTTGTTTATGCACTTTATTTGGTGTATTAATTATTTATCAATTATTTATATATTAACATGTAGGATATAAATAGTTTAACAATTCAATTAATACACGGGAAATTAATAGTTGACTACACATGTTCAGGTAATTAATTAAAAAAAATATTTGATTAGAAAATATGTGATTAACACTTTATTAAAATTAGTTGTTTGACATATATACAACAAATGAATAGTTATATGCATTTACTGCACATAGGAGATAAATAGTCACATTGTATTAATGGATATATACATGTGAAGCAAATGAATATGCACTTTGGTGTATTAATTATTTATATATTAATATACAAGAGATGAATAGTTCGACAATTCAATTAATACGCAGAAAATGAATAGTTTTTTGTATATGATTGAATAATTAATTAAGAAAATATTTGATTAGAAAATATATAGTTAATACTTTATTAAAATTAATTGTTTGACATATGTGAAGTAAATAAATAGTTATATACATTTAATGCACATAGGAGATGAATAGTCGCATTATATTAATAAATAGTTATATTAATTATTCCGTGTTATTAATTATCAATAACAATAATTAGCAATAATATATGACAGTAGTAATTTATGATTAGTAATAATGGATATAGTTTAAGCGGAAAAATTTGTCTGTATATTGTCTATTAGAAAACTCTATTTTTTTATATATATAGATATATAGATTACTTTGTTGGACCATCGAAAGAGCAATCTTTAATATGGTTGTAAAATAGGCGCACAAGTTTGGTGATAAGAATCAGTATTACAACACTTCCTTCTATCCAAAGTAACTGTTATTTTAGTCTTAAACACAATAAATAAAAACGAAAGATAAATGACCTATACGTATTTAGTATAATTATTACATATTTGATGACTAAGATTTTGGAAAAATTAAAAATCCTAAGGGTATGTCATTGTTGAAGGAAGTTAAATATTTTATGGTAAGGAGAATATAAAAGTATTTTTTAAAAAATTAGTCAATAATTTAGAGTAAAATTTTCAAAATGTCACACCTTTTGATTAAAATAAATGATGAAATAACGCACCTTTTAAATTAAACGTAGTAAATAAATATGAAAATCTGAGCTATCCTTTTACAATTGATTTGCCATGGATTTACAAAATAATCTCATGAAATCAGGCTTTATAATCAATTCGGAATATGGTAGCAGACTTAGATTTTAGCTCAATAACTGGGTGGAGCAAAGCACCCTGGAGCAACTTAATCCTAGACTTTTCTCCGTGTCAAATCCCTAGGAAAAAAATTAAAAATATGGGAATATAGGATGATGCGATGTGGCATTGGAATCTAATGTGTCGATGAAGACTATTTATTTGGGAGGAAGAACAGTTTGAATAGTTAGGAAGGATGGTTATACCACTTCTCTCATGTATAAATATGAGAGATACAATAGTAAGGGGATTTATTTGGTTAAATCTTTCTGTGATACGATGTATCAAATGGATGTTGAGGATGGAAGGGACCATAGGAATTGTAGAAAAATATGTATTGACATCGCTCCACCCAAGATTGAACTCATTACATGATTTATCATTCAACATAGACTTAATACTAAAGATAAATTGACTAGGCTTCAATTCATTGATATCAGTAACTAGGGCTGCCCTCTATGTAAGGAGGAGCAAGAGATAATATGGGTAATATCATAGTCTATCATAGGTGACACTCTTTCTTGACTTGGAGGTCGAAGGAGGGATCTAATAGGGTAAATTTGGAATGATACTCTCTTTACAATCAATGGAGTAATATGGGAGTAAAAAAACAAAATAATATTTGAGAATCAATAAATAAATGTTAATAGGATGTTAATATTAGTGAAAATAAGGATCCGTTCTTAGATTAATAATAGTTGGAATAATTTTGCTTATAGAATTGGTGACGTGAGGAGAGTTCTTTTGAGTCTTATATGTCTACTTCTCACTTTCTATCTTAATCCCTATTATTTTTGTATGTTGATCTTAAATTATTAAAAAAATAATACTAATAAATTACAACGTGTTGTAATATTGATAAATTCAAATAGAGATATAGAACAACATAAATAGAAGAGAGAATATAATTTCTTATTCTCATTCATACGTATGGATTCCTTCTTAAATTTACAATTTATAATATCCTATGTATATAATACACACACGTATTACATCCATCATAAGAAAGAGTTAGAGAATATAAAAGGAGGTGAAGGATACGTAGAGTTGAGAGTAGAATTATAATGGAGAAGTTACTACAATTTATGGTACTAATGAGAGTATTAAACCTATGATTTAATACAATATACATTCATAAATTATAAATTCACAATATGTAAATAGAAAATTTACAACAATCTCCCTTGGATGTACATATTCTAATATTTATAATACTCCCCTTTAAGAGTTTATCTTTAAAACACTGCCTCATTAAAAACCTTGCTAGGAAAACCTAGTGGGATAAAATACTCTCCCTTGGAAAATTTACAACACTCTCCCTTGGATGTACATATATATTCTAATATTTATAATACTCCCCTTTATGAGTTTATCTTTAAAACACTGCCTCATTAAAAACCTTGCTAGGAAAACCTAGTGGGATAAAACCGTAGCTAAGGGAAGAGTACAGTTTCTATTCCTTCAACTTAGTATGTCTTGTTCATATGTCATATTACATATGGTTATGTTTGCATGTACAAGCATACTTTAATAGTGTTGACATTTGAAAATTTTACTAGTAAAAGCCCTATTAGGGACAAAATTCTAGCTTTTGTACAAATACATGTATCACCAAATTAACTTTTAAATTAACACCCACTTATAACCAATTGGTATGCACCTTCAAATATTGGACTTCTTGTCCATACAAATCATGTTCATTAAGTAGATACATTTAACTATTCCAATTTGATAATAATTTATTCAATGACATTCCATAATGAATTGAGAATAATTATCACTTTTATCCATTATCAACTGCAAGGCATCACTAATGTCTACCTCATACTACCTTACACAAGTGTAAGGATAATTAATGTATATTTTATTTACAGGTGAAATATATTCTCAAATTCTATCCATATGGATATGTCAACTCATTATGGCAAGTTTTCTATCATTTTAAAGGACTATAACTCCTCTTTTGAGGGTTGAGCTCTCTGGACCCTCATTATACACTTCTAACGTATTTGTACCATACATTCCATTAACTTATTTGAAGTCACCATAAGGGTTTCTATATGATTTGGAATTTAATTCAAAACACATATTGGTTTCATAATTTCTTGGCCATAATAAATGCAAATTGTAGTTAGGTTACATCTAGAAAGCATAAGCATAATCAAGTACACTTTGATTTTTTTTTGGGTCCATATCTCATGGAAGACATCTTCTAAGTGTTTCTTAATTTATAATCTCAATCTCCTCTTCTCTCTCCCTAAGGTTTATGAAAAAAAAATTTCTAGCCTTCTTTGTGGCTTAATTTCATTTTCAAGGGGGATTATAAGCACATATAAGACTCATCCAATAATCTCAATTAACTTGGTTTAAGGATTAATGTGATATGCGATTGGTATATACCAAAAACTATTGCATGTATATTGGCACATCACTTATAGACCTCATTAACAAGGGTCTATGAATCAAATGCATAATTAATGATTCTACCATATCATTTTGCTTCCATCTTGAAGCATTGATTGCATTTTACCCTAATTAGATGGCTATTCACTTTTGTGCCAATAATATTTGTTGCAAAATATAACATGTGATCTTACATTGATGCATCATTATATACCATGATAAATTTAAAATGGTTCACATTTGTCAACTTGAATTCTATCAAGTACATAGGAGATTTTACATTTTCTTACATTATCACGACTATAAATTTGCTAAGAATAATATGTCTTTTATATGAGATTACCAATTAAAAATGAATCTTTAGAGTTCTATGTAAGTACCTGTGCAAGCTTTAATGATCTTTACTATCATTCATGCACTAATGTGATTTTATTTCTCATGCCACAAAGATAATATTTTATTATCTACAAACTTCTGGTTAGTCATATCTTTTGGTTTATTATATATACCAAATGCATATATTATGCACTTTTCTTGTGCTTACTTCTAGCCTATCTTGATGGCAATAATACTATCAAATACTCATATACCATAGTAAATTCTTTACGAACTTAGGTACAATATCATACACATTTTTGTTATCTAATTGTTAAATGAGGAAACCCTTTAATAAATTTATCATGCCACATACACGTGTATATTATTGTCAATTTTAAGCTCATAAAATACTTTATCCTTAAAATAGAATGTATAATGGCTATTCAATTAGATAAATTTATCTTCTGAATCGTATTCAAGTCCGTGATATAGGAAGCATTTAACCTCTACTATTAAAATACTTATATCAAATGGAAAACGTCACGTTTCATCCATTATACTAGTAACTAAATGGGAAGCTTCAAGCTTCAACCATTAAATTATTTATTAGATAGGAAGCTTTAGACTTCAACTATAAAAATATCTCTGCCCACTAAAATTATTATATAATGGGGAGATTATTTTAAATGCTCTAACCATTGCAGTGGTGGAGGAGACTTGACTATAGTAGATTTTGACCACTACCAATTGCAAAGTAGGTGTATAGTCTTATGAATAAGTGGATAAAAAATTATGCAAAAATCTAATATCACTACTTCATAATTAGAATAAATGATTTAAATATTATGAAACTTAAAATTACATAAACTAAATTACAACAATTAAAATTACATAACTAAAAAATGTAAAAATAAAATTAGTGTGGGGGTCTATAGACCACCACATAGCTTGATCTTTTGGATTGAAAAGCACTTGGGATATTTAATACCATCCAATCTTCTTTACCAGTATTACATTAGTCATAAAAGACTTTCAACTATTTGATCTCCTTAATCAAATTGCACATAAGGTATTAATTTACCTTTAACTCATTCAATCTTCAAGATTGAATTGTGCATAAGGTCTTCAGAACCATTTGACCATTAGGTGAAACTTTTGGCTTTCACCTCAATTGTATCATTTTCTTTTGTACCTTATGTACTTATTTGTAAATAATATAATTGGTTTGGAGCTTCATGCTTCTATTAACACTTATGTAATCACCCATCCATACTTAGTATATGCGGGAAAAATTATCCATTTTGGTGGCCCTCCATGAACTTAGAGTAATGTAGATTTATACTATATTCTCCAATCAACTTTAATTGTTGATATATGAATATAGTGATGGGCAATAGGACCACCAAGCCATCACTTTTACACATAAGGTGATGGGTGATTGGACCGTCAATCCATCAACTTTAAATTTAAGTAATTTTTTTAACGTTACTACTTTATATGAATTTCCATCATCTTTAAGTGATAGAGATCTACATATGGTGATGGAAGATTAAGCCACTAATCCATCACTTTTGATTTTTCAATTGATCGTATTAGATTCAATTTGTGTTTATTGAACGAGAGACTTTTAGCCTTCTACCATCATCTATCTTTTACCCTCAATCTTATATTAAAAGGGAGATCATCACACATATAATTAGATTAAATTTTATATTGACAATATATACAATTAACACTAATAAAAAAATCAATTGGCATAAGAATAAAGTAAAGGAGAGATAAAAATAAATTTCCTTATCCTTAGCCAATTTTAGGATCATACTATATTCCCCTTAAAACTCTTAATTAGTTTAAATTAAGCTGCAGATCGATGTTCTTGAAATTTACTTGATTACAAGATATGTCACATATATGGCCTTTTATGTGCCTGTAAAATTTAGATCTTACATACGAAATAAAAATGATAAATTAGTCTTATATGACACATAATAATCATATTTATATAATATAATGACTAATAAATATAGAATATTCCCTTTTATTAAGTACCAATCAAATTTGACATCAATTGTATGGTTATTTGTCGATATCCCAAATAAAATCAACGCATATGATATATATGGATAGATAGATAGATAGATAGATAGATATTATTTAGAGCATAATCGTGTTGATAGTGTATTGTAATATTGATAAACTCAAAAAGAGATATAAAACAATATAGATAGAAAGAGATAATGTGACTTCTAATTCTCATTCTCATTCATATGTATAAATTCCTTCTTATATTTATAATTTATAATATCTCATATATATAATACTCATACTTATTATATTCATCATGAAAAATAGTTAGAGAATATGAAAGGAAGTGAATGATATACAGAATTGGAGATGGAATCATAATAGAAAAACTAGTACAACTTATGATACTAATAAGAATATTAAATCTATAATTTAATATACTAAATATTTAAAAATTATATATCCATAATATATAAATAAAATATTTATAATACTTTTTTTTAAATATATATTTTTTGATATCTACGATACCTGTTTTAATGGTCGGGCTGGTGTTTTATAAAACAGGTACGGGTATATAAAGAAGCTGCAAACCCTTTATCACAATAAATAACCAGGTCGAAAAGGCGGAGCAAAAGGCCCATAATCTTGCTTTTTATTCGCTTTTCTTTGCTGGGGACAGGTCGTTGAATTAATTGCAAATCGTAATCTGAAAAAAAAAAAAATCCGAAAACAATCCTGATCATTATCATCGACTCGTAGAGACTGTTCTATTAGTAGAGACTGTTCTATTCTCTCTGGCTCTATCGGCCGAGGACGGAGTTAAGGGCGTGCTCGAGAGTCGGGGAAAAGTGGAAGAGCAAAAAGAGTGTTCTTGCGGTGGCCGGTGATTGAATGCGCTCAAAATGAGGTGTAAAAAACACTTTTGGGACACTAGTAGCAGCGTCGGCGTCTGCGCTTCTTGTCTCCGGGAAAAACTCGCATTTGTTATCGCCAACCAATACCAACCATCTCACTATCAGTCTCACGCTCACCAACCCCACCGCCACCATCATGATCAGGCACACCATTCGGTAGTCAACGACAATTGCCAGGAATTCGACCGAAATCTTCAGCCACCTCCTCTCATCTTTCCTCAATCCGTTTCTCCTTACATTTCCCGCCGTAAATCAGAGCCCATCGGCGGCGAATGTTCCTACGGCCAGCAACGCCACCAAGTCTCGGTTTCACATCATTCGCGGTTCTTTAGCACTCCACAAGCTGGCCCTACCTACACCAACACTGCTACTACAAGCAGTAGTATAAAGAAGAGACGAGGAAAAATCGAAGCAATTTCCAGGCTATTTAGATCTAGATCACAGAAATTAGACCAATCATCATCGGATCCAGAAATTTATTATTCTGATCCTAACGTGGTTACTCGGAAATCATGCAAGGAAGCCTCGGCAGCCGGCTCCTCCTTGTCGTCTTGGATTTTGAAATTCGTCTTCGGCCGTCGGAAAAAGACTACGAGGCTGTCATCCATCAACGAGCCAGAAACCAGTAACACCGGAGGCCGTAGAGCTCGAGGAATGTCACCGGAATCAACCGGTGAAGAAGACGACGGATGTCCTCCGTTCTCGCCGGCATTAGGGCACGTAGAGTGGAGGGGAACTCCAAGGTCAGCGCACGCAACATCAGTTACTTGTTCTCCTATTACTGCGAGACGCCCGGGTTTCTCGGGAACTAGACCAAGCCCTGCACGGAGTAACCTGACATTGTGCATGAGCCCGCTCGTGAGAGCGAGTCCGACTCGGCATCGGAACGGAAAATCAGGTGGATTAGGTACGCACGATTTTGGATACCCCGGGGAGATTACAGCAGGGGGCAGTACCGTCAAACCACATGTCTCCGGTGCGTCGTCGTTTTTTCCTAATCGTTCCAGAAAGTTCGCCGATTTTGGAAGGTTGAATCAGAAGCGTTGACATTGAGACTGTGGGGGCGCATTACATACGCAGACACACTACAGTCTGTGGTGAAGAGGGATGACGATCGATGTTGATGGTCGTGATGGTGGCGGTAGCCAATGAGCCAAAAAGGCAAAACAGCCGCATCACATTCTTAAAAAGTACAGCACTATGCTGCACTACTGGCCACTGGGTGGGCTGTTTATGTTATACTATCATTTATTTATTTATTTATTTATTCCTTTCCCTTTTTTCGTGTTATTTATATTTAGGATTTTTTTTTTGTTGGTGCGTGAATGGTTTGAAATGACGACAAAATACTTGTCACTTGCTAGAAAGATGTTTCATACACGAGGAGAAGAGAAGGGGAACCAAAAGGGAGGGAATGATGAATTACTGGCGGTTTGTTAAATTAATTAAGGCTCGAACATAATAATAATAATAATAATGTTAATAACAATCATAATAATAAATTTTTTTCCAGAGAATTAATAATAAATTTTAGGAAGATGATTTAAGAGCTATGACTGAAAAACAAAAACAAAAATATTTATTGTTTAATACCACATACTAACTTGCATATTTCATATTTGATATACATGTTCAAAATAGTATTGTTTTGAAAAGAAAAATAAATATTTATCTATAATTCTAAGAGCTGTTATTAACAAAACCGTAAAATATGTAGGCATAGCTCTATTAAACTAATAAAGAGAATATTTCAACAACAACATCCGTGCTAAAAAATGACTGCACGCAAGATTTGTATTCCTTATTTCAAGGAAATAAATTTCTTTTTTAATTTTTTAGTGCACCTCAATGAAATAAATTAAAATATATACTGCCTGTTTTACTCAAAATACATATCAATTCCTTATCCCTTTTATTCAAAATGCCCATCAAGGAAACAAATCAAAACATTTACTATTCCTCTTATTCGGATGTCTTGAATATATAATGAAATAAACACGTAGGTGTTAAATTCAACACAATACTTTATTTTACATTTGAAGGATTAAAAATTCAAGCTTACAATATATACATTATAGTCTTAGCCATCAAATAAGACTCCATCTATAATATTTACTAACCCCTTGCTTGTTATTTCGGAATTATTGAAATTTTGGTCTTCTTCACTACCATGAATTGTTGCTATATTATCTTGTTGTTGAATCCTGCGTATGATAGAGAGAGGCTTTATTCTTGGATGCATATATTATATTGTAATACCTTGAAATTTTAAAATCTAAATTTTAATATTTAACATCTTATTGGAATAAATTATTCTAAATGATTAATTTAATTATTTTGTGGACCTTTAATTTATAAAAATAGATAGGATTATTTAATACATTAATATAAATATTTTTTTATCATATTCTTTTTTAGTTAAATAAACTTCTAAACCCATAATTTTATCAAAATTATTTTCTTAAATTAATACTTTGAATTTTAGATAAATTAATTTAATAATTTTTTCATTAGTCTAATTTCTAATCTTAACTCTAAAAATAGTTCTATTTTTCTTTTTTCGCTTTCCTTTTTTTTCTTTTTCCTTTTACTTCTTCCTTTTTTCCTTTTCTTTCTTTCCTTTCTTCTTGTCCTTTGGGCCAGATGACCCCCTTCCTCTTTTCCTTCCTCCTTCTCCGTCTGGGCAACCCAGTGCGTACCCTCTCCCTCTTCTTTTTTTTTTCTTTCTTTCCTTCCTTCTCTTCTCCTTTAGGCCAACCCACCACACTCTCAATTTCTTTTCTTTCCTCCTTGTGCAGGCCGCCCTGCCTGCCTGTCTCCCTTCCTTCTCCCCTACTCGGTCTACCTTCTTCCTTCTTTTCTCCCTTCCTTCTTCTTCCCTGTGACACCCCCTACATTCCTTCCCCACATGCCACTTTTCTTTCCCTCTTCTTCCTCTCCCTGCCACCCTTTGCCATGCCGCCAGCAAGTCCCCTACACGTACCTAACCCTCCACTGGCCACCCTCTTCTCCTCTTCCTCTTCTTCTCCTTCTCTTCTTCTCCTCTACCTCATTTTCTCTCCCTCGAGATCCCTTCTCTCCCAGCCTGACTCTCCCTTCCTTCTCTCACATTTCCTCCCCTATTTTTGTTGCACAACCCATCTCCACCGTCTCCATCGGCCACCATAGAGGCCACTCTTGCCCCAAATTCCTCCCTACACCACCCCAATAAACCACGACATGCAACCTGCAACCAACTCCCTCTCCCTTATTTCTTCTTCTCCTCTCAACCACCTCCCTACACCACCACCTTGCACCGTCCCTCTCCACTCTTTCATTGCCGCTCAAGCCTCTCCTTGGCCACCTGACAACACCCCAACTCCTCCTTACTTCACATTGCTCAAACTCCCCCTGCAGCCTCCCTTTCTCTCTCCTCTTTCTTTTCCTTTCTTCCTCTTCTCCCTCCCTTCTCTACACCCTTTTTCAGTAGCCACCATTGCAGTCTTCGCCACCCTTGAGCTACCAAACTTTAACCTCCAGCTACCACCTACACCTTGCCTCACTCCCGCACCCAATAGCTAACTCAATGCCCCTCCACCACCTTCTCAACCCACCTTACCCGATACCCTTTCCCCCTTCATCCATTTTTCCCTTTCACCCCATCTTCTTGTGCATGCATGCTCACGTCACTCATGCAATGGGAGTCATACTGCATAAATTTTAAGTGATTGTCTAATTTTGAGGTATAGTCTAGTTTAGTAATAATATGTATTTAATAGGTATTTTTAACAAAAATCATTCTTTTACTTATCTACTAATAATATGTTGCTTGTGACATTAGTTTTAGGTATAATTTTCACTAATCAAAGCTTAAGCTTTTAAATTAAGATACCAATAAATTTTAGTTTTTGTAAAAAATATATGGATTATCGTATGTTAGCATATTAGGGTTTTGGTATGTGTTTTATATAAATATGATGTGTTGCTAATCAACTCATGACTACTAATGTTATATTGAAAAATAGGAAGCAAAGTATGATATATTGTATGTAATGTGACACATGTGGAAAGGGTGGTTAAGAAAAGGGTTGATGTTAATAATGGATGTTGTGTGCATAGGCATACTATGATAAGTAAGTATGGATATGTGTAGTGAAAATAATATTAATATGAGCCCTAGGGGCAATTTGGCCACTTGGACATATCATGATGTTTAATCCTAAATGGGGTGATTAATGTGTTATGTATGAGGTTCAAAAATGGATATGGAAGTTTAGTGGAGTGTAAAAATAAGTGTTAGTAGAAATATCAATATTTATGACCTAGGGGTAATTTGGTAATTCCAAGATATGGTGTTGATTATTGTAATAACAATGTATGCTAAATGTTATGGGGTGTTAAAGATGATGATATGGGGTTATGGCATTAAAAATGCATATTCCATTATTAAAAGTTATATTTTATGTTCTAAGGGCATTTTAGTAAATTTACAAGAAAGAAGGGTATTTCAGTAATTTTACAAGTAAGATGGGTATTTTAGTAAATTTTACAACTAAGAAGGGTATTTTAGTAAATTTTCTAGTAAGAAGGACATTTTGGTAATTTTACAAGAAGGGCATTTTAGTAATTTTATAAGTAAGAAGGGCATTTTGGTTATTCTATAAGTAAGAAGGGTATTTTAGTAAGTTTGCAAGTAAGAAGGGCATTTTGGTAATTTTACAAGTAAGAAGGGCATTTTAATGAATTTATAATTAAGTAAGAAGGGTATTTTAGTAATTTTGTAAATAAGAAAGGGCAATTTTATATGTAATATGACAATTAGTCTAATAAACCTACATAATAAGGAATAAATTAGTGTTAAACATGATAATAGGGGTTCTGACCTTAGTATTACCTATTCAAGCATGGTCATGAGCATTATAAAACCTAAGGGTATTTTGTTAAATTGGAGTGTATCATAATGAGTATGCATGGTCTAGGGGTAAATTGGTAAATTAGGGTATATTATGATGTTATTTCCATGAACATACAAGAGGTGCTTGAATTGCTGATTATGCATAAGAATGTCTGCTGGTTGTACTAGAAGTGTATGTTAGGGTTTATGTGTAAAATAAACATTTGGTGCGTAGGCACTTTAACTTCATAATCAATAGTATAATCATGATATATTAATCTATTATGGCATATTGGTAAATAAAAATGAATTATGTATTGGTAGTGGATAGTAAAGAGGTAGCCTTAGCCTTAGGGGCATTTTGATTATTCTAACCTAAGGTGCCCAAGTGTGAATATTGGAACCTAGAATAGCCTTAGTGGAATACTTTAGTTAATATTCACAATAATCTTGATATTGATTACTTTATAATAATGAAAACAAATAAAAATAGTTAAGTATGTAATTAATGTGTTTTTTGTGGTTACCTTAATTAAGACACTAATACTTAAAATGGAAGACCTCGAGATAGGGAATTGTGGATCTTTAAGGATTGCTACCCTAAAGACATGGTTTAGCCCATGATTATTCTAGATTTTGCTGGTGTGCCTTAGTGCCCCAGCCAGACCCTACATCTTATTCTATTTAGTTCTACAGACCGACTTAAAGGGTATGCTTACTTATGGATTAGGTGTTCTTGTCGGTAGGATATTGTGTGTCTTCATACACCAGTGCGAATAAGGTACTGTTGCGTCCCTAGGTTGATAGTCGATAGGATACTTTGCTACTCTTATACGCTAGTATGATTGGTATGCCTTTGTGTAATCCTCTAAAATTTTAGAAAACCTATAATGTAATAAATAACTTTTATTTGAAATAAATTAGCTTTTAAAGTTATTTAGTTTAATTATTTTATGGAGTTTGAGTATATAAATTTGGATAGGAGTATTTAACAAATTAAAAATATATTTTTTTGTTATTTTATCACATTATTTGTATTTAAATAATTTTCCAAACTAATATTTTACTAAAATTATCCTTTCTGAACTAATATATTAAATTATATTGAATCAAATTATTAAATTAAATAATTTATCAAAAATATTACATTTTATTATTTTATAAATTAAATTAAATTATTTTCCCATTTCCCCTTTTCTTTTTTTCTTTCTCCCTTTTTCTCCTATTTCTTCTTTCTATTCTTTTCCTTTTTTTTCTCCTTCAGGCCGCTCGTCAAGCCAGCCAGCCTTCTCCTCCCCCTGCGCTTGGGCCTCCGACCCACTTCTTCCCCTTCCCCAGCGCAACACCACAACCCATCTCCCCCTCCTTTCTTTCTTTCTTTTCTCCTCCGCCCTACGCTAGCCCAACTCTTCTTTTTTTTTTCTTCTTTTCCCTACGCCAGTCCTGTTTGGTCTCCCTCCCTCTCCCTTCTATCTTTCTTCTTCAACCTCTACGCCTGACCACCTGCAGGTTTCGACGCCATGCCCGCTGCCACCACCTGCACCCCTCGCTGCCACCACCCGCCCTCCTTCTCTCCCGTCATTTTCTTCCTATTTTTGGACCTGGCCAGCCTTGCAAACCATCCCACTACCTTGTTTTCCCCCCCTCTTCGTCTCCCCTCCCTGCCACCTTACCACCTTCCCTGCCACCCTACCACCTCCCTGCCACCCTAAACACTGCCACCGACCGCCACCTATCCCCCTACCCTTCCTTTTCTTTTTCTTCTCCCCTTCAACCATTTTCTGCCCCATCCTTTCGAGCCCTTACCCCCCGATCTCCTCTCTCTCCCATTTCTTCTCCTCCCATTCCACCCTTGTTTTTGCACGCCGCCGCCCTCCGCCGCTCCAACCGCCGCACCCAACCCCTACACCGCCTTCTGCACCCTTCTACTACCACCCTACACCACCCCAACATTGTCCAAGCCACCCCGCAACTCCACCTTCTCCCCCTCTTCTTTTCCTCCCCATTATTCTCCTTTATCGGTAGGCCACCTGCAACCGCCCCTTTCGCCGCTGTCCGGCCACTTCTGCCGCCACCCAAACCACTAATCCACACCCTACAACCTCCTCTACTACCCCCATATGTTTTTTGGCCGGAATAAGCCCCCTCACCCCTCCATTTTTCCCTTCCCTTTTCCTTCCTTCTCAGCCCTTCCACCTCTACCCACCTCGGCAGCCAACTTTACAACCTTGCCGCCACCGTTGGCCGCCAACAACCCATCCCTAACATCCACCTACACCCCCTCTTCACTCCTACACCCTTCCCTTACCTCCAAATCTCCCCATCTATCTTCTTTCCTATCCCCAAACCACTAACCCGAAAATAACAAATTTTGCCTCCTTTAACCCCCTCTTTGAGACTTCCTTCTTTTTATTTTGCATGCAGCTCATGTTGCATGAGCAGGATGAGCTGCTGTATGATTTAGTATTTTAGTACAAAATTTTTAAGTTATAATAGCATTTTAAGTTAAGTGTTTCATTAATTAAATTTTATAAAGTTTTATGCTTGGATTCTTGTTTCTAACATGATAAGTTTTGATACTATTTTTAGGTGTTGATTTTGCTATTTAAAGCTTGAATCTTTAACCGGGATACCTGTAAGTTTTGATTTTGTGGGAATTAAGGTAATCGTTAAACCCCACTTAAACGCATGGATAAACATATGTTAGCACATTAGGATTTTTAATATGTTATTATGCTTGATATTTGTAGTTTAATATATATATATATATATATATATATATATATATATATATATATTTGCTTATGTTGATTAATACAAGGAAAGTATGCTAGTTTATGTGCTATGTGTGGAAACATTGCTTAGGGAAAGAGTTTGGTTATTAATGAAAGTGTTATGTACTTATCCTCGTTATTTTATGTTATTGTGGCCATTTATGCATGAATAATATTATTGTGAGCCCTAAGGGCATTTTAGTAATATTCCTTGTGCTAGATTATGGCCTAATATGTGTGGGTGCTAATATGTATTATATTAAAATATAATAGTTGGTGGAGTTGGATATTGTTAGTGGAGTGTTAATATTATTATTCCATGTGGAAATGTTAATTTAAAAAAAGTGGGGTAATAAAAGGAGTAAAGTGGCAATTTTGAAGGAAAAGGGCAATATGGTAATTTTACAAGTGAAAAGGAGTATTGTGGTAATTATGGAAGTTAGGGGTATTATGGTAATTTTATAAGTAAAGGAAAAGATGGTAATTTTTCATGTAAAGGGGCATTATGGTAATTTTGGAGGTAGAGGGGCAAAATAGTAATTTTATAAGTAAAAGGGAAATATTGTAATTTTATGATCAAATGGAAAAATGGTAATTTTATAAGTAAAGGGGTATGATGGTAATTTTGGGAGTAAAGGGTAAAGTGGTAATTTTGGGAGCAAAGGGTAATATGGTAATTTTGGAAAAGAAGGGCAAAATGGTAATTTGGTAAGGAAAGATAAAATGGTAATTTTGGATGTAAAAGGGTAAAATAGTAATTTGTAAAGTAAAAGGGGTGTTATAGTAATTTTATAAGTAAAAGGGTATTGTGGTAATTTTGTAAATAAAAGGATATTATGATAATTTGGAAGTAAGGGGTAGAAGGGTAATTTTATAAATTAAAAGGATATTTATGGCACACTTGGGAGTAAGGGGTAACTTGGTAATAATGATAATAACAAAGGATAAATTGGTAATTAAATTATGATTAAAAAAGAGTAATTAGATAATTATGATAATAGAGAAGGGTAATTTGGTAAATTAACCAATAAAAGGGTATTATGATAATTTTAATAATGGAGAAGGGTAATATAGTAATTATAAGAATGGAGAAGGGTAAATTAATAATTATAAATATGGAGAAGGGTAAATTGGTAATTATAATTATGAAGAAGGGTAAATTAATAATTGTAATTATGAAGAAGGGTAATTTGGGATTTATAATAATTGAAAAGGGTAAAATGGTAATTATAATAACTGAGAGGGGTAAAATGGTAATTATGATAAAGGAGAAGGGCAATTTGGTAATTTATCCAACTAAAGGGACAATTTGGTAATTTAACCGACTAAAGGGTAAATTGGTAATTATTTAACCAACTAAAGGGGCAAATGGTAATCATGATAATGAAGGAGGGTAATTTGGTAATTTATCCAACTCAAGGGCAGTTTAGTAATTATAACAAAGGAGAAGGGCAATTTGGTAATCTAACTAACCAAAAAGGGAAATATGTTAAGGTTAACAATTATGAAGGGTGAATGGTGATCTAAAAAGCGTAGGAGATAACTTGGTAATCTAAATCGAGTAAGGGGTAATTTGGTAATTATGTAACAAGGAGGGTAATAAGGTAATTTGTCAAGTAAAGAAGGGATGACTTAGCAATTATATAAGTAAAGGGTAAATGAGTAATTTGTACCTGACATGTCATTGTGATTACTGAATTTCATAATATGACTCAAATAATGTTGATTAGTAAGGTAAGAATATTTGATAATTAGTAAGTATTATGAGAATGAATCTTAATTCAGAATTTGATGAGATTATGATGGCCTTCATGATTTCTCTATGTTATCTTGGATAACCGCCTGAATAAGAAATGACTAATGATATCAGAACGATTGAAAGTGAAAAATATCTGATTATTGTGCTTTTCGTGATCAATTTAATTAAGACACTAATACTTAAAGTGAAAGACCTCGAGATCGGGAATGGTGTCTCTTTAGGGGTCGCTACCCTAAAGACGTGGTTTAGCCCACGATTATTCTGGTATTTGCTGGTGTGCCTTTGTGCCCCAGCCAGGCCCTATATCTTACTCTATCTAGCTCTACGGACCTAGCTAAGGGGTATGCATACTTATGGATTAGGTATCCTTGTCGGTAAGGTACTGAGTAGTTTTATGCACCAGTACGACCAGGGTACCTTTGTGTCCCTGGGTTCATGGTTGAAGGGTACTGAGTAGCTTGTATGCACCGGTACGATCGGTGTACCTTTGTGTCCCGGGTTCTTAATCTCCCTTCCAAGGCAAATAAATGGAATTGTTGTGTTGATTAAAGAAAGGAAAAATACTAATAATGAAAGTGAAAGATTAATGAGCCGGATCCAGTTGACTTATGATATTGAGTACCGATTCACTAGTTATAATAGTGGCCCAGGAGCGTGTTGCCCTGGCAAGTGATTATGAGTACCGATCCACCGGATATAATAGTGGCCAGGAGCGTGTTGCCCTGGCAAGTGATTATGAGTACCGATCCACCGGACATAATAGTGGCCTAGGAGCGTGTTGCCCTGGATGATGTTGATATATATTCTGATCCACCGGCAATAATAGTGGGGGTCCCGAGCTCAATAAAACTAGTCATGGATGTGAATAAAGTTATGGAAAAATACTAATCACTTATAGTGGAACACCATGTGAGTCGGGGCCAGACCGGTCCACCGGCGAATAATAGTGGCCAGGAGCGTTTTGTCCTGGAGACCGATCCACCGGCATATAATAGTGGTTAGGTGCGTTCTGCCCTGTAAGTGACTAATCTACCAGCTATAATAGTGAGGTTCCCGCACTCACATGGATATAAAATCTGAGAGATGATTGAATAATGATGGACTAATGGCTTAAGGCTGAAAGTATCGATCATACATTGCGACCTATTGATATTTGATGTGATTGTTAATTATGTGAATGTTATATGTACACATCTTGTTATATATGTATATAGATTTGTATCATGTGTGACATTGCGGGCCTCCTTTTAAGTGTGCTTTTAAAGGGTTACTCAGTACCGTAGTACTGAAGGGTTCCATTTGTGGGGCCCCTGCCTATTCAATGGGCAGTGTCCCTTGCAGGTCTTTTCAGGTGCTATTCAAGTGGGCAACGGGAAAGAGCGTAAGGATTATTCGGCTTTTGGATTTAATTCTTCCTCTTCTAATGTATGGTTTAAATGTAATTTTATTCTTGTAACCACCATTGGTGGAATCTATTCTTATAAAATGTTTACTTGCGCTACTCTGATTTAAAAATGGTTTGAATTTCTAGCAATTGATATTTTGTTCTTTAGCCTTAGCACTTGGTACTAGAATGGTATAAGTGAACCGATCTAGTACTAAGTGTGGCGGTAATATCCCCGAAATTCATCGTTTTATATTTTGCTTCCGCTATTTCTTTTAACAAAACGAAATTTTATAGTAGCGAATTTTGGGGGTGTTACACTTTGTGCCTCCGGGTTCGCAATCTCCCCCTCGAGTTAATAAAATGGATTTGGTGTGATAATTAAAGGGAAAGACACTAATCACTTATGGTGGAATACCACGTAGGTTAGGATCGTGTAGATAATATAATATATACTAATCCACTAATTATAATAGTGGTCAGGTGCATTCTACCTTAGAGTATATCATTTACCAGTCAACCAATTATAATAGTAGTCAGGTACGTTCTGCCTTAAATTATATCATATGCACCAGTCCATGAGTTAAAATAGTGGGGTTCCTGAAATTACATGGATATAATTCGAGAGATAATTGATGTCTAATTAATGGCTTAAGCCTAGATAATGATGATTGTACTATTATGACCTGCTGATATGATATGGTAGCGGCCTTGATGTCTGCCCTTGAGTTGAGAGTGGTGTGTATTGGTTAAGTATGATGTTGGATACTTAACTATACTACCAGGAGCTTCTCTTAGATGCTCCTTAGGTAAGTTTTGTCGCTTCTAAGTGAATGAATCCTTGTGATATATGATCTTGATGCATGTGGTCATTCTGATGATTATCGTATTTCATTCTATACATGTGTCCACTCTAATGATTATTTTATATCATTCTATATATGTGTGATTCCCTATTTATGTGTTTTGATGTGTGGCAACTGATTAGTTGTATCTATGCCCTACCTTTTAGTTCTGTATAAAGGGTTACTTAGTACTATAGTACTGAAGTGTTCCTTTCGTGGGCCTCTACCTGTTCAATAGGTAGTGGTCTTTGCAAGTTAGACCGCGGGCATTATCCAAGTTTTACCCTCAAGTTAAGAAGTAGGACTATCCGAGAAGGTTTTTGGGTTTCCTATAAAACTCTCGTATTTACTTTTTAACAATTTTATTGTGTAACTACTATTAGTGGATTTTATCACTTGTAATTTAATCTATCACACTACCTTATTTTATGTTTGTAACCTTGAACTTGTGTAAAGTATGTTTTTAGCCTTAACACTTGGTACCGAAACTGTAAAGGAAAACCAGTCTGGTACTAAGTGTGGCGGTAACATCCTCGAAATTTATCATATTTGCTTTTGCTATAAAATTTTAAATTGATATTTTTTAGTAGTAAATTTTGGGGGTGTTACATATATCCTTTACAAATAGTCCTTTAAGTGGATGTGAGGTTACATATATTATGACCACCTCAAAACTTCATGATAAATGGAATTCATATATATTATATTAATTTACCTAGTATTAACCTATCTCTTAGTTTTAATATATCACCAACTATTTTAAATTGAAAGTTGAACAAAAAAAAATCATCCCCACCACATCCAAAGTCGTTAAATACTTTAAACATGAAGGTTTCTTAGGTTATCAAAAAATTTTTTGGAATACCTATTTGGATACGGATGAACTAGAAAAAAAATGTTAGGAGCAGTCATGTGGACAAGACATTTTTATTCACCCCTATCAATTGTCAAACATAAATAAAAATCTCATCCAACAATTTAGATCGGTAATGCCAAATGGGTCCAAGAACAGACTCATTATCTTTGTGAATTAGACTATATTACTTTAATACTTCATTTGTAGAAATCCTAATTTAGATATCTTAAATTAAAATTTTGATTATTAGGTGTAATTAATTATAGAATTATTTTAAGATTGGATGTCACATTATTGTGTGTATAATAATTATTATTAACTTGTAATAATAATTTAGACTAGTAGATTAAAATCTAAAGGAATATAATAATAATATCCATAATAATCATAATAATAATAATACCGATATATTAATAAGGCATGATTTTTGGTATGTAATAACCTTTGAAATTTAATTTTTATTATTTATTTAGTTATTAATTAATTTTGGCCTTAATATATTATATATTTTGTATTATTATTATTATTATTATTATTATTATTATTATTAGTATTATTATTATATTTTTCTCCTTTTCATCCTAAACCTAAGCAAAAAAAAAAAAAACAACAACAAAAAAAATGTGTGACTTCCCTCTCATTTTTTTCCCTTATGTTACCTCTTGTTAAACATGACTAAGTCATGCACCACCATACCGACCCTAAATTCCCATCAACCAAACACGCCTTTGATACATCAAAGTGATGCACCACCTTAGCTTGCTCGACCACTTTTTTTCTTTTCTTATTCTTTTTTTTTCTTCTTCTCCTTCCTTCTTGCAGCATAGTCTACCCAACCTTTTCTTTTTTCTTTCTTTTCTTCTTGTGTGACATTGATTCTGGTCTCTGCCTTGTCTCATCCATTCATCCCAACCCTTACTTTTTCCATTTTCTCCTTCTTTTCTAGCCATCCTTGACCCTTCTTCCTTGCTCCGCTCTATTAGAAATAATTTATGACATAAATTATGATCAAAACTAGTATATCTATAATTTATACAAAACTCATAAAAAAATGTGTGAAACCCCAATACACATTATAAGCATTTAATATGCAAAATTTAACTATACAATGCTTATTATGGATTTTTGGAAATGTACCTCCATCCATTGACAGGATTAATTGCACCAAATTTACTATTTATAATTTTTGGAGTTCACTTTTATAGTTCCACTCCCTCTTTCTTCAAACTTGATGGTGCGTACTTATAACGAGGAATGGGAATAGCGATATTCCTTCCATTTCTTTATTTTATTCGATTTCACATAGAGATCACTAAGAAAATTGAAGAAAATATCCTCTTCTTCTCTCTCTCTCTCTAAAATGGATGGTCTGTATTTTTATGTTAAAAAATGAAACTCCCTTTTGTTTTGCAGAAAGGGGGAAGAGAGAAATCTGCAGCACACACTTGCTTCACACAAAGTGACGTGCAAATAATATGTGAAGTTGGTTATGGTAACCAACTTCCATTTTCCCTCTTAATTTCAAATTCATATTTTGAGATATATATATTAAATAATTAATTTATTATCTAACTTATTTCTTTATCATATGACAGACACTTGCTTGCATCCATACTTATTTAATTCTAATTCGACCATCAATAATTAGATAGAGAGATATAAGGTTAGACTTAATTACTAACATATTTTCATGCAATATAAATATTGTTGCTAGAATTTATATCTAATGTAATATGGAACACACCAAAGTTTTATATATACATAAAATATAAAATACTTTATTTATAAAATAATGATAATAATGTTATAAAAATAGAAAATATATATTAACACTTACCCTCCTCCTTTCTTTTCCACCCTGACCTCCCTTCTTCATTCGTTCCACCATCTTACCTTATTGCCTAGTTGTCTTTTCTTTTCCTTTTGCCATGCATTAGTGCACTCTACCAAACCCAACCACCATCATCATCGTATTTTGTTTTATGCCTTGCTAGAATGATCAAGCCATCACCTTTTCCCATCCATCTTTAACACCACCCATTCCTTCTAGCGTTGAGCAACCAACACCATCACCACCATTGCCCTTATTTCATCTTACCAACCGCCACAACACCATCCTTTATCTTAGTTGGTTAACCTCCATAACTCCCTTCTTCGCCCTCTATTCCCTTAGCTTTCTTTTTCTCCTCCTTAGCTTTCCTCCTCATCGCTTGCATGGAATTGTAGTCAGTATGTTAGACCACCAACAACCCACTATTCTTAATCAAGTGGAATAAACTAAAATACCTTCTTAGGAAAAAAATTCTCCTGAGCCACTATTCTTTATGGTGGAACGTAGATTAAAAACATTACCTTCTTGGGACAAAATGCTCTCGAGCCACTATTCTCCCTGGTGGAATGGGATATATATATATCACCTTAGCCCTACTTATGTGATCTTTCATTTTAAGTAATTAGTATCATATTTAAGATTGATTCTCAAGCATCAAACACATTAAAGTAGATAGACACATAAGCACAAGTCAAAATCCTCTAGTCTCTTCTAACCCTAACTACACACCCTTTAGCATTCATTCTCCCATATTGATTATTCATCCATCATTTGCAATATGTCACTCTCAAATATCATCGTCATTATCATACCTATAATACACGGTCTAGTTCCCATGTCATACACATACATTAATAATCTAATCCTAAGGTTCTACTCACTGAATTACCAAAGCCATATTTTAACAAGTAGTCATAATTCTTCCCATAATACTCACATGATATTCAAGTCCAATAACTATCCTCATAAGGCTAATCATTAGGAACATAAATAATGATATTATCATTTTAAGTTATTAAACCCTAATTAGACCATTATTTCATTTGAAGAACCCAAGATAACCAATAACACTCCCAAACATTTCTAAGGATATCATTATCATATCTTAATCCACCTAACACATAAAATACAAAATTACCTTATTACCCCCATAATGATCAAATTACCATTAAGGATGAACAATAACCTTTATTTTATAAAACCTTGCACCTTCCACACATAATATTTTTCCAAATCCACAAATTATCACCATACCTCATAAAAATACTTATGTCCACATATCAAAGCTCATTTAGCCCATATTTTATGTCATAATAAATATTCCCACAAATATATCATTTTCACAATAAAGTCATAATGACATTTCTTACCCATGCTTACTTTCTGTCCATAATATAATATCCATACCATTACAAAAATTATGACCAACATATATTAATCATATATCAATAATATCATGAAACACACATAACCAAACAAGCAAACAACACAAAACCTTAAACATTAAATAGTATCCTTACTAACTAAGACACTAGGCTCTAAGCATACAGATCTTAGACTTCCTCCTCTAAGGATACTAGAATACCACTTACAAAAAAATCATAATTAGGCTTGAAGAGTTTAACTGAAAGAGAAATTAAGGTAAATAGGGTAAAAATGGAAGTAACCATAGTCAAATGGAATCTTGAACTGTGTGGATGTGTAGTAGAATGTGTGGTGGAGCTATGGTAAAAATTTATTGGTGCTTGGACAAGGTTTGGGGGTGAAAATAGGGGTACATGGCCGAAAATGGTAGGCTACACGATTATGCTACAGGCAATGCAACCTTGGTCGAGAGGAAGGAGTATGCACAAATAGGTGGTGCAAAGTGGCATGACCATGCTCGTTCCCTAGGTAAACAAGTCACAAGTCAAACAGGTGTGCATCGATGTACATTTGGGCCCTATGATGGCATGCGAGAATGCATAGGTCAGCTATGCTAGGTTGTATAGGTGTGCGATAGGAAAGTTTTATGTTACATTTATTTGCTTGAGGTCATGCGTAGGTCATGCATTCCTTGAAAAAGAGATGGGAGAGGAGAAGAAGAAGGAAAAAGAGGCAGTGATCGGTGGTGATGGCTGGCGATAGTGCTACAAAAGGTTGTGGTGACCTTAGATGGTCAGCTTATAGGATTTGGGCCGCGTGTGGTGGTGCAGGGTGGTATTGGTGGTGGAAATGGTGATGCGTTGGAAAAAATATGGTAGGGATAGGAGAAATAAGGAGATGAAAATAGAAGGAAGAGTAGGAGAGAAGAGAGGGGCTTGAGTAATGGTTTTTTGACACAAAAATGGTAGAGTAGAGGCCAAATAAAGTGGAAGAAAGGAGAGTGTATTGTGTGTGTGTGTATATGATGTGAATTGGGGAAGAAAAAAAATTAGGGGAGGCATGCAATGAGTGATAGTGTAGATCAAGCATGAGGGATGATGTAGGGAAATGATGGTTGAGTATTAGAAAAAATGGCATGTGATGGGGATGGTTCTGAATGTGAATTAGGTAAAGATAAGAAGAAGAAGAGTGGCAGGGTGTACATGTGGTAGTGCAGATCAGTAGGGATAGAAGTAGAAGGAGAAGAAGTAGAAGGGTTAATGGATGGTGGATGTCTGTAGAAGGATGATGGGTGATGGTGTAAGTGAGGAAGGGAAGCTAACTTGCATGTGCAAGTTGCAGCAAATTCAATTGTTGCGGCTTAGGTTGGTAGGAGAAAGGAGAAGAAAGAAAACAAAAGGAGAAAGAAAAAGGGAAAAAGGAAAAAGATTTAGTGATTAGCTTAGGTGGTTTTAGATTAGCTAAAATATTTAGGATTAACGGTAATTTTAGTAGGTTTTTATTATAGTTTACAAAATATGATTTATCTAAGTTAAGGTTTTAGATTCGATTAAAGTTTCAAGATTAAGAAATTAGGTTAAGACTAAAATAAGATTTTTCTTAGGATTAGAATCAAATTAGGATGCTAATAATACGGGATTCGGTTAAGCAAATTTTTGGAATACTATAGTTCAATTGACTCTTATGCCGGAATCCTAAAGGTCAGCTGCCCTAGAACTAGATCTTGCCTCTCAAACTTGATGTCTCTAGCTTTTTCTTACCAAGAATGGAAGCATACTTCTGTGCCATAGTAACGGTGACACATCATCCTGTAGATGCTGAAATGATGCCCCTAGTCAAACTAGTTAACAATAGTAGACTCGCTAGGTGTTATTCTCAGTGCAAACATTAGAAGCTTTGTGAATTGGGCGTGGTGCTGTCTCACTATCATGCCTCCCTCAGTAAGCTACATGAACTCCTTCAACTTGTCTTTCTTAAGATTCTTAGGATAAAACTTAGTACAGATCACTGTCTTGAAGTCCTCCCAAGACATCAGTGATCCTCCATGTGCACGATGACCTACCCACCAAGTGTCAATGACTCCTTGGAGAAAGAAAGTTGTTATGTCTACCTTCTAAGAAGCTAGACAATCCATGACTTCATATGTTCTGTCCATATCCCGAATCCATCCCTCTAGGATGACTACTCCTCGTCACTAGTGTATATCAGCAAGTGATGTCTTGTAACCCTGCTAAGCTAGTATTCTCCAATACCCTCCCATGGGTGATGCAGAGGTAGTGCTAGCGGCTGAGGCGGATGCCTAATGAACTTGATGAATGCCTAAAAGGTCTCTTCTAGGTAACCAATACAACCATTAAGAGCCATGGAAAACTAGCTACAAGACAGAGAACATGTTAAAAAAATATTCCTAGTTTACTAACATGTAGTACAGATAATCACATTTAAAGGCCACCTAGGTTACCCATTATCGATTCCTCACAAGTTAATTTGGGTTTTCAAATAATCAAGTTTTGCTAAAGTATGAAATAGACCGATAAAATCAGATATGGAATAATTAAAAAATCAAATTTTGAAAAAAAACATGATAATCAAAACCAAGGCTCTGATACTGACTTGTAACACCCCAAAACTTACTACTAAAAATTTTTCGTTTTACAATGGTAGCATAATCAAATAACCGGGTGTTACTATTATAATTGATGTGAGTCTGGTGTACTGTACCATCTTTACATCAATTATAAGGCTAAAAACCATTATGAATAGAGCATAGTAAATAGAAATGAGAGAAGGTTTATAAATATAAATATGTTTTTACAGATTTACTCTGAGGTATAATAACAAAATACAGCAAAAGGTGATATCATGGATCAAATAGTCCAAAAGGTATCGGGGTGAAAACATCATTTGGATAACATGAATTTATGCCCAAAATCTCTAATAAATAGAGTCATTCTATCCCATACAAATCATTAAAAGCTACAAATTCATTTACTGGATCCTCATCAACCTACTCATAAATATCCGAGTTATGTGCTCATGGGAATGAGCAGCACCCATAAAAAGGATGAGAAGTATGCTACATACTATGTATAGTAACAATACAATTAAAATAGAAAAAACATATAATTACATGAATTCATAGTAGAAAGTACCATACATGGGAGATATGATAATCAATACAAGGTAATTCGCTGATCTCCAGATTCATACCATTAGAATATAACATGATATGCTATTTTATTTATGTTGAGTTCAGGAACCTTACTATTCTCTATCTGTTGAATGGTTATCAATATATAAAATTCTAGGACAAAACACTCCTGACCATTATTCTCTACCAGTAGAATGATTATCAATATATACAACCCTCCCATCCACTATTCTCGTCCGGTGGAATGGAAAGGTACAATCGGTCTTGACTCATGTAGTATTTCACTATAAGTATTTAGTATCATATCAATGATTATGATCATTCTTAAAATTTATTTTAGATTGAGTTCAAGGACCTCACTATTCTCAACCAGTGGAACAATTATTCCATCTTACGGAAAAATGCTCTTGGCCACTATTCTTAGTAGTAGAATGGTAATAATATACAACCCCAAGTAAAATTCATCCGGCCACTATTCTCAATCGGTGGAATGGTTGTCAATATACAACCCTGGGGCAAAACATGCCCTACTAATATTCTCGTCTAGTGGAACATACATATATAACAGGTCTTGACTCATGGGATCTTTCACTTTAAACGATTAATATCTTATTCATGATTTCTCTAATAAGTATAAAACATAATTAAGTCAAGAAAAATATCAACATATAGATAACAAAAGCATTCTCAAAAGTTAAGTCGCTAAATTTCCCCTAGAAACCCTAAATTCACAATTTAAACATAAATTCCCCTATATTGGTCATTTACCCACAAAATTTAATATACATTCCTTAAATATTATTTTTATTAATGTATCTAAAATTCAAGGTATAACTCTCACTTCTTACACATTTGATAATAGCCCTATCTTAAAAGTTACTATTTATAAGACTCCTAAAATCCTAATTTAACATGTAAGTCATAACTTTTACCACAAGGCTTATGTTATTACAAAATTAAACATAAATCCCCAAAATACCCATGTTAACAACATATCCAAAATTCATGGCCTAACACTAATGTTTTAAACATGTGATAATAACATTACCGTTTTAATATTACTCTTCCCAAATTTGACTATTTTCTCATTTAAAGGAACGTATGACATTCATAATCACTCCAATCATCCTAAACCATCTTATTATAATGCTTTTAATCTAATTAAAACATTAAAATATCAAAATTCTCATATTAACCCATATTGACCAAAATGCCCTTAAAGATAGCTAATAACCCTCATTTTACGAAGATCTTATACCTTCAATATCATTATTTCTGAATCCTCCATTTACCAACATACATCTTAAATATACTTATTTCCCCACATATCAAACTTTATTAGACCCATATTACTCTTCCACAAGTTATACTCATCCACAAAATACTACTTAGCATTGCAGTCTTGTATCAACACATCTTTCATTATTCTTACTTTCTTCCTATCATATATTTCATATTAATATATAATATCATCAAAAACATGAATTTAATAGTGAAATAACCATAACTTGAAAATAAGCATATTCATACAATCATTTAACACAAAACCTCAAATATCGACTAGTATCCTTATGAAAAAGCCTTCGGTCTCTAAGCACGTGTATCCTATCCTACCTCTTCTTGAACTTTTGGTAAATCACCTAAGAAATAAAAAAATAATTAAAATTTAAATTACATGATTAATAAATCTTTTAAGGAAATAAAGCATGAAAGGATTGGAGAAAAGCCAAAATAATACTTGAATGTGTGGTCAATAAAATTTTACGCAACAAAGGAGGGGATTGATTGGGGTTGCCGAGCAAGGGAGGCTAGAAATGGCTGGGTTCGCTTTACCAAGGGGTGAGCTATGGTCAAAATTTCTGCATCAAGTATATGGTTTGTGGTGAGAATTGATGCAGCAAGGAAGGGAAGGAAAATATAAAAATATTATGGTGTGTGTTGCCATAGGTAGTGGCTATGGGAATGAAAACTTTGGCCAATATTAGGGGTAGGATCCACAAGTTTTTCTACAGATAGGGGATGGTTGTAGTGATTTTGGATAGTGCTTGGGTTGAGGCAATGGCAAAGGTTGCTAGTGATGGTGGTGAAGGAACATCAAGGGCTGCCAGTGGTGGTGGTTTTTTAGGATTGTTTTGGAGACAGAAAGGAGAAGGAAAGAAGGATGAATGGTGTTGAAATTTTTTGATATAAAATAGAGGGAGAAGGAGGGGTGGTTTGATGCATTAAATGTGATTTATATACACATATACACATGTAGGAAGAGAAGAGTTGGGGTGGCGATAGGGCAAGAATTTTAATGCAAAAAAAGAGGAAGTTGATGGGTGGTAGGGGATTTTATTCGGGGAAAAAGAAAGGCTTCATGTAAGAAGAAAAGAAAAAGAAATTGGGTAAGTGGGGAAAGTAAAAGAAAAGGAAAAAGGGAAAGAATTTAGGTTTGGGTTTAGAATTAGGATTAGGTTAAAATAATTAAGGTTAGAATATGTATTAATAATCTAAAATAAAAATTTTGAGTTACAATAAAACTTAGGATTAGGGAGTTAGGGAAGATAGAAAAATAAATTTCCTGATGTTAGAATTAGGTTACGATATTAATTACTTGGTATTAGGTTTAGCTAAAAATTCGAGGTATTATAAGAAATGTACTTGCCTCAGGAAACATACTCCTACATGATCCATTGAGGTAAGAATTTGATAGCATATGGTATGAATTCCATCTAGCAATTCAAACTCGTTATGTGAAACAAGTTTACATTTATTCTTTTCTCTATAACCTAGAACTTCAAGGAATACTTGTCAAGGACTATCTTATATCGACCCCAAAGATATACTTTCCAAAGGGTCCTAGACACGCTTTCCCACAAAAGGCCCTAACACTGAATAAAGTTAGGCTAAGAATACAGAGTCAACACCCTGTCGAAACTATCTGGCAATCCTTCAAACACTAATTTTTTATGCATAATTTATGAAAAACCATCTTTCATGGATGTAAACTTTGTCAAAGGTGGCATAAGGTTGAATATTTGAATATGACGAATGGTTCTCCCTATAATCATTCTCAATAAATTACAATTACTTTGAAGAAACAATGACCATACCTCACTCTAAATTGATAATATTTTATCAACTATTGATGTGCAAGAATTTACACAATTTAAACAGTTATGAATTTAAGAGCAAGATTTATGCTAATGAAATAAGGTACGGCTAAGGTACATAAATAGGTTAACCTATCAAGCGTCATAGTAAATGACTTTTTCTACCTTATCTTAGTGTCTAAGAAAATCCATAAAATTTAATCATACATGCACCTATACAAGAGAAGAAACCAATAAAAGACACTATCAAAAGGACACACTAAAGCAAATTACGCTAATAAATCAACTATGATAGTGACCTTTATTTTTATTTATTTTTTTGCATCTTTCCACTAATGTAACATTTGATGGGGACATGTTGACCATTTATCCCTAACTATTGGTTTTTAACAAGTAACAAGATTTTTATTTAAAAAATGCAATAGATGGACAAGAGGTAAAGCACACTTATAAGCATATTTACATTGAGACAAGTGATAACTTCTAGCAAATGTGATATAGCCCACAAAAGTGTTGTTCCATATAAACATTATGATGGTGTGTGGGTGGTGTTGTTTTATAAAGCTTCAAATTTTAGAAGAGCATTATTTTTATTTTTTTATTTTATTGCAAGAGTTTTATGTAAAAATGAAAGGATGAATATAATGATAAGAGAAAGTAAATAACCAAACTGGTACAGGCATCAACATGTTTCCTTCCCCTCCAAGGATTGAATCTATGTAATGGTGAAAACGTTTATTTTCATTTCTCATGATTCTATATCAATTTTTTAATTCATTCCTCCTTTGGGTTGTGACCTTTTTGCTACACCTACAAATTCCATTGACATAATACTTTTACATCCAATATGTTATAACATCCTAAAGTAATTCACTTTTATCTTCGGTATTTGATGCCTATAATTACATGGTAGAAATTATGTTATTATGTTGTCTTGATCAAATAAATTTTAATTGAATTTTACTTGTATTAGTGATTTCTTATTAATTATTTTATGATTAGTTCTCATTTAAAACCTAATTGATTTTTAAAGGATACTAAAAGGGAAACAAATTTTTTTTTTATACTTTTATAATTCCTAGCCTTAATTAATTCTTGAGAGATTGAAAATATTAATATATATTTTTTACTTCACATCTCGACCACAATTTACTCCCAAGAATCATAACTCGGGATAATTTTAATTTGTAATAATTTTAATTTGTGAACCTTTGATATCTATTAACTTTAATTTGCTCGATTAGACTTACCATAAATCAACTTGAACCAATGTGTTTTTTTGATAATTGAATGGTGAAATATAAATCAAAATTACCTTAAAGAGAAAGTATGGGGAACATAATCACAACCCCATTTGTTTTTATTTATATCAAAAATGATGTGAGTGTTTACCTCTTTATAAATTTCATTCATATCATGTAGCTTATGTCTTTATTTTTTGATTAATTGTAAATTTTATCTATTTCTATAAGATTTTTAAACTTTATCATTTGTTGTAAATAAGGATGACAATGGATCCTAGACTCGAACCAGACCTTCCAGATCCACCACATTTTAGCTGGTTTGGGTCTATAATTTTTGGACCTAATGGGTTTAGGTTGGGATTGGGTCCATATGTACCTAAATGGATTTGGGTATTAGTCCAGTTGTCCCAAACCCAGACCCAATCCACACTCATTTAGTATGTGTGTGTGTGTGTATACATATATAAAAACTTACTAATATTATGTTTGCCATCATTGTTGTAATCTTATTTGAGCTCCTTATTCATTTTTTTTAATTTTATTTTTGTATATTTACGTTATAAGTAATATGTATACTATTGTATTCTAAAAGAATTTAAACACCATTTGAAAAGTTAATATACCTATTTTTAAATGTTTATTTTTTCACCGGATTAATTTTTTAACAAAAAATACATATTAATATATATAAAATATAAATATATTTGTATTTACATAGATTATTAATATTTTTTTTTCAAAAATAAGTAGACCCTTTTAGGATCCATTTACCTTCTAGGCCTGGTGGAACGGGGTCTGGGTCTAAAATTTTGAGATCCGATGAGTTTGGGTCGAAACTAAGTCTAGATAATATAAACGGGTTTGAGTTTGCATCTGGCGAGACCCGACCTAGACCTGACCCATTAGTCCATTACCATCCCTAGTTGTAAATATGTGCTACTACTTTATGTATTTTACAAAATAATTAATTAAATAATTTTTTTAATATCTATAGCCAAATAATAACAAATTTATTAAAAAAAATAAAGTTGCACTTTCATTATGGAGCCTCTAGTTTAGTCAAGATGAGTACAAACCATATATGAGATTTAAAAAAAGTATACAATAATTTTAGCAATAATGCTACACACCCAAACACAACATTTAAACTAAAAATTAAATTCATCTAAAAATATGTATATTAGTGTGCTAATTTTATTTTTATATTAAAAATTATACAATGAAAACAAAAAAATATAAAATAAAAGAAAAGTATGGCCCAAAATATGATAAATGTATCATCAAAATCAATTTGTATCATTTTTAGTTTGTAATATTCAATTATCAATAACAATAAATATATAAATGAATGAATGAATATTGACTTTGACGTTTGGTGCATAGAATTTTTCCAATGGGTCATGTTACATGCACACCACAAATTGTTAGGTTCACCCCTAATAAATGCCGGTTTTCTTTATCTGACAATTTTACACCTATCATTTCACACCTCTACCCACTATATTTCTCTCTTTTTCTCATTTAATATTCAATCATGTAATCTTAAATCTTCATCCCTTCTATTTTGAATATATATTATCATAAATCAAATTCAATAATCAATTTCCATTACATATAGGGTGAATGATTTTTATTTTAGTGAAGAAAAGCTTGAGGAGATTTTGGTACATCATTCCCCCTTAAATTGTATGCCTTATGAGAGAACTACGTGTGTGAAGTCCTATAAATGGGCAAGTCACCTATTGACACCCACCCTTAATGTGTAAGACACCCATCATTCCTAATCCTAGACGGGTAAGTCACCTATATACCTACCACCCTAATAGGTAAGCTATTTGTATAAGTCCTACTCTAATGGGTCATTCTCCTGTAACTATCACTCCTTGACATGCCAACCACCCATTGACTTTGTACTCTCAATGGGCCATTAACCCAAAAATCTCCTATTATTTTTTATCTGCTTCTATTACTAATATTCCTTAAGGCCAAATAATATAATTTTTAATATTGAGAGGTCAAAAAGGAGAAAATTTTAGATAGAATATGATAAAGTTGGTGTATATAAAAGATAACTTCTAATTAATTAGGCAAGTGATCAATCTATTATGCTAAAAAGTGTGGCTCTAAAATTAGGAAACAAGGAAAAGAACTTGCTTATTTTGGTTACACATTAACAGTTGAAAGTGGAAAGCATAATCATAGATTAGAAAAGTATTTATAAGGGAATTTGTTTATTATTAGTTATTCCCCAAAAGAATGCAGTACAATTAAGTGACTAATCCTGATAAATTTAAAACCCAAGGGGTTATCAAAAAATGTAACGGGATAAAAAGGATAATTCTACAATACTTAGGATAATGTACAATATAATGTAGAAGTTTAGGGTGCAAGGTTTGATCAGTTATACAACTGTGTAATTGTTATTACATTTCATGGAAACTAATAAATATATATATCGTGGCATCATCAGTTTCTAACCTTTGTTATTATATTATATTTATGCACTTGAATTATATTCATTTGTTACAAAAATTTTCATACATCATTTTTTTAAGATTACACCTATGTAACTAATAAGTACAACTTTCCTTTTTTAAAAGGCCATTGGTTGTGTCTAGTGGTAAGAATTTTAGAGTTTCTTTAGCATTTATAGCGAAGGAGAAGGAATATAATTATGAGTGAGTGCATGATAAGGTAAAGAGGATGATAGATCTCCTAAAAAAAAGTTGGTAATCATGATAAGGAAACAAAATTGGTACAAATAATGTCCAAAGTCCTTTATAATGCAAATTCTTCTTATGTAGATGATATATTGGTAAGAATGGTTCATATTATTCTACAAAAACCTAGTATTTATAACATTAAGGGAAAGTTTCATTGGTTCATGGAGGAATATTATACATGTAATTGCATAACATACATATGAGAACAAAATTCTACTAATGCATGACATATGAGTTAAATTTCTATATATTATACATTTTATCTAGGAGAATTGGTTGGATCCTTATAAGGAGATTTTTTTTATGTAGGTTGAATAGATTCCTCACTTTAACACTCATACAACCAATATATACTGCACAACAAATTTAATAAATAAATCCTAATTCCCAAATACGTAGTATATGGCAAGAAGGAGTCGAACCCACAAGGAATGGTATATAATCAATAATTCTGTTATCGATGTTAAAACCTTGGTTATGAAATAACATATAATTCTATCGTCAATATCTAAACTATGGATAAATAATAAAATACTCTACTCACTAATTAATGAATAAGGACAGGAAGGTATTGATTATGGAATTAGGATATCAGATAATCATGGAGAAAAGAATGATTCCAAATGATTTAATGTTGACCTATAGAAACTCATAATAATTCATCTCTTTGCTTTCTCTCAATTCTAATAAATTGAATAAGCTCTCAATTTATCACCTAGCCAATTAATAACCTAGGTTAAGAACACTAGATTCAATTAATGGTAGCATTACGAATGGAAAGCAGTCAACTACGACCATAATCACATAAGCTCGGATCACGCAATCGTAAGAATTAATGGACAAGATTAATAATTAATCTTTTGCTACTCTGGAAATGGTAATTAACAATTACGTATTAATTCCGTTATCCTAGCGTAGATTAAGATCTAAACTAGATAGGTGATCAGTCTAATTAGTTTAAATTCTTAATCTATGATGCGAGATCATTCAAGTCCGTCCATCAATTCAATTAAATTCCATCTAGAATCATGAATTCAAAATCCAAAACCCTAATTTCGTCATCAAATCCTCCTACCTTATACTATCTAAATAATTGCAATAACACACAATTAAATGCAATAATCAATAATTAACATCAATGCTTACAAATAAATTAACAATGAAACACCAAATATAAGAAAAATAATAATGCAACAAAGACAATTGAATCGTATTCAATCATAAATCAATACTTGCAATTAAAAGAGGAATGGAGAAGAACTTATCGAATTGAATTGCAGAGTGTTGATTGTTCAATTGAATACAATGGAGAGAAAGAGAATTAGAATTACAAATTACATGTGGTATCTAGAGAGTATAGAGAGAAAGAGAGAATCCCATTCTCGAACTCCCCCGAACCCCCTTTTCGAATGTTCAAACTTTAGAAATATATCAGGGAAACATTGCGCGAACGGTTACAGAATTTGAGAAAAATACGGTCCGTGTTAGAAAACACGGGACCCCCGTGTTTTTCCTTGAACTCTCGACCAAATGCTAAATTTTAAATGCTGAAATTTTGTGTGCTGATAGAAAAACACGGGCCGTGTTTAGGAAACAAGGGGGCGTGTTTCTTGTTCCTTCATTATTTCTTCATGAAATTTCAACACAATCTTCCCTTTGATATATATTCTTCATTTCTAGTCTTTTCTTCCATTGATTCCATATCTCTTGATGTGTTCTTTGTTGCCTTTTCTCTTTCCATCGATTTCTCCTTTGAATTTCTTCATTTTTATCTTTTCCTGCAAAATCTATCCAAAAGAGGAAAACTCAAGAAAAGATTAAATGATATAAAACTAATGAGGAATAAATGACATTTTTTTATTAGCAAAATAACATATAAATCTCATATATCATATACAATTTTGTTGTTGTGAATTTTTTTTATTTAACTTATTACTAAATAACCATTTATTATACTTTGAAATTTTAATTGTAGGGTGGAAAGTGAACATGATAGGTTGAAAAGGTATATGACGTCATTTCATATCATTTTTCACTTAATCTAGTAGAGGATATACACATTGATTTGATTCCAAGTTAATTAGCTAAACAAAGATTTGAAGTAGCCTCATATTATTATTCAGCATTACTCCACATATGGCATATTGTTCAAGGAACTCACATATATTGTATGTTGTATAGTGCTATACCTAATTGAGGAAGAGAGAAAGTGATTTGATATGGTTATTTTTGAGCCTTTAGGGTATGGGTGTTACTAGAGGTCAACACATAATCTACCATGTGCACATGAGATATTCTAATACAAAAGAGATCGACAACCTAATCTCAAATCGGTAGTGCATAAGTTGAAGAAGACTTTCACTTTTGTTAGACCAAGGAAAAGAAGGTTTCGATTCAATGATTTAATTTTTTTATCCATTCGTATATCCGTTTAATATTAGCATTATATTTAAGTTGTAAACGATGCTTGACCATTCTCCATCACTTCTATAATGATATTGTAATCTAATTGACGAGCTTTTAGAACTTGTAGTAAGAAGTATGATAGAGTTGGATGTTCAACAATGTTTAGATGACCCTAATATGACTAAAAGGAGGAAACTCTCCGAGTGGGATCGCAAAGTGTGCTTATTTTGATTCACTTGGGGGATAAGCTCAAATAAAGGAGGTCGTCATTATTCTCCTAGTAGATCAGGTTAAAGAAGAAGTAATAGTGGTTAACATAGTATCAAAAGAATTCATTTATCCCTCCAATAGTGGCCTAATAATGTCAAGGCAATGATTCTTCTGACAATGTGCACTATGGTATTTGTTTCCCTAAGTCATTAGTGATTGATTACATCTTTACATGACAAATTTCCACCTAACGACCAATAGCTTAATCGGATTAATACCGGCTTAAGTCTTAATAATTTGTACACTATATATAGGTGTATTTTTTATCACCTTTGCATAGAGTCTTCCTTTTGTTAGTTATATTACCCATATTCATGTTATACTACTTGATATGTACATATATAACATTAATAAAAGACTCAATGTTACCACCTATATCGAGTCAATGGTGCCATTAATTTGATCTAAGATTTTTGAATGGGAAGAGCTATATCATGATCAAATTTATATATATTGAAATGTAATGGGGATAAAAAACAAAAGACCAAGGTGGTGACTTTGGTTGATATTTTTTGTAATATAACAACTTTGGTTTTGTGCTAAATAATTTGTTATAGAAATTTATGCACTTTATTTTGTTCAATCTTAAATTTTACTCACATAGTTGATTTATTAGATCAAATATATTATATTAATTGGTGAAAAAAAAGTATTAATAGCCTAAAAAATCTATATAAAAAAAAGAATAAGAAAAGATGATTACATCACTAACTATCCTCATCACCATCATTTACATGGGTTACTTTATCTCTTCTTCACTAAAGGAAAGTTTAAGCCCACCCATGGAGAAGTAAACCTCCTTAAACTTTTTAAAACAATATGATCTATCAGCTCCTCTATTATTTTCTTTTAACTTGTACAGGAACCCACATATTAGTTGCTTATTCATTTCCACTTTTATCCTTATGCATGATGCATAAATTAATCCCTTTTAGGTGATGCTCGATGGACTAGTGGGTGGGTATGAAAATGGAACCATATGAGGTATTTAGGTGCAACATTATGATAATATACAATATGCTAAATAGCTTTCCAAAGTCTAGCTAATTAAATTTCCATTTTTTCTAGAACAATGCAAAGCTATAGTAATAAGCTTATACTTCTTAGGATATCCACTACAACATTCTCCATGAGTTGGTATAATAGAAGGGACGAGGATGAGTTGAGGGTGGACACATTACTCTGTAGATTGGTTTAATATGTACAAAATACTGGATCATTATGGAAGGGTAAGCAGTCAATCTATAAATATATGTAAGGTAGTATGAATTATTTAAAAAAAAAACTTTACTACAATTGAAAACTAACAGTAAAGTATTTCATTAACATGCTACACCTTTAGTATATAAAGGCATCCCCTATAACAAATTACTTCTTTGTTGACTCAAGGTAACAAGTTTGATGGGAAGTATCCCATCTCATCATTCTAGCCTAGTTTATTGGTAAATATGTACAAGATAAAGTTCAAAAAAAGTAGAGGAAATACATGTAGATCTACACATATGCACAATTAAAGCACCTAAAAAATAAATTATAGAAGTAGTGAAAAATCTACTATAACTAATGATTTATTACCTCTAATAGTGTGATGTAAGCCCTTAGGTACTTGCACCAAATTCTAGATGTTATATTATGTCACCTATATAAAAATGATAAAGTCCCAATTCCAGTTGCCACATCACCTAACCTACCAATATTGTCTACTAATCTCAACATCAATAATGGAGAACGATTTTCAAAATTATCTATGAACAACGTGCATTAAAGTAGGCATCACAAATAGAGTATGCCACGACTCATCGATAGCAACCCACTCATTCTTATCTATAAGCTTATGAAGAATATCATCCAACACAACTGAGATACTCTTTAAAAAAATTTCCTAGCCATAATCTTAGATTCACTGAACAAATATGTAAGTTAAGGAACAACCTTGTTATCACTACCAAACACTACACTCACATACTCATATCCATGATGATTAAGATTCATAATGAAAACAACATCATATAAGATAATTTTCCTCTCACCAAAGACAAGGTGATGCATACTAGAAGGTTGGAGTTAAATTTTGGTGCTTAAGGCTGATTGGGGGTTAAATTTAATTGTTAGTTTAAGATTTTGGTGATTGGCTATTGGAGAATTAATGGCATTATTAGTAGTCCATTAATGGAAGGTAGGATCAATTTTAATGGTTTATTAATTATGGGGAAAAACATGGTTATGGAAGAGGATTAGGGTTAGAGTTTTTTAATTAGAAGAATATGAGTGTTGATGATGAATTCATAAGTTGTGTATGGATTGGTTGGGATATTTGATTGTGGATATGATTGTGTTCAATTAAACAAAAAATCTCTCTAATTAAATCACATTTAAATAAAAAAAATTCTTGAATTGTAAATCACATAAAAATTACAAATCAAAGAAGAACTTACAAAGAGATTCAATCAGGATTCAAACTTAATTCAATGCATTCAGTAATCTTCAATCTTCACAATTTAATATGCGAATTAAACCTCCTAAAATCAGAATATTATATGAAAGATAAGATAAAAATATATAATATAACAACCATAAAATTGATATTCACTAAGAGAATAAAAGATAAATCTTTAAACTAACAAGATTAAGTTTCTAAAAATATATAACAAACTAAATATAATAATATATAATGTCTTAATTACTCATATATGGTTGATCCCCCTATTTAATTTCATCAATCTTATGAGAGCTACATATAATTTCATTAATTTTTTAATAATGACCATTACATTCCCTTCAAATCCATATTCAAGCTAATAAGTTATTTAATAGGCCTTATTGTGCTATTTTGACCCAAATCATCAATTAAAGCTAAAATAATGGGCTCTAATATAAAATAACTTAATCTATGTTTGTATAATTTGTATAATTTCCCCCCATACTAGATGGTGGAAGCAATTTTCCTCTAGGTACCACCTCTCAACAAAAGTGGGGATGAACGGATAATTATGGTGGTGGAAATGTTATACATATACCTCAATCCAACATTCTCAATTAATGGTAACCCCCATAACATCATCATCCCGAGGTACCATTGCAAGGATCCTTATCCTTGAACAAATCATTAGCACTGTACATGGTTCCTATAACAATTAAAATAATAAAATAAGCAATTACATTATAAATAAATATTAACTTATAATAAAAAAAGCTACCTAATCATCAATACATATGGTATATGCTACATATCCTTTAAATTTGGTCAAAATTTTTGGAATCTCTAAACTGCCACCTTTAGGTCAAATCAATTGCCACATATCACTAGAAATAGATGAAGAGGATTATGGTTTCTAGCCTAAGGTTTAAAATTGAGCTTCCCTGTATTCAATTGCCCAAGAAGAAAAACATAGAGGGAGAATTTTGGCATATTAAGTGCGGCATATACATGGTGGTTTTGTTCTACAACCGTCATCTATACCCTTAATGAGAAATGTTGTTTTTTGATAAGGGTATGCATGATTCTTCTACATTAAAACCACAGTGTATACTATTTTTCATATTAAAAAAAGGTGGAAATGAGGATATTCATGGCAGCTGTATGATAAAACCCCCATGTATACCTTTACTAAGAAAGTTCTTTTTGGACGAGTATATATAACGGTTATATAACTCTCATTTTCCCTTATTTTAATATGAAAAATACACAATGTTTTTAACTTAGAACCGCCATGTATACCCTTGCCCCCTTTTTTTTTACATCGTTAAGCTTTAACCTTGAATCGCCAGTAACTTTTCATTTTACCTTAATTATTAGTAACAAACCAAACAATGACCATTTGAAGTGAAGAACCTATATTGCCAAGTGATTTCCTTCTCTCTTATCTTCATAAAAGTTCTTGCTTATTTTTCCTCTTCTTTAGTTTACATGCATTGGCTATCTCTCTCTCCCTTTATAGTATGTTCATTATTCCTTCATTCTTATTCTCTTTGCATTTTAAGCTTTTTGTATAAATTTCTCTATTTTATGAATTGATATTATCTCTTACATATTCAAAATCATTCATGTATATTTATAATATATATGATGTTGTGGTGTATATATGTACATTAATGTTGTTAGTTTTTGAGTTAATATCTCTTAAGGAGATAGAAAATCATTTACTAGATATTTTTATCAAACTATTTCTAAAAATAGAGTATATAAATAAAATAGATAGTATTATAGAGATTGTGATATTGTTACTAGTGCAAGTATTATAGTGTATATGTATTTTAGGTATGTTGGTAGTTGTTGCTTGAATTAGCTAATATTTCTAGATTCCCCATTTTATATTTTTTAGGGTCCAAATTTTACTTATTTATTGTTATGAATTGTAAGTGGGTACATGCTATTAGGCTGTATAGAGAATATATATATTGTTCAAGACTTTCTTAAATTATCCATTGAATATCCTGAAGATCCTTTGCTGATATCTTACCTATGTATAGATTGTGGAAATAAAATAATAAGAGGCATAAATAAGATATGATATCATCTCACTATCCTTGGAATTGATACGAGTTATACTAGGTAGATATGGCATGGATACTCATTTCTTGATGAATCTAGTGTTGTCAACAACAATGATTTTAAAGATGCAGATGACTTTACTTTCATGACCAACAATTTTAAAGAATATTTTAGAGACTATCTAAAAATGTTTGAAAAGTTGATTAGTGATTTAGAGATGCCTTTTTACAATGATTGTAATAAATTTATAAAATTATCCGCTGTGTTATAAGTGTAAAACTTGAACGCGGATAATGGTAGGATCGATGAAAGCTTCACTTATCTTCTTAATCTCTTAAAAAAGATGCTTCTGAAGGGTAATTCTCTTCCTCCCTATGCTTATAAAGTTAATTGGATTCTATGCTCTATAGGTTTGAATTATGAAAAGATTCATGATTATCTTAGCAACTACATTTTGTATCATAATAAATATACACAGTTAGATAGGTGTCCTTAGTATTCAATATCACGATACAAGAGGGATAATGTTCCTAATAAGGTCTTGTGGTACTTTCTTATTACATCAAGATTTTGATGCATGTATAATAATGAGAAAAATGTAAAGAACCTTAAATGAAATGTGAAAGGAAGGATTTATGATGATAAGATTAGACACCCGACAGATTCTCCTCAATGGAAGATTATTATTTTGTATACCCTAATTTTTTTAATTAAGCTAGAACTTGCAGGTTGTACTCTATTTTGAATAAATGAACCCTTTTAATCAATTAAAATCTCCCCCCATAATTATGTATGCAAATGAAATGGATGATGTTATCCTTACTTATATCTGGTCCAAATCAGTTGAGCAATAATATTGATGTTTATTTGGATGCTCTTATTGAGGATTTAATGTACATGTGAGATCACGGAGTTGAAGTAGTTGATGCATGAAGCCCTTTTAACTTAAAAGTGATTTTATTTTGTACCATAAATAAATTTCCTTCTTATGGTAATCTTTCTAGTTATAATGTGCATGAATGCCATGCATGCCCTATTTGTGCAGCTAACATAAACTTTCTTAAGCTATTGAAGAGCATGAAATTTTTTTATCTTAAACATTATTGATTCTTGCCTAGGAATCATCATTATAATAGGAAAATAAAATCTTTTAATGGAAAAGTTGAAGAAGCAACAACTCCAAATTATGTCATGGGATTCAAAGTATTTGAAAAAGTAAAATACCTTTATGTGCTTTTCGGGAAGAAATAATAAAAAAGTAGCCCTTTCAAATGGGTGGAAGAAGAGTTCAATCTTCTTTGACCTTCCATATTAGAATAGCTTGCATATATAACATCGTCATGATGTGATATATATTGAGAATAATATATCTAATTGTCCAATTGATACACTTCTAAATGTGCCAAAAAAGAAAAAGGATGAGATCAATGCTCGGTTGGACATTGTTGACATTAGTATCTGAACATAGTTACATATATAGAAGGTGGAAAATAAAAAAATTTTAACTCTTCCATGTTAGACTATTTCTAAACAATAGAAGATATATTTATGTGAGTGTTTAAATGGAGAGAAGGTTCCTAAACGATATTCATCAAACATTAAAAAACTTGTTTTGATAAAAGATTTAAAGTTAGTGGCTATAAATAGGGATGGTAATGGGTTAGGTCTGGGTTGGGTCTAGCCATACCCAAACCTAACCTCTTTTAGATTACCTAGATCCATACCCTATCCAAGCCCATTGGGTTTCAAATGTTCAGAACCTAACTCAGATCCATCGGGTCTAGTGGCTAAAAGTATTCTAAATGGGTCCTACTATTTTTGAAAAAATAATAATCTATGTAAATGCTAATACATTTATCTTTTATATAGCTTAATATGTATTTTTTTTTAAAAAAAATCCTTCTAGTAAAAAAATAAATATTTTAAAATAATTACTTTAACTTTTTAATAAACTACAATGTCATCCTACTTACAATGTCCAGTTCAACCCTCCACATATAGTGTCTCTAAACCTTTTCAAAAAACTAATGAGATAATATACGACACCACACTCTACATACTTTAATGTACTTTTTTTAATAAAATATAATCTACATTTAACTTTGTGGCTATAATTTGAATTATTTGGCTATTACAGGGTCAATATCCTTGTGACTTGCAAGTCATAGAGGATGGGTCTATCATAGGAAATGATATTATGTTCACTGAGTCCAATTCAATCATTCATAATCAACCACTGGGGGTTGATAAAGTTTGGGTATCAATTCATAATGTTTTCGAAGCATACTTAATAGAGCCAATGCCGGTTTGTATGGAATATAATCTCAAAGAAGAGGATATTCCTGTACTTTGATTACTAGCAGGATACTCTTTTTGGATGATAAAGTAACCTTGTGATTATCATGGATGAAATAATCTAAACTTTTTAATTTCAGATCACATTCTTTTTAATTAGGGTGGTAATACACAATCTAATTAATAATTATATTTTCCACTCTTTGTTAATTACTTAGAGCGGTTGTATTAAAGCAAGAATTAGGAGTAAGAGGGAAATAAAGGATATAGAGTATGCGAAATCCCCAGAAACCTTAGGCATGGAAAAAATAACCACGTGATATGGCATGTCACTTCAATTTAGGTTGTATTTGGATATAGCACTTCCTTTAGAAGGTAATTATATTAGGATTCATCTTCTAGTGAATTTTTATATGAAAGTAGAAGATGTGAATATCTGAATTGGGATAGAAGATATTCTATATTTGTTACAAGGTGACATGTTACAATGGCAACGCATAGTAGCATATACGAGGTAATTTAACTCCTTTCACATTTAAATTTATTTTAATTGCTAGCAGGAAGTAATATTTTGATACTAAATATTTCATTTATTCTTTTATGAGCTTAGGTTCTTGAAAGAGAATTTATTATTTGATGTCTTATATGAGTATGATATGTATAGATTTCTATGCTCAAACATAGTATCCAATGAGAAAGATAATATTGAACGCATTCCATATTTAGTAAAATCAATGAAGATGGCTCCAAAGTCCCTCTTGTTTGCTCCATTTTCCTTTAACATGAATTGATTACTATTGATATTGCAACCATCTTCAAGGATTGCATATTGGATAGATTTAATTGATGAAAATCCTCGTCCTAATCCAAAACTAGTTACTAAATGATAAGTATTTATCTATATAATATTATTAATTTGAATCATAGACACATATATATATATATATATATGACTTATTTTGGGCCACACAAGAAGGGAAGGGCACTATCAGCTTATATGACTTGGGAAAAAAATTAAGGTATGTGATATTTATGTCATTTAAGAATCATTGTCATTTAATTTTAGGTTTTTAGTATGCGAAAATAATAAGATACTATAATTTATATTTTGTTTTTAGTGCCCATAACAATAAGATAATATAAGTTGTGGATATATATCATGATATTCATGAAGGAAATCATTTACAAACATTGGACAAGACAAGGAGAAGTATGTATTTACTTTGTTTAGTTCATATTAATTATGATTAGCTATATGCATTAATACTGACATGATAATTTCCATCTCTTATAGGTTTATCTACCTTTTGAGCTACTTAAATATGATGGTTAAGTTGATTGCATGTTTTTATGTTGATTATTTGTAGGATCATATGTGCTCCTTTAATTTTTATACATAGAGTATAAATATAAAGGAAAAAGAACTTTGTATAAGGTTTTGTATGCAAGGTATATAATGAAAGTATAAAATTATTTTTTTTATGTGAACCTTATGAATTATGGCTGTTTGTTTTGGATGTGGCAAATGTTGATGCTGATGAAAGCATTTTGGAAAACATGTTCAAAGTTTTTTGTAGGAAATAATGTGGTATGGCAAGGATCATATGTGATTCATAAAAAAAGAAAAGGAGTATATAGCGATTACTAGCTAAAATCATCGTGTATTCCCCTTCTCATTGAGCTAGGAGTTGTTACAAGAATAAACGACAGTTTTGGCTAATAGCCGGCATGAATTCCCTTCGGTGAAATGTCTGAGAAGTTTGTGTTACGAATATACATAGCGGTTGTAATGTATAACCATCATATATATTAATATTATAAGGTAGTAATTTCATCTAAACTACCATATATATTATAATGATAATAATTTTTAAGAAAATTTTAATAAATTATATGATGGTTTTTGAAAGCATTGTCTACAATATATGCAGCAATAGATTAGGCGATCATCATATATACCACTTTTCTAACTGCTAACTATGTGTTCTTTTGTAGCAGTGCACTCATGATTAGTATCTAAATCATGAGCAACTTTTCCACATTTTGTTGGTACTTGTGCTCTAACACTAGTAGTAACAATCCTCTTTGACACCATGGTGATAGCTGGAGTAATAAGCCTTATATCCATACCTATACTACATCTTGCAACTATCTAAAAGTTATAATGAAAGTATCATTAACACATATTATACTATATGCTATTAAATCAATACATAATATTTGTACTCTATTGACTGAGTCTAAAGTTTAGGGCTAAGGGTTTGGGGTTTATGGTTAAGGGTTAAGGGCTAAAGGCTTGGGGTTAAGTGTTTAGGAATGTAGGGGTCAATGGTTTAGGGTTTAGGGTATGGGTTAAAGGGTTGAAGTTTATAAGTTTAGGGATTGGAGTTAAGGGCTTAGGGTTTAAGGTCCATTTGGAGGGTGCCAATGGGTGAGTGGAGCATTGGGGCTATAGGTGGGTCATGCATAGAGGGTTGGTAAGATAAAAGTAGGGGCGGGTTATAGGTGAAATGTGAATTGAAAAGTAAGGATGATGGGATAATGGCTTGGAAGATGGGGTTGAGTTAGGCCCAAATGGCCCATGAGGAGGGACATTTATGAGTAACCCTCCCAACTAGGAGCTAGGAGCTTCCGGTGGCTCATGCATTTATTTATTTTTGTTTATTTTCATCCAAATCATTTGGTGCTCAACATCTAAAGGTCCAAATAAATAAATAAATAAATATACAACTATTTAATCTAGGCCAACCTCCATAAATAAACAATTAACTTATGTAATTTGTCTTATTAGATAAAAAAAAAGGTCAAATCATCCATAAGATAAAAAGTAACTAATTTTTAAAATAAAAAATAAAAAATAATAATTAAATTAGATTGATACTAACCTTTATAGATAACGATGTAAAAATGGTGGAAAATTGTTATTTAATAGACCTATTTTTTTAGGTTGAATGAAAGGATGAATAATGAGGGAGTGTAGAGAGAATAGTGAAGGAGTTGTGAAAATTAGTTGACAATTTTGGAATGAGAGAAGAGATCAGAGGTACACAGAGAGAGAAGAAGAAGTTTATAGGGATAGGATGTGATTTCCAATTTTAGAGTAGTCCGACAAGAAAAGTCCGAGCTACTGAAGTTATTTGCCTCCGGGCTTGCTAGATGCTAGTTGGCAGTCTCTAGTTCCTATTTTACGGCAACCATTATAAAATGAAAATAAATAAATTAGAAACTTGGAAGCACTATTCACCTACGGCGGCCATATTATAACAATTGAGACAAATACGGTTGGTAAGATTCACCTAAAGTTTCACTACGTTCCAAAATCTCACTAAAATCCAAATTTCAAAACCGATGACCCACTTAGCAACACTTTATATGTAATATGTCAAATCTCACTTCCGTCGATGATAATCTTCTTTCATTTTTTTTTTATGTCTAAGAACAAAGAAAAACAAGAGCTAGGACCAACGGATCATTCAAATTGAAGCATTCAATATTGGAAGAGTAGGAATTTGCCAAAGAGATTAGTTGGCTAATTTATTTACTCAAATCCTCGCTTGGTATGCGGCCACTAGGAGACAAATTACTTGATACAAACGTGTATCATGTAAGAAAGCGTTACAAATGTTTACTTCATAAAAATAAAATTATTATATGATTAAGTATAAAAAATCATGAGACGCGTAATAATATAGGAAGTGTAATGAATGAAAAATATAGTTTTTAGTGTGGAGTTTGCAATACTATGATATAAAATACATAATTATATTTTTAGCCAAAGATAATTATTTAAGCCGATAAATTTATCATTAACGCTGCTAGTAAAACACACTAACTTTTTCAGCTAGGATAATCATTTAAATAAAATATTTATTCATAACTCAAAATTTAAGTAATTATACTTTATTTAAATCTACTTATCAAAATTAATTATATAAAATAACTACTTATTTTAAAAAAAATTAGAATAAATAATTTTTAAGTAATTATTTTATATAATTACTTTTAGTAAGTAACTTTAAATAAGTGCTAAAACATAGAATATATAATCATTTACATGAACCTAATAATCACTTCATGGACAATATAATATTTTATATGGTTGAGATAATCACTAGTGGTGTATATATCATAAAATTACTTGTTTGGTAGGGATAATTTCCTATTTTTTTTTACAAAATATACTTTGCTAGCATCATGATGTATCACATAGATATAGCTAATTGAAGGAGAAAATTATTTCATATTTTATATGTCTTACATCATTTATTTAAAGGAGAAGATATATTTTTAAAAGAAATAGTTATTTTACATCTTTGATCGAAATCTAATGAGTTTTTCTCCAAACAATATTTTATTCTTTCTAAATACTATACCCGTCAAATAGAGCTAAGTTGGCGCAACTCAAAAAAGAGATCCACGCTACATATGATGATGTTTATCCGACTAGCTTTTATTATTGTTTGGATATATTTTCTGCGTATGTCAATAATTATGCTATTTTCTAATTATTTCTATTATTCTATTGAAAGGGCGTAACTGATTGGATGGTTGTAGCTACTAGTTTGTTGCTGATCTATGATTCGGATGATGTTGATTAAGACATTTTGTATGAAATCCCATATGATGTACCGCAGGAAGGCCGAAAATTGTTATGTATCCAAATTTAAAATTTAAATAAAAAAATAATGTTATCTAAAATTAAGTATATTAATATATTAAATTTATTTTTTATTAATAATTAATTGATATAAATTTATATCAATATTATAAAAAATTATGTCACAAAAAGATATAAAAAATTGTTTTGATAATAAAAATAAAAATGACGATGATAATAAAAATAATAAAAATAATGAATTTATCATGCTTTTTATGTCATAATTTTTTATTGTTTATTATTAATTTGTATTAATTAATTATCAATAAAAAATAAAATTATTGTATTAATATGTATTTTTTTAGATGAATTTAATTTTCAGTTTGGTTTTTATATTTAGATATATAACATTAGTTAAAAGATTAGTGGGATTAGATGAAGGCTGGGCCTCGATGGTTGTCCAACAAGATGGTAGACTGATCTTCATATATTTTTAGTTATTTTTTATTTTATTTTAAGTTTTTGACTATTTATTTAATTAATATATGAAATTATTTATATTATGTATAATTATATGCTTAAAGTATATAATAATTTTAAATTTTAATTAATTTCATGTATAATGGTAATTCTCGTATGAATAATGTAACATTTTGCCCATAACTTTTATGTACGAATTCGGATATAAATTATTTAAATTTTAGTATAAAAATAAAATCATGATCTACAACTTCTATTGACAATAATTATTCTTAAATCTGATTAACTCATAATCAAAATCGAATTTAAACTTACAAGTGAAATCACTTTTTAAAATGAAGATATTTTTTTTTTGTCTTTACTACTAATTACTATTTTTTCCCCCTTTTCTCTTTAGGTCGGTAGCCGATTCACGAACTGCAAGTTATAGCACACATATAAGACATAAAAGTAAAGTGGAGAAAGGAAAAGGGGGTGCAAAATTTTAGGAATTTATTTATGAAGATTTCCTTAAGTTTCCAACGTACAAGTATATCGGTTATCGGCTTACAAAGCAAAAGGATGACAACTTGTATATAGAATGAAATCAGAGCGGACTTTGAAGAAGAAGCCGATGGAAAAATCCAACACCACCGACCAATATAAATGAATGCGCCTCAGTACTTTTGAGTCCGATTTTAGATTCAAATTCTTGTAATTTTATATTTTAAGTTTTTTAGATTTAATATTTTAGATTTAATTTTTATTCTTTCATTAATTTAATTATTTTTCTTTTAACTATTGTTATGTTTTAATTTTATTTTATTAGGAATATGGAGACATTCTATTTTTTATATTATTTAGTCAATAAAATTTCTTGAATACTCTTATACAAAGCCTAATGTCTACGTCGATCTCTTTAACCTATTACCATAGGTTCATAGAGTAGTTGAAATCCAAAATTGGACTCTTCTAGTACATAAGGCGATGATATTAGTATGATCGAGTGGTCGTATATTATATTCCTCGAACATGTGAATTTTAGGGTAGCTATTTGGTATTGGGGTTGGGACGTAAAATTTTGGTCCACTAGACATAGTTAATTAGTTTACTCATTTAGTTATTGATATTTGATAGCTTCCGTACATGCTCTGAAGATGTCGGACGATATGCATATGTATACTTATCAACTTAGCCATAATATATTTTATTATGCTACAAATAAGGTTGTTAACGGGCTGAGCCAGCTTATGAGTTTTTTGAGTTCGGTTTGTGAAAGGTTTGATTTGGCTTGCGTATTTAACTAAACGATTCTAAAAATAAGATTTGAACTTCGTTCCTTTAATAAACAAGCTAAGTTTGAACATAAAAAAATTGTGCTTGAACTCGTTTACAATGTAAAAATTCATGAATTCGATTTATTTACCACAAAATCTCACGAGCTGACTCATTAAAAACTTAGTTCAACGTATTAAAAGCTCGTCTTATTCATGAACGAGCCAAGCTTGAACTTAATTTTTAAGTTTATTTATTAAACGAGTCAAGTTTAAGTCCACTCAGCTTGACTTGACTTGTTAACTGCCCTAACTGCAAATAGCCTCGGGTTATTTCCTTGACTAGGCATATTGAAGATTAGTTGGATCTTATATATATATAATATATATATATATATATATATTATATATATATATATATATATATATATATATATATATATATTAATATATATATAAATTATAGTAGTTATAAATTATGTAGTATTGGCAGAAAGTACATATATAGATGCAAGTATTATATCGTATTAGTATTTTAATTTAATTAACATTAATAGTATATAAAATTTACTTTAGGGCCGTTCAACTCATAAGATGATATTATAAAGATTTCTTTCTATGTAACACTAAGTTCAAATATATAAATATATGTGTATGTATGCCCATACATTAATTGCATATTGGTTTGATATAAATAGTCCCGTCTAATTGGGTGACCCTAAGTAGATATCTATGAATTTTTTATATTTAATTTCTATGTATAATCTTTATTTATTTATTTACTATGGACTCCATATAAATGTGGGCACTTAATTGATTTAATGTAAAGATTGTATTTTTCTTTATAGGTGTGTTATAAGAGTGCAATTTTGATATGATTTATTTGTAAAGATTTGATTTATGATGTTGTTGTCCTTATTATCAACATGCTCCAAGACCCATACTTTATATGATCGAATTACATTTTGTTAGTTATATGAAAGTATAATTAAATCCTATGTTATTTGACTAGGTTTGACTTACATTGAACCATTTTGATTCTAAGTGCTTGTTTGGATCATTTTTATTACTCTAGCATTGTGAAAATAGAGGGGTAACCTTAAGTGGACATGTTTCTATTTTAGAACCATATTAGGGGATGTACACACTTAAGAACAAGATGACCAAGGTAGTTAGTCTTTAGAATTTTGTTTTTCCTTTTGAACTATGTTCACTAGGATGATCTAGGTGTCATTTGTAACCCTCCCGTGGTTGGTGATAGATCTTCACCTTTTGTTATCTCTTTTGAGACATGTTCACTGGGATGCCTCTTGTACAATTTCTAATCCTCATGTAGTCGGTGGTAGGTATTCAAACTTTGATATGCCAAGTGACTCCATAGTTGATTTATCTACTTAAATAGTTAGATGTCATGATCCCCTAAAATAAAGACTAATAATCAGAGGGTCTCCTTTTGTTTGGTTTTTATGTGATTTTGTGTACATGTATAGATACTCATATACTATAATCTTTGTATTTAAGTGATATACATGACAAAGAAGAGTGAAAGTGATGACCATTTTCATATATTTGTTTGTTGTTGATTTCAGTAGATTATTATCATGATTTTTGGTTGTTGTAGCATTTTCATTTTTGTAGTTTCATTTAAGTTTGATTTTTGTTGAGTTTATTAGACATTGGTATTTTCTTCTATTTTAGTTAATAATAAATTTTGATATCTTTTCTTCTTTTAACTACCATTAGCATCTAGTGTAAGTATAATAGTGGCGTTTAATGACACAAGTTATTGAGGTAATACCCTCATTCATATTATGCTTATGTGATGTTTTCTAAGGATATTGTATTTTGAAATGGGGGGGGGGTATTACACCAATTGCATTGAAATGTCCCAAAAATTTCTAATTTTAAAAAGTATATTTAAATAATATTTTATTAGAAAAATTAATTAAATAATTTTTTTATTAAAATAAAAGGGAATTAGTTAGGGAAAACTAAGAAGAAATTTACAAGTATTTTAATTTGCAGAAATTTTGGTATTTTAGCTAATTAAGGATTTTATTTTAGAAATTAATTAAAAAAATTATTTTATTTAAAATAAGAAGGAGAAAATAATTTCAAATTAATATGAATTTTATAAATAATGTAATTGCATAAAATTAGAGTATTTTGTTAATTAAAATGGAATTTATGGAAATTCTTTTAAAAATCCTAATTTAGCCTAAAAAGAGATTTAAATATTATTATTATTTTTAAATATCTCAAATATTATAATTAATTTAATCAACCCAACCCATTATTTTTCCTTTTTCCCTTTTCCTTTTTCCTTTTCTTTCTTCCTTTTCCTTTCTTTTTCTTCTTCTTTTCTTTTTCTTTTCCCCGAACTGGGCCAGCCCAGCAGCCCAATCCCCCCTCCTCCTTCCTTTCCCTTCTTCCTTCTTCCTTCTGCGACGCGGCCCAGCCCAGCGACCCATCTTCCTTTTCCTTTCCCGTGGCCCGTTCTCCCTTTTCTTTCTTTTCTTCTTCTTCGACATCCTGGTGTGATGTTTTCCATCTTTTTCCTCCAAAATGCCACGTCTCATTTAAATACCCTCCCATGGTGATAGGCCTGGTCTCCTTTCTTCTTCTTTTTTCTTTTCTTTTCCCAGTCGCCCGGTCCAGCCGCCTTTTTCTTTCTTCTTCTTCCTTCCTTCCTTCCCTCCCCCATCAACATCGAGCACCTGCACCATTTCCTTCATTGTCCTTGGATTTTCACCATCGATTACGCACTATTGACCGACCGTTTTCCTTCCTTTCTCTTCCCTCTGATTTGGCAACCGCATAAGACCAGTCCTCCTCCCATTTCTCGCACAGTTTCCCTCTCTTTCTTGCGCAACCAATCCTTACCCCGTTTTGACTCCCACCGGCCAACCTTGCCGCTGGTAACCCTAACCCTACTTGCCTTACCCCATAGCCGACCCATAGAACCCTAATCTTCCTCCTAAAATCTATAAATACCCCTTACACTACCTTGTATCAAACTTTGGTTGTTTTTTCCAGAATCCTAACCTTGCCACCACCACTCCTTTAGATACCTCGTCTGCCTCCGTCATCCAACTTCACCGCCCTTTATGGCCACTAAAATCTTCCTTTCACCGCCCTTTAGCTACCCAAATGTCCCATATCCCTCGATTTTTCCCGCACAAGTCACCCTAGCTGTGTAAAGTTGAAATGCCCCAAAAATTTCTAATTTTAAATATTATATTTAAATGATGTTTTATCATAAAGAATAATTAAATAAATTATTTAATTAAAATAAAAAGAAATTAATTAGGATAAATCAAGAATAAATTTATAAGTATTTTTATTAGGAGAGATTTTGGGTATTTTAGCTAATTAATGATTTTAATTTGGGAATTAATTAAATAAATTATTTTATTTAAAATAAGAATGAGAAAATAGTTTTAATTTAATAAAAATTTTATAAAAAAATTTAATTGGAGGAATTTAGGGTGTTTTGATAATTAAAATGGAATTTATGGAATCTTTTAAAAATCCTAATTTAGCCTAAAAAGGGATTTAAATATTATTTTATTCAAATATTTTATATTAAATACCCAAAATATTCTAATTTATTTATTTAAACCCAAATCCTTATTTTCTTCCCTTTTTTTTCCCTTTTCCTCTTTCTTTTCTTTTCTCCTTTTCTTTCTTTCTTTCTTCCTCCTTCTTCCGCCGATTGGGCCTGGCGCGGCCCAATCCTCTTCTTTTTCTCCTTCTTCTTCTCCCCGGCCCAGCGTCGCTGGCCTTCTTCCTGCGTGCTCCCAGACGCGTCGTTTTGGACGCTTTAATGTCGAGACGCTGCGTGTCAATAAGTGAGGGCCTAACCGGCGCGCGAACCGCCCGGTTCTCCCCTTTTCTTTTCTTTTCCCCGGCCGACCGGTCCGCCTCCTTTCTTCTTCCTTCTTCCTCCTTCCTCCTCCGTCGACGCTGCTGCACCTTTCGACCCCTCAATGGCATCTCCGCTACGGTGATTAATACCGCCGTTTCTTGCCTCATTGTCTTCCTCTTAACTCCAGAAATAAATTTGCATAATTATTCGGCGTTAAATCTCGCCCGTTTCCTCTCCCCAGCCTCGCGAAATTCCGAAATATACAAACGATACCCGATCGTTTTCCGCCGCCGGCTGCCCAAATTCTCGCACCCTCTAGCTTCCGCCAACCCCCAAAACCCCTCTATTATACCATCTTCAATCTATAAATAGCCTCGTGGTAGGAGTTGTGGAAGATTTTCTTCCCGAAAACCCTCGACGAAGGCTGCCACCACCGAGACTTTAGACGCCAATTTCTCCACCGTTAGCCAACCTCAGCGCCACCGAAACATTTCATTTTCTTCCCTGAAAGTCACTATAATTAACTAAACCATTTTCACCTCTCGATTCTTCTTGCACGGGCCTCCATAGCCGTGCCAAATTGACTGCCTGTCTCGCCTGAATTTTTATCCCGAAACCCTTAAGTCGCCGTCCGCCGCCGTTTCCGCCACTTTCACTGCCATCTGAACCACCCAAAAACTCTCTATAATCCTCCTCTACCGAACCATAACCTTATTATAATTTTTCCCTTGCTATTCCTCTCTTGTGCTTCATCTTTTCACTCTTAGACCCATTTTCCGGCCACCGCCGTGCACCACCGCCGGTGCCGCCACTTCCTGCCAACTCAAGGTGAAACCCTAGACCATCTTAACCCTTTTTCCCTATTTATTGTAAATTATTCTGTTTTTATTTTAGTTATTTGTATTTAGTGGATTATAATAATTATTTCTTTTCTAACAATAATATTATTATTTAATATGATAGTTATACTAAATTTTATTTGCAGGGTAGGAAGTAGTAATAAAATAATTTTATTGTTAGTTTTTGAATTTTAAGTTATTAATTGAATTATTATATATGATTATTATCGTTATTATTATTATTATTATTAATATATTATAATTATTAGAATAATTATTATTATTATGTTATTATTTATCTGGAAAATATGAGACCCTATTGTTATATTAATATTCGCACTTTGGTGTTTCAGAATTTTTAAGTCTACTTTTATTAACCATTAGTAATATTATCTTTATTATAACATTTAGTCATTATCATTATTATTATTATTGTTATTATTATTAGTATTATTTTATCTTTATAATATTATTTTGGTGAAGGGTAGAAACCCTTATATCACCTCTTTGTTTTGAATTACATTATTAATTTTAATATAATAATTTTTAATTAAAAATAAGGTTTTGGGATAAGTTAGAAATTATAATAGCATTCTTAAGAGAAAACCTAATCCTAGTAATTTTTTTCATAGTAGGTGAGCCCAACCCAAGCCTTCAAGTGGTATAGGAGCGTGCTCCAAGACAGGTGACGTTCTAGGTAAGGGGTGCTAAGGCCATATTTGTATTATGTGATTTTATGCTATGCATGCCATGTGATGTTAGTTATAGTGCATTTCGTGTGAATGTTGTATAATTGTTATTAATACAACATGATTATGGGATTGAAGTATATTAGTGTGGATAAATGGTAGCATGAGAATCATGTGTACATTTATGTTGTTATTGTTGTATAATGTGGTTTCAAGACATGCATGATGTGATTGTAAAATAATGATGGAGTTGCATGCTGCTAGGGTTTGGCATAAAATAGTATGGTGTTAGTAGTTTGCATGAAATGGCCTGGTGTTAGGGTTTTACATGAAGGGGTATGGTGTTATGGGTTTTCTTGATAGGGTATGGGTATTGGTTTTGCATGATATGGTATGGGTATTGGTTTTGCATGATATGGTATGGTATTATGGTTTGCATGGAAGTATGTCTACGTGGAGTTGAGGTTTGTATGTGAATTAGGGCTTGCATGTGAATTAGGGTTAGTATGGGAATGCGATCTATGTTGAGTTGAGGATTGCATGTGAGTTAGGGTTGGCATATGAATTGGGTTTTTTAAGGGGTCATGGGTTACGTGGAGTTAGGGTTCGCATGGGAGCTAGGGTTTGCATGTAAGTGTAGTTTACGTGGAGTTAGTTTTGCATGGGAGCTAGGGTTACATGCAGGTGTGGTTCACATGGAATTAGTCATGCATGTCTGGGCAAATGTGTGTGCATGGAAAATATTTATGAATAAAATATTTAAGACACTAATCTTTTAAAGTGGAAGATTATTGAGCCGAGTCCAGACTGATCCACCGGTCACCGAATATTGTGGTTAGGACGCGTAGTCCTATGTGCGACCGATCCACCGGTTATAATAGTGGTTAGGACATGAGGTCCTATATGTGACCGGCCCACCGGTAAAAATAGTGGGGTGACTTGAGCTCAATAAACACAAACCAGTATCGTTAAAGCTCTTAAAAGATACTAATTACTTACAGTGGAACACCATGCGAGCAGGAACCAGACCGATCCACCGGTCAGGAATAGTGGTTAGGGTTGTACCCTATGTGTGACCGGTCCACCGGTAATAATAGTGGTTAGAGCATGATGCTCTATGTGTGACCGGCCCACCGGCTATAATAGTGGGGTGTTCCTGTACTCGCATGGATTGATAAAATGGCTTGGTGTGTATCGACTTTGGATAAAAAGATTAATTAAGTAATTAATCCGGACTATAATTGGGTCTTGTACTTTTACCTGAATTATTCATATGCCTTTATGTTTTATGTTGGATTACGCCCTTGTATTATTCTGCATAAATATGTGCTTATGTGTTGGCCTTAGTGCTCGGTTACCTTACTCAGTACGTAGCGTACTGATCACCCGTTTCATGGGTGCTGCTCTCATTCCAACGAGTAGAAGGCCCATCTGATTTCCTGCAGGTAGGAGATGTCTTTTATGATGATATTGATGTTCATGGGACATCAGGGGGGATCGAGAGATGATGGGGCAGGATCAGTTTCCGTAGCGACGTGGCTGGATCTCCCTAAGATTTTTACTACCATTTCTCTTATTTATGAATAATACTTTGGAACAATTTTATTATTATTGTTTTCCCCCTTCCTAAATGAACTAATTCTCGTATTTTGGATGGTGTAAGGACTTGTGGTATTTGATTTCTATTATTATGATTTTGGATTATGTATTAATGTTTTCAGTTGTTTCTCTTAGCCTTAGCACTTAATGCTAGAACGGTAGAAGTGAACCGGTCTAGTATTAAGTGTGGCAGTAACATCTCCAAAAGTTTACAGTTTTAAGTTATATAGTGTTTTTTTTTTAAAAAAAAAATTGTAAATTTTGGGGTGTTACAAAAGTAGCATTTCCGATCAACCATATTTTCTGTCTCCGCTGCCCTTCAAACCACCTTTAACCACCTCTTTTGCCGCTGTCACTGCTTCTTTCACCTCCCATTCTCTTCTACAGACCCTCTTCTATCTTTCCCTACCTACCTTCTTTTCCTATTTCTCCCTCTCCTCCTCTCTTTCCCTTCTTTTTTCCCATTCGGCCACCGCTACCGCCGCTTCGCCGTGCGTCGCCACCCTTATTTTGTCCCTCTCCTTCTGGGCAAATCTAAACACCCCAACTCCCACCTTCATTCTCCCTATTTTGTTCCCAACCCCCAACTTTTCCCCTTTCCTTCCCTTTTTTCGACCACCGTCACCGCCACCGTGCACCACCGCCGGCCCGCCTATCACCACCAGCCTAAGGTTGAACCCTAGACCCTCTCAACCCTTTTCCCTATTTTTATAAGCCTTAATTTATTTTATTTCATTTATTTGAATATAAATACTATTATTATTATTATTATTTCAATTATTAATATGTATTATTATTAGTAGTATTAATGTTTTTATTATTATTTTTGTTGAGGGCTAAAGCCCAATTGTATTTTTAATTCGACTTTATTATTATTCTTCTTATTATTTCTATTATTACTATTATGAATATTAATATGTTATTATTATTATAATTATAATTATTTTTATTTTTACTATTTTGAATCACTACTACTATTATTCCTTTATTAATATTACAGTTACTTTACTATTAGTTTTGCTATTATTATTTTTTTTTATTGTTGTTGTTGTTGTTGTTATTATTATTATTATTATTATTTCATCATTATTGTTATTACTAAATTTGGTTATTTATTTTACTAATGTTATTATTAGTATTATTTTGGTGAAGGGGTCGAAGCCCTTATTCCACTTTGTTTTTGAATCATGTCCTTTTATTATTATTATTATTATTATTATTATTATTATTATTATTATTATTATTATTATTATTATTATTATTTATATTCTCATTGATATTATTTTTAGTATCTTTGCTATTATTATTTTAGTATCATTATTATTATTATGGTAAAGTCTTTAACCTTATATTATCAATTTTTATAAATATTTCTATTATTTCTTATACCTTTAGTAAAGTTAGAAATTTGTTAATGTTATTTTATTAATACGTTATTATTTGATCAAAGCCCTAAGGAGGCGTAGGAGCGTGTTCCAAGACTGGTGTTGTTTTAGATAAGGGGTGCTAAGGCGTTTTGTGTGTTTATATGCATTATGTGCTTCGCAAGCTATGTATCCTATGTTTATCATGATTAATTATGTCGTATATAATATGATGTGGAGTTCAAGCATGTTCTTGTGTTTTTATATGGCATGTGTTTTATGTGTATGTAATTATATGTGTTATGACCCTGTAAGACATGCATGTGAGGATGTTGATGTGGGTTGTGTAGGAGAAAGGATGGAAAAGGAGAATGGGGGAAAGGAGTTGACCAAGGGATGTGAGTTGATCTAAGTATTATAATGATCTATGACTGAAAGAGTAAAATATAATTTATGGTTTAGTGTGGAAGAATTTAATTTATGATTTTATATGGTAGTGTAACACCCCCAAATTTACTACCGAAAAATTTCGTTTAATTTAAAGAGGTTTAGCGGAAGCAAATAGATAAAACTGTAAATTCGGGGGCATTACTGCCACATTTAGTACCAGATCGATTTACTCCTACTGAACCGATACTAAGAAGGAATCAGAGTGCGAAAGTCAAAAGTTACAATCCGATGTACAGTTTAAAAGGACCAAATGTCAGAGGACATAATACAGCGGAATAAAACAAAATACGATAATACAGAGAAACAAGACAGAGGGTGCTCTCGGCCACATCACTCTTGACCCCCAAGCTGGGTCCAGACTCAACCTTCAGCCCCGTAGGCATCAAAGACATCGCCCCCTACCTGCAAAACTCAGACGGTCTTCTGCTCGTGGGAATGAGCAGCACCCATGAAACGGGTGATCAGTACGCTACGTACTGAGTAAGGTAACAGACGCACTAAGACCCACATACACAGAGATACACGACGTAGCAGACATAGCTCGTAAATAATAAACAATAACACAGATGAACAATGCTGGTCACGAATCAGATAACTTTCTCATTATATCTCTGATAATTATAATCGATTCACATTATAGTCTTTATCGATCCATGTGAGTGCGGGAGCCCCACTATTATAGCCGGTGGAACGGTCGCGAGGGTAATATACACTGCCACTATTATTTGCCGGTGGACCGGTCTGGCCCCGACTCACAAGGTATTCCACTGTAAATATTAGTATCTTTCCATGTCTTATCACTTTTACGTTTGGTTTGTTGAGCACGAAATGCCCCATTATTATAGCCGGTGGAACGGTCGCGAGGGCACATGCCCTGCCACTATTATAGCCGGTGGAACGGTCGCGAGGGTAAGATACCCTGCCACTATTATAGCCGGTGGAACGGTCGCGAGGGTAAGATACCCTGCCACTATTATAGCCGGTGGACCGGTCTGGGTTCGGCTCAACATCTTTCTCTGTAAGTCATTAGTGTTTTAATGTATCTTATTCGAGGGCATTTCACCTTTGTCATGCATGGTCAGAGATCTCAACACATCACATCAAAACTGAAGGTATATGCGTACTATCACATACTACGGAGGGCACATGCACACAACCCGATTCCAAGCCACACCACACATGAAACAGTTAGAATAATGGCATTTAAGACCACGACACATAAATCATATAAGACATCCATGGCACGTAGGACACATGTCACACATTCAGCCTTAGCTATATCCTGACTCGGTTTAGGTTACCGAGCTATCTCCTGTGCTTATATTAGGCCACTAAACATCCTTTGTAACTCTCATACTTAACACATTTCTCGGATTGAAAACCCAAATCATGACCCTCAGACTCAACTCTCCCTTATACCTCACTCCTCCTCATTTATTCTTATTATTTCATTTTTCTTTTTCCACCTTCTCAAATTAGGGTTTCCTTCCCAAACCCTAGGTACCCTTATATGACCCTACGTACTATTTTTCACCTCGAGCCTCCAGACTCCCAAACAGACCTTCCGTTACTTTCCCCACGTCCCAAAGTAACTTTTCATACGTAAGGTTCGCCCCCATGCGGACCTTAACCTCCCCATGAAAATCCTATCATTTCCACCATGCCAAACTCTATCATTCCCGTGCAAACCCTAGTTCTCCCATGCAACCTTATTTTCTCCACTCTTCTATTTTATTTAATTCCCCTTCTTCTCATCATTTCACAGATTACATATTACCTAGGTCATCCTTACCTACGTTAGCCAACGTACTTCCCTTTAGTCATCTTAATCTCTCATTTTTCTCTTTCATGCCCCCATTCCACAACACCTCATCAAATAACCTAGCATGCATGTCCTAGGCTCACATCACATCACATCATATCATATTTGCATCATTTCCATATTAGCACATACACACAAGTGCATGAGAACGTACCTCGGTTCCATGCTGCGCTACACAGTAAAACAGATAACATACACAGAATACAGCATATAAACCGTACGAGGCATCCAAGGCAAGTAAAGCATGTAATACACACAGGCGACCTTAGTTACGTCCTTACTTAAATCGGCGCCGGGCTTGGAGCACGCTCCTACACCTTCTGGGGGCTTTGACTCGGTTCACCTATAAGAGGGAAATGCTAAGGGTTAATCTCCCTCTACCGGAATTACCATAATTTTCCTATCTTACCCCTATCACGGCCTAATACTAAGGCTAATATTAATAATAGGGGTCTATAAATAAAGGGTAGGGTTATTACTATTCTCACAATAGTTTAAACGGATTATCACTAATTAAAGTAGGTTTTAGCAAAATCCAGAGTATTAAGGCGAGGGTTTCAATATTAATAGTAATAATTACTAATAACAATAATAAGAATACTACTAATAGTAATAGTACTCATAATGAGAATAATAATGGATATAATGATAATAATGATGATAATAATAATTGAAATCGTAGTAGCATTAGTGATAGTAATATTACCGATAATAATAAAATAATAACACAACCATAATCATCCTGGCGATAATATTAATAATAATGATAATAATAATAATAATAATAATAGTAGAAGTAGCAATAGTGATGAAAATAATAATAATAATAATAATAGTACAAATAATAGTATGAATACTGAAAATAATAATAATAGAAATAGTTGAAATGATAATAATAGTTAGAAAGATAAACCTAATGACACTAGTATTAACCATGAGAATAATAATAATAGTAATGATAGCAATAATGATAGTAACAATAATAACAATAATAAAAATAACAATAATAATAATCACAATAATAATAATAATAATAATAATAATAATAATAATAATAATAATAATACAATAGTTGTGGCAATACTAAGCATAACAAAAATACTAAGGTAATAATATTAAATTATAATGTTAAGGATAATAGCGATGGTAATAATCGATAAAATAATAAATGCATTAAATACAAAAACAACAACAACAAAAATAATAACAAAGATAATAATAATAATAATAATAATAATAATAATAATAATAATAATAATAATAATAACAATAATAATAATAATAATAATAATAACATAACCATGATGATAGTAATGATAATAATAATAATGATAAGGGTAATAATAATAATAATGTTAATCATACTAATAATAGTAAGAATACTACCATAATAATAATAGCAAAGATAATCAACATCAGTCATAGTTAGAGTAATAAACATGGGAATAATAAAAATAATAATAATAATAATAATGATAATAGTAGTAATAATGACAATAATGCTCATAATAATAATATTAATAATAACAATAACACCAATAGTAATAGTAATAATAATAAGAATAATAATAATAATAGTAGTAATAGTGATAATAATAATAATAATAATAATAATAGTAATATTAAAGGTACTAAGGATGTTAGTCATAGTTAAAGTAACACGTGTGATAATGGTAATAATAATAATAATAATAATAATAATAATAATGATAATAGTAATAAAAATAATAATAGGAATAAATGACAATAATAATTATAATAACAGTAAGAATAATAAGAGTAATAATAATAACGATAATAATAATAATAGTAATCATAATAGTAACGATAATAGTAGTGCTAATAATAATAAGGATAATAATAGTAATACTAGCAATATTAACAATAATAATAACTTAATAGGGTCTTGTATTGCTTAATACCATTAATTAGAAGTTCTTAGGGGAGGATTGGGTCCTAGTAATAATAATAAGGGTGGTACTATTAGTAGTAATAATAATATTAGTAATAATAATGAGAATGTTAATATTAATACTAATAATAGTAGTTAATAATATTAAATCATTAATCACTTTTATTTTTTTAAGATTAAGGGTTCAGGGTGTTGGGCAACCTGGCTGAGAGGTGGTGGCGCCGGCGGCGGCAGCGGTGGCGGTGGAGGAAGGGAGAAGAGGGAAAAATGGATGTGGAGGCTAGGGAAGGAGAAACTAGAGGAAAGGGGAGGTATTGGGTGGCAGGGCAGGATCCCCTGGTCATTTTGGGGGGGTGGTGACGGCGCTGCAAGCGGCGGTATGGCCGGCGGTGGCGGCACGAAGGTGGCGTAGGGGGTGGAAGGGTTGTTTCGGGGTGGCAATTTCGCACGGCCAGGGCGGCACGTGTGGCGCAAGGCAGGGGGAGCTAGTAGTCTAGTTGTGTAGAGGGAGGTGCAGGGAGGATGTTGGTGGCGCGGGCAGGCGGCAACGGTGGCCGAAGGCGAAGGAAAAGGCGGCTAAAGGTGGGGGCGGTGTGCGGCTCTGGTTTTCTGGGTTCCAAATTTCGAACCCGATTAAGGCAATGGTTAGGGCTATTTATAGGGAAATTGGGACGGGAAACGGCAAGGCTCGAGGGGGGAGTAGGGGTTTAGGTTCTTGCGTGTCCGGCGACGCTGACCGGCGCAGGTCTGCTATTGCAGACCGAGACCCATCGGAGAAAAAGAAGAAGAGGATTGCGTACGGGAATGGCTGAATCGATTAGTCGCATCTGCAGGGAATCCAACGGGGATGAAAGGGAGAAATGACCGGTGGAAATGGCGTGCCGTTGAAGCTAAGCTTCCCGGCGAGATTTTCGGTTGCAGACGGCGAAGACGACGACGTCGCGAGGAAGAAGAAGAGGAAGAGGCTGGACCGGCGGTCCAGCAGAAAAGAAAAGAAAGAAAGAAAAAGGGGCAGGCCGAACCGGCCGGGAAAAAAAGGAAGAAGGGACGCGGGAGAGGGACGGGCCGCGAGGGGGGAGGTGCTGGGCCTAGTAGGCCGGCCCAGTCGAGAAAAAAATAAGGAAGAGAAGGGGAAAGAAAGAAAAAAAAGGAAAAAGGAGGGAGAAAAAGGAAAAGGGAAAAAGGATAAGAAAAAGGGAAATTAGTGGTTGATTAATTAGCATGATTTGGGTAATTTGGGATGTTTAATAAAATATATATATTAAAATAATAATTAAATTCTATTTTTAGGTAAATTTAGGGATTTTCGAAAGAATTTTCTTAAATTCCATTTTAAATTAACAAAACACTCTAATTTTCTCCAATTAAATTATTTATAAAGTTTATATTAATTGAAGCTATTTTATTCTTCTTAATTTAAATAAAGTAATTTATATAATTAATTTCCAAATAAAATCATTAATTAGCTTAAAAATACCAGCATTCCTTCTTTTTAGAACACTTATAAATTTCTTCTTAGTTTACCCTAATTAACTTCCTCTTATTAAATTATTTGATTAACTTTCCACATAAAAACCTTATTTAATAATAGATAATAGAAATTAGGATTTTTGGGGCATTTCAGGTAGAATCTAATTTATGGTTTTGTATGGAGAATGTAATTTATGATGTTATATGGGAGAATATTAGTTATGGTTTTATATGGGATAATCTAATTTATGGTTTTATTTGGGAGAATGTAATTTATGATTTTATGTGAGAGAATCAAATTTATAGTTTTATATGGGAGAATCTAATTTAAGGTTTTGTATGGAATAATCTAATTATATGGTTTTGTATGGTTTTGCGTGGGAGAATATAATTTATGGTTTTATATGGGAGAATCTAATTTATGGTTTTATATGGGAGAATCTAATTTATGGTTTTATATGGGAGAATCTAAACTAGGGTTTGATATGGATGGACTTAGGGTTTTGCATGGTGGATTTTTTTGGTGTTGTATGGTGGAATCTAACCTTGGGTTTTGTGTGCATTGAGTCTTAGATTTTGCATGGAGGAATGTTGGGTTTTGTATGGTAGAATCTAGGGTTGTGCATGGATGGATCTAGGGTTTGCATGGTTGAATTTAGAGTTTCACGTGGGAGTTTTAGGGTTTTGCTTGCATGGGCATGAAGTTTACGTATGGATCATTAATTTGGGATGTGAGGAAGGTAATGTAAGTGTTGTTTGGGTGTTTGAACACTTGGGATGAAAAATAGTATATGGAGCAAAAATAAGGGTACGTAGGAGACCGAGATAAGGTTTGGCGTGGACAATTAGGGCTTGTTGTGGTTGCTTAGAGTTTTTGTGTTAACATGTATATTTGATGATTAAAGAGTAGTTATGATTGTGGAATTTTATGATTTGTGATGTGTGAAGTGTAAAGGGAATGATTCTTCCATGTCCAGGATGAAAGCTTCTGAATAAGATACTTAAAACATTAATCACCTAAATTGGAAGATGTTGAGCCGGGTATAGACCAATCCACCAGTCAGAAATAGTGGTTAGGGTTTATACCCTATAAGTGACCGGTCCACCGACGAATAATAGTGGTGTGGACATTATCCCGCAAGTGACTGGCCCACTGGCAATAATAGTGGGGTGACTTCAAGCTCAATAAACACAATCCAAAGTTTGCTAAAGTACTTAAAAGACACTAATTACTTACATTGAAACACCATGTGAGCAGGAACCAAACCGATCCACCGGTCAGGAATAGTGGTGTAGACTATTGTCCCGCAAGTAACCGGTCCACTGGCGAATAATAATGGTGTGAAATTTGTCCCGCAAGTGACCGGCCTATCGACAATAATAGTGGAGTTTTCTTGTACTTATATAGATTTGATAAAAAAGTATGGTGTGAAACAATTCCTGATCAGAGATAAATTAAGTAATGAATCCAGATTATAAATGGGCCTTTATGTATGTACCTGAATGATCGATCGATAATATGATATCATGATGGCCTTTATGTTCTTTTATTCTTTTGCATTATTTATGTGATGTTATGTGTTGGCCTTAGTGCTCGGTTACCTTACTCAGTACGTAGCATACTGATTACCCTTTTCATGGGTGCTGCTCATTCCCACGAGTAGTATGCCCTTCTGAATTTGTACAAATGGGCGAGACATTAGTCGGGGCTGTGTGTTGAGCTTGTGGTTGGCTCAAGTTCAAGAGTGTCGTGGCCATATTAAGTCTTTATGTGATTTATATCTGTTTGTTATTTCTTTGGTATCAGATTTACCTTTTATGAAATTATTACCTTGCATTGAGTATTTCAAATAAACCTTTTATCGATTGTAAGAATATTCCCTCCGAGGAATTTTGATTTCACACTCTGATTTCTATCTTATTATTGATCATAAACTTTTATGCATACTCTGATTTTTAATGTATGATCTTTTGAGTTCTTTTATGAACTGTTGGTTTGAGTTTAATGTAAATATTTTCTTAGCTTTAGCACATGGTACTGGAATGGTCGGAGAGAACCAGTTTGATACTAAGTGTAGCGGTAACATCCCCATAATTCACGGGTCTTAATTTAAATATTTCTATTATAATTTCTTTTGTAAAAAAATATAGTGAATTTTGGGGTGTTACATGAATCCTTAGGAAGCTACCTCTCGAGGGACAAAGAAGATATAAGATTCAAGGCCATCAAGATAATATTATTAAGGAGGAATAAAGGAGAATATATGCTTATAGTTGAAGTCCTTATGAAGGATGGGACAGAAGTAAGCAAGCTTTGATTGATAAAATAGTGGGAAAATTCTGAGAGGGCCAAGATACATAAAGTCATCATTGCCCTTACTAGGAGCACCACCTTTTTTAGGATATAATGGATGCACTATTGCATCTTTAGCTTAGGCTACCACTGTTTATGGTAGAATGAATCTCAAGGTAGAATTTCATAAGCTTATGTGGAATAAATTACTAAACTAATGTGGAACTAACAAACAAAAGTTAAGGGAGGTTAGAAGCATGTTGGAGTGTATGTAGCTTACATATAGAAATTGGTCTAACTATGCCATCTAATGGAATAACTAACCATTTAGAAGAATATGGAAATAAGTAGGAGATCTAAACCTCCTTATAAAAGAGACCCATTTAAGAAATAGAACTATGAACTCTAGGTATAAATCTTAATTGAGATATATAGTGCCAAGACTACATGTAAGAAATTTACAAAACCATTCCTTGTTAAGGATGATATATGATATTGGGGTTCTAGTCAATGTTGTATGTAACATCAAGACTTTAGCCACAACATAGAGTAGTGTAAACTCCTAAGGGATGTCATTGAAGAACTCATACATAAGGGGCACTTGCACTAATACTTCACTGAAAAATCCAAAGAGGGTCCGCACAAGCCTTGGTCAGGTGGAAACCACCCCCTCTAGCCGATTTGAAGAGGATGGACCCTTAGGGGAGACTCTAATTTAGCTCAAAAGGCTCGTGCACAAAGCCTTAGGAACACTATTACTATGATCAGGGACGAAGCCAGGATATAAAGTCCATGGGGTTCCAATAAATAACAAGCATATATCTAAATATAAAATAATAACAAAAAAAATAATAATACATTGAAGCTCTCCTTACCTCATCTTGTTGATTTGGATGGAAATCTAAAAAATCTTTCCTTAGACCTAGATCAAATTCTAGAAAATTTAAATCCACCCAATTGCGTTGTGTAGCTTGAGCTTGATGAAGATATGAAGAAACTTGTTCAAGAATTAAAGGAGTAGGAATTGGATTAGAATTGTTTCCCAATTGACATAAAAATAACAAGAAATTTCTTAATTCACATATTCACAATAAAATTAGAAATAAAAATACAATCTATTTCAATTAACAAAAATACTCAAACTCAACTAAATCAAAATTACACAATAATAAACTAATTCTTATAGCCAAACTAATTCATACATACCATACTAATTTGAAATTAACGTAACCTAATTAAAAATATACAATAATCAACTAATTAACATACAAACTATTCCAATTTCCAAATTCACATATTTACAATAAAATTAGAAATAAAAATATAAACTATTTCAATTAACAAAAATAATCAAACTCAACTAAATCAAAATTACACAATAATAAACTAATTCTTATAGCCAAACTAATTCATACATACTATACTATATCGAAATTAACGTAACCTAATTAAAGAAAATATACAATAATCGACTATTTAACATACAAAATATTCTAATTTCCAAATTCAAATATTTACAATAAAATTAGAAATAAAAATACAAACTATTTCAATTAACAAAAATACTCAAACTCAACTAAATCAAAATTATACAATAATAAACTAATTCTTATAGCCAAACTAATTCATACCATGCTAATTCAATATTAACATAACCTAATTGAAAAATATACAATAATAAACTAATTAACATACAAACTATTCCAATTTCCAAATTCACATATTTATAATAAAATTAGGAATAAACATATAAACTAATTCAATTAACAAAAAATAAATTAGATTTAATCTGAAGAAAAAAAAACTCACCCTCAATCTCTCGACTGTTGACTTGTTGGCTTGCTGCGACTACCTGTTGTCTGTTGAGATAGTCAGATAGACAGGGATGGCCAGAGGCTTGGCGCCCAGAAGTCGAACAGGCTAGCGACAAAGAGCTAGAGAGAGGTGTGCAAGCAGGGACGGGCGGACGTTAGACGACCAACGACTTCCGAGTTCCGAGAAGACAAAGACAATGGCGGAATTGCTAATTGGTAAAGGAAGTAGGCAGTAGCACTGCAGGTCCGCAACAGCCAAAAATAAGGCATCGTGGGGCGGTGGGCACGGCGACCGATGTCGACGGGGTAGGGTTAACTTTTTCTAAAAACCAAATAGGAGCTGAACTGAAGAGTGGTGGATCGATGATTGAAGAGGAGCTGGACTGCTGGAGGCCTGGGGTCGAGACTGGATCGACGAAGCACACTGCACACACTTTCACTGCTTCACAAATTAGGGGAAAAAATAGCTGTGAAATTTTTTGACAAAATTGAGGTTCGAACCCAGGACCCCATCCTTTAGTTAACATCCTTTACTACTCTTTAACCGTTGGTCCATAAATGTTTTCTATCATTTATATTGTATATATAATATATAATTTTAGAAAATCCATGGGGTCAGGCGACCCTATGTGCTCTGAATTGGCTCCGTCCATGACTATGATAAACCCTCCAAATATAGAAAAGAAAGATAAAGGGATTATCTCTTTCAATATCCAAGATGAAGATGTAGTATTGGACCATCGTGATGAACACTTAGTTATAATGGTGCATTGGTAGAGTTTAATGAGAAATGTGTGTTAAGTAACACTAGTAGCATAGTGGACATAATCTTTTTTTTTGGTAATTAAAGAAATTTCATTAATAACCAAAATGGGCATACATGGTACATCTAGGCAGGAAACAGAGGAAAGGGATAGAGATTATCTATCAAGCTCCTCTAAGCTATTCCTATACTTACTGAAATTACTGCTTTGATAGACTCTTATATACACATGAGTCATAATTTTCCTAACTATTTCATGGGTATGCAGTCTCCTATCTTGAAAAATAACTTGGTTTCTGTAAACTCAGAGTTCATAAATCACTGCAGTAGCTGTCATTCTCAATAACCCAGCTCTCCCCCTAACTTCTCTTGGCGTGCTTGATGAGCCATGTTAACACTTGCAACCAATTTGTGCTCCAATGACACCATCCTAACCAGTTCAGAATTTTCCTCCAGCACTCATTTGCAATCTGGCATTGTACTATAACATGGTCCATAGTTTTAGTAGTTCCACCACAGGTCTCATAGCATGCATTATTAATAACCTTCCATCCATAAATCTTTTCCTTTGTGAGCAAAGCATTTCTACAGGTGAGCCAGCTCATAAACTTGTGTCTTGGTGACCCCTCCTGTTTCCACACTAGGTAGAACCATTCCACATCCTGTCCAAGAGGTATGATTTTTTCATATATATCCCTGGTGGAAAAGGCTCCATGCTGGAAACATACTTCTGATTTGAGGAGAGGACCTATATCTGATCTCAGACTCATCACTTTCTTAAAAATCCAGGATTGATGGGCCTTACATTCATATGGCCATAATCTTTGAAGAGGCATATAAGCAAATAAACTTGTTAATGGAATGCTTGAAAATGTTTGTAACACCCTTGGTTGGATCCACTAAGGGCATAGTAGTGGAAAACATATATGTAAATTTTCTTCTAACCATATGAGGAGTAAAGGCTATAAGGTTGTTAGATCATAGCTTAACCAATGCGATTCCCATTCGACCAACAATTTCATCCTTAGCAAGTTAGCTCTAAATAAATTAAATAAGAGTGTATTATGGCTAGTTACTACTAAGGTTTCCAATAGGAGATATATGAGGTGAATTATGAGGGGATTAGATAATGTTATGCATTTGGGGTAATAAAAAGGCTAAGGTAACATCGAGTTAGAGAGAGAGGCTACTAATAGAAGGTATGGAGATACCATAGGAGGTCTCTCGTGCGGAAGAAATTACCAAAATGAAAGAAGCGTTTTATGCTTAAGATCATCTCATCCTATCAATTTTAGAAAACATATGGAAGTGCCTCAAAGAGACAAGCTACTAAAGGTTATTAAAAACAAAGATGATATATTTTCTTGGTTGTTAGATTACTTGGAAGGTATTCCCAAATAATTTATAGAGTATCAATTATACATTGCCCTAAGGTAACAATTGATCAAGTATAAGAAGAGGGTATGCAGAAGATCAAAGCCATGATGAATGAGATAGAGAACTTCTTGGACTTTAGGTTTGTAAGATAATTGAAGTATATAAAGTGGATTGCTAACCTAATGTTAGTTTAAATAAACCAACAACAAATGTAGAATTTGCATTGATTTTTTATATCTAAACAAGGATTACCTAAAGGATAGATACCCTTTACTTATAATCAACCAACTATTAGATTCAATGATAGGTCACGAGTTCCTCAAATTTGCAGATGATTTTTAAGGGTATCATTAGGTTCCCTTGGCCGAGTAAGATTAGACTAATACATTCTTCATAAAGGACAACGACTTATACTGTTATAATACTATGCCCTTTGGCTTAAAGAATATAGGGGACATATATGAACGTCTTAATAACAAGACCTTTCCAAACCAAGTAGGGCTTAAAGTTAAGGCATATGTGAATAAAAATGATTATGAAGTGTAAGATTCTAGTCATGTAGACAACCTAGAGGAAGTCTTATAAACCTTTCAAAAGTAAAGAATGAAGCGTAATCTAGACAATTGTGCATTTAAGGTAGGGGTAGAAAAATTTCTTGATTTTATGGTGTCATAGTTGAGGGATAGGCTTTAACTCAAAAAAGTGTTTGTCTTCATGAATATGAAACTTTTGAATAATATGGCTAATATATAAAAACCCATATGAAAGTTAGCCACTTTACATAATTTGTTGATTCAAGGATGGAATATAAGTCCCCCCATTCTTTAGGGCTCTCAAGGGGAAGGAAGAATTTCATTGGACACCAAAATTACATTAGGAATTTAAAGAGTTGAAGGTTTATTTAACTTGGATGTCTAAAGCACCTACATTAGGGGAGGCACTCTTCATCTTCATAGGAGATGGCTCCTCAGCAATGTGACTAGTGTTAATACCTAAAATTGAAGAAGCTAAAGGTCAAGTAGGGGAAACCACGAGCTAGTATAATAAGCTACTCAGATCATCTCAAGGCTAGAGGAGCGATCCCAAAATGTGAATATTTTCACATATGCTTTAGTAATTGCTTTAAGAAAGTTACACCCATACGTTAATGCTCATTCCATTTTGGTTTTCCAAATTTGTTACTAAGAACCATACTCTGTATGCCCAAAAATGTAGGACAAATGATTAAGTGGGTTATTAAATAAATTAAATTCAACATCCACCAGTGGCATAGTTCAACTATCAAAGTACACGCCTTGGCTAATTTCATAGTAGATTGCTTCTTTGATTAGAAAAGATACCAACACCTTAATATTGTTGGCACAAATCTTCCCTCATGTTTATCATCAACAAAATCTAGACTGTCCTGACAAAGAATTTGGTTGGCATTTGTGGATGGTTCGTTGAACATATGAGGCAATGGAGTGGGTATTATGCTATTAGATTCAAAGGAATAATAATATAGTGTACCATTAGGTTTTGAATCTTAGAAACTAATAATGAGTTAGAGTACAAGGCAATGCTAGGTAAATTGAGGTTATCTAAGGAGTTGTAAGTGAAATGGTTAAAGATCTATAGTATTTGGATATTACATGAGGTTCAGGAGCATGAGGTAGGCTTATATGTTGTCGTAGTTAAGGCAGCTTTTGAGTGATTTGAATAGGTTATGTTCACATAGATATCCATAGCAGCTTTTATGTTTGGTATCCCAAGAACTATCTAAGTGGAAGTCATGGATGGAAAATCTAACCTCATGTTTGAGGAAGTTCTCATCTTAGAAATAGAGAAATTACTAGATAAATTTGGATGGATCAATGATCCAATGGATTATCTTCAAAAAAAAAAGGCATAGCTAATAAACCACAACAAAGTATGTACCTTCAAATAATGAGGGGTGAAATACTTCAGTAAAGATGATGCCATGTTTAGACATCCACAAAACATGATAATTTTGAGAGGTCTAAGATAGGCAAATGGTAGCAAAGTGCTTAATGAAAATATATTAAAATGTTTGTATCTTACATCATGGAACAAGGTCTCTAGTAGCAAAGCCATTGTACTAATGTTGTTTTTGGAATAAAATGAAGGTCGACTCAAAACATTGAATCTCCTACCTATCACAAATCTTTAGCCATTTTTCGGTTGGGAGGACAATATCTTCAATCAGTTGCCACTGGCTATCATCAAAATTAGTTTGGATAAAGTTTCTATTGATATGATTTTTGTTACTTGTTATCATGGTTTAGGCATTAATTATGCTCATTAGCAATGTCTACAAGAAATAAATGCTAGATAAAAGAGGTTAATTCTAATGGCCAAAGTTGTTAGAAACTATATTACACTTAGAATCGATAGGGTCATAAGAATATCAAATCAGATCGTAAGATCCTATATATTCCACAAAAATATGAATCCAATATAATTTTATGCTAGAAAAATTCAATATTTAAAGTTAAGAAAACACTAAAGTGTTCATTTTGAGGCTATTTTGATCATTAATGAAGTTGTAACAATTAAAAAATCAAAACATATGCATACAAAAGAAGTTAGTATGCTTACACAAAAAGAGAGCTAATAGTCATAGATAAAATGATAATAATGAAATAAATAGATATTAATTTCCCACAGTTCTATATTAATTTTTGTTTGCTCTACATATAAATTTTAGACTCCTTTATAAATATTTTTTTTCCAACAATCAACTTTGTTTTCATATTAATTTATCACTAGTATTTCTTTCATATTAGTTGATTCTCAATATATAGTATTTAGAAAATAATAGAGGTTTAGATTTAAAGTTGGGAATAAATTTAATGGAAATAATGTGTGTGTGTGTGTGTGTGTGTGTGTGTGTGTGTGCCATTGGATATAAGGGAACAAATTTGATATCGAAGAACAGTGTAACAACTTAAAATTTACTGTTGAAAACTTTCATTTTAGTAGAAGTATAATAGTAATATATTTGGGTGTTAATTCCATAATTGATATAATTTTGTCTTACCATACCATCTATACATTGTATACAAGAGAAAATAGGTCAAGCTTAAAAAAGATAAATAGAGAACAAGAGAACTTTATAAACTTAAATGAAAGTTTTGAGGTTAACTCAAGGTACAATATCAAAATACACATATAAAGATATGCAAGTTTCATAGTCCACACTTGATATAAATACTCAACACAGTGAACACAACCACATGAAGGTTAAAAGATTCCCCAAAGATAAAGGGCACATTTTTTATATTATATCCTTATTTCATGTTATAAGCATAACTTCTTACGTACTACTCATTTATCCACAAACTTTAACATACCTTCCTCAAATATATTATTATTATCAACACATTAAAACATCAAGATCTAACTCCGATATCTTATACATGTAATAATATCCCTATCCCTAAACTTACTATTCACAACCCTTCAAAATTCTAATTTCACAAGTTACGCATAACTTTTTCCATAAGACTCATATAATCATCAAATGTAATATACATTCCTAAATTGCTAATATTAACAACATATATGAAAATCAAAGTCTCCAACATCTTACGCATGTAATATTAACCTTCCTTTAGGGCTACTATTCCCAATTTGAGCAATTTTCTCATTTTATTGGAGTTGGGCTAATCATAGTTTCTTTAAATATTCCACATGAAAACTTTGAATATTTTAACCCATTAAAATGCCAAAATTTTTATATTAAATTCATATTGACCAAAATACCTTTATGAATAGCCAAACACCCATATTTCACAAAAACCATATAAGTCCTGGCATGATTTTATTCTCAACCTTGAACCAATAACCTCCTGAAGATATATGACTACAAATATATATATACAAGCCATATGTCATACCACACAAGTTATCATACAAAAATCATTAACACCTTGACATTATCAACATAATCATAACAACATGATAATACACATAGTTTATACATATCATTCAAAAATCTCTAACTATGAAATATATCCTTACCAAAAGACACTAGTTTCAAAGTATGTATAAGCCTAAATTACCTCCTTTGAGACCATCGGAAAATTACCTATGGAACAATAATAATAAATAATTAGAACTTTAAAATACAACCAAGAAAATGCTACGACAAAAGAGGGTGGAATATGAAGCAAAACTGAAGCAAATCAAGGTGTGCAAGTGTAATACCCCAGAATTTATTACTAAAAATTTTTTATTTTAATCATAAGCATATTATCAAATAGTTAGGTGTTACCACTATAATTAACATAAGTCTTCCTTACCATACCATCATTATATCAATCGCAAGGCAAAATAATAAAAACATAAAACATCATTATTAGAAATTGAGGGAACTTTCATAAATATAGATAAAGTTTGAAATTTTAATTCAAGTAAAATAATCAAAATATAAAAGGATACCATAGATTTAAGAGCCCAAAAGGTATCCGATCATAACAAACATCCAAATAATATGACTCTATGTCCATAGCCCTAATACCAAAATCACTCCTCCATATATAACTCAAAGGCTACGAACTCGTCCAATGGGTCAGCCTCGACCTACATAAAGATATATGGGTTGTCTACTCATGGGAATGAGTAGCGCCCATAAAATGAATGACCAGTATGCTACGTACTGAGTAAGGTAATAGTATAATTGAATTAGAATTACATAGAATACATGAATTTACATAAGAAAGTAAGCATATATAAGATAATATACATAGTGTCACATAGATACTGATTTCAAGTCTCATTATATAAATATATCATATTTTAATCTTTTATTTACATTGAGTTCCGTAACTCCGCTATTCTTAAACTAGTGGAACAGCTTGAAAAACCTCTTAGGTATAAAACACCTAAACCACTATTATTATCCGATGGAAATAGATCAACACCTCTTAGAGCAAAAAATAGTTATGAGCAACTTTTCTTAAACCAATGGAATGAATTGAAGTACCTCTCATGGACAACACATCTGAGCCACTATTATTATCTAGTAGAAAGGACTCAACGCCTTATTTCTAACTCACGTAATCTTTCACTTTAAATGATTAGTATATTTTCTACTTATACTTTATCTCTTAATTGTAAATTTATTTACATTGAGTATGGGGTGCTACTATTATTAATTCAGTGGAACATATTAATACACCTGTTAGGGACAACACACTTGAGCCACTATTAATATCTTATGGAAAATGAACCCAAATAAACACCTCATCCCAACTCACATGATCTTTTACTTTAAATGATTAGTACTTTATTAGAATTAAATGTTTATTCAATATTATCATGTGGGACTAATATAAGTATACAAGACATAAAATTTAATAACATAATTATGGATAAATAATTATCCTCGAATGACCATATTCTACATAGGTAATTACAATACTCATATTCTTCCAAGGCCTAATAAATCCTAATATTAACACATACAAATCTCCAATATTCAATTGGAGCATGAATCCTTAATTATTTATATAGATATCCTATCCAACATTATACCAAAAGCATACTTCCACAATCTCATTACTCATGATATTATATTATAGAATAACATCAATCATGTAACATGTCTAATATAACATCATATAGACATACATATACACATACACATGAAGTCCTTACTACAACATGTATCTTTACCAACAAAGACACCGGCCTCTATGCACAAAAATCATAAAACTCCTCCTCCAATATCATTAAAAAATCACCTAAAAAACTAATATAATGCATGATTAGGCTCGAATATTATAACTAAGGGAAAAGTTAAGGTAAAGGAGGTTGAAAATGGAAATAACCAAAGCTAAAGGGAAGCTTGAGTTGCGTGGAAGTGTGGTGGGAGGTATGATGGTGCTATAGTAAAATTTTGGGGGTATTTGGGTGAGGTTTAGGTGTAAAAAAGGGGTGTGAAACCAAAACGAGGGGTTTCATGGGCATGTAATAAATAGTGCACACACAGACCAAGAGTTGAGAAATTCTATAGGTATGTTGTGCGATGGGTCATACTATGCGAAGAGGCATGTTACATGGGTAATAATGAAAATGGACACACGGGTGTGCGGAGGTTGTGCACAAGCCATGTGAGGGTGTATGGGAAAACTATGCTAGTATACATAGCTGTGTGGCAAGGAATAATAGAGGTACACAGCCATGGGAGAGACCATAGGTGAGCCGCACGCCCAAAAAAAAGGACTGATGTGAGGAAAGAAGAGGGGAAATTGTGGTGATCAACTACTATGGTTGGTGACTACGAAGGGGAGCAATGGGTTGGTCTTGGTGGTTGATCTTCCAAGCTTTGGGTGGTTCTTGGTGGTTGTGGTGGTTCACAGTGGTGACATAAGAATAAGAAGAAGATGATGATGAAGAATTAGAGAGGTGGCTTGGGAAATGCTTATGCTCAACACAATTTGAGCAATAAAGAGGCAAAACAAATGAGTGAGGAAGAGAGAGATGGAGGAGTATATATAAGTGTATATATGTGTGGTATGGTGGTGTGAAAATGAAAGATGCAGGGTGTATGCAGAGGTGATGATGCTCCTAATGATAATGATGATGATGAACAGTTGTAGTAAGAAGGGAAGTGGATCAAAAGTCACTGAAAGAGATGGGAGGGGATAGTTGAGAGTGATAGTGGTGTGTTGGGTGAACAAAAATGGCAGGGTAGTAGGAGTCAATGATGATGGAAACAATAGAGGATGAGGGTGATGGTTTTGTGATGATAATGGCAATAGTAGAAGAGGATGACGAGGGTTGTGTGTAGCAAATGATAAAGAGAAAAAAAAAGTCAGTATTACGGCATAGGAAGGAGGTAGGAGAAAAGAGAAAGGAAAAAGGAGGAAGAAAAGGAAAAAGGGAAAAAGTTGAGGTTAGTGTTAGATTAATTTTTGATTAGCTAAAATAGGTGGGATTAATGATATAAATCTACCAAATTTAAGACCATTTTACAAAATATAAATTATCCAAGTTAAAGAGTTGGATTATGTAAGGTGTTTTTTTGGATTAAGGAATTTGGATAAGGCTAAAATAATTTTTTTGAGATTAGAATCAATGTAAGGTATTAATTATACAAGAATAGGTTTAACAAAATTTTTAGGGTCTTACAGCAAGGGATGAGCGGGCTAATGTAGAATTTGGCACAACCAAAAGGGGGTAGTGTAAGTGACTCAAGCAACTAGGGGTTGTGTGATCTCCTCACATTGAGAGAGTATGGGAAACATGACTTGATCATGTTGGTAGAGTGGTGGTAGCCTGAGATGGTGATGGTTTTAGGTAGGTGCAATGTAAGATGGTGGTGAAGTCTGAGGTGGTGCAACGTGAGTTTGTGATGTTGTAGGGTTAAGAAACGTGAGCTCTTGACACAGTTAAGGGTGAGGGATGTGAAATGCTCACGCAATGGATTCTATGCAACATGAGGTGAGGGAAACAAATAGAGTTTTTCTAGGGAAAAATGCTAATATTTTATCAACCAATGCACAAGGAAGCTAAGAGAAATGAGATGGAGTCTAATGAGATGTTGGTGAAGCATTAACTGAGATAATAAGAGAGATATTGGAGGGTATATACACACACACACACTCTCTTTGTTTGTGAGGTTAAGAAATTGGTAGAGATGGGAGGTAGAGGAAGCGGGTGTAGGTTTAGATTTTGGGTAAAACTTTCATTGAAACACCCCATCGGTTAAGGGAGGGGATGGTGGTGATGATGAGTTTAGGATAGGCAGATTACAGAGATGGAAGCTAATAAGAGGATATTGGTTTGGGAGGAGTGGGATTTATGTAGGAA